>OX596020.1:10090966-11290966 GCA_951394055.1 Villa cingulata | reverse complement strand
ATCTTATTTTTTTTTTTCTATTTTCCTCTTAAATTTCGGAATAAAATTGAACTCTACATTTTGTTGACTGATATTTTATAAATGTACATGTACACATAAAAAAAAATATTATAATCAACGAATATACACAACGAGATATCATAACACCCGTGGAAAATATCAACAAAAAAAATAAATAAATAAATAAAAAAATGGAAAAAAAAACCAACTCTAATACACAAAATAATATAACAGTCATGCGCATCTTTTTTATTTAGAAAAACAGAAAAAATAAAATAATTCATATAACATGTAGATA
The DNA here is from genome assembly GCA_951394055.1 of Villa cingulata. Taxonomy (NCBI): domain Eukaryota; kingdom Metazoa; phylum Arthropoda; class Insecta; order Diptera; family Bombyliidae; genus Villa; species Villa cingulata. Next base: position 11,290,668 of record OX596020.1, on the reverse strand, counting down.
TCCAGATGATTTAAATAATGAAGTGAAGTAATAAAAATGAAGTGTTTTAAAGAAAATTTATGATATGAGCAAAATAAAAACATTTTTAGTAGTGATTTTATTGAAATAGAATAAAATTATCCTTAAATTTAATACTAAATACAAACATAAATAGTTTTAAGTTCAAAAATTAAAACGGACCCTGAAAAAATAATTTAAAATAATTGTTGTACTTTGTTGTACTTTCATTTCATTTCAATTTAGTTAGCAATATTATAGACATCTAGCGACATAAACAAACACTAGTAAATCCGAAATGGAATTTATATTTCATACGTAATTCACCATTTGCTTACTATTTCAACACAAATTGCAAATTCATGAAAGAAGAATTGAATTTGGTTTTTGTTGTTGATAATTTTGACAGCTAATCTTCGGAATGAGGATTTGTACTTTGTGTAGTTTAGTTGTAGTGTGCAGTGCACTACGAAACGAACTACCGACTACAAGAATATTAATTTTGGTTATATTTTTAATTTGTAATTGTAATTATTGCAGTACGATACGCATACGATTCTTGCATTCTTCCAGCTTCCAGCCAGCCAGCAGTTTGTCATTGTCATTACTCAATTACTCATTACGTTACGATTACGAATTGAACACGGATATATAAGAAATTTAATCATAATTTTTACTTTTGGGAATATTTAATATTTCCCTAATTAAAATTCTTTGTGAATTTTAAAGATTTCTGTTTCTTTTTTGCAAAAAAATTCAAAATTATAATAATACGAAAGTAAAAAAAATAGAATTCATAAAAATGAAATCGAATACTCCTCCACGCATCTCTCTACATAACCTAGACGACGAAGAAGAAGTAATAGAGAATGAAGGTGATATAGATTTTTTAGATGATTATGATGATCTAGTACTAATAAGTGATGAAAACGATAATGGTGAGTCCAATTTTGTATATCAAAGAGGAAACGATAGAGAAAATTTGGATGAACGTGGAATACCAGTAATGGAAAATGAACAAATTATTGGTGATTACGATGATGATGATGATGATGATGACGGTGTAGATCCTACTAATAACTGCGATATAAATCAACCAGTGCGTGATGATTCAATATTAACATTTAAAAAGCATGCATTACCAGTATTTTGTGGTTCAATTCATCCTGAAAAGAATATTTGTGTAACAGGAGGTGAAGATGATAAAGCTTATGTATGGGATTTGACTAATGGTGAAGTACTCCATGAGATATGTCATAATGATACCGTAATATCAGCATGTTTTAGTAATGATGGAAATTATTTGGCTACAGGTGATATGGCTGGTGAAATTCGGGTAAAACAATATCAAAATTTTGTTGTTTATTAACAATCTAAGTACAAACAAATCTAATTAATTTTCAGGTATTTAAATTGAACAGTAATTTCAAACAAGTATGGGAATATTCAATGGGTGATATGTGTTGGTTGAAGTGGCATACTTCATCTAATGTACTAATGGCTGGAGCCGACAGCGGAGAAATTTATGTTTGGCGTATTCCATCTGGTGATTGTAAAGTGTTACCAGGGAATGGTGAAAAATGTGAAACAGCCGAAGTAAATCAAAACAATTTTTAATTTTTGCTTTTATAAATTTTATAAATTAAAAATTAAATTGTTTCTCAGTTATCACGTGATGGAGTCAAATTATTTGCAGGCTATGGCAATGGGGTCGTGAAATTGTGGGATATTAAAAGTTGTACAACTGTCGTAGAAGTAAACCAAAATAATTCAGTCAATCATCATAAAGAATGCGTTTCTAGTGTGGGCTGTGATCCAGAGAAATCTCTTTATGTATCAGGATCAGAAGATGGTATGTATTTTAGTTTTTAATTTTCTCATAAAAATAAGAAATTTGAATAAGATTTAAAGAAAACATGATTTTATTTAAGGTGTCATTCTTGTAACAAGTGATTTTGGACCAATTTGCTCCTTAAATCAATCCGGAAGCTCTGTTGAAGCAGTCGCTTTCTGTCCAGATAATAATTTAAAAGTTGTAGCTACTGGTACACTACAAGGACAAATATCCATTTGGGATACAATTAGACATAGTCTTCGCACAACATGCACAATCACAGAGCCAGACACAAGTACTGAAAACGGAATCACAGTGTAAGTACAGAAATGAAAACTCAAAACTATAATAAAATATTAAAATAACTAGAAAATTTCGCGTTATTTAAAATTTATAGACTAAAATGGTTGCCACAACAGACGTTAGTTTGTGGAACGCTGAATGGTAGTATTTTTGGTTTCGATGGTCGAAGTGGCATTCAAAAGTTTGGTCTTTATGGACATGTGTGCGAAATATATGATATGCATTATCGTGATCAAGAAAATATTTTACTCACAGCTTCCGAAGATGGTACAGCGAAAATTTTTAAAGTTCCATTATAAAGTTTGTTACTTTATGTATATATGATTGTTACATTTTTCACAGTTTGAATAAAATACCATATTTTCTAAATAAAAATGTGTTGATATTGCCAAGTGAATTTTGTACATACTTTAAATTTTGAATGTAATATTTTTTATCATTCTGGTACCAGTAATTTATGGAGAAAAGTAAAAAAAAAAACTTTTATATCATATTTTTGTAGTATATCCCCCATATTTAGTATCACTAATTTTATATGAACCGCTACTGAATTTATTTATAAATTATTACTTTTACTCTTCAGTTTAGACGATTAATAGTTATAGTTGGTTAGTCACTGTCATCGTCTTCCTTTGGAACAGTTTGCTTGTTTTTTTTTTTTTTCTTTTAAATTTTGGCACACCTAGTTTGATTTGAAATGAAAATAATTAATTCAAAATCTATTTTAATTAGCAGTTTAAATCAAATTTTTAATTATCTTCAAAATGATTTTAATTAGTTGAATTTTGTTGTATTTTTAACGTGTCAAAATTAAATTGTTATTCAATTTCCGGATCTACTTTAACATGTTTTATTTTACAGTACACTTAAATGATTTTTTTACTGAACAAAATTATCCATTAAATATGTTACAATAAAGTGAAAATAAAAATATATTAATTTGAAAATGTATGAAAAATTATTTAATCACAATCGATATTCTACAGTTAAAAATGCGAATAATATGAATATGGAGGATTTATTATTGTGTATTCATTTTATTTTAATATTTTAAAATGTTTCATTGCATATAAAGTTATATTAGATACATTTATTTTTTTAAATTATTACTATATCTGTATTAAAAATTTATTTTATTGTGAGTAGAAAAAATAAACAAAAAAATTACAGGTGCATTGCATATTTTATTAATTTGTTCTATTATCATCTTAACTTAATGAAGAAATAGAATTCATTTTTGCCAAATGATAACGTATAAAATTAAAAAAAAAATAATAATAATAAAAATAAAAAAGAAATAAAATTTATGAAAAGTTTACAACTAAACAATGAAGACAATCAAATTGACTGACTTGTAAATTTTATGTAAATTTTATTCATATATTTTTTTATTTTGTATACATATTCGTTTCTCGTATATATAAATACCTACATACTTGTAACTTGTACTTAGTAATATATTTTTTATATTATAGAAAAATAAAACGAGGTTGCTAGTAGAAGATAGTATACATTATATGTACATTACAATGTGTTTATTTAAATGATAAAACAGGGGGTTCTTTTTCAAATACAAAATTCATAAAATATTGTATATTATAAATAAATGTATGTATATATTTATTTCACTAATAGGATGTAAACTCAATTTTTTATTACCTATATATTACAGTTCAATAGAAATTTTTAGATTAAAATTTTATAGTTGATAGTATTTTAAAATTTATTTATTTTAGATTTTGAAATAAAATACGTACGGATCACCCTTAAAAACAAAAATCGTTTACATACATATACCTACGTACATGATTATAATTTGTTATCACATGTAATAAATTCGGACTTATATTTTATTATGATTACGATTATTTACAATTTATGACATAGAATGGATTTAAAAAAAGGAAAGAAAAAAAAAAGTTTTCAGTCTTTAATTTTAGATCATTTTAACTGCAAATAAAATCCAGAACAAACAGACAATAAATGTATCATCATCATATCGTATTTGGTTTGGTATTATACATATATATGTATGATGTTGATATTAGTGTTGTTGATCTGTGTTGATCATCGTATATCATCTCATCTCTAAGAGTTAAATACATATTTTCTATTTGACAATGACGACGACAACTAGATTAACAAATCACTTTATAACCAGTAACTAAAAAATGTTTAAAGAAAAAAATAAATAAATAAATAAAACTGTATATCTACACTGTATTTTATTTATAGAGAAATGCAGTAGAGTATAGTTGGCAAGTACAATTGATGAATATATACTGTGTTTATTATTGGTTGACTTTCTGCTTGCTGTTACCATACTTATCATCAGTTCGGTTTTATTGCAAATTATGAAAACCTAAAAAGATAACAAAAATTTTTCAAAATCAAATAAATAAAATTTGAAATGAATTTATTATTATTTCTTATCAAATAGTACGAAAATACAGACCATACCAAACGAATAATTTCATTTTTGTTTGTTATCATTTCTTGTTTACTGCCAGTAGTAGTAGTAGGTAGTAGTATGCATTATTTTCAAAAGAATATTTGTCATGAAATCATACAACAAATAATTATCTTGAATTTTTCTTTTGAATACATTTCCAAGTCCAATTATAGTGGTATAGGCCTGCATATAATAAGCCTTCTAGAGGGTAAAGACAGCATATAGGCACATATAGGCATATATAAATGTAGGTATATGATTAATTTTTTGCATTGCATGTATGTATACATTCATATTGAAATCTCTGAGTTTTCCTCATTTTTATAATGAAACCAATTCAAAAATAAACATGTTTGACTGTTTTGTAAATTGTATTTGTATTATTTACGTGCCTGTAGCCTGTACTCATTTTTGAAGTACAAAATAATGCATATAATGTACACATAAATGTATGAACATAGTTCGTGTATAAATATACTTTCGATATATCTACCTATCTAACTAGATATGTACAGCATAAATGTACGTTTATATTCTCTTTAGCATATAAATGTACTACACTACAGATACAGACTACATCACTACACTACATACATATCATGTGCATTTTACCCGTTCACCTTTATGCTGTGAAGAATAATGATTACATTTTTACCTTTATTACATCATATATTTAAGAGTGACTCTGTTTCTGTATATTTATATAAGTATATTTGATTTCAAATATAAATAAAAGAATAAGAAAAATATAAAAGCGTGGTCATATATATTTTAGTATATTATAATATGTGTGTACAAACGTACAAACAAATATATTAAATAAGACGACTAGCACATATGCATATTTGATTGAGTATAGAATAAACTTCTCTTAAATTTTCCATATAAAAAGTAGTGAACTTCTATGCTATGCATGGTCGTATTTGTATGGTAGTTTTTATATTTGATTTGCCATTGCCAAAGTATTAAAATACATACATTTATGCTTATAATATCCATAATATCATAATTATATGTGTAATACCATGTGGATTTTTTTGCTGTAAAGAAAAAAAGTTTGCTTCTATCTATATATGTATCTATGCTCTGTGCTGTGTTGTTGGCTATATATATACAGTCAATTTTCAATTTTCATTTTCAGTATTCATAAAATGTGTAGTATAGAATGTAGGTATCTATATTTTTGATATTAGATTAGAGATTATTAAATTTTAGTTGTCGTCGGTATATTTTTATTTGTTTACTATTTATTTAAATTTCAGTTTCTTATAATATTAGATACGAATGCGATACGATACGAGTTCGAGTATATAAATATAAATTTTAAATCAAGAAGATAAATTTTAGTTTTAGTTAGTTTTATGTGGTTGGTTTTGTACACACTATCACACGATATACGAGTATACATACATGAAAATTTAATACATATTTTTTTTTTTTTCTTTTAATTTACCACCTCCAAAATACGGATTTTTCTTGTATACATATATTAAATTGATAAGTATACCTACTATAACTATAACTAGAGAAAAATATAAAATTTATTTAATATTGGATTACTTACATTTTAAATTTAAATCTTAGTTCTTAGTGCTTTTCATAGTTATTTGCGTATGGATACCAGCAAGTGATTATTACACTATACCTACTACAATATAATAGCATAACAATAAAATATAAAGTACATTTTTTTATAAATACTCGTATATATATAGGATAGGTATTTTTTTTAAATTCTCTACGCATTTATTCAGTCAATTTAAAATTAAAATTTTTAAAAAAAATGGAAAAAATAAAAAATAAAATGAAATGAAAACCTCAATTTAAATCTGAAAATAAACAAACCAAGAATATAAAAATGTTGTCTATATTTATTGTATGATAATAAGAAGTAGATATATATAAAAAAAATGTGTACAATACACAAATGCATTTACAATTTGAGTGTATAAATGGTATATAATTTATGAAAGTTAAACACGTGTTCTCTTTAATTCATCCGTAAAAAGAAAATATATACGTATATATATATATTTTTTTTTTGTTTTTTTCTGAATAAATGAAATCGAAGTGGTTGTGAGAAAAAAACTAAGAAGAGAAAGAAAATTTTAATTTAAATTTTGAAGTTATCGTTTTTTTTTTTAAAGAAAATTTTATGATCATTTAGCGGTAGTAAATTGATTTAGGTATTATTACTTGTACCTACCTTGTACACCAACATATGTGTATGTTTTAAAATTTAAAAAGAGCAATTCAAAAAGTAATTAAACTGCATTTGATTTTAGTGATAACTGTATGTTAAGTTGTAATTATTGTTAATATTAATTAATTTAATTAAAATTTTAGTACATATTGTGTATAATTTTTATTTTAATTATGTATTATAATTATTCATTAATATTATTTAACTGTGAAATAAAAAAATAATAAAAACTGAATTCATTAGGGGATCAATTCAATCAATAATAAAGTGTACAAACATTTACATAAATTACATAAATGTAAAATTCAATAAAAACAATATTTATAATTTATTAATTTAATTATTATTTTATTAAATTTCCAATAAGAATCAATTATTTTTATAAAGAAAAAAAAAATATGGCAAAAGTAACAATTGGTGATTATTTAGAGCCAAAAGCATCATTTCAATTAAATTCAGATTCTAATAATTCATCAACAACAAATCAAGGACATGGCATTATAGAACAATCTACTACATCACCATCATCATCATCAACAACTCATCATCAACCATCACAATTACCACAGATATTATCGAAAAATAGCGATAGTAATGAAGATGTTAAATTAAAAAAAGAAATTAATTTATTAGATGGTGTTGCAATAATAGTCGGTGTTATTGTTGGTGCCGGTATATTTGTTAGTCCTAAAGGTGTACTATTACATTCTGGTTCAATTGGTCAAGCACTTATTGTATGGATATTATCTGGTGTTTTAAGTATGCTTGGTGCATTATGTTATGCTGAATTAGGTAAGAAAAGGAAAAAAAAAATATATTTTTTTAACAAATTTTTTTTTTTTTTTTTTGAACAATAATTTTGAATATTTACTTTTTAAAAAAAAAACGATTTATTGCAAAGATATCGTGTCGGTTATTTCAGAAATTGAACAAAACTAAAACAAAATGTAATGTATAGGCACTTGAAATTTAGTCTGAGATTTTTTTTTTTTTTTCTTAAGAAATCATATACATACATATCTAACGTATTAAATTTCAATTAATGAACACGTTTCCGTTTTAGAATAATATTTTAAATGATGATTTTATCATTCGCATTTAATAAACGAATATTATTGCATCATTTTTCTTTCTTCTTTTTTTTTTTTTTTGGTTTCTCTTAAATTTGAATTCAGGCTTTTTTGTGTGTAATTATATCGAAAAAAATCCAGGTGTGCATCATATAAAAAATTTGAGAAATAATGAACATTTACAATAGAATATTCATTTTCTTTTGTTGGTTTTCGTTGTTTCATGGGTTTCATGGTTTCTGAAAAAAATTTTTTCTTTTTTTTATGATGAGCTTCCTTATTATATTTTTATTCATGCATCCATATTATGTACACACATTTCTATATTATTTAATTATTTATACATAAAAATTTAAATAAGATTATTATTGTATTATTTTTTCATAAATAATTTTTTGTTTTATCGTTTTATTTTATTTTTGTCTTTTCATTTTTTTTTTTTTTAAATATTTAATAATAAATTCAATCAATACATTTGCTTACGTTTACCACTTCTTTTTTATTTTTTCGTTTGTTATTTATAATTCTTTTAAAATCGCATAATTTTCATATTAAAACTATAACATGTTAATGTACATACATATGTACAAATTATACATTACATACGAGTACGAGTATATTTTGTTAACGTGAGCATTATTTTTTTTTTAAAATATGTATACGTACATATGTAGGTACTTTGTCTGTTATTTTGCTTCAAAGAAAACAAAAATTCTTTTTATAAAATTCAAATATTTTTCAATACTTCTTATTGTATAATAAGATACAATACTTCTTACTATAGCAATAAAAATATTATTTAACTACAAATTTTTATTGTTATAATGTTTGTTAGATAAACGAATATTATGAAATAACTTGGTTTTTTTTTTTTTATTTTTAAGTAAATATTGGGCCCTATTATGAGTGTCGATAATATCGTCTCGTCATCGACTATCGCCTCGACTCGACAAATTTTGTATTATGAGTGTCGATTTGAGGCAAGAATATCGACATTTTGAGTCGATCAGCTGAAACTAATCGACAGGCATATAGTAGTTTATGGTGATTTGACATTTTATGTATGCTTTGTATATAAAAAATACAAAAATAAAAAATTACAAAAATTAATTAAATATTTATTCAAAATTGAAAAAAAAAATGAATTAAAATTTTTATATCGAAGTATTTGACAACTTTTATAGAAATTACATGTTAAAGCTGAATGAAAACAAAATTTGATATGGCAATATCTTACTGTCGAGGCGACCGATTTACATAATACAAAATTTACATCGTCTCGTCTCGTCTTAATTTTGCCGATAGTCGATAGTATCGACACTCATAATAGGGCCCATTAATTCGATGTAAAGCGAAAGGTATAGGTATATACATATTTGATGAAACGTCAGAAACATTTGGATACAAAAATAAAATGAAAATTAAAAAAAAATTAATTATTTGAAAATTTGGAGTATCAGGTAAATAAAAAATTTAAAAAAACAAATTAAACAAATACATATCTATAGATCTTCTACACATATTTATGCAGATAAATTACAGACAGATATTGTAGCTAGATATTTTTCTCAAACACACAAAATAAGTACTATACTGGTACTACGTACATATATGTATATATGTACCTACATGAATCGTTTTCCTCGTAAGTAGTGTAACACCTATCGCACAATTCCCGCGACAACTATACAGCGTATGCAGTAATTAAATGGGACTTTTTACCGTTGAACTTTATACGATGTCGCTGTTGCCCAAATAGATTCTATTCTACTATTTTTCAGCGACAACGAGCCATCCACGACCACGACCAGTAGTAGTAATCTATTCGCAAGAAGCAAAAATGTAAAATTCATGTTATGTTACGCTGTAATTGTCGTCGGAATTGTGCGAACTTTTGGCGATACACTGTAGTTGTCGCTGATGGAATTGTGAGATAGCAGTTAGTCAAATTTTTGTAAAAAAAAACTTAGTCAATGGTAGCAATAAAGTTACATTTACAAACTATATCAGATTAGATTTTTCACATCTCTTTCTCATTTTCGCACAAGAAATTCTATAGTGCTATTCTTTTTCCAACAAACCCAACCCGGCCCAGATTACACACCAAGATTAAGATTGAGATTAGGTTCTATTTCAAATCTGACGCTGGCGAAAACTACTTGTTCACCAATATTCAAATACCAATATAATAGCATGCGGTAATATACTATGAATTGTGAATACAAATACAAATACAAATTTAATATGGCTCAGCTCGTAATCTACGCTGGATTGTAAAGGTCACTGAATACAATCTGCTTTATGAACCTTTTATCCATATGAACGAAAATTTTGATCATTTTGCCTTGTCAATATAAATTTACGTTTTCTTCTTCTCTGTCTATACAGTTTTAAGCAGATCCTTAGCCTATAAATTGATACAGTACCATTCAAATAAAAATCCTTAAAATTTTAGAATATCTCCCTATAATATAAAATAGACCAACACCATTTTCAAAGAAAATAGCTTACAAATAAGATTTTTGTATAAGAATACGTAATATGACGTAATACATATGTGTATGTTAACATGAATTTCATTTTTCTATTTTTTTTTTTTTTTTTGGTTCGATTAACTTTTATTTTTTCCACACGAATAATTACCTAATAAAGTAATCAAAAAGTTTCCAATTGAACATTATGATTATGAGGCTATATGTATTTAACGTGTAATGGTAATACACAGAATGATTAAGGAAATATTTTTCGTTAATTTGATATCATGAATCATATGAATGCACACAAATACTCAGTATCTGTTTATCCTTGAGGTATTGTTCTTTAAACATTTTTTTTTAGAAAATAATTATAATTTATATGAATGCACATAACGTAGGTTCGCATAAGTATAGAAGAGATAATAAGGGAATTCATTTCATTTTTCAATTTTCAAATATCGTAGTTCTATTGAAATGAACGACCATATGAAATATTTTCTTAGTATTTATTTTATCTGTTATATTTATTTTCTAATATATATTTTAATTTCTATAACAAATATGCCAATTTTTATTTCTAAGAAATGTCAAACATTAACTATACGAAACTACGAAATACAAAATTTAGAAACTGCAAAGCATTTTACCTTCGCGGTTTTTCAAAACTTTCGTAATTTGTAAAAAAATATATTGGGAAATGAACTGCAAAAACTGAAAAACTATGAAGATTACGAAGTTTACGACAAACTGAAACATGAAATGAATCCCCTTAATATTTACTCTCATAAAATTTACATTATATGTACATGTACCTATATATATATATATGTATATGTCATAATATCGTTTACATTATTAATCTAATGATTAAATTTGATAATAATCGAAAATATTTCAAAAATATTTTTATTTTTTTTTTTTTTTTTTTTAAAATAATATCTGACCTAAATATTTCCTTATTTTACCTTTTTACCAACAAATTTTTCAAACTAAATATAAAAATGTTCAATTTTTCTACAACCTTTTTCTATATAAGATTATTTTTTTGTTTTTATTTCTTACAAAAATAAATATTATTTACTTACCCACATATAATAAATTGCATAGATTCTATATATATATATGTATATAGATACGCATAAAATGTATTTTATTAATATTTTACAAATCAAAATGTAAAAATATTTAAGTATATTCGTATATGTAAGTATAATGTGTATAATATTTATTTTTTGATCGTATAATAAACAATTTAAAAAAATTAACAACATCATATATTTATACTTATTTATGTATTGAAAAAGAAGTGGCCTCTTAATAAAATTAATTTAATAATTTTTTTCGAATTTATACATAGTAATATTAGTAAGTAATAGAATAAAAAACAGAGACAGAAAGATGATAAAAAATGATGAAGATTGATAATGATGATACGATCACCTTATAGTCCTAGTCATAATAATAAAATGTGAACATGTGTAAATGTATACTACACTACTGTATATGTATGTATGATGAATGATGAATGAATGAATGATAACAAGATAACAATATACTATATATAGTAATTGGATTATTGAACTAAAGAAAATACTTATAACTTAACAATGGAAATTATTTTGTAAAAATATGTATAAAAAATAATAAAAGAATTCATTTGAAAAATTTAAAAAAAATTTTTTTTTTTTTTTTAGTGTAAATTATGTACTCGTATACGTACTTCTTTTAAGTTTATAATAATTTTTGATTATTTAGTTATTACATGATGAGACTTACGTATATTTTAATTGAATAATTAATTTTTTTGTTGCAAAAATGAGAGAAAAAAAAAAACTAAACGAAATGAATACAAAAATTTCTGTAAACGTAAATTTTTCAATTCATAATGGACATTATTACGATGTTTTTCAATTTGAAAATTTATACGCTTTTGCGTTTTTGAAGAAAGAAATAAAATCGCAAAATTTTCTTATAGAATTTTTCGATGTTGAAATGTGATCAATTTTTTTTTTTTTTTTTTTTTGGAAATTTCCATTTTAATTTCATATCCTTGAAGGATGTATATTATATTCAAGATTTAATTGTACATGCAATGCCACTGATTATATTTTTCTCTTCTTCTTCTTCTTCTTAATTTGATTTCATGTCCAGGAACTATGATACCAAAATCAGGTGGTGATTATGCTTATATCGGTGTAGCATTTGGTCCCTTACCAGCATTTTTATATTTATGGGTGGCACTTTTAATATTAGTACCAACAGGGAATGCAATAACTGCCTTAACATTTGCTCAGTATCTTCTTCAACCATTTTGGCCTTCATGTGATGCTCCAATTGAAGCAGTTCAATTATTGGCTGCTGTAATAACATGTAAGTTTAGTTATCAATTACAAAATTAATTAATATACAAGAGTGCTAGAATAAAAAAATAAAAAAAAATAAATTCATCAATATTTTTTTTTCAGGTTTATTGACTGTGATTAATTGCTATAATGTACGTTGGGTAACACGTGTAACTGATATTTTTACAGGAACAAAAATTTTAGCCTTATTAGTTATTGTTGGTGCTGGAATTTGGTATTTATCAGCTGGTCATACAGAACAATGGCAATCTCCAATGCAAGGATCATCTTTATCACCCGGTTTTATAGCTTTAGCATTTTATAATGGATTATTTTCATATTCTGGTTGGAATTATTTAAATTTTGTTACCGAAGAACTTAAAGATCCATACAGGTTCGTTAAATATCATAATTTGTGAATTTCTTATTAATTTATTGATAATTTTCCATAATTATTATAGTTCAATTTATTGATTATTTTTTATTTTATTTTTTAGAAATCTTCCAAGGGCAATTTGCATATCGATGCCAGTCGTTACAATTATTTATGTGGTCACAAATATCGCATACTTTTCAGTTCTTTCACAGCAAGAAATTTTATCATCTGAAGCAGTTGCCGTTACATTCGGTCATAAAATGTTAGGATTTATGTCATGGTTGATGCCATTCTTTGTTGCATGTTCAACATTTGGCTCATTAAATGGTGCAATATTTGCATCGTCTCGATTATTTTTTGTTGGTGCTCGAAATGGTCATTTACCAGCTGCTATTTCCTTAATAAATATTAATTGCTTAACACCAGTACCTGCTCTAATATTTTTGGTAAGAAAAATTTTAACAAATTGACAGACGGAGATAAATAATGTTAAATTTTCCATATAATATTATTCTTATAGTGTGTATTGACTTTGGTGCTGTTATTTATTCGAGATGTTTATGCGTTAATTAACTACGTAAGTTTTGTAGAAGCACTGTTCACGTTAATGTCAATATCTGGTCTTCTATGGCTAAGACGAAAACAACCAAAAACTGAACGACCAATAAAAGTAAATTGAATTCACTTATTAATGCGTAAATTTCAATGCGTCAATGTTAATTTTATATTTTTTTTTTGTTTTTTTTTTGTTTTTTAACAGGTGAATTTAATACTTCCCATCATATTTTTGATAACATGCAGCTTTTTGGTGATATCATCGTGTTTTGTATCACCACTTGAAGTTGGTGTTGGCTTAATTGTAATTATATCAGGAATTCCAATTTATTTTGCAACAATATACAGACCGATATCATTTTTAACAAATATATCACAGAGTATAAATTTATGGTGTGCCAAATTTTTCGTATGTATGCCAAATCAAAACAAATATGAATGATGATGATCCACAAAAAAAAAAAAAATAAATAAATATAAAATAATAACAAAATGTCTAATTCCATTATTATAATTATTATTGTTTATAAATTGAATGAGAAATGATAGAAGATTTCTTAAATTTTTCCCCCAGAATTACATTTTTATGATTCTCTTGTACAAAAGACAAACAAATAAAAAATTATAATGTTATTATAATATAATATATATACATATATATTTTTTTTAAATTATCGAAAAATTTATTAATTATAAATATACATTAAATGATAGAGATTTTTATAAGAAAAAATAAAATAAAATGAAATAAAATTATAGAAATGAATGAGTTTAATGTTACGAGAAAAAAAAAAATAATGATTAAAAATATTTAATAATAATAAAAATGAAAAATTCTTTTTTTTACATGTATGTAGGTATAAGAGTTGTGATCAAAATAAATTGACAATAAATTATCTAAATCATTTCTAATATTAATATTATTATTATTGTTGATTCTTTAAACGAGTTTTTGGTGCCTTTATTATTTTTTGACTTTAATTATGTTTTCTTTTTCAAAGAATGCGACACATATTTATCTGATTTCAGTTTTCAGAAAAAAAAAGAACCAGATCATATATGTATCTTTATTATTTCACAATAAAAAAAATTAAAAATTTTATTCAAAACATTTCAGTATGGATGGAATGTGATTTTGATTTCTGATATACATATACATATTTTGATATTCATATCTTCAATATTAGTTTTAAAGTGACTTTTTAACGATCATTTAAATTTATTTCCTGTTTATTTTTCTATTTTATTGTAGATGGCATCATTAAACATTTTTTTTTTCATCAGTTTCAATTTCAAATCCGCGATCTGTGTTGATCCATCCATACAGTTGATTCGCGATCGTTCGGAAATTTCATTAGCCAACAATCAACACAAATACATATTATTCATTTCAGTTCGGTAATTGTATTTATGTAAAAAAAAAAAAAACGATCAGTATTCAAATATTTTGAACCGGAATCAAATATATTTTTTTCAAAATTAACACAAATGAATTATTAATTATTACCATTTATTACTGTTTATATAGTTGTATTTTATTTTATATTTTTCTATTCTATTTCTGTATAGAACTGTGTCTACGATCATAATGAATATGAATGAAATAATGTTATGAGTTGTGAGTGAGAAACAGAAACATATTAACAGAAACAGATTAAATAATTAAGTTTTATGTGGTTTAATTAATTTAAATAAATTATATCCTTCCACTATGACTTCATCGATTTATGATGTATGTGTATGTATGTACTTATATTATGTACAAATGTAACTTCAATTTATTATTATTAATATATTGAATTATATGATAATTGAATTGTTCCAAAGAAAACAATTTAAAAGAAGATTTACATATATAATATATGGATGTATGGATCTGTTGACAAACACATTTATGAAAATTATTTAAAATTCACTCATTTTTTTTATACATATGTTTGTAAGTACATATATGTATTTTAAATATATATGAATATGAAGAGATTCATATCTATAGAGATTTACCGGTACATTGAAGTTATATTTTATCAAAATATGACAACGACTAGGTCATTTTCATTTCTTTTTCCGTATATATATTCGTATACCAGTTATTCACATGTATTTTTACAAATATATGTAATAATATACGCTTATATCTAATTTGTATGTATTGTGTATAAATGTATTTGTAGATACTAATAATAAGTATATTATTATCATAGCTAAATTTTGATTGCATTTAATATATTTTATGTGTTATCTTAAAATTAACTTATTGTGTACAGAAAAGATCATTTTCTTTTATTATAAATTTCTTCAATGTATATTCTTCGCAATGTACATATATATATTACATACACACACAGATGTATTTCTTTGTTACCTATAAATCTTTTTTGAATATTATATATGTACATATACACAACGACACATTAGGCATCAGTAACACTATATAGGTCCAAATGTGATATCAGCCACCAGCACCACACAGTATTTATGATGATCATATGGATTCTAGCATTTATATGTATGTATATATTACGAGTAGTAACGAAAAGATAGTAATAATAAAAAAAAATATATAGTGTGGAGAGATTATACAGTTATTTCTTTCTTCATTTTGATGTATGTAATCATAAATACATGTATACAGTGTATACAGTATATTTAATTTTCTAAAAATGATAATAACATGTATTTTTATATATAAAATGATCGTCAAACCTGTACAGAATATTTAATCAGTGATTTACATTCGATCGTAATAGTGTTGTTTTTAAAGTGCAGATACTGCTATCAGACACAGATTATATATTTTAGTACAATAATATACACTATTAAATTGTAGAAAAAGTAAAAATAAAAATTAAAAAAAAAAAAAACAAACAAATTAATTTAGATAGATAGAAACGAAGAGATTAAATAGTATCTAAATAAGTATTTGAAATTTTGTTTTTAGAAATATTATATGCATATATGGTTTTTTTTTTTTTTTTTTTTTGAATACAATACATAGCAGTATAGTGTGTAAAATTTTAAATGAAATGAAGTAAAAGAAAATTAGATACTTGACGATTTAATATGTATATATGATATTTACGGTTTTTCCATAAAAAAAATTCGTTATATTTTTGTCGTTGTTTTTTTTTTTTGTTTGTTTCCTTTAATTAAAAAATAATTTTATAAATAAAACGTAACAAATATATATTGTATGTGTATGGTGGAAATAAAGAACTAAATAATAACATTATTAATTGATTTTTCTTACCAATAACATTATAAGAAAGAAACAAAATTAAAAACAAAAAATATTTTATATTTGTTTAATTTCAAAGCATCTGTAAGAAAATAATAATAATGCATTCATCATTTACAATAACACTACGATTAACGATCATCTTTATAATTCTTAATCAATTTGAATATGTTCGTGATTGTAATGCAACAGCAACAACAACAGCAAAAAAAAGTAATCGTTTTTTGGCTCATATCTTTAATAAATACGGAAATGGAGGTGTTCTATCATTCGAGGTATGTTAATAAATTTATGTATTTAATCATACGCACACATATGGATATGAATATATATACGTATGTATACATACATTTTTGTGTGATAAATATCTAAATGATTTTATTTTTATATATTATTCCATATATGTGGTACATATGCATATTATTATTATATTATGAATTATAAATAAAACAGAGTACATTATATATACATACAATTAAGTATATATACTGTATGTGATTGTGATTAACGAGAGAATAATAATAATAATAATAATAAGTAACCTTGATTTAATTCTATATATTTTACAATTACAATAATTCCAATTACAATATATTCGTGCATTGTGTAAATATATAAGTACATACATACATATGGTATACCTATACGATAGATATACGAAATATAATAAAAAATATAAGAAGAAATCTTTATGTATATACTATAATACACCATTTGATTATTAAATAAAAGAAACAAAAAAAAATAATAAAAAATGTTCATCATTAATTATAAATTTACATGTAAAAATATTAAATAAAATTTATAAAAATATTTTTTTTCCTGATGATAAAAACAGTTTTATTAAAAGAAGAAAAATACATTTTTACAAAACAACTTTCTTCGTTTGTATATAAATTTTAGAAAGTTAACGAAGATATTTTTGTTATTTTATTGTTTCGTTTCGAAATACAAAAAAAACATTTAAATGAAAACATTTTAAATTTTGCTATATGATAAAAATAACTTTATCAAAAAAAAAAAACTGACTGTATACTGACTATAATACATAACTGATCTGATGCTCGTATTTCGTATATGATCAGTTGTAATTCAGAGAAAATAATAATTTTAAATAATGTCATTATTTTCATTTTTATTGAGCCCATCAGCCACAAAATTTATCGAAATTTTTATCGAAATTAAGTATTTTTAAATAAATTTCCTAATAAGAAGTATATATCGCCTAAAGGCCCTGGCGGGTCGTGGTGTTGGCAAGGGGCACTCAGTTTACTTGCTATCCCTATATAGTAATAATAAATAAATGAATAAAAAAATAAGTAGAAATGTTCATTATAATTAAATAAGTTATATGGTTATATACAAACATAAAATATTTATTCATTTTACATGAATCTAATAAAATGATAAATAAAACAATTTTCGTAAATATATTTTGAGATGCAAGTATATCTGATCTATGATAATGTGAATTATTTATTTTACAAATTATTTGTTATATTAAATATGTATTTTAATGTACTTTTAACCTTTTATTTCTTTATTATTTCCATGAAATATAATTATTTAACTGAGATCTGTTGTGATATATATATATGTTTGATTGTTTTTCAAATTTGAAATGTCAATTCAGTCATTCAATACAGTTCAGTTCAATCCACTGACATATAAACCACATTATAATATAAATTTTAATCACTTGCATCTAGACTATATAATAACTGCTTTAAAGCAGCTAAGTAATATACAAATTAAATTTGGTTAAAATAATTTTAATTCTAAGAAAAACGAAAATTACTTATACATATATACAGATTTATATAAAATATTTGTTTTTTGATAATTCTATTTCTAGAAAATATAGAAAATTTTTATTTATTTATCATACTTACATTGTATTGCATTTAAGTACGCATCTACTCCTACTGTATATGTGAGAGTATTATACAAAAACGTGAAAGTTTATAAATGGACATAGACTTTTATTGGAATTTTGAATATTTTTTAATTTGAAAAAAAAAAAAACGTTTGGTATTTTTTATAATTTAACATTTTATAATTAATACAATTTTGTGGTTATTTTCTAATTATTTTTTTTTTTTTCACGTAATGATTCCTCTACAAAATGCATACACATGAAAATTATATGAAATTATATATGTATATTGGAATAAATGCATACATAGAAAAATATTGAAATTTTATACAAAGAGGCATGGTATGGTATGGCATATCATCCAATCCATGGCAGTCATCATAAATATTTCATAAAATTTTTGTTTGTTTTTGTTTTTCTTTTTTTTTTTTTGTGCTCTCTTTATAATTTATTAAATGTCTCTCAATGTCTTCTCTGAAGAAAATTATTATAATTTAACATTTTTTAATTTGAAAATTTTTTATAATTTTCATTATCACATCAGAAAATTTCCTGGAAATTTTCATTTATACATATATTATGTATATGTATATTTTGTCTGTGTAAACACATACGAGTATGTATAATGTAATTTTATGTACATACATATAAAAAAAAGGCAAGCATTTGATATTTATGCGATGTTTAGGTGATTTAGATTTCATAAATAATATTAAACGTACATCATACTACACATACATACAAATATCTGAATGTGGATATATACTGTCATTTGTATGAGTAAATATTCTTTTTAAAAGTTATAAAATTGCAGTGACAATTTAAACAAATAATATTTAGTTAATATATAGATGTATGTACATAGTACATGCAATGCAAGTACAATGATATTGAAAAATGTACATAATTTTACTATGTATTTGGTATACATAATGTATGCACATATCAAAAAGAAAAATTTATAATTCACATAAATAAATACTCGTATTTGTATGTGATCAATTATGTGATTATGATCATAATGTATTATATACTTTTTTTCATACTACAACTTCAAAGTGTGCATATTAATATAATGTTTAATATTTTATATACATACCTTATTTTTTAATTATTTATCTGCAAGGTTTTCATTTTTATATGATACGAGTATGTATATTTTGTTTTTCTTGTAAACAACATTTTCAATAGAAGTAAATGACGGAAAAAAAAATGATATACAACTGAATTTCTCAGGAATGATTTTTATTTTTTTTTTGTTTAGTTTTTCTTTTATATATGTAGTTTTGTTTTAGTTTTACATGGTTTTACTTAATTTTTATCTTAAATTTACACACACATATGATTGCGTAAACATTACACAAATTAGCAAAAAAAAAAAAACAATTAAATAAAAATAATTAAAAAAAATAAAAAATTTTATTTACATTAATTACACGCAGCTTCCAAAATAAATATATATATACAACGATACAATAAGACGTATATCCATAAATGCTTATACATATTAGTAAATACAAAACCTACATTATGTATATGTACTTATTATTATCTGATAAGACAAGAAAAATATATAACAAGAAAACAAAAAAAAATTGTAGACATGTAATAAAAAAAAAATTTATAAATAAAATATTAGAAAATTAAAATATGAATATGGAAATTTCAAATAAAATTTTTTGTGTTTTATTTACATTTTTGTTTTTTGTTTTTACAGGGACTTGAACATCTCATGTATAATTTAGGATTGGGTGGTCTTGAATTCAATTTGACGCATACAATTGAAGAACATCATCCTGACGGTTATAGAATACCGGATGTATTACAATTTGAAGATGATAACACAAATGGAAATAAAATTCAAAATTTATATGATGAAGATAACAATTATAAATATAATAGAGAAAATACAAATAATTTTGAATCGAATTTAAATAAAAATAATAATAATAATATTGAATTTAAAAAATCTGATATAAATAATTCAGAAAATAAGGATCAAATTGAATATTCAAAATATGATAATGATGATGTTAATAATAATAATAATAATAGATATAAAGATGAATCGATACTGGAAAATTATAAAATTGATTTAAATGAAAAATTCGATACAGATCTGCGATCAAATAAGGAATCTGTTGATGTCGATAATATTGTTGTCGGTGATAGAATTAATTTTAAAGAAATGCATGATCCAAAACATCGTCATCCAAGACATCACAGTAAGTTATCTGTACATGCTAATAGCATATACATACATACATATATATTTGAAAAATTTAGGATGTAATTTTCTGGATTATGTATATTTTTTCGTAAGAAAATGAATATTATGGTGCATCATGACATTATGTGTAGCTATGCAAATAACAGAGCAATGTATTTTTATAATACTTAATTGGTATCTACATAAATGTTTATCGAAATTCAAAATATAAAATATGAATACTCTTACGTCTAATGTGTGTACAGTACAAGCATTGGTACAAGCGTACAAGTGGTACAAGTAGATTATATACCTATATATGTATATATTATGAGTTTAATAAAATATTTTAAAATTTCAAATATGCACAATACTTGCGCTATGAAAAATATAATTTATATGCTCATATGTGCAATCGCATAAATACGACATACAAACGACTATACAGTAGATGTATGTTGATCAAAATAATGTTTACTTACTAAATTTATTTAATAAAAAACAATTATTATTATATCGTGACAAGCAGAACGGTAGTAATTTAAAAAATATAAATTTAGTTCAATCACATTATTAACAGATGTTGATAAGAAGGTTTAATATACCAATACATTTTGTTTTAATAAACTAAAGCTTTCGTCTTTCGTATAGTAATAGCAAGCTCTAAAGTGGTTAGATAACAAGTGTATAAATACAAATATGCATGTGCGTATACATTAGCTAAGAAATATAAGAATAGAGTATGTACGTAGGTGTAGATAAATTAGTGAGAAATGGAATGTATAGACGTAGGTAGATAGTAAGAAATTAATTTAAAAAAAAAAATTCAAAAATCTATATTCTTTTGTATCGTAATATTTGCGGATTATTTAATAAATATTTTAGTTTTTTTTTTTTTTTTTTTTTTTTTGAATTCTTATACAAATTAATTTATCCATTTGAATTTTTTAGCATTTCATATCTTTTATCCAGCAACAAAATTAAATTATAAAAGTACAGTGGCGTCGTTTTAAAATCAATTTTTCATGCTTAAATTTTAAAAATTTTTTCAAAATAATAAAAGTAGTCAATGTAAATGTAAAGTGTATTCACCTTTCTCTCTTAAAACAAAATAATAATAATAATAAAAATAATAAATAGTAATACATACACACAATGATACGACATACATATAATAGCAAAGCTTTAAATATGTATTTTTAGAGTAGTGTAATGCCTCATGCAACGTGGCAGTAGTATATTATCATGTATCATATAGTATAGTACCAATAGTACAATCGCATAGTATAGTACCTACACTTAAAATTACACTGAAGCTTTTTTAAGTTCGGGGTTGGTTCGGGTAATCATCCCAGATCCCAGTCATCCCTTATTGAACCATTAATGAAAAACATCAATGAAAAAATTTCTTGAATGAAATATTCTTGTATCATATCATATCCCATGCGACCATCGTAAATAATCGTACAATAATTTTTTTTTATGGTAAAAATTAGGTCAAATTTTATTGTGATGTTTTTAAAGAAGAAGTTGAAGAAAGTTCAAAACATTATGTATTATCGTGTAATAAAATTCTCTGTATCTAAATGCATAGGTACCTACTATATAAATACTGGAAGTTATAAGAACAAATTATTTATTTAGGGCCTTCATAAATTAAGATAAGAGTAGTTTATTGTTAATCATAAAAGCAAATGCACGATACGAAATTTAATAAATTAATAAAAATTTTAAATCATAACTATATGATGTTTGTCGCATAATAAATAGCAAAAGTATAAAATTCTATGATTTCTATTCTACTACAAATTTAATAAAAAAAAAAAACAAATAAAATATAAAATACAAATACAAACAAATTTAACGTGTAAATTGTAAAACAATTTGAAGCAATAATATTATTGCTCAGTACAGTACAGTACTCACATGAAAAATTAAAGTAAGAGTATTCACGAGTATACACACATAATATTTTTATTTGTTTAGAAGAAGCTTTCTGGTAATATTGTTATTTTAATTTGTTTATAAACAAACGATTAGAAAAGTTTAAGGTTGCTCTAAAAGCAAAAAGAAACGTTGAACTTTTGAATTTTATAGCATTTGATAAAAATAATATTGAAACATCATTGTACATAATAATTGTAATTGTAATTTAAATGTTGAATAATTGTAATTGTCATGATAATAAAATATGAAGATTTGATGATTCATGATCGTCAGATGACAAACTTTCAATGAAAAGAATATTAAAACAATAAAAATTTATGAATATATGTAACTAATTTCAAAATATATTTTTTTCATATATTTTTGTATAGATGATCAAACGATATCAGATAATAAATGCTTATCACCGATGTCTCTGATAAAACTAATCATAGATAATGATGATTTACATCGAAAACGTTTCGATTATGCATTAAATCCCTTACAACAACAGCAGCAGCAGCAGCAGCAACAAAAACAACAAAAACATACTGTATCAAAAAGATATACACGAATCGAATCGAAAGATACTGATGAGGACTACAATGAATTGATCAGTTCAGTTAGAATAACTCCAGATATATTTATGAAATTATGTCCGGCACTATTAGTTCAAATTGATCAGGATGCTTGTGCTCAATATATTGCTGAAACAGATAATTCGGATACTCATGAATTCGGTTACTGTAAGTATTATATCATATGTGTAAATGAAATCTTTAGTATTTAGAATTTATCATATTCATTTTGTAATTTACAGCTTGGATTTATGCAACAATTGCCATATTCATAATTTCATGCTGTGGTTTAATTGGGATAGCAATAGTACCGTTAATAAAATCTTCAGCATATGATGAAATTTTACAATTTTTAGTTGCAATTGCGATTGGAACACTTTGTGGAGATGCTTTAATGCATCTAATACCACATGCATTGATAAACGAACACGAACAAACGCAAACCACAGCATCAGACAACCATGATAATGAACCAGTATGGTTGTGTTCCTGTGCATTTCTTACCGCATTATTTATGTACTCGATAGAAAATTTATTACCACTTCTAAAGGGTTCAAATGATCATGGTCACGGACATTCACATCATCATCATTCAGCTCATGTAAAACAATCCATTTCCAATCAGGAGGAACAACAACAGCAGCAACAGCAAAATTTCACACATATTGATATGAAATCTGTTCCGAAACCAATTAATTTGGATGCAAATGAAATCAATATAATGTTAAATGAAAACAAAGAAGATAAGAAAGGAACAAAATTGACTCCTGTAGCTTTTATGGTTGTCATTGGTGATGGTTTACATAATCTTACAGATGGATTAGCAATTGGTGCTGCATTCGCAAATGATCCAGTCACTGGAATGGCAACAGCATTGGCTGTTCTATGTCACGAACTTCCACATGAACTCGGTGATTTTGCCCTACTTTTACAGACTGGATTAAATGTTAGACGAGCAATATTTTTAAATATAGTCTCATCTATTCTCAGTTTTATGGGAATGGCAATCGGATTATTTGTAGCTAAATTACAATCAAATATTGTCCGATGGATATATTCTGGAACTGCTGGTTCATTTTTGTATATAGCATTAGCTGATTTAATACCAGAAATCGGACGTAACGAAAATAAAACAATAAAAAGTATTATAATACAAATTTTAGGAATATTTTTAGGCGGTCTAATTATGATAATTATTGCACTTAATGAAGATAAACTTCGATCACTTTTTGAATAATATGATGGTGGTAATGTACAGTTTTAGAGTCCTAGATTAAAACACAAGATTTTCTGTAATATAATAATGAACGCAAACAAGCGAAAAAAAACAAAAATTTAATATTTAATATTTTATTTTCCATAATAAAAAGCTGTGAACATTTAAGTATTAAATTTTTTAGTCAAATTATAAATTTTATGTAATGTTATATAAGTTAAAAAGAAAACTATCAATAAACGAACATTATTATAGATGTAAAATTGGTAATAATTTTTATTTTAAAATTCAAATTTAACTAAAGGACTAAAAGACAAAAAAAGTTCTTTCTTCAAATCTATAAAATCTGGAGTCTAGAGTTTCAAAATAGTAGAAATTTTTGCAAAAATAATCAAAAAACTTACTGTTTCATTGATCGTAAATTTACATTCAAAAGGCGTACATGTACCTGTCCTGTAGTGTAGTATGTAGTGTATAGTTCGTTTGCCAGTTATATTATACTCTTCATTCATATCATGTCGAAGTCAACTATTACATTTCACTTTACCGACATTGTTACACGATCAAAATATGCTCAAATGAAAATTTTGAATGCAACACCTTACAACACAACATTTCATTTTAAACCTGCGCACAACACTTGTTTTACCTGCGCATAGGTAAAAATCTATCTCTAAATAACTGAATAAAATAATATCAAAAACGTTAGTTAGATGAAAAACTACTCTACTAGTCATACTGTTACTATACATACACCATTAACTTATGTTATTTACATTATCTTGTATTTTGAATTCAAGCCCTATAAACATTTGGAATTTTTCACACATGAAACATGAGAATATTTTTAACAAAATTTAACCTATAATAGCATACATTTTTTTTTTAACTGCTAACACACTATATTTCATTTGTTCGTATACATGTATCCTTAGAGAAACACCTATGTAAACCTACAGAGTGTATAGTCAATGGTGATATTAATAACTGAAAAATGGTTGCTTTGTTGGCTTTATATGATCACAGGGTGTAATAACTACACATATTTTCGTGTATAATGAAATAATAATCTTTAAATGCATTTAATGGAACTAAAGTAATCTTAATGTGTAGGACATGGCATAAAGATTATTAATATATTTAAAAAGAAAAAAATAAAAACAAGTGGAAATAAGTTGAAAAAAAAAATTAATTTCGATTAACAGATAATTACGATCGGTGGTTTTTTCTTAATATTTTTTTTTTTTGGTTTTTTTTTTTTTGGTTTTTATTTTTGTTTTTAAGTTGTGACAATGTTGTTCAGTAACATTTTATTCTCAAGGTAATTCAGTCATGAGTTGCATTTGCATCATTCATTTATGGAAAATGAGATACTTGATTGGAAAAATATATATATATATATATTATAATATATAGGTATATATCTTTTTGTAACATTTCGCAAAATTATTTTCATTGCATTCCATTTATTATTCAACTTAAATATTTTAACCATTGTATGGTATTTAGCTACTGAATTTTGTATATATGTATACATACGAGTAGATATGTAAGTATGTAAGTGTATTTTGATTTTTGTATATATTGTATATTATATACATTATATGTATCAGGTACCTGTAATATTTTTTATTAATGTACTATATTTATGTATAAATATGTTGTGAATGATATACATATATCTTTTACTTAAAATATTTTATTCCATTTCTTTTATAATTTTAAATTGCAACTACCTGATATGATATGATATTATGATAGTTCCACTACAAATCTTTATAGCCACACTCCAAAAAGTTAACTTTTCTTAACTTTAAATAACTTTAACCATATTTAACGTATGTACACACATTCATATACATACATATATGTATACTTTCAATACTTTTCGATATATTATGTTTGTATATACATATGTATATTTATGTATGTAAGATGTTTATATATATTCATAGGTGTAGTATACTTCTTAATATATTCACATCAAAAATCCACCTCACCTATGCGTATCTTGTAATACCGGTCTTAAACAACTACAATTAACTCTGGCTCACTTTATGCTTGTATTTCATATACAGATAAGTATTTATCTCATATATACATATTACATATATATTTAAATTTATACTAAAATGTATGTTTATACATATCTGTATTTGTATATATTCTCTTCACCGTATACCTATATATTGTATATTTTTAAGATACATTCATATTTTCCATTTATATATTATATATTTTTAACTTGTCCAGTCTCTGTGATGATGGTTGTTGTGCGAACAAAGATTTTTGATTATAAATTCTTTTTTTTTATTTAATCAAACTGTTACCTGTATATGTATTTACCTTACCAAACCAAACTATATATAATATAACATATAACCATATATAACTATATTTAACTTCACCAACTAACAACGAACCAAACGAAATGAAATACTTACAAATCATTCAGCAAGCTACTATTATTATTTATAGTTAGCTAGTGTTTTGTGTAGTTAGTGTATTATAGTCGTATAGTGTTGTTATAAAGTTACGAGATATTAAAAGTGTAATGTGAAATATTTACGGTTCTGTGGTTTTAGATATTTTCATTTTATTTATTATTTTTTTGTTTTTATCATCTATAATTCCTTTTATTATCTGTGTATATTTTTATTTTTACTTTTTATTCATTTATTTATATTTATTTATTTTTTTTTTGAAATGTAAATGTTTCTCAACAAAAATATAAAAATTAATTGAATCGTATATACGATAAATAGAAGATTTAATTGTTTATTATTTTTCATTCTATTAATAATATATGTACCGAGAGTACAAGTACAAGTACATAAATGTACATTATATACAAAATAAATAATAACGTACGAATACAAATGTGTCATCAATATCTAAATTAGAAGTTTTAAATCATTTATAGATGGATAAAAATAATATTTATGTATCTATAAAGATATATAAGATTAAAAAATTGTTCATATACATACAATAATAGAATTAAATAATATCAACAATCACATATCTATGTATATACATGCAACATCATGAATATATAAGAAGTAAGTAAATGTAATATGAAAAATATTTTAAATTACAATCAATGACATTTAATTAACTAAAAATACTACATACTTGTATACAGAGTGTGGTATGTATATTCAAAGTGGTTTTTCTATCAACAAGTTTACTATCAATAACAATAATAATACTCAATTGTACCTACATTATTTGTGAATGTTATTAAAAACAATTTTTAGATGCATAGATCGACAACGTACATAATATCGAGATGCACAAATAATTGAAGATTTTTGTCGTATTTATATACACCAAATGTATCATGCATGTATGTAAAAATGTGCATATATACTACTATCATCATATGTAATACTTTTCGATATACATATAGTGGATAGTGATATTGATATATGCACACATAAATACCAAAACCAAATTGAACAGGTCTCTTCTCTATATGTTTCATTTCGATTTGGTTGTTGATGTCATCATTATAGTCCGTATCAGTACCATCATCACAGTCCAGTCCAGCAATAAATCATCACATACTACCTATAGAGTTTGATGTACGTTTGTTATTAAATTTTATTATTATTTTAATTTATTTTTATTATTGTTTTGATTTAAATAATATTTATAAATGTATTAATTCAGTAATTAATTATTTTTTTTTTAATTAATATTGTGTATCTGTATTACTAAAGTGTTTGAATTTCTTTTTTTTCAATTTTATTGTGTATTACTCTTTCAGTTATTTTTCTAATATTACATTTTTCATTCTGTTCCTAATTAAGTAATTTTATTAATTTAAATATAAAATTAAAGAAAAAACTAAATGAATAAATATGTATTTAATTTTATTAAAATTTTACATTCGAGTAAAATCATTAATTAATAGCAGCACACATATACATATTTACAGATTATAATAAGTATATAAACAAATGAAAAATATAAAAAATTTATTTACTTTATATGTAGGTATATTGTAAATAACGTAAAATATTTTATTTCTATTTGTTTTTTATTTTTTCTTTGTATTTTTTCAGGTGTGCTCATACATATACATGCATACATACATACTCGCATATGTACTCAATAACTTGTTGAATTTTCCGGGAAAGTAAGAAAAAAAATTCTAAATTGTAAAAAGTGTTCAAGCATATTATAGTAATAATGTGCTCGTGTATACTCGTACACAGATGCAATTATAAATTTTATACCTAATTATGTTTATGAAAAATAAAAAACAAAATTAGTAGAAATAAAAATAATTATTAATAATGAAATGAAATTCACTATACAGAAAAACAAAACAAAAAAAAACTAGAAAAATGTACATATAAAAAAATTTAATAATTATTATATTAGTGAACGGTGTCGATAGAGAATACGAAGAAGAAGAAAAAAGCAAAAGTGAAACGTATCTGGTATGGTATACAACTTTGATTACTTTATTATTATAACTGTGCAGATTTAATAAACATTATTCAATTAGTGCGATTGCAGTATAGTATGTATTGTATTGTAACTAGATACATAAATGTATATGGAAGAGAATAACTCAATATTCAACAATATAATAATATTAATTATCAATAACATTAAAATAACATAGCGACTATATTATACGTGACATATACATACATATACATATACGTATCTAATAGAACGAGTAAATAATGTGTAAAAAAAAAATTGTGCAAAATATCTGAGGTGAAATAAAGTGGATTACCGGATCACGACATAAATGTGAATAATAATTACCTACAAATAATCCTAAACGGTAATTTTATTTTACAACATATTTTTTTCTCTTACATTTTTTATAGAATACAGTAAATTCTATACTACATTTATAAGGTTCATAAATGTTAATAGGTGTACGCGTTTATTGTGTTATTGTTGTATAGTTACGCAAGCTAATTGGAATTTTAGTTACAATTTGGTTTAAAAAAAAAGCAAATAAATAACAACATTAACAAACGAAAATAAAGAGAATAATATGTGTACAGGTAGATAAAATTAAATTTGTTCATTCGTTTATTATATAGTATATTACATATATATATATATATACATATATGATATGTAGATTATATAAGTCTTATAATCACACATAGATAAAACTAAATATGTATTTTTAATTAGAAATTAAATTATTCGTAGTTGATCTGTACAATCAACTAAATTTAAATTACAACAATATCAATGCACCTGATGCTTATATATACATATTTTATTAATTTTTTTTTGTATGTTTAATACAAGTATCTATAACGAGTGATTTTAGTTTACGAAATTTTTCAAAGTTTAATTGTAGAAAATATAAGTTTGTTTTATTAAAATTGAATTAATAAATTTCTTCATTATGTACAACCCATTTAATTAATTTTCATTATTGTTTTATATGTATAGGAGTAAAATTTATTAAATAAAATTAATGTAATCTGCATACACATATATATCTGTATATATATTTAATTATTGCGTCGATAATTTATCTTTAAAGATAAAATTACATATACAAAAGACCAAAATACTTAGCCTTTTTCAAAGACCCACTTAGTGTACAAGTGCAATTAAAATTCCTTTGATTATTATTATTATTATTTTAATAAATAATTATATACAATCATATAAAACAAATAATCCTATATTGTATGTAGAAATATGCGCACATACTTTCATGTATAAGAGAGTAACCAGATTTTCAATTACTCGTATATATCAAATACATAAAATATTACTTACATTCATATATACATACATAAATGTATGTATAATACGAGTACTATATAAATTATAAAATTATGGTGACCATAGGAAACCAATAAGAGAAACTCTTATTAATTTCATTTAATCTTGTAACTGACTCAATGTAATCTTAAATGTTTGTAAAACGTGCTTTATTTAGAAAATTGATTTTTTTTTTAAATTTATGTTTGTATACGTGTGCACGTATAATAGTGAATATACATACATATTTATCTACTCTTATATATATATACATATGTATAAACATACTCCCCATGTATATAAAATTGAATGCAATTTTTTGATTGTGAAACATAAATGTTGCAAATATATTTTGTTCGTACCATACCATAAATGTATATACTAAATTTTTTCTATATACTCGTACACGAGTGTATTGCATGTATCTTACATACATTATATCGAAACTGCATATTTTTTTTTATATAAGAAATTAAGAAATTTTATTGAGAAAAATGAAAATTTCTATGCATTTGCATTGTACCGTACAGCGTATATGTAATGTACGTACAAAGAAAGAAAAACACATTTTGAATTTATTAATAATTTATAAACAATTTTTTGTTGTTTTTTTTTTTTTTTGTAAAATTTTGTATAAAAAGAAAAATCACGATTTGAAATAAGATAATCAAAAAGAAATATATATATGTATGTTCATATTATACGATTGTATATCTATGTAAACATTAAAAACATCATTAATAGTCTTAAAATTGTAAAAAAAAAAAAAATTAGAAAATCATTTAAAACTATTCGCGTATTCACATTTTAAAACTATATATTTGACTTAATATTTCCACCTGTTAAATATTAAAAATTGAAAGCAAAATTATTATAAGAAAGAAAAAAAAAAAAAAATTAATCAAGCTTTAATATGAATTGTCTTAAAGGTTAATTCTATCATTAGATTCGGACCACTTGTGATGTGAAAACTTGTTTTTACAGTTTTAAATCTAGTCTCACTTTATAATTTGTTTGTACACGTACATACATACCTACATATTTATATTTCTATAATGTATCTTGTAACCAGTAAAAATATGAAACAAAAAAACAAAAAAAAAAAGAAAATTACATATATTATTTTATTTTATATTATTTTTTTATATATGTACATTCAAGTTAAAATATTTATTTTTTAATTTTATATTTTTGCAATAGAAATATGCTATGTATGTATATAAATTTTTTCGTTTATATATATACATACTCATATTACTATAAACATGTTTTTTAGTATTATAAACATGTTATCATCATCATCATCATCAATATCATCGCAACAAGGTTTTCTTAAGCAGCCATCAGAAATAGGTCAAAATCAGATAATTTTAAAAAAATTTCACCTTTTCATTATAAACGAGCACCTATATAATTTAAAAAATATATATATATCTAGAGGGTTAATAGTAATTCTGTAAAGAAGAAACTTTTATAAATGAAATTTATTCGTTTATAATGAGATGCAAATAATTAAATACAATTAATATCTATTCACAAAATTAATACCATATAAAGTATCGTATTAGTATGTACTTAGTGTAAATTACATAGTTAAATTCAAATGTATAAAATGTGCTCATATTCAACGCCCTTTTGTACTTAATTTACTGGTTGGTACAATGTATGTAGGTATATATCACATATATTAGAGGTACTCCCAATTTCATAATTTCCTATGATTTTTTTTTGATGATTATTATATACGATTACGATATTATAATGCCATCGTATTTTTATAATGTAACGGCTTTTAAAAATAAAAATTAAAATTCTGTATATGTAATATACCTTCCTATATCATGGTATATAGGTAGTTTTACTGTAAAAATTAACAAAGATTAATTATCGTATTAGTTGTGGAAGATAAAGTTAATAATGTACTTAAAACTATTAAGAAAATTATGCGATAATCATCATCATCCACACATCATCATAATTTTATGATGTGAGTGAGATGATGTGAATATATAGAAAATATAAAAAAATGTTACATCGACATCAAATAATATTGTATGGGCTTACAGGAATAATGTTTATGATTATTTAACTTCTTATAGGTATAATTTTTTTTTTTTTTAAATATTACAAACTAATACAATATGTATTTCCATGTATATTACGAATATGTATTTGTAATTTTTGTATCTATGATAATGTATTTACACCGCTTATATATACCAATAATGTATATACACCTTTTATATACTAATATTTCTTGTATTTATATTTATTTTTTTTTTATTCGAAATTATATTTAGCACTAATGTATTTCGTACATCTTTAATATTATTTTTGTATCTTAATCTGTATGTATGTAGATATGTAGATATGCGACATTCACATACTAAAAACATGATTAAATATTTTCATTTAACCTTTTTTTTTTTCTTCTCTGTTTTGCTGTTTTTTAAAAAAAAATTTTTATTCGATTTTTATTTTTAGTTTTTTAAGTATTTTTTTTTTTTTCATTATTACATTGATGTTGATTTGTTATTCCACTAATGTTATGTTGTACAACGATATAATAAATGCAAACATAACATACATATAAATGTAGATATACGTATAAAATGTGTGATGTGTATAATGTTTAAACATACATTTATAATGTTCATATGTTGCCATGTTAGTATAAACATTCACATAATTATTGTATAATGTATATACGATGATAAATACATGTGTATACATAAATTGTGAAAAAAAACACAAATGATATTCATTTCTGTTATAAGGAGTGTTTTTTTAATTTATGAACGGTATATACGTTGCATAGTAAACTAAAAACTAAAAAAAAACACACATTTTTTTTTCTGTATATTTTGTCTTATATATTTCTATGAAGTAAAGTATAAAAATAAAAAAATAAGAAACAAGAAATTAAAACAAAACTTCTTATAGTTTTTTAATACAAACACTATAAAACTATACCTACCATATTTACACAAAAGTTAATACGCACGTACATACATATATATAACAACTTACCTAATATTATGTAAAACGCATTCGAAAATATATTACATATTGAAATCCATGCACATACTCATATACTCATAAATAAATTTGAATGCACAAGAAAAAAAAAATAAAAATTAAAATAAAATTGGTAAACGATTTCGTCTGCATTTTGTACCTTTTTTTCAGTGTTCGTTCGCATTATATCAATTATATCATTTATTTTAGTAACGATTACGTTATTTTTTTTTATAAAAAGTATAAAATGATTTTTTTTTTTCAAAAATAAAAAATTTGTATTTGCCAAATTTGAGCAAAATAAATGAAAATAAATTTATTCAACAAAATGAATGTTGTAACAAATTATGATTGAAATTTTAAAGTTTTAAGTTGTAAAAACCAACGAACTATATATGAAAGAGAAAAAGTATCTGTATCAAAAAGTATACATATTACGATTACGAGATATTTTTCAGGTTTATTAATTTACATACTTGATTTTACTATTTATATGACAAAATTAAAGCAGAACTAATTTCGAAAAAAATCTTATCTAATTAGTGTGTAACATTAAATTTAATTACGTTCGTTTATACAAAATGCTAGATATACAGAGTATAAAATAACAGTTTTATATAATTATGAAAATTTATTTATAGGAGATTTCATTAGTTTTTCTGGAATTATATAATATCCTTTTCCTGCAGCAAAAAATACCTAGTATACGTATACCTACAGCATCAAATATCTTTATGCTCTAGGGCTCTACATCAATCATAAAACAAAATTGCCGTTGATCATTCATTACCAGTTTAATGTTCATTTCATTATATTTGAGATGTTTTTGTACATTATGAGGATTTTCTTTCTTACACAAAACTCTACTCATATGCAAATTTCGTGTAGATACATACACTTACAGGAAAGATAATTTTTATCAAAAATATTTTTGTACATTAAAAGAAGCAATAATTATATATGCTTCTACATACGGAGTAATTTATATTATTTTTATCAAATATATGTATACGTATATAAAATCAATAAATTATATATGACCTGTTGTTACCTTGCTAATCGATTAAAAAAGAATGTTAAAGTTATTTCAAGAAAATATTAGTACTTACATGTACGAGTATGTGTGTACTTATAAATATATTGAGTGAACGTCTGACATACTTTCGCTATATCTGATGTGTTTACTGGTTGTTAATACAAAATAAGACTTAAAGAACATAAAAATATCAAAGACAAATACAGAAAATAAAAATATAAATAGATATACAAATACATACATACATATTATTTAAAATGTATATTGACTTGTGTTTGTATATAATGTATTAAAATCTTTAACTTGGATAACATTTTCTTTAAGAAGTTAAAACCGGAGTTTTTAAAAGCAAAAGAATATACGGCATTGTATATAAAATTTAATAAATAAATAATAAATATATGTATATATGGATGGATGGATGAATTAATAAATATGTATATATAGACATACATTAACATACATACATACTCGTATATGTAATATAATACTAATGCATGTATACATATAAATTTATGCATACACAAACGAATGAATATTTTATTTATTTTTTGTTTTTCGTTTCGATTTTTTTTTTTGTTTCGTAATTTACTAAATCAAAAATGTATATAAAGAAGTAGCAGCATCATCATCATCTGAAAACAGGTAGATGGATATTTAAAAAAAAAATGAATAAAAAATGAAAAATATAAAAAAATAAAATGTGTAAATTTACATTGACATTCAATCCAAGACGTACAATACATACATATATGTAAATAAGCAATGTACTCGTACATATACATATTGTCCATTCAATTTTTATGCATTTTTATTTGTGATATGGTATTAGTATTGGTGAATCTGGAATATGCTGGTTTTCGTACTATACATCTTTGCTTTAAGTCAATTTTATCTTTTATTTTAGTACATATTTATTTTTTTATTACTTTAGAAACGGATTAATTTATCTTAATAATAATAAAGTATAGGTATAGGGTACCAACTTTAGATAAAAATAAAAAAATATATAGGTATACACATATTTATATGTATATAAATGTACAGTTATAATGACATTAAATTGTGAAATGAAAAAATAAGAAAAAGAAAAGAAAAATGTAATTAGGCTACAAACAGTTGTACGAAAGGAAGATATGTATTTCAATTTGATTTTTAGGTTTCTATACGAGTATATTAAGAAACATATTTCATTTTTGAAGAATGTAGACCGCATTTGAATAATACTTTTTCTTAAATTCCACTTTTTAAAAAAAAATGCTTGATCATACATCACACTTATGTACAAATACAAGTATACTCACATACATATTTAAAGTTTGATGTATATATAGTTTGATCACTTTTAATGTTTCATTGTTTAATTTTTGAATGGAACATTATGTATTATAATCATCATTATGATATCACGTCTTTAAGATTCTCTTTCACTTCAAATCATCGGTATTATTTTGTTAAGGTGATCTTGAGAGAAATATTTGATTTGGAGAATGTTTTTGAAGAAAACAATAACGATATCCGTATGTAATGATATTTGTATCTTTATGACTATTTTTATTTTTATTTATGAATTTATTAAATATTAAATATCGTATACTAAAAATCTTTATTTTGTTTTTTTTTTTATTATTTTTAGCTACACGTCTATCAAAACGATATGGAAGACTATGTGACTGTTGTAAGAGTCGATAATGGTGAAAATAATAATCAACAAAATCGACCTGCTTTCAGTACATTTAAAAAAAGTCCACCCATCATAAATGAGGATCCATCTTTTATAACAGTCTTGTCAATTAATGAATGTGCATCACGTCTAAATTCTGATTGTAATAACTCTAATACTAATGTATCTGATGTAGAATCAGTATTGGTGTATCGGTTACCTGGTGAACGATTAGGTTTTGGACTAAAATTTCAAGGTGGTACAAAAAGTAATGAAAAAGTTCAACGATTATTTATACAATCATGTGCAGAAAATAGTCCAGCATCTCGAACACAAGCTAGTTGGGGTAATTTGAAAGAGGGCGATGAAATACTTTCGATAGATGATCAAATTGTCAGTGAAATGACAAGAATTGAATGTGTACGATGTCTGAAAGAAAGTAATGTTGCAATAAAACTGGTAATTAGAAATGGTCATGGTGCAAAAATTGATAATATTGCTGAGGATAAATCTAAAAGTAATCAACAACCACCACCACCTCCTCCAGTTCCACCCAGAAAATTAACTCGGAAAAGACAGCAACAAGACAAAGTAATTGTTAAAGACGACAAACCATTTACTCCTCCACCAGATGCTGAATATTATATTAATCTGTTCTCTGATGAAAATTCAGTTATTGGTGAATCAGAATCTGATGATACAGGCAGTTCGATATCTACAGTGATCGATAAATTTTCGATAAGCTCAACATATTCATCAGATTCAGATATATCTACATTTAGTGCACCAGTAAGTGGATCGAGTATGAATAAATCTGAACTGGCTAAAGTTCTAAAACCATTTACACTTCTCGAGAAAGAGTTCAATGTTGATAGTAAAGCAAAACTGGAAGAATATATGAAAAAATTAAATTCACCTGACATGCTCAGTGAATCCGAAGATTCAATCGAATCCCAAAAATCTAAATGTAATCAATTCATAGATATGGACGAATTGAATTCAAGCGTTCATAATCATAGCAATGATGATACATACGTTCAAAATGTTCAGAAAAATAATTACGAAAATGTTTCAATTGCACCATCACAGTTGAATGAATGCAACTATGAAAATGTTGAAAAATTTGGTACAGCACCTATACCAAAACCACGTTTGCCAGTCTCCCAAGACTTTAAAAAATCATCGATTCCAAGAAAATCCAAAGATAATACTGAAGAAAGAGAAAAAACTGAAATTGTTATGCAAGAAGAAAACAATTTACAGAAAATGAATTTAAAGGAAGAACAAAATTCAATTACAAAAATTCCAAAAGCGATTCTAACAGATTATGGCTCACCAAAAGTTTTAGAACGTGCAAAAACTGAAAGTGATATAAAATATAAATCGAAAATGAATCCTGTAGAAAATGATATGAATAACTTATCAGATAACCAAAATCTTAAAGATAAATGTCGGCTGTTTATTCAAAATGAAATAAACAGTTCAGATGAGAATTTATCGACTCGACAAAAAGATGAAATGGAATATGAATCGAAAGTAGTTAAATCGAAGATTCCTATAATGTCACCACGAAAAGCAGTAAATACAACAAATTTCAAAATTTTAAACGATGTAATAGTTTGTGAAAAATCCATAGTTCTAAAGCCAAGAATGATGGTACCAAAACAAAAATCAGAAACTGATTTAAAATTGAACTTGTGTAAATCAATCGACAAGGAAGAAAAAATCAAACCATTTTTCTTACAAGAATTTGAAAAACCTTCGAATTTATCGAAACTAGAAACACCAGTGACGAGATCATATGATGCAGCGAACGATCAAAAATCAAAATCTAATCAAAATTTAGAAAAAACGTCAATTATTGGAACGAATACAATAAAAAATCAGAACAGGATAAAACCTAAACCACCAGAAAGAAAAGATTCATTACAAAAACCATTATCTCTAATTAGTCCATTAAAAACTGTCATTGATCAAAAAGAGAACAACTTATCTGATTTCATCGTAATTCAAAATTCCGGTATAAATTATTCTAATGACATGAATAAATTGGATACTGAATTTCTCAATATTCCAAAGAATATGAAAGATTCAGATCGTAGTCATCATATCACGAGCGAAAGCATTAAGCTGAATGTGGTTTCATCAAAATCACATTCAAAATCACCAAGTAAAATACCATTGAGAGATTTAAATTCGAATGAGAAAAACGAAAATCTACCGAGACTAATTAATCTAGTTCCAAAGAATGTAACAAACCAGTCTTTACCTGTGGACAATAAATTCATTGAATCAGATCAAAACAATTTTCTGGAAAATTATAATTCAATTATAATTGGAAAATGTATGAAAATCGATGCTGAAAACGAAAATAATTATTTAGATTCGAGCTCTAGTGACGAAAGTGAAGAGAAACTATGCGAAATTGAAGATGGAGAAAAATTGGGACCACCTGAAGTTATTAATGATCCTGGGCCATCAGAAGCATATTTCAATTTTCATTGGCATTCGAATATGCTGCCAACAATTGGAGAAGTTGAAGAGGAATTTTCATCTCTGGAACAAACTTCCGGGTATAGCTATTTCCGTTTTAACTTTTTTTTTTCTAAATTATTGTAATTTTCAATTTTTAATTTTGATGTAAATTTTTACTTCGTTTCTTTTATAGACCGATCGTCATTATTAATGATGCACCCACCAGTAATCAAAAATATCATTATGATAATTTTTATTCAACGATCGTGCACAAAGATTCCGCACCAATAGAATCTGCTGAATACAAAGAGAACAAAATTTTAAGTAGTTTTATTGGACAACAAAGTAACAATAAGGATACAAGTGTAAAAATGATTATTGAAACTATAACGGAACCGGATGAATCCCAATCGCAAACTACTGGCGTAGAGAATACTACAGAATGGACTGCTGATAAAAACATCAATTTAGATAATAATGAAAAAAGTAATAATGAAAATGCTGAAACAAATGCGCTGAATTTAATATTTAGTGATAAATCTGGTTACGTTTCTAACCAGAAACCATTAGAAAATAATATTCAAGAAAATTCTAAAATCAATCTCGAAATGACAAGCAGTGAAGTTTTACCTTTAGACAAAAATAACATTCGTAATTATACAAATAATTCTAATTTTAAAAAATGCACAAATTCAACAGTCAAAATATGTGAAACTTCCGAAAAGGATAACGAAACAGAAGGAACAATAATAACCGCTGTACTTCAGTTTACTGGAAGCGAAAAACCTTTAACGGATCAATCTGAACTAAAACCAGAAAATGATTCAAACCCGATACCAGATATAGATGAAGTAGAAAAAAGTGTAAATAGTCAAAATTTAAATAAAATTGAAATTGAAAGTATTTCATGCGATAAAGATAAATCCATACCAATAAATAATGAATTTAAATTAATAGAGAAAACCATCAAGTTCTTAGAAAATGAAAAAGAGCACGCAATAAATGAAAACAACAGGAACATTATGGAAAAATCTAAAAAAATAGAGCAGATAGATATTGCTGAATTGAATTCAGCAGAATCCAATATGATACCAGTTAGACCTACAAGAAGGTCTAGTAAACAGAAACAACCTTTAACAGAAATTACAAAAAACGAACAAGAAATTCCCGATCACGATATCGAGGATAAAGATTCCGTCCTGAATATAGAAGCGGATGTAGTAGAAAATGACAGGAATAATGTAGATCATGAAGTCACCGAAAATCAAGATGAATCTATACAAAAATTACAGCCAATTATTGAAAAGAATATCATTAAACAAGCGACGATATCTCCGACAATAAGAAAACAAGAAACTGAAACAAAAGTCAAAGTAGTTAAAGTTTTAACAAAATTCGAAAACGATTTGAATGCAAAAAATAAAAATTTCGAATCAGATTTAATGAAAATTACAAAAATTGATCATGAAATTGATACAACAAAAGATTTTGTTGATTGCTCATTGGAAATATTTCCAGAAAATTACTCGAAAAGACATTCATTTCCGATATCTATTGAACAGCAAAAAAATGTTAACGAAAACAAATCATCATTAAAGCCAATTGAGCGAGTTATTTTGGGTGTTGAACATCATGATCCACAGATTACAGTATCCGCATCCGATGGTAAAAATTCGACTACGAGTAGCTATAATTTAGAAAATTTAGATGACAAAATATGTGATAATATGAATAAATGTCAGCAGGATAAAAAAGGAAAAAATTCATCAAATACTGGTGAGTAAATTTTGAAGATAATTTTTTATTGTTTTTAATTTTTTTTACTAATGAATGATGCAAAAATTTAAATTAAAAACAAAGTGATTTAAAATAAGAATTAATACTTTGTCAATGATATCCACTGATCTAGAGGTCTAGAGTAATTACAGAGTAGAGGAGCAAGTATAAAATGTTGTTAGTTGATTTTCCGTGTTTGTTATGTACAATATTCGCTTTCTGCTGAAAGATAAGATCAACTTTTTTTAAAGATACGAGAACACATAATGTGTGAAATACTACTAGTACTACGTAGCGTGTACTGTAGTTACTGTTATAGAGTCAATGAATTCCACTGCTTGTAAATATGTATAAAGGGGAGGAGATAGTATTAGATGTTGTTAGTTGCTTTTCCTTGTTTTGTCATGTACAATATTCGCATTCTACTATCCACTGATAGAGAGTACGTATAAAGGAGAGGAGTAAGTAATGAATGTTGTTTGTAGATTTTTTGTGTCATATACAATATTCGCATTTTACATTACATGTGTAGAATACTACTCGTACTGTAGTTAATGTTAAAGTCAATGACTGCTCGATAATATGCACAAAGGGGAGGAGCAAGTATTAAATTTTGTTAATTGATTTCTTATTGTTTGTCATGTACATACGTATACTACATATTTGTATATTATTCGTATATTGCCTATGCTATAAATACATTCATATCAATTACGGCTATTGTTTTAATGTTTCCTAGTAAATCATCAAATCGAATTGAAGTGCTTCAATCTTCGTTCTGATCGTGACAGCATTCAATACATTTCTCAATAAGACTGATCCATTTCGATTAAAATGTTTTTGATATTTCCAATTATTCATCAACTGAATTTATTTAAAATTTCAATAAAAGTTTGTCATTTTTAGTTCAATGGCATACACTTTCTAATGATTATTCATTTTTAAGTGTGTGCACTTTGTGGCTACTGTATATTTCACGAAATGATGGATCGATCTCCATTGTGGAATTCAAAATAATATTTTGATAACTAGATACTATACTGGTTCGCTAGATACAGCATTACATATAGACTATGTAAAGTGTAAATAAATAGTTTATCGAATAAAAATTACAAAGTAAAAACTTCAAATTACGAGTACATTGCAATGCTAACAAACTATATAAGTACACATAAGCATCTACATATAAGAAAATACAATTAACCGCAATTTTTCTTAGAGCATATTATAGTGTAGAATCGAAGTTGAAGAATAGAAAAAGATAAGAAAATCCGGTTTTTCATTTGTTGCATTTTTCCTTATGCTTTTATTTTTTTTTTATTTATTTATTTAACTAACTAAAACTACCTCGTAACGTTGTTCATGTATAATGAAAATAAAAAAAATTATATGCGAGTATTTTCTCCATCTAGCTAGGTATTTGCTATTCGGTCGTTGTTTTGTACTTGTTTTATATTGTTCTACTGAACATTTTTTCCATATTATAATACGCGGCAGCAAAAATTTGAAATAGGAATCCCATAAGATTCGATTGCAATTTTAACAAAATTCAAAGAAATGATTAATTTTTTTTTTGTTTTTATCTCATCATTAAGATACATAATGATACAATTCTTTAATTATTGGTTAAATGAATCTAGTGACTATGGTAACCATTTTCAATTTTTGCATATATTCTCGCATGTACTAAATTGAATATATGCATATGTGGGTATCGTTTTTTTTTTTGTTTGGTTTCTTAGTATTCAAATTACAGATAAATTTCCATTAAAAGGAAATAACAACTTATGCAAGCAAGAAATTATGTGAAAAATATTTGCTGACTATTTTTTTTTGTCATTTTTTTTTTTTTTATAAATTTAACGTGCAATATATTCATTCATTAGCACTCCACATCGATGAATTTTGAAAGTCAAAAAAAAAAAAAAGTTCAGCACTTTTTCATATCATATACTCGTACTACCTTTGTTTTAGTTTTGCATATATGCACATGGTGTTTGGTAGTCATATAAGAGTAGTGTTTGGTCTTGGACACCTACCTATAAGTGCATATTATATACTTATATATCTTTCAGTTCGTATAAAATATAAATATTGGTCATTTTGTCGTTTATGAACGTGATTCTTTTTTCGATTTAAAGTCAGTCAAAGTAAAGCTAACTTAATATTATTACTGTATAACGTATATACAACCTTGATATCTGATCACATCATTTTTTTTTTTTTTTTAATTTAAAATTTATTTTTTGTTTTTATTTTGTGATAATACAAGTAAAAGGTTGTCTTTCACCCACGAAGGTTCGATCAAGTTATTCATAAATTGAGTGTAAAGAAAAAAAAAAAAAGAAATTACACGAACTAGTTTAATATACATACTTACAACATACCATATACATTACACAAAAAATGTAAGTACCGTGTACGTATTTTTTTTTGGATATAAATAAATGCAAAGTAGATTATTTATTATTACATATATGAATAAGGATATGAACTAAAGTTTTGATGACACCAAAATTAAATTGAACATACTTGAGGGGAATAAAATTAAAAGGATACATTATTCGATTCAGTGACATTAATTTAATTTTCATTTTGATATCCTTCTCTTTATTTCAGTATTTTATTTGATTTATTTTTTCTTTTTGAGTAGTGAAATCGAAAAATCAAAAATTAGATTTAATTATTTTCAAATTCTCAAATACATAATAATAATTTTATTCAGTTCAAATTTTTTTTTTTCTGACATTGACATATCTGTATTTTTAATTGTGAATCGCTTACTTTTAAAGGTAAGCGAATTATCTATTTTCGTCGTTTAAATGTATGTATACTATACATGTTTCTATATATAAATTCCAAATACTTACATGTTCGTGCAAATATTTTGTTATCACATTTTTATTGTCAATAAAATATAATATACAATCACAGAGTCCGCAAATCAATTGGACAAATGTATATACAGATACTATATACGACGGTAGTTAAATGTAAAATGTTATCGCATCTAGATAACCTAGAATTTAATATTCGAAATTTTTATTCAAATTAGTTATAGATTGTTATGCTATGATCATAACACTGCCTGCATGTATTGCATGTATTTATATATATATATAATATATATATATATATACGTATGTGTGTCCTTATTTGTTTTGTTATGAAAATTTTTAATCAAAGTTTTTATATACAAATACAGTCATACACTTTTGTACTTTATTTTAATTTCACTTGTTAAATGTAAGTATATAACAATTTTTTTTTCTTGATTCATTTTTTTTTTAATTATAAAATGCAGCGTTTTTTTTTTATTTTTTTAAAAGAAAAAAAAATATAAAATTTTTAAAATTAATGCTTATCTTTACAGTTTCTCTTTTTATGTTTTACTTGTTTACGCGGCTTCATTTTTTTCAGAATTGATTAGTATAACTATATTTTGTATTTCTCTTTAACATTTGTATTTGAAAAAGAAAAATGAATTTTTAATTAATTAAAATTTGTCATGTGAAAACGAACGAACAGAAAAAAGTTGAAATTAACAAAAATTTTGCATATATACATTTTCTCATACACATAAGTATGTACGAGTATGTAAAATCGTTAGTTATTTATATTGCGGTTTAAAAGCAATTCAATTGAAAATTAATTATAAACGGTAACTTCAAAAGCCGCTTATAATGTGGTATACG
This sequence comes from Villa cingulata, assembly GCA_951394055.1. Lineage (NCBI taxonomy): Eukaryota > Metazoa > Arthropoda > Insecta > Diptera > Bombyliidae > Villa > Villa cingulata. The sequence continues at coordinate 11,246,593 of OX596020.1, read as the reverse complement.
TTTACTTTGAAATATAAATATGTATAAAAAGAATTTATTGCTTTTTCCGGTGTTTTTATTTTTCATGTAATCACTTGCAAAGCTTGCACTATAAAAAGAAGTAAAATTTTGTTCTGAAAATTAAGAAGTTTTAAGATATATATACGAGTATATTGTCAAGATTTTATTATTTACATACAAGAATTTTATACTAATTTTTTTTTAAATTAAAATTTTAATGACTTCTTATTATGTAATGGATCTTAAGTAATTTTTTTTTATAAGTATATTCATGTGCAATAATTTATAGTTTAGAATTTGCTTATAAGACTTTTGTCTTAAATATTTGAATATTTTAAAATTTACTAATAACATAAACGATTCTTTTTATGTATTTCTCCTTTTCCTAATGTGTATGAGGTATGACTGTGTATATGTATAGTAAATATCTTTAAATTACATTGATATGTGGATTATCGAATTATAATTTTTTTAAATTTCAAATATAATAATTCTACTTATTATCGCAAAGTGAAACTTAAAAACAATAAAAATAATAATAATAATAATCTGAAATTGAACTGGTTACCTTATAATACCATCGATCGTGTTCTAAATCCATTTATATAAGAAGAAGAGAAAAAAAAAAAATGAGATCAGCACGATCAAAAGACAATACTGTACCAGTATCCAGTATAATGTGTATACTATTATATATTAATATGTAAGTACTCGTTCGTATTGTGTATCGAAATTGTTTTTTTTTTTTTTATCGAAAATAATATTCACTTCACGTTCAATATGTATCCCAATTTAAAAAAAAAAAAAAAAAAAAAATACAGAATTTTTATTTAGTAAGTTTTGCATCCAAAATATATACTTAAAGTTAAATATGTATATATAATATGTATGTATACAAGTACAAAAATTATTATTGTATTGATAAATTGAAGTTGAAGCATATACGTATATATATGTAGACACAGTTGGAGACCAGGAAAACTAAATTTATATGTGTCTGTATATACACGAGTTATTTTATATGTATATATGAAATGTTGGAGCTTGGTAAAACCAAAACTGGATCCAATCATCTTTATAGTATAGTTTTTCATGTTATATTGTTCTCATTGTGTATGTTGTTTTATCGATATAGTTTCGTATGGATTGAATGTATGTATGTATAATGTTATGGTACATTTTATGTAGTTTAGATACAGATACAGTACAGTACAGTATAATAAGTATGTACATTATGTACATAAATAAAAGTAAATGTATGTATACGAGTACATAATGTTATGGTATATATAATATTATTGTTGTTGTTTTTAAACTTTACAGAGTCATTTCTTGTATAGTACCAGCAAGATACTCTTGTACACTTCTAGATACATACTTTACTTTAGTTTTTGAAGTGCATATAGATATTATTCAGTTTGTTGTAGTATACAGCAGAACAAAATTCAGTTTTTTTAACTCTATAATACTATACTATTACACCTCTACCATCTATACTTAAGTAAAGTCAAGTAAAGTTACTTATACATAGCTGAAGGCAATGACTTCTCGATCAATATAGGTATTCTTTATTCTTTAAAGTTGGTTGTTAAAGTTATATAAAAAGTTATTATAAAATTACAAAAATAAAAATAAAAGAATTGCATTACTACTATACCATTATAAAGTATATATGTACACACACACAAATTGAAAAAAAAAAAATTAAAATAAAAATTAAAAAATAAAATAAAATAAACGATCCCATCCCATATAACTTTAACAAAACTTATTTAACTTAAATTTATTATTATTTTTTTTTTTTTTAGTGCGCCAGTTATATAAAGAGAATATAAGATCTGTTTTGCTATTGAGTTAAGTTTAGTTAAGTTAAAATTTAATAACTCAATGTTTTATAAATTTTGAATAAACGAACGCGAATACAATACACGAAAGTATTGTTTAAAAAGATCGACAAAAAAGTTTTGCATTTTTATAATAAAAAAAATTGTTTTTTTTTTGTATATTTTTGAACAAAAATTTGTATAATCAATTTTTATATTTATTAGCACATGATGTGTATTCATCATTGCATATAGAAACGTAAAAGTAACGTACATTTCTTCTTCTTCGACTTCAATCCATATCTCTATATACATCATTAGAATAGGAGTTGTGGTGACTATGTGCGGTGTTTTATTTAGCTGTTGTTGTTGTTATTGTTCTTGTGGTTATTATATATTGTTATCGTGTATTATTATTATTATTATTATTATAAGAAGTTGTGAATTTTTGCCGTAAAGTTTTGCTCAACTTTGATCACAACACCGCACACAATAATACTTATTACCGAATACTATACCAATACATCGAGTTTAAATATCAACATTTTATTTTATTTTATTTATATGTATGTATATATGTAGTTATAGCAGTTAATATATGTAGAATAGAGCTGCACTTATACCATTTTATTCCATCATCATGAACAAGACTATAATAACAGATATTTTTAAAAGTAATAAACGTTTCGTTGATTTCGTTTAGTTCAACACTTTTTTGCATATTAAAAAAAAGAAAAAAATATATTATAATATTTTTTTTTTGTTTTTTATAAAAACATAAAAACGTCCTGACTGAAGTTATATCGTTCGTTCGTTATATTGTTTCAGTTACCGAAGTGCAAAGAGTGCGGTGTGTCGTTTGGTTAAACGTTCATATACTAATAATTCCAATACTAATTATTATTATTATCTACAAATTTTTTTTTTTTTTTGTTATTTTTTAAATAGAAAAAAAATATTTCTTCTTTTTTTTTTTTTTGTTATCAATACATAGAAATAAGTACTTAGTAATTTTTTGTAGATCATCACGATTTTAATAAAATAATAATGATTTTTAATGATTCAGCGATTATTTATATTCGTTATTCGTTATATTTTTTTTGAAAAAAAAAAAGAAACAAAGTTCTTGAATCATATTGTTATAAACGAATATAACGTAAAGTCATACATAAATACATAAATTTATGTACATTTCAGTTTAGAGATGAAGAATTAAAATAACAAAGTACTACACAAAAACTATAAAAAAATTTCATTTGAGGGAAGAAAAAAAAATGAAATAAAATAAAAGTATATAAAAAGATAAAAGTAAAAGACAAAAAATTTCAAAAAAAAAAATAAAAATAAAAACCGAATTATATAAAGTTGAACTTTATTTTATCTTCTTCTTTAACAACTCCATATTTACACATGTTGTGCCTTATGTATAGCTACATACATATAGGTACATATATTATATAAAATACATGAATTTTATAAATATATTCAAGTAAATTGTTGATGGTGCGATTAGTTGATTATAGAGTTGGATTTGCAAATGGTTGACTCTATTAATGGCTTCTAAAAATCATACATTTCATATTACATACATATGAATATATATTATGCATACATAATATATTCGTGAATTAAATGCACAAAAAAAAAAAAACAGAAGAACAATAAAAAATAAAACAGCATTATACCTTACACAAATAGAGTATGTATATAAAAAATAAAATAAAATAAATTAAATAATTGACTAGCTAGATCGTGCATATATAATATTTTTGTGATTACATAAAAAAAAAAAAAAACAAACACCAACAATCGAAATAAAAAAATATGTTAAATTTACAATAGATTTGTACATGGATTTGTGTCTGTATATGTGTGTATGTATGTTCGTGTGTTACATATTATATGCATTATAAGGAGAAAAGAAAAAAAAAGAATGATATATATAATTAAAATAAAGTCAAAATTAAAAATAAAATACATACCTAGTTTTTTATTAAGAAATTATGTGCATATAGGATAATTTCAAATTTATATTTATATACATAGGTATGTATCTAAATTCAAATATTTTATTATTCGGTTTTTAATTTAATAGTTTCATCAAGGTGTAATAAATGGGTAACGAAACAAAAAAGGATAATGTATTATTATATAAAGTTTAAAATATTTTTATTCTTTATATTTTAAGAAAGTACGAGTTTTGTTCGTGTTTGTGTTTTAGAATTGGATAATAAACATTTTTTAATCTATATATGTATATATAGTGTATTTTAAAAAGTACTTAATTTACATACATACATACTTTATTAAACGTTCGTTAATATAATTATTCATATGTCCAAATACAAATACAGACATTGTAATTAATGTTTTAAATACATTTTATTGAAGTTGTATTGTGTTTTGTTTAAAGTTTATTCTTATTGTAGTGTGTGTGGATTACATATGCTATTATAGTACATTTTTAATAATATTTCATATACTATAAAGAATAATATCATCATCAATAAAAATATAGTACCTAATAATAATAAATACACATTATACGAGTATACCATATATAGTAAATGACGCCATCAAAAATACTTTTGCAAGGTATGATAAAATAATAATAAATTCTATATTATAACTGCTTTTTATATTTTAATACTTATTATATTTACTTGTATATGTATACTGTACATTCTGTACATACATATAATACCGAACACATTATAAGTGCATAATGTGTATGCATATGTACATATGTACATCATTCTGTAATATAAAAAATATATACAGATATTGATAGGTTTTTTTTTTGTTCTTATTTTAGCATCGAAACATTTCTTTTTAGATCAATAAAAAATATTATAACTGCTAGAAAAAGAAAATACATTTACGTACATATAAGTATGAATGCCATATATAAAGTTTACACTATTGTATGTATACGAGTACGTATACACCAGTTCTTAATGGTCTTGCTTGCTGCTGGTATCAGTTTTTCATCTTATGGCTTTTGTTTTTCATATTCATATTTATATACTTACTCTATTATATATGTATGTACACCCGTACATATGTATACATATGTTACTATTCAAATAATTTATAAATATAGATGCATATAATAATGTACATATACATTAACGTATGTACATATGTTTGTATATGTACAAATTAATACTGCAGACTGCTATAGCTATAGACGAGAAAATATCAGAATATTTATTATTGATTTAAGTAAATTTATTGATCAAAAATAAAAAAAAAAAATTATATATAAAATAAAATAAAATATAAGCAAAAACAAGAAAAAAAAAAACACAATAATAATAAAAATAATAAATAAAATAAAATTAAAGAAACAAGGAAAAAATATACGAGTACTGATGATTGAATGACTGTGGGTGGAATTATATTGTGCACCATTATGTATATGTATGTAGACGTTATTTGTATATGCATCCATATGGACATTCCTTATTCCTTTTGCAAAAAAAAAAATTTTTTATTGATACCTATCTATATATCTATGTATGTTTATAGCAGTTTATAATGTATAGTATATGAATTCAAAATAATACAATGTATATACAATTTATCTTTTATGTTCATTTATTTTATTTTATTTAATTTTTTATTTTAATATATTTTTTTTATTTATTTATTTTTTATTAATTTTTATTTGTTTTTCTGTTTTATTTTTTTTTTATTTTTTTTAGAGAAAAATAAAAACAAAATACATATAAGTAAAATGACTTTTGTTAAAATCATAATATTATTTCATTTATATTTTCATTTACTTATTTATTTTTTGTATTCTTTTTTGGGGAATTTTTAATATGCCTATACTATACATAACATATATATTTTTTTCATTGTCGATCTATAAAGTAATTTGGTTGGTATGTTGGTATACATAAATGGTACTTTACATAAATATTTATATACATTTTGTTGTTTTTTCTTTTTTTTTCTGTAATGTGCAAATATTTACATGAATATATTCTCGTACATAAATACATACTACATACACGAGAGTATACCACCGTATAGGAAAAAGGAATGAATGCATTTTTATATTATACATTTAATAATATTGGTCATCGAATAATGATGATCATGTTGAAGTTGATGATATCGATGATGCCAATGATGCCAATGATGCCGAAGATGCCAATGATGATGATGATGATGATGGTGGCAAACAACCATCATCAGAGTAATATTCTTTTAAGATATTTTGTATATAATATTTGTACAACACTTCTATATAGAGTTGTTTTAAATGTACATTTTTATACTACATATATGTAATGTACGTAAAGAATATGGATGAACATAAAATTTATACTCTTGGACATGATCTCCTCATTATATTGTATACATACATAAGTAATAAGTATATTATATTATTTACCGGACTACATGTATTTATATAATGTATTGACTTTATGTATGCACATATACATATAAGTATAGAAGATCTTTTGCACACAGGATTCTGGTTTTATTGCATTTTATTTCTTATTTTCTTATATCGCATATATATGTATTTACATACATAAAAAATTGTATGTATGTATATTTTTTTTTCAAATTTTTCCAACGTTCATTTATATAAGTATTTCTGTTTGTTCTTTTGTTTATTTTAAAATGCATTTGCTTTCTTTATATGCACATAATGTATATATATTAAAAATGTATATACAGATACATATGTATATAATCTATACCTTAATGTATATATGTATTTTTGTATCTTACACTACAAGTATATGTACGTAATTCTTGTTTGATTTGTATAATATATACAGAATTGTATATTATTATTATTACTAGTCGTTACTTATTATTTTTTTTTTTTTCATTTTGCTGTTCTTATATTCTTATTTTTTCTTATTTTTCTATACATTCTGCATAGTTGTATACAAAATTTTCTTTTTTCTCTTGTATATTATTTCTATAAAATATGCATACACGTTAACACACATAGTATATACATATAAATGTTCATATATACCTACCTATACATATAGTTTATACAGGAATGATGATCATGATGATGATGATGATGAGATGTACATTCAAGTTCATTTCCCTCTTTGACTTTTATTCCAAGCAAGCAAAAAAGCATACCTTAAAAGCATTCTTTTGCAATATATATAAGAAGATAACACAGAAGGCAAAAAAATAAAATAAAATAAAATAAATAAAAACAAAAAAATATAAAATAAAATAACAACTAGAATTTTTCTCCTGATGTATTCTTGCAACAGAATTTTATTTCATTTCATTTTTTTTTTTTTTTGCTCTATACGAGAACTTCTTCTTTGTTGTAACATTGTAAATTGTTAGGTTTTTTTTTAATATATGTAGATATAAACACATATATGTACACATATTTGTCGTTAATTATGAAAATATTTGCTATATATGCTGCGCTGTATATTTTTACGATGTATGTAAGAAAAAAAAAAAATAATTTGTTTTTTTGTTGCTAAAAAATGAAACAATTAAATACCTAAGCATATACATTTGGCGAGTTCATTGGAAACTACATATATTACTTAAGTATGTATTATATTAGTGACGGGAAGGTTATTGAGCCTTAAGTTTATTTTTATAATTTCAATTACTTTTAATCATTTGTGTGTGTATTACAAAGTATATACTTACATTATATATGTACATATATAGAAAATATAGAAAAAAAAGCAAAAAAAAAAGAAGAACAAAAAAAAATATATATATCCTTTTTCGTCGTCCTTGAAATACGATTACATCAAGGACGATTGATTCTGATGAATTCAATTTTTTAAAATTATGGTTATGGTATGGTATCTTGTTTCGATTCATCATTTATACTATATATGTACTCACACATACCGTCAAGTTTTTAATTATTTTTTTTAAATTCGATAAAAATAAAAAATAAAATGATGAAGATCATCATAAATATGAAAAGAACATATGAATGTGCAATCTCTCATACATATAATATGGAATGATTCGGTATGGTTGTACTTATACTTGTATAGTTGTATATATGTACATGTATAAAGATCGGGGATGATGGTGTTTTTCATTTAAGAATTTTTATAATTTTTTGTTTCAAGTTAAGAATGAAGTTTGAAGTACCATTATAAATAGGTACAAGAAATTTGCAATAATTGGGAATCAGGCAAAGCATTTAATTTGTTACTGGTACCATGTTGTTGGTATATATATAAACGTACGTGTATGTATACTAAGGTTTGTAAGTACATAATTATTTGATTTTAAGAAAATAAAAAAAATAAAAAATTAACTAAAAAATGAATGAAAAAAAAAATATAATAAAATAAAATACAATTAAACAAAAGTGTATAAAACCTGTATCATATATTTATATGCATAAGTTTATGATCGATTCGGTTATGAATGTTCAACGCTTACATAAAAAATAAAATTAAAAAAACAAAAAACATCAAACATATAATAATATGTAATAATAATTTAAATCTTGAACTATACTACTACCTATTTCATTATAATATTATACAGATTGTACCTATACCTGTATCCAAAAAGAAAAAAAAAACAAAAAAAAAATCAACAAGTTAAAGAGTGCATAACGTGGGCGGATAACGAAATAGGTACATATACATATTTTATTTTTATTTTTTTTTTTTTGTAAATGAAAAACACTAAAAAACAAAAAACCATAATACCTAACATAAAATTGTATATTAAAAGTAAGTTAATTAGCCAAAATAACTGCCAGTTATAACTGCCTTTATGTGTGTGTGTGTGTGTGTGTGTTGGTTAGATCAAAATAAAATATTTACAATGAAAAAAAAAAATAAGAAAATAAAAACATAAAATACAATACACATATACATAAATACACACGTACATACTAAAATGTATATCGAAGAAAATCAAAGAAAGACACGGATAATAAATTATTATCATGGCTAGAAAATATCATCATAGAGGTGAAATACGTAATAATTTCAAATAAAAAACAAAAAAAAAAAGTAATAATATGTTTAAAGTTTAAATTTTGTGATTACATACAATATACCTATTATTTATTATAAAATATAATACATACACCACACCACACGCATATATATATATACACATTATAATTACATATATACCTATCTAATAAATGTATATTAAATTTAAATGTGAAATCATCATAATCATCATCATCATATCTCACATAAATTAACATAAATTAATGTAGATTTTCAATAAGAAAAAGCACATAAAAGGTTGTTAAACTGTACGCATAAAAAATAAAATAAATTAAACACAAAAAAAAAAAAAAACAAACCAAAAAAAAAAACGCATTCAATTTTGTATACATATTTAAAAGATTTAAATTTAATATAAATAAGTAAGTATTATAAATATTTAACTGGGTTATAACATTATCGCACATATCACATCAAATCACATTATTTATAATGGTATGTGTGTATATGTTGTATTTAAAATTCATATACATATAATAAATCATATAATAGGCTATTAAAATGCGATATACTCGTATATACATAAATGGTGCTTGTGTACCTTAAATTATTTGATGAGCTGTTGGTCAATCGATTTGCAAATAACCAACATATAGTATAATATAAAGATGATTTTTTTTCTTTTTTAATAATAATAATAATGATGAAAGTGTGAAAGATAAATTCATCAATCAATTACATTTTCATACACTCATACATATTTTATGTATACGTACATTTTATGTATATATAAATGATCGTAAGTATGTAGAAAACATGTAGAAGAAGTTATGGTATACTTATGATGTGTTTTATGTTATATTTTATTTTTTATTTTATTTATAATATTTTTTAAAGAAATTTAAATATTGTCTTTCGAATGATTATACATATATAGTATATATGTTTGTACATACTTGAATAAATTTCATCCTATAATAACATTTATAACATACATATATGTATGTATGTACCTAATATATTGTACACGAAAAAATTACAAAAATCATTATGTATTATATTATTAATGCGAATAAGCACTCGTATAATATTTAAAACAGCAAAATAATACAAACAAAAAAAAAATAAAAATAAAAAGTGGAAAGAAAGAATTTATTTTTCTTTTTCTTCTTATTTTTTTTTTCTTTTTAATTTATAACAGAACAAATTTCAATTTATTCAAATTTTTTTTTGTTTATCAAGTGTACATGATGAAACTTCATAATAAATAATGAGTAGAATATCAACTAGTAGCAATAAATATAGCAAGAAACAGCAGCAGCAGCAGCAGCAGCAGCAGCAAGAGCAACCCACAATAATGTATTCTATACATTATTTATACTTGTACATAATGTAAATTCATATATTATACATTTTATTACATTTTACTTATAAACAGAAGTATATATACTCGTATATATTCGTATATAAATGCAGTAATAATACATAATAATAAGATAATAAGCAATTATAATCAAATTCGATCATTATTATTATTATTATTTTTATTATCATCATCATTATTATTATATTTTTTCGTTATTTTCAACTTTTGATAAAAATTAAAACACATGTACATGTGTACATATTTAAGTATGTACTTATAAATGTATGCATAAAGTATGCATATAGATATATCGTAGTGTACGTGTGTAGTCTATAAGATAAGTTCATTTTTTTTTTTTTTTTGAACTAATAAGATATGTATGTATATGCATATTGGTACTTATTTATTATTTTGAATTTTGATCAAAAACTATACAGTATACACAAATCATTTGTTTTAAAATTCAATTTACGAATTTCGTTATAATATGTAGGTATATGCATGCATATATTATACAAGAATGAAAATTTTATTTGTATATAAAATTTCTGTATTGTATAGAAAAATATAAATTTTATATACATACATATATTATTAGTATAAATTATATACTATATTTTGAATATTTACTCGAGTATATAGTATAATATAGGTATTTATGTACATACATACGATGATCCATCCATATGATATGAATTGAACATGATTGAACGAATAGGTACTTAGTTGTAGTTAGTACATCCATTAGTACGTACATACATAATGTACAAGAAGTACGCGTCTGTACGTAACAACGTAACGTAGTACGTAGTACGAATACAAGTACGTCTATATACATATATGAATGACAGAATATATACGTACACTAAAATGCATACAATTAAAAGCCCACACTCTTTAATAATTTATTTTATAATTTATAATACTACAACTACGAGTATACGAGTATATAATGTATGTATGTACTTCACTTTACTACTTAAGATTTTTCTGTTGCATCGTATTATTATATGTACGAGTATATTTTTGTATAAATTTTTTGTTTGATGTTTGATATTATTCCAGCATCAGTACCAGCATGAATGTCTTAACTTTTTGGCTTTTCTTCAGCAGCAACGTACATATATAATATACTATATAGTACTACATGCACATGCACATATGTATATATGTATTAACAATAAGTGTATAATACCATAATACGAATACGAATATCTCTGCTGTCTGTCTATATATGAATAAAAATTTTGTATAATAAAAATATTGTACCCACAAAAATACAATAACAAAATATACTTGTATGATTTGGAGCATTGGATGGAGTACATTTTCATTTATAATAATTTATTAATAATTTAGTTTCAACTTTGAATTTGTATTTGAACAACAAATGTAATAACAATTCAGTCTTATTTAAGCTTATAGACTAGAAAGATTTAACTCGTCGTATTTTATATACGAGTAGTAGGTATATTCGTGTTTAAATGTTTAAATGAATTTATAAAAAAGTTCGTATTGTATTTATTATATACAAATTAATACTATATTATCGGTATAAATCAATAATAATAATAATAATAATAGATGTTTTAATTTTTTATTATTATTTATTTTTGTTTTCGCTTGTTTTGTTTGTTTTTATTTAAATGTCAATGTGAATAATAATAAATATAAAGTGCAATTTGGTATAAGTGCTATAATATTTATGTACATTTATTATATTGCAAAGAAAACAAATAATTTTATATTGATCACGTACATATATACCATTATTATTAATTATTCTTGCGTATATTAATAATATTTTGACTAAATTTTTAATTGTTTGTTTTAAAAACTTAAGAAAAATATGTTTTTTTTTTGTTTTTGTTGTTAATTAATAAATAATAATAAATATATTTTTAAATATTCCTGCATTATGTGTATGATCCTTTTTGATGATCTAATAATTGTAATTAAACAATTACATTTTTATTGATATTTATATGTAACATATGTATATTTTTTAGAAAATATTATTTAAAAAAAAAAATAACTGAAATTACTTTAAATAAATTTGTTATCGTCAATTATTGCGGATGATTAATACATATTAATTTTGTTTATAAAAAAAAAAAAAAATCGTTATTTTCAATACACTATAATTTACTTATAACGTACATGTAGTACTTTAACCTAAAAAAGAAAAAAAAACAATTCTAGTGCAATTTAAAATAAATATAAAAATAAAAATAAAATAAAAATTTACAAAAAATAAATAAATAGATAAATAAATACTTAATGAAATGACAAAGAAGCGATGATAAGCGTTCTTGTTATACACCCTACTATATACATACATACTATATTATATAAATGTTATATATTCATTTAAATTTTATTATGTACTATTTGTTTTGTTACTTCATTTAGTAAATACTATATACTATATGTACACGTACTAATATAATATGACTCAGTCTTTAAAATGTTTTTCGTTATTGTTTTTTTTTTCATATTTTTTTGATTTTTCAATTATTTACTCATATTTTAAAATTGAAGTATATGTACGAGGGTAAGGTGAAAAGTTCTCGGTCTGACAGTGAAAGCTTATGTTTTTTAGAATAAAATACATTTATTTCTCTACATAGTCTCCTTTAAAGTCTATGCACTTTGTCCAGCGTTTCTCCAATGAAAGGGTGCCCTCCTTAAAGTGCGATTCTGGAAGGTCTGCAAAATACCCATCTACAGCTTCCATAACCTCTTCATTTGATTCAAAATGTTTCCCAGCTACGAATTTTTTCAGATTTGGAAACAAATGAAACAAAATGGTGGACCCACGTCTCGTCCATGATAACAAATCGGCGCACAAAATCAGTTGAATCCTTTTAAAACGGTCCAAACAGTGTTTTGAAATTCGTTTCCGCATTTGTTTTTGATCAGCAATTAACAAATGCGGCACCCATCTTGCACAAAGCTTTCTCATATTTAATTCTTGATGTAAAATGTACCGCACTCGTTCCTCTGATATGCCTATGGCCTCAGATATCTCATGCACTTTTAATCGCCGATCGTCCAATACCATATTGAGCACCTTCTCGACGTTTTCCTCTGTAGTGGCCGTTTTCGGTCGTCCTTCACATGGATCATCTTAAATAGATGTACGTCCACGTTTAAATTCAGCTGCCCACTTTTTGACTGTTGAAAGTGAAGGAGCAGACTCATTATAAACTTTTATCAACTTTGGATGGATTTCAGAAGGTAATAAACCGTCCAAAACGAAAAATTTAATTACCGCACGATATTCAATTTTATCCATTTTAACAAAACACACAAACACGTTTACTTTAAACATCCGTATAAAAAATACCATTTGACAGATCAAGTTGAAATTTGAAATATGTTGTTTTGACAAGTGTACCAACATAACAATAAAAAATTTTAATGATATCACTGCCAGATCTGTGTTAGGCCGAGAATTTTTCACCTTACCCTCGTATGTACACAAATATAATGTATATATATATACAGATACTATTATAGATACCTACATAATTATAGATAGATAAATTTTTTTTTTCTTAAAAGTTTACTTATGTATACTTTATATTCGTATAGTCACAGCTACATATTATCACACTCGTATACACACACATATTTATAAGTGTAAATGCACTATTATATACTTAAGTATATTATAAATGCATATATATGCATTCTATTTAACATATTAAAATTCAAGAGTATATATACATCATAATATTACAAGAGGCACATCTCACATCACATCACATCTAAGTAAATCTAATCACATCAGTAGTATAGTGTGTAATTCAGTTAAAAAAGTTCATTGTTCTCAAAAAAAATAAAAAATAAAAAACAAAAAAAAAATGAAAACTATTCAAACATACAATTATAATAAAAAAATATATTTTAAAATAAAATCTGTATAGTGTTTTAGACCAGACCATATGTATGTAGAAAAATAAAAAAAATCTCTTTTTCAATTGATTGCATTGTGTACATTGTATACGTATATATAGATATGTATGTATACGTATACTAAACTGCTCCTTCTGTATGTAAATATGAATATGCATGTTTGTACATTTTATGTAGGATTTATGTGTTATTTCTGTTTCGATATTATTTGAATGAGAAAATAACAAAACTTCAGATATATTTTATTTTATTATTTTTTTTTATTTGTAAATTCAATAATATTAGATGTGTGTACATTATACACATGTAAAATCGTACGTACATATATATACATACATATGTATATACGTATAGGTATGGAAGATATGTACAAATATAATTTGTGCTTCATACTTATACATTATATGCATATACTCCACCAACGAAAAAAAAAAAGTTATTAGCCACATAAATAAAATCATTTTATTTATGAATATATTGCATCTCATTATTTATATACATATACATATGTACATATGTATTTATGTGTGCAATGTGTAATGCCAATTTATTCTCTGTGTATTCATTATATTTTATGGAATTATAAAATAAAAAATTGAAACAATAATAATAATTACAATATTAAAATGCATCTTACATCTTAAATACATGCATAACATAATAAATATCTATAAATTAAAATGAAATAATTATATACACTTACGTGTATGTAAATGTATAAATATGTACTTACGAGTATGTACACAGAGAGAGAGAGAGAGACGCATATGTATAAAAATATATGCGTATACTAAAAATATTTTGCTATTTATATTTATACAATACACGAGTAATGCGTATATGTATCACTTGCAACAATTTCATTTAGATAGATAAAGTTATTTTTGTAAGTTCAGTGGGTGACATATCTAAAATAGTTTTGATTCAATTATTTTTTTTTTTTTTTGTACAAATACTGAAACTAAATCAAGTTTATATTAGATATTCTTGTAAAAATATATTTTGTATTTTAAGGAAGGTGATCTTAAATGTATTTATTCCTGTACATATATTATGTATGTGTCATGTCATACTTACTTGCAAATACAAATCATGAATATGTGTAGTATACATTTTAGAATTGACATAAATGAAAATGTTAAGTTTATAATTTTTGTATAAAGAAATATGTACATAAATTCATATGTATCAATTCTGTATATATACATATTTGATTATTGTAATGATCATTATAACAATTTGAGAATATGTAATACAAAGACTTATTATTTTCATGGAATTTAGATGAAATTACCAATAAATATACTATTTGTATGAATTGTATACATATTCAACCAAATCTTAAACAAAGACATTTTTATTAGAAAAATTCAAAAGAATTTCATCTAAATATAAAAATGATCTTGTATACTTTACCTACTTGTACAAATACGAGTATACGCGAGAATGATCTACTTATATACATTTTATCTGTTGAATGTCTGAAAATAAAAATGAAATTTTTTAATTCAAATAAAAAATGCACCACACAATAATCGATGTATGGAAATATTTTCCAAACAAAAATTTTCAAGAAATAAATTCCATAAGATAACACACATTATATACATATATATTATGTATATAGTATATGAATAAGAATACGGATCAGATCAGATCATCGTAGATCATCTATATAATATGCATATAAATGCACATAATATTCCATAATGCCCCACAATATAAAGTTCATAGTCAAAGAATTATTTACTGTTCTGATGGTACTCGCGTATATGTTATGTGCATTTATATGTTCGTATGTAATACTCGTATATATTGTGCATGATCGTTCACTTTTTAATTTTATTTTTTTCTTTTTTGCTTATTATCACTTTAGTTTCTATATATATTTTTTTTCATTTTCTTAATTATGTTTTTTTTTTAATATTTATGGTAAACAGATGTATAAAGAAGGCGTCAGACGTTTTTATTCAAAATGCAAAACAAAAAAAAAAAAAATGTTAAACTACAAGAAAAAAAAAAGGATACCTTTATAGATTATATTACACAGATCATTCTAGAATTTTCGAAACTAAGCTTCAAATAATTATATAATGTACCTACTCAAAAATAAGTAAAAAATTAAAAAAAAAAAAAATAACATTTGTAAAGGATAAAAAAATGAAATAAGATATTGCAGAATTTTTAGACGAATTTTTTTAAAAGTTTTTTTTTTTCATTTTTTATAAATTTTTTCTTCAAATAAAGAAATAAAGTAGTATATGTATAGGTATATGATTAAAAAAAAATGTAAAGAATGTAAAAAAGGATTGTCTTACAAAAAATATAGGAGTGGTTTGTGGTAGTCCAGTATATGCATATTTACTATATGTCACAAAAATTCATTTCAAAAATATAATAAAAAACCTGAAAATTTTAAAATAAAAGAGAAAAGACCATATACAGATATATTATACACGATATTGTAATTTTCTTAAATTTATTTAAATAATCATAAATAGATAATTATAATATTAGATTTACATATGCATTTATATGCATTCTGAGTATTTTATAGGATTTTAGCAAGAAATGGACCTTAAAATGCCTTTCTTTTCTCAAAAATAAAATTAAATTTTTTTTTTTTCAATTTTGAATTTTAACAACAACTTGATGGTAAAATTTTAACACTGGGTTTATTTTGAACGTAAACTTGTGGCTGTGCTATTTCCTGAACAATATAATTTCCAGAATTTTGATATGAGTCAGATGTTGCTGCTGCTACTGCTGCCGCTGTTGGTATTATTGTGGCAGCAGGATTTTGTAAAGCTGATTTCCACCATGGATTATTAATGAAATTTTCTGTTGCCCAGGGCCAACCACAAGCACCACCAGCACCAGTAACAGCAGCAGCAGCAGCAACATTTATTGGTAATGGTGATATAGGAGTAGATTGTTGTAATGCAGATAACAATTGTAGGTTACCAGCGATTGTAGGTGATAATTGTAAATTTCCTAATTTCGATGCAAATCCAATTGGAGATGGTACATAACCATGATGTGATGTTGTTGGACATTGTAATGAATTCCAACAAGGAAAACCATTAATAATCTGAAATGATATAAATGAAAAATTAATTATAGCAACAAAAATAATATATTTGTTTGTAACTTCATATGCATTGTAATACTTACTGGTAAATTGTAGATTGCAGCAAAAATGCCTAATAAACAAGCAAATGCATTCATTTTGATAAATTGTAATAAATTATTATTTTTTGAACGATAAAATAATTTTATATTATAGTATAATTCTTCGAAATGCGTATGAGAATTGAATGTACAGATTATGAATTTTGAGTTAATCTTAAATAGTAAAAATTTCATATATTATATGACCATGAACTAGAACGTGAAAATATTCACAAATTTTGCAAAATACAAAAAATAAAAGAAAAACATAATATTTTTTTATTTATTTTTTGTTCGTAAACGTAAACATTTTAGTTCGTTATAGTCAGTGTCATCATTCATATTTTAAGTAAATAATTGTACATGCACAAACGAAATTAATGAATTGCGAGTACGTAAACACATTCTGCTTATTATTCTTTTTTACTGTTTTAATTTTTGTTTATTCTTTTTTTTGGTGAATGTACAATTGAGATTTTCCATAAGATCACGACATTTTGTAATTTTAATATAAAAATATTGTATGTTTTTTTTTTCAAATCAAAACTTTTTTAGATTAATAAAAAAAAATAAAATTTCTGTTAATGAAAAAAATGAAAGGACAATAATTATATAAAGTCATACATACATATATTGTTTACCACCAGATAAAAGAGTGGTATTTTGGTAAAAAATTACAAAAAATATAAAAACTATTTTGAATTTGAAATAAGAACTAAACATTGTAAATGCATGCTTGTAATATAAAAAAAAAAATTAGTAAAATACCTAGCTCTGTAGTTGTTACAATCTATGCTATCTGTACAAACATTTAATAACGTGTACACTAATCTTTTTTCATACATTTAACGTGAGTAATACATTAATGTTGAATATATCAAATCCAGATCTTACTCGTATATACCGATAATATTGCCATTTAGATCATCCTGCTCCACATACAAATGACAAAATAAAAAAATTAAAAAATAAAGAAAAAAAAACCAATCCATTGTATCAGGTCGTTAATATTTGTTACATCAATTTCACATACCTTCATGTATTATATCTATACATACGCTATATACGTTAACATGTAATATTTATACATATATTTCATATATGAGTAGATTACTAAATAATGAAGATCAGGTTTTATAAAGGTATTCAGTTAGTATTGCTGCTGATTAGATTTTAGTGTCACGGATGCAGACTTATTATTATTATTTATACTTATATATACGTATGTACATGTATATACCGATCGAATACTTTTATACATAGTACATTGCACATACATTTATGCATTATATGCATTATTACATATACTATACACACATATAAAATTCTATAAAGTTATATTATTTTTTTATTTTTTATTTTTACCACATTTAACATATGTACATAATGTACATGAATAAAATAAGAATTGTATCTGAATTAAAAAACAAAAAAAAAAAAATGCAATTGTATGATATTATATAGAGGATTATACTGTAAAATGTTGATTTATAGTGAATGTTGATTATTTTCGAGGTAATCTAGTTCTATTTTTAATGTATGTATCTCATAAATAACTCTAATATAATAAATACATTTACTAATATATTATGTATGTATATATGTAGCTATATATATATGTATATACATATTATATTTTAACATATGATAGATATCATATTTCTACAGGGTATAGGTGATCTGTAACTATAACTTTAACTATAAAGATACACTCCATATAATGTACATAATATAATGTACTCTTGTATATGTACATTGTACATTACATACATATATGATGATATAGATAGATTTTTATTTAATTTGCATTATATGAAATGAATTGAATATGTGTATTTTTTGACAGTAATTGAATTTACTAAATAAAATGAATTACTGATTTTTTAATATTTATCTATGCACATTCATTATTGTACATTAGTATGTATGTACATATATATGTGTATTCAAATATTATCAGTATAGATATATCTTAAATCTATATACACATTACAATATGTATACCTTGTAAATATATAAATTAACAATGTTATATATGCGTTCATTACTGTTATTGTAAGAAGAAAAAATAAATATATATTTGTTAGATGTGTAAATAATGATCAGATAATGTTTCTAATATTCACCTAGATTATTAAAGATAAAAATTTATTTACATGAATATACCACCATATATAACTTACCTTACTATATATACTATATTTTTATTTATGTAACACATGTATGTATATACAAGAAGGTATTTTATGCGCGACAATGAATAAATTTAATTATTGCACCTAAACAAAAAAATATCTTGTATATAATGTTATTTTAATATCTTAAAAATTAGTTGTCATAGAAATGAAAAATTATAAAATAATGTAAATACAAAATCAAGTCACCATAATTGTCGATAACCAATAAAAAACTAAAAGAAAATTTATACATATGTATAAAATGATATCGATATAAAATACATAAATTAACTATATACATATATATACGCAAGTACTTATAATGTACATACATACATGACACCTACAGAATTTTTTTTTTTCGCATTTTTGATTTTAAAAATTTGCTAACATTTTCAATATTACATATATACATTTTATACAGTACATATACGTAATAAATTCATTCATACTCGTTACTATAATATGTAATATCGTAGTCGTATATAGTTTTAATTCACAAAACTGCATTCCATATAATTATTATAAGAACCGTGCTCGTGTGCATATATAAAGGAAATGAAAATACATATTATATACATATATGTATAAGTATAATGTAGTATAGAATAAAAAAAAAATAATAATTATGAGATTTTAATTCCGCGTATAAGATACATACTTATACAGTGAGCGAAATTTCCATAGGTCCACCTATATTTCTAGAGGTAACTGGTAGTTTACGAGTTCACATCTGCTGAACACATGTTTTTTATTTAATTTTCTACGCTAATAAACGGAAAAACCCAACAAACCCAAATCCTTTTATTAGGTTTTTTTAAAATAAAAGCGTAATTAGGAAATTTTCAGGTATATAAGAGCGAAATTTCTATAGGTCCACTTAATTGTGTAGTATCTTTCAACCAAGTTAGTTGAAAAAGTTATAGTAAAAATTTGTTAATTGTTATAAATTGAGTAAATTAAAACTATTCAATTGGATTTTTTTCATTAATTTAAAATAATTTAAGAAAAAATTTAAATTTTAATTCTAAAATGCCACGCGGTAAGCTTCTGTCTGCAGAAGAGATAACAAAAATCAATTGTTACAAAGAAGTTGGACTATCCAATCGCGAAATAGCGAAAAAATTGAAGAGATCACACAATCTGATCAATAATTTCTTGAAAAATAAAGAAAATTATTCAAAAAACCATCCAAAAGGTGGTAATACGAAGCTGTCTTTAAGAGATCGCTCAGCAATTTTGCGTACTGCGTCAAAAGAAAACATTACAGCGAGACAAATAAAAGAAAAACTGAGCTTACCGGTCACAAAAAGACGTGTCCAACAAATTTTAAAAACCAGTGGCAAATTCAAATGGATGAAACAAGAGCTAAAACCAGTACTAACAGAACGGCATAAAACAACAAGATTAATGTTTGCTAAGGATCACATGTCATGGGAGGAAGAGTGGAAAAATGTTATCTTTTCTGATGAAAAGAAGTTTAATTTGGATGGCCCCGATGGCTTTAAATATTATTGGCATGATATTCGAAAGACTCCTGAAGTAGCCATGAGTAGAAATTTCGGTGGGGGTTCAGTAATGGTGTGGGCAGCATTTAGTTTCCATGGAAAATCCCCAATATGCTGGATTACAACAAGAATGAATTCTAGCAATTACATTGATTTGCTAGAAAATGTGCTGATTGATTTTGGCGAGCAAATGCCGTTAGAAAATTGGATATTTCAGCACGACAATGCGCCCATTCATACGTCTTCAGCTGTAAAAACATGGCTTGAAGAAAAAAATATACTAAGTATGAAGTGGCCAGCAAGATCACCGGACTTAAATCCAATTGAAAATTTATGGGGAAATCTTGCTCGAAAAGTCTATGAAAATGCGAAACAGTACGACAGTGTAGAGGACCTTAAAACGGCAATTAGAGCAGCTTGGATAGGTATAGAAAAAGAGGTTCTAGAAAATTTAATTAATTCAATGAAAAACAGAATTTTTGAAATTAATAAAAATAAAGGTGGCAGCACTAGTTATTAAAAACTTGTATTTAATTTAATAAAATACTTAATATTCGAAAAATGATGGTTTTATTTAATTTAATCAGTAGTGGACCTATGGAAATTTCGCTCTTATATACCTGAAAATTTGCTAATCATTCTATTTTTAAAAAAACTAATGAACAGGATTTGGGTTTGTTGTGTTTTTCCGTCTATTACCATAGAACATTAAATAATAAACATGTGTTTAACAGACGTGAATTTGTAAATTACCAGTTACCTCTAAAAATATAGGTGGACCTATGGAAATTTCGCTCACTGTATCTATATCATAAAATATTGAATATATACGACATACGAGTTAAAGTTGTACACATATATGTATACATATGTATGTGGAAGGAATTTCAGTAGGAGATATCTGGATTTATAGATTTCCGGTCAAATATTAAGTTCAATACATCATTTTTTCTTGTTTTTTTCATGTTCATTTCATTCATATTTATGATATTTGTGTATCCACTATATCCATATATGTATGTATATACGTATACCATAACAAATTCAATTTTAAACAAAAAATCATTCATTATACCAAAAGAAATAAAAATGTAAATTTTTTAAAATGAATCATTCATCAGAAATTTCAATCTGAAAAATTGAAATTGTTGATTTTTATTTGTTTGCTTGTTTTCTTTTTGTTTGTTTTCTAATATACATATTTTAGAACAGAAAATCCTTGAGTTACATATTTTAATTTTTGTGTTTGTATTTGTTTTTAAAATTCGCACATAATAATCAAAATCCTTTTTTAGTAAATTTTATAAAATATAAATAACCAATAAATATAAATATAATCCATAACCACGTACATATAATAATAATAATAAATAATAATGGAACCGCGAATAATATTTTTAAAACCGAAAGATAATAATGGAATTTCTGGATTAAAAACTGTAACAGCAACAACAACAACGACGGCATCCATAGCCACGACATCATCAAATAATAATCATGATCAGTGTTCTGATGAAAAAGGTAAAAATTCTCTCATATATAATTTTCAGGATGTCGTAAAATACTTATATTCGCTATACACGTATATATTACTCGTCGTATATAATACATTTATGTTTCTGATAATTTAAAAGAAGAAAAATCATAAAATATTAAAAAAGAATCTATATATGATTTCCTTTTTCTCATGTTTTGTTGGATCACTGCGCGCACAGTGCAGATATAAAAATGAATCATTAATTTTGTCGTCGTCATATAAAATATTTTCTTTTTGTTTTTTGTTATTTTTTGCTGTTGTGATTTTTTTCTTTGTGCATCATATAAGATCAATGCAACATCACCATCATCATCAACATTCAATTCAGTCAACATTCTGCCGTCAACATTCTGCCAGTATTCGCAGAAAATTATATACGAGTATATACATTTTATGTTTGTGTGTGTGTATTTATATATGAAATTGTATCAGAATTAGAATTAAAATAAATGATCGAATGATCTGTATGTATGTATGTGTGTATAAGTGTATATATGTTCTTCTAGTGGCGACGATTAAAATATGAATTAATTGCCGGAAAAAGAAAGAATTTTTTTAGTTACCTATAAAATAATTGACAGAAATGAAATTTATTATATAACATTTTGTTTTCTCTAATATATTATTTTTTATTACATTTTTATTTCCTGATACATTTACATTAAGGATAAACAATAGATAATTATGAGAAACATTTAAAATTGATCTAGTTATCTGTGTATCTATACCTATATGCATTCATTAATTATTGGTATCTATGGTATTCTACATTCTATGAAATTTACGTAAATATCATAATTTAATCGTTTAGTTTGGTGTTTAATTGTACCGTGCATAGATGAGCTTTTTATTTGTTATTAAATTTTAGAAAATTTCATACACACTCATCTTACAGTAATTACATCAAACGCCACTGAATGTTTACCTCCTATACTATAATAGACTTATATCTTTAACTCTAGCCAATTAAAGATCTCAGTCTCATTGTCATTATATATACTTTGTCTCAGTTGTAATGCAATATAGCATGAATATTGTTCAACAACATAAATTTTGTTTTCTAATTTGTCTTATATGCAATAACTCACAATGAAAATGTTCAAATTTAATATTACGTATTTACAAAACAAATTTCATTTATCATTTTATATTGTTTTGATTTGTATTTCTTAAAAGATCAAATCATATATGCGAACCAACTATGCGAGCAATATCGTTTTTACTTATTCTGAAAGTTGTTTCAATTAAAAAATTATCGATTAGACTGAATTAAATCATTATTATCTTTTTTTTTTCTTTTTAAATTCAAATTAGATCATTTTCATTATTGTATATCGATTGATCATCGTATTCATACCAATAGCCCAACTACAGCGTACATTTATCATATACGTAATGGGTAATGTACATGAATAATGTATATAGTTTTATTCCTCATTTATAGTTTTCCTCTTATTAATGCTTTTTAATCATCACGAGAAAAAAAAAAGTAAAAAGTAAAAAGTAAAAAGTAAAAATTAATAATAAAATTTGAATAATGATCATCACAAAGATGAAAATTATTGATCAAAATATAATTTTTATTATTATTGAATTCATTTAAATTTTTTTTTTGTTTGTTCATTGTTTAAGTATTTATATCGTTTTATCTTTTTCATATAAGAAGTTTGAACATGTACAATGAATAGACACAATTTATAATGTTTTTATAAAAAAATTAAGTACATGTGCTCCCGAAATACTAGCAGTCAGCGCCGGTTTTAGCTTCTTGGGAGACTGGTACACTTCTAAACTTTTCGCTCTTTAAGTTGAAACTTTACTATTTTACATCCTGAATATTCAAGAGTTAAATGACCATGTTTGTTTATAAATAAAAATATAAGACAAAACATTTATTGGTTTTTCTTGTTTATATGATTCTAGTTTCGATCTGATATTCTTCTTTGTACACGCTCACTACAGTATAGTACACAATTTAAGAAAAGAAACTACTATTCGCTTATCTTTCTACTTTTATTTCTACTTCTCTTACTACTTCTCTTTCTACATCCCAAACACTCTAGAGTTTAATTACCATGTTTGTTTACTACATATGAAAATATAGGTCAAAACATTTATCAGTATTTTTTGTTTACACAGATTTTGTTTCAGTTTGAAATTCTTCTTCGTAGACGCCTACTATACTATCACGTAATTTAAACAAGAAAAGGAGAAGAGAAAGAGGAGTTGAAATAAAAATAGAAAAACAAGCGAATACTACTTTCTGTTCTTCTCTTCTTGCTTAAATTGTTTTCTACGCACTATAGTTGCCGCCGTGTACACGGAAGAATTTCAAATTGAAACAAGATGCGTGTGAAAAGAAAAACCGATAATTGTTTTAATTTAACCAATATTTTCATGTGTAAACAAACATGGTTAATAAACTCTTGAATATTTGAGAAGTAGAAAAAAAAGAATAAATAGAAAGGAAAGTAGAAAGATAAGCAAAATATTAATTTCTCTTCTTATTTTCTTATTCAAACTGTGTATTGTGCTATAGTGGGCGTGTACAAAGAAGAATTTCAAACAGAAACTAGATTCGTGTAAACAAGAAAATCCGATAAATGTTTTGACCTATATTTTCATTTGTAAACAAACATGGTTGGTTGGTTGCAGTGGCAGTCCGTTTCTAGTCCATGAAACAGACTCAATTAGCACTTTATGTGCCGTTTTGTTACCACAGACTCGTAGGTGTTGGTCGTTTTCCCTAGGCTATAGCCATTTCGTCTGTAAACAAACATGGTCATTGAACTTTTGAATATATGAGAAGTAAAAAAAAGAGAACAAGAAGTAGAAAGACACGCGAAAAGTAGTTTTTCTTCTCCATTTCCTTTTTAAGCTATGTATTACACTATAGTAGGCGCATACGGAGCAGAATTTGAAATTCTTGCAATTTGCAAAGCCTATGATTAATAAATATAAGTTTTTTATGAAAGAAACGACACTTGAGGTACAATTTTTAGAGAATTTTTGCAAGTTATTTTTCTAAAAACAGATATGGTGGCGCCCGGTTTTAGTGAACCATTTCAACCTATAAAAGAACCGGGTATGCTGGCAATTATTGATCAATAACTTTAACGTATTATATGCTAGAGCTGCTATTATCGAAAATATGTGCTGTACAAATATTTATTTTTTATTTTTTATTTTTGCCTTTTGAAAAATTTTTATTTTTACGTATGTATACCGAATTACTAGATCCATTATTATTAATGATTGATTCCAGTAATAGTAAATACTATCGCCATTATCATGATCATCATTGTATCGATCGATGTACATATACTTACATACATTATAGTTTTGGAATTAAATTCTATTACTCATAATATGCATATGCGTACATACATATTTAAATTTAATATGATTCTTTATAAATTTTTTTAGATGAAGATTTATGTCGACGCCATGACGGCTATAATAAATTGAATGATGACCGAATTAAATTTTAATGTTATTTAGTACAAAAATCAGTGATTTCTAATAATTTATATTTTGTATTTATATAGAACAATGTCATTCAATTGAATATGAATTTTATTGTGTCAATCGATAAATGAACAATATACAATTTAAAAAAAAAAAATTAAAAATTAATCAATAAAAATTCATATGCCCCTATACTGAGAGAGGTGATGCATGTTTCCGATGTGTGTTCAATATTTGAAGTGTAATAATGTACACAGAATGAATGTTTTGAATGCGATGAATAAAATATCGCAATATGTATAAAGCTAAAAATTTATTTGTTAAATAAAAAATTTTATCGATTTTATTATATTAATAACACAAATATGTTATTATTTCCCAAAAAATTTTGAATACTCGTATGTTCATTTTTTCATTTTTTAATTATTTTTTTTTTTTAATTTCAGATATAAACACCAAAATGGAAAATATAGTTCAGATAGTTCCTTCATCAATGATAAATTATGATTATGTAACAATTAATTCACCGCCAACATATTCTCGTTTACCTCCAGATGGTCATGAATTTCCGCCAAGCTTCTCAGAACCAGCAATGATGGAAGGATCAATATTAGATACATCATTAATGACTACAGCAAATTTCACTGAAAAAATTACAAATATTAATAATAACAATAATAATGGTAGCATTAATAATATAATGAATGGTATCAAAAATATTGATGATCGTCCACCATTACCAAAATCAGTTCCTCCACAAGTAATACCAAGAAAAGTTTATAGGCAGGATTTAATAATAAAAGTCGATGATAAACGATACAATAAAAATGATGATAATCATAAAACTGATGATACAATAAATGCATCATCATCAATGTCATCATTATCAATTGTATCGCCTGCAACATTATCAAAATATGTTCCAATATTAGATAGGCAAAAATCAGTCGATTCATTAGATATTCTTAAGAAAAATTCACGTGATAATATCACTAGAAAATTATCAGATTGGAGAAAAGATGAAAGATCAGAAAAAAGTGTTCGTGATAAAATAGCGATGTTCTCAAATGAGGAGCATACAAATGTTATTGTGAAAACAAATAAAAAATTATTTAATAAAAGTACAGAAAATTTATTAGATTCCGGAAATAAAAATCAAAGAATTTCAACTAATCTAACAAAGAAGGCAATTAGTGTGGAAAATTTAAATGATGTCACAAAAACATACATGAAGACAAAATCATCGTTTATGGAACGACATAAAACTGGACCTGAAATTAATACTAAATATGAATTGAATTCAAATCATTCACAAAGTTATTCATCATTACCACGAAGAAATGTACCGTCATTGACGAGAACAACAAGTTTTTCTGGTCAAACATATAATTATGATGAGAAATTAAGAAAAGCTGCCATTACAAACATTTTAGAACAGAGAAGAAAATCCATGTCAAAATTACGTGGTTTAGTCATTCCAGAAAAATCTTCTGTCTCAAATTCAAATTTAGAACCGATTTTAGATTTACCCGAAATCAAAAGTAAAGACAGTGAAAAATTAAATTTAGTTTTAGCAGCAAAAGCAAATAATTCAACTGTTCGAAATGAAATTTCTACTTACAACTCAAAGTCAACAGCTGCTTTCATTCATACGAGTAACGGAAATCCTTTGTATAAGAGATTCCTAAGTACGCCCGATATAACAGCTAATAATTCACATAAGAAATTGTTAGATAACAAGCCGATACGACCTAGTGATTTCAGGAATCAGTCATTAACACTGTCAGTATCGAATCCCGTTTTACCACCTTTGAAACCTCCTCGTACTTCTTTGAATTTGAATAAGTCATCGCCTCTGGTTGAGGAAAGTGACAGTGATTCTGTACTAAGCTCAAAAATTTCATCTCCACCAATGTCACCATGTGTAACCGTTGCTCCAGAAAAATTCGCTTTAACCAGAACATTAAGTTCAGAAACGAATACATCTATTGCCAGTTCGACAACATCCACTTTGACTTCTGGATCTGGATCTCAGGCAAGTTGCAGTTCTGTTGGAAGTACATCTACTATTGATATGAGTCGTCGAGTTTTAAAATCGGGATCAGCTGATTCGGCTATCAACAGAAAAAATATTTTGGCATCAGCTAAATGTCGTAGCGGTCGAGATGATTCCTCTTTACTGGCACGAAATAGACTCTACGAAGACGAAGATAGTACAGATGGATATGATGAAGAAGAGATTCGAAGGGCACCCAAACTAAAGCAACGTCAAACTCTTACTGCACAAAACAAGCCAAACTTGTCTACTCCCATTAATTATAAGCTTGTACCTAAAGATGAAAGTATCGTGGATAAAGTCATAAACGTAGCTGCATACATTGAAGTGACTTCTGATACAGATGATAGCAGTCGAAAATCAGATAGTTCACCAATGAAAATTAGTGCCATGTTTATCGATGAGGAAAGAAAAGCTAGCTTCAAAGCAGATCCAAACCAGAAGGTTACCACGAGTAAAAAACCTCAACAATATGTAACAGCCCCAAGAAAAATGTCTGAAAATAATGATTTAGCGAAATGGGTTCAAAATGAAGCAGCAAAGGCTCGTGTTGAGATTATATCAAAATCTGAATCCAATGCCGCAAAAATAATTAGCGAAAAAACTATATCTGAAAAGATTGAACAATTTAATTCGCCAAATCATGCTAATCATGCTAATCATGCTTACACAAGAACTCAACCTAAAATTAAGACTTCCACATCTGAGATTAGAGAAAAATTTGAGATGCGTTCTCAATGTCAAACTCAATCAGTTGTGACTAACACGAATATTAAGCAAAATAAAGAGAAATTTAATAGTTACCATGAACGATTTTCATCTTTAGATTCGATAGCATCATCTTCATCGGGAGTATCGTCAAGCACTCAAAATATGCAATCATCCAATCAAGAAACACCAACCGAATTTGGTAGTTTTTCGTCTCTTGGCAGTAATCAAAGTTTAATTACTGCTCAAGATATACAACAAATAATTGAAGAAGCAGATCCACCATTAAAGACACCAGATGCATTTATCGTAGTGTTACAACGTGATACCCCAGAGAACAGTATCGGTGTTACATTAGCTGGAGGTTCTGATTATGAAGCAAAGGAGATTACGGTATTTTTAAATTTCTTAAATTTATTAATTTTTATATGAATATTTAAATTTAAAATGAATTAAAAAAAAAATGTTTTTAATTTCAGATTCATAAAATCCTTTCAAATTCACCAGCAGCTAGAGATGGACGATTGAAAAAGGGCGATAGAATTTTAGCTGTGAATGGTTTAAGTATGCGTGGATTAACTCATCGGGAATCAATAACAGTGTTAAAGGTTAGTCAAAATTTTTATAGACATTTATCAATTATCACGTGATCAATGTCCTTTATTTATTTTCTTTTTTTAATTTTTTTTTTCATATTAGACTCCAAGACCGGAAGTTGTCTTAATAGTAACAAGGTCAGAATCAGTCATTCCCAAATCTTTGACCAAGAAACGATCATCTCTTGGATCATTAACATCGCTTAACGATAAGCCAGTCGAAATTGATTATGAAAGAAAACGAAATTATCACAAAGCATCTAGATCACTGGATTTAGATTTAAATATTGTGTCAAATGATAAAAAAGGAGTAATAAAAGAAAATTATAATAATGGAATACAAATAGCTGAAAGTGATACAACATTAAGTTCACCGTCTTCTGAAAATTTACAGTCAAAAGATGATATTAAAAATCAAGATCGAAGAATAGTACTAGATCAGCAGGTATCAGCAGGTGAGAATTTTATTTATACATATATTTATTTTTTGAAATATGGTACAATTGGTACATTAAATCAAATATTTTCTATATATTTTCGTATATATACTATGCAGATTATTCTATTGGCACTAGAACTGTAGAAATTATTAAAGATAGCTGTGGTCTTGGATTTTCCATTGAAGGGGGATACGATTCACCTTCTGGTAATATTCCATTAATTGTGAAAAAAGTCTTTATGGGTATGTTAAAAAGTTGCCAAAGAAAATTTTTACAATTTCTGATTTAATTATTATTTTGATCGTTTCTTATGGTAAATATAGGTGGTGCTGCACAAAAAACAGGAAATATAAATGTTGGAGATGAAATCCTTAGTATAAATGGTGCTTCAACAGCAAAAATGACAAGAGTTGATGCATGGAATTATATGAAACAATTACCGTCGGGACCAGTCAAAATTGTGTTAGTTTAATTATTAAGTACATTTATATAAATATATAAATAATCGTATAATAATAATAATAGATAATATGTAATTGTAATAAAAAAAAAAACAAAAGAAATGAAATTAAAAAAAAAATAATAATAAGAATAAAACTAAGTTAATATTAAAGTTTATATAAGTTTTTTGTTTTTTAAAAAAAAAAATGAAATGAAATGTAACATATTTTGTTTTAAATTTTGATTTTGATTTTTAATTGATACATAAAAGTTATGAATTTCACATTTAAAATAATTATAACAAATAAATTCTTCAAAAGGAAAAGAGAAAAAAAAATATATACTATATCGAATTTCTTGCCGTTACAGTGCTAAAATATTTAAAGAAAATTTAAAATTATATACTATACTATACTTACATAATTTTTTGTTTTTGATTTTTGGAATTAAGTATATTTCGGAATTTCGAATGTACAAAAATGAAAATGTTATTTAAAACGAAAATTTTATTAATATTCAAATTTAAATAGTCTGCAAATTTTTTTTTTTGTTTTGAAAAATTTTCAAATCGAATATTTTATAATTACATACATATTATTGTAGGAGTTATATACAGTGTATGTATAACAAATTTAATTTATTATTGGTAATATTTAAAGAAAGAAAGAAAAAAAAAAAACTATGAAAAAAATGCTGTTTTTGTTGATAATTTGTTTTTGTTTTTTTTTATTTTATTTTTTTAATTTTAATTTAATGTTTTGATTTATAATATTTTTCAAAATTTCTATATGTAATTTTTATTTTTTGTAATTTTTTAAATTAAAGAACAAAAAAATAATATCTAATGAAAATGTTAATTAATATTTATTTATATAGTAAATAATTTTAGAATGATAAAAAAAAAAATTAATTAATTAAACGCATTTATATATAAAAATGACATTTACATAATTTATGATTTTATTACACAAAAAATTCATTCATTTATTTTTTTTTTTAAATAATTATATTTACTTAAATTATATATTATTAAAGGTGGTATATAAAAGCAATTTAAAATTGTATTTTATCTTTGATTTGTTTTGTTTTAATTTTTTTTTTGTCTGCACCATATTCAAAAACAAAACAAAAAAATATTTATATGAAGAATAATAAAGAATTCATCTTAACGATTGAATGTACATATATGCATAGAACATAGAACTGATTTGTTTTGTTGATTTTTTGAAATAATACAATACCTACCTATAGCTATTTAAAAGTAAAATATTGAAAACAAAAAAAAAATGCTATGAAATTTATCAGAATACACACATATACATAAAGATTATATAAAGCAGTTTTTATATTTAAGCAACTTACATACATGCGCAAATAACTTACAAGATGCGATCCAGATTGTATAAGCTGTCAAACTTTAAATATACATATTAAATTACATTAAAAAGTTTCATTGCAATAATTTTTTTGCTTTGCAACTTTGTTTTATTTTATATATGAAATCAATGTTTCTAAATGTTGTTGCTAGATTTTAATACATAATTATTAAGTTGCTCTACATACATCAAATGTATATTTTGCAAGTTGTGTATTGAAATTTATTTAATAAAATTTATATCATAATTTATGATTTTCATTTATCATATTAATTCCATTTTGTTTTTTTTTAATTTTTTTCTTTAAACATATAAAATATTTAATATTTGTTTTTATAAATAAAAAATAATTAATAAAATAAATTACTAATTACATATGTAAAAATGAAAAAAATGCGATGAATAAAACAAAAATTAATTTAAAAAAAAAAAATTGAAGATAAAAATTAAAATATATAAATATACTTAAATAAAATATATAAAATAAATTGAAAAATAAATAACAATAATAATTATAATAACATAACAGAGAGTGTTATATATACAATATAGAATTTATATATAAAGCAAATTAAATGAATAAGAGTAAACAATTTATAACGTATATAGAGTACATTACATAAATAGTAAGAAGTACATTTTATCCACTATACTATTATACCTACCCATAATATTTTTATTGCAATACAACATTTAATTGATAGAACAAAACAAAAAAAATAATAATATTGTTTTCTTCCTTTTTTCTTTCATTTTGAATTTTATATTTTCAATTTGATGCGAAAAGAAAAATATTTTACATTCAATTTGATTGTTTTAATATTTAAAAAAAAAAAAAAATGATAAAAAATGTTATGAATACTTGTTTAAAATGAAAACATCCATATGTACTCACATTTCTGTTTTGAATTAATGTTGTATTTTGCCATAATTTAAAAAATAAAACAAAAAACAAAAATTGTTTTTAAAAAGATTTTTTTGTTCTTTTTGTAAAATAAAAATTGATAAAATTTTCATACTATATAATAAAAAATAATATTTTTCATGTGTATGTGTGTTTTTATTTATTAATTACAATTCGGCCATTAAATTAATAGCATATTCTTCAGTTTATATACTCTTGTTGTTAGAAACATTGTGCAAATAAATATTTATTTATTTAAAAAAAAAAAAAAATTATTTTAATTTCACTAATCAAAATATTCTTATTCAATCAAGGCAAAATATTGAAAATTATAAATTCTTTTTTTTGTTCTCCTCCCTTTTTTTTCTTTATCCTCTTCTCATTTATTTGAATCGACTCTGTTCATGATTCTCCTTACAAGTAAAAATTACACTGTGCTGTATGCCTGTGTGCAAGCAACTTTAAAGCACTAAATTTAAGGAGAGATAAAAATATGTATTCAAAATTGTGATAAATAATGATCGTGTATTCAAATCGATAGTAATTATAAATGTCAGTACTAGTACCATAGTATTAGCATTAACAGCAGTAGAGTAAAATTATCGTAGCGTATACTATCAGTTCAGTTTCTGTTATAGTCAATTACTCCACTGCTCGAAACCGAAAGTATGTAAAAGGGAGAAGATAATATTAGATGTTGTTTTGTTAGTTGATTTTCCTTGTTTTGTCATGTACAATAATATTCGCATTCTACTATCCACCTGTTCGGGAGTATGTATAAAGAGGAGGAGCAAGTATTAAATGTTGTTTGTTGATTTTCCGTATTTTTTCATGTACAATATTCGCAACAATGAAAATACGAGTAAACATGATGTGCAGAAGAGTATGTTTGGAGTAGAGGAAGAGGAGCAAATATTAAATGTTGTTTGTTGATTTTCCATTTCTGTGTTTGTCATGTACAGCATTCGCATTCTACATTCTACTAAAGAGATTTTCTAAAGAGAAAATCAAATTTTTCTCAACAATAAAAATACGAGTAAAGTAGATAATAGTAAATGTTGTGTAGAAGAGTACATATGTATATAGAGTAGAGGAGGAGCAGCAAGTAGTAAATGTTGTTTGATGATTTTCTGTGTTT
Organism: Villa cingulata; assembly: GCA_951394055.1. Classification (NCBI taxonomy): domain Eukaryota; kingdom Metazoa; phylum Arthropoda; class Insecta; order Diptera; family Bombyliidae; genus Villa; species Villa cingulata. The sequence goes on along the minus strand of OX596020.1, from coordinate 11,213,010 downwards.
GTCATGTATGTACAATATTCGCATTCTACTAAAAGCGAAAATCAACTTTTTTTGAAGAATGATAATACATTCGAGATACGACTGGGCACGATGCGTGAAATATTACTCGTACTATCGTTGGATATACTATAGCATATATGCTCATCTCATATGTATATTATTGCTACTAAATAAATTAAAATAAATAAAAAAGTGAAAGCACCCTGTACTGTGGTGTATATGCATATAAAGCCGTAATAACATATATTCTTGATAAAATCAAACTTCAAATCAAACAAACAAATTTTAAATATTTCACTTGTAGTAGTAGAAGTTTTAGTAATCCTTGACATCTTCCTGCATAAGAAAAATTTTTTATAATTTTTTTACATTTTTTGATAATCAGTTTTCATGTTTCTTTAATAAGTATGTACATACATATAATTTCCTATATTTATTCGTAATTTATTTATTATTTAATTTTTATATATATTTACTTACATAAAATTAATCGTTTAAAATAATAAAAAATTTAAAATTGAAAATGGATACCGATGATAGTGGAGGAAATGATGAGTAAATATACAAATTTTTTGTTTTATTTTTTCAAAAATTATTTAAGTATATACATTATTTCAATGTATTTATAGTTTTTATTTTGAAGATTTATTGCAAGATTTTGAAGATATAGATGTTCCAGAAGATTTTTATGCCAGTGAAGCTGAAACATTTGTATGTTAAAAAAAATTATATTTAATTTATTAATTTTATCTTTTATCAATCTTACTTACATAAATTTTTTACTTTTATTAATATACTTACATAGGCATCACTTTTAAGTATACACAGAGCTGAAAGTCGAAAATCTTTTACTGATTCAATTCATAAGTATATAGTTTATATTACAAATAAAAAATTGAAATAAAAAATTAAAAAATGACTTAATTATTTTAGAAGACATTTCTTGCATTCAGAATCGAAATCGGAAAAAGATACAGAACAACGTGCAATTATCAGAGTATTTAATCATTGAATTTTTATGATTTTATATAGATATTTAAATAAAGGAAATACGTATATAATATTATTTGTTTTTTAAGGATGAAAATTATGATAAAAATCGTGAATCTATCGTCCAAACATATCGTGATTTTCTCGAATACAAAAAGCATAGTAGAAATCAATCAAGAATAGAAGAATATCAAAGATTAGGATATCAATTGCCAACAAAAAAGAATACAGTTGAGTTCAAATAATGCATTTAAAATATTTTTTTTTTTCATATAATTTTGGTTTAATATTTTTGTCAGTATAAGAAAAAAAAATTTTTTTTTTAGAATATAAATATCAAATTTCATAATTTTACTCACGATTTTATTTAATTTAAAAATTCAGAGATTATCTCGAACATTTGATGGAGTTCCCGTTGGAAAGAAAAAAGAACATTTCACAGGACAGCGTCGACATTCTGATGAATTAGTTGACTATAATGTTATGCAGTATCCAAAAATAACCGATGATTGGTCTGATATGCTCTCAGATAGTATGTATATAGATTTTTGTGTATACAGAATCGAATTCAATTTATCTATAAATGAAAATATATCTTTCTTAAAATCATTTAATAGGTCCTATCGATTTTAGTGCATCGCCAAGTAAGATCCTTTAGTATAGATTTTTTTTTAAAAGAAAATTGAGCAATATTTACAGTTTTTTTTCTTTTCAATATACTTTTAGAACATGTAATAATTCCAGAAATATCTTCAACTTCTGAAGAATCAGATGACAGATGTCCAGTCCTAAAAGATAAAGATAAATCACTAGATAGTAAAATATATACTGGATTATTTATTATTATTATTATTTTTTTATTTTTTTTGTTCAATATTACAATTTATACATTTTTCTGTTCTTTTTTATTTTTAAATAGAAAGTCTTGATCCAAAAGTTGAATATCTCGTCAAAGATAAATATTATCCAGGATTATTGGATGATGCTGTAAATAGAAAAGTTAACTATTACCAAATGTGTTTCGATTTATCATTCGAGGACAGTGAAATACCAACAGAAGAACCAGATGACATGTTACCATCGTTAATTGAAGCATTCGATATACGTTTAAAGTTAGAAATGAATGCAAGACAAAAAGAAACTGAAACATCATTTGGAATGAAGAATGTTGTTGATGATGATGACGAGGATGATGATGCTAAAAAGGCAGAATCAAGTTCGAAATCATTTCTAACATATTTGAAAAAAATTAAAATTGAAGAACAGTAATTAAAAAAATAAAAATTCAAATCAAAAAACTAATTTCTTTATATTGATGAATTTGTGTTTTGTTACATGTGTATATAGGTTATTAAATCGTGAAGAAGTTCGTGTAGCAAATGCAGTAGAAATTGATTTATTAAATGTTGTACGTAATAGACCAGCTTCTGAATTAATACAGGCAATTAATTCATTATTTAAAGCTGAAATAATGAATGAATTTGATAAATCTCAGCAAGAAGCTGAAGAAGCATTTAAAAGAGCACCACCAGAATTTGCAGAAAGTGTAAGTGTTTTCAAAGAATTTTAAATTTCAATTCACACTGCAAAAAAAAAAACAAAAAAATGCAAAGTACATGTTAACGCAATTGTTTTTTAGGCAGCGGTGTATAGAGCTGAAATGTTTCGTCCCACAATTAAAGATCGAAAAAAGAAATCTCATGCAGTGCAAAAACGCAAAAAACAATATCATCCAATTGAAGTTGTATGTTATATGGGTGTAACAAAGCCAAATCAATCTGATGATAAAAATCCATTTGTTGAAATGTCATATTCTAGAACAAAAATTTGATACAGTTTTTTTTTTGTTTTTTGAATTTTGTCTGAAATCAAGAAATTTTATTGGGATGCATGTTAATTATCGAATAATTGTTTCAATTTAAATTTAAATAAAGAATAAATTTCATTAAACTGTAATGATTTATCGGTTTTTTTTTGTAATTTTGTTATGAATCGATTTGGTACGTTGTAAACTGTTAATGAACAATGTAAATTCAACATTTCCGGTTTTCATGTATTTTTCCCTCCTTTGTTAATGGGTAATTCACTCATCATGTCAGCACATCAGCCCATCAGCCATGTCAACAAATTGAAGAGTAATTTACTTAATGAAGAAGAAGCAAGAAAAAAAAACAATGACAAATGACACTTCAATTTAGAATTGTTAGAAAAGAAAAGAATCCAAATCAAAACAAATTTTTATTTTCATTTCTATTCTGCTAATTAATCTTTGGAAATTAATTTTTTCAATTAATTCTTTCGCTGTTAATTTTTTCGACGAGAATAATTAGCATCCAATAAATTCCAGGTATTTATTTATTTTTAAATTTATTCAATCGCAATATAAATAAATATAAAAAATTTGTCTCGAATATTCGTAAATAATTCATTAACTTTGAATTTTTTCTTTTTATTTTTCAAAAGAATTTAATCTATGTAATGGATAATATATTCAACACTTTAGCTGAAAAAGAATGGGAATGTTCCGAGAAAGGTCTTAAAAAGACATTAATTGATTTCAATTTTACATCAATGATAAAAGCATCAGAAATATCAAAATGTCTAGTTGAAATTTATAATATTCGAAATGTGAATGAACGTGAAACAAAATACCTAAATGAAGAAACTAAAAATAAAGAATTTTGGATTGAATTAAGTACAGCATTAACACCAATCGATCGTTATATTGAAATATTTTTACAGCATATGTTTGAAGGTGAAATTAGTCGATGCGAAATAAAAACATCATCTGATAAACTTCCAATAGAATTTATAATAAAATTGAATAAAATAGATTTTGTAAATGATTTGTATCGTTTAAGTGTTACAGAAATGTATAATTTAGCATTTATGTTTAAAGAAAATGGTGTTAAAATGTTTAAAAAATATCCAAAATTTGCACAAGAATATTTTTGTCGTGCAGCTAAATGTTTAATATCATTCAAACCGTTCAATGGCTTAACAGAACAAGCGGATGGTATTAATGCAGAAGAAATGGAAAAACTATTACAGACAGTCCAATCAAATATAGCAGCATGTTTAATTAGAAATAAAGAACGTTATGAAGATGTTATATATTTAACAGAATTTATCGAAAAGAATAATTTAAATGATAATGAGAAAGTTATTTATCGTAGAGCAATGGCATTTTGTAATTTAAAAAACTATGAAAAAGCTATAGAAACATTAGAAATGGTTCATAATTATAAAGAAAATAAAGATTTCTTAAATCTACACAATAAAATCATGAACGATTGGAAATTGGACACAAATAAATACAATAATGTAATTAAGAAAATGTTTGGATAAATGTCATGAATGTTGTTGAGCATAGGTGAATCGTTATATGTTGAATAAAAAAATAAATAAATATGTATACGACAATTTATTTATAACTGTAAAAATTTATTTTTTCGATTTTTTACTTAATTTTGAAGTGATTTTTTTCTTCTGTTTTAAATTATTATTTAAAGAATTCTTAGTTTTCTTTTTCTTTTTACCTCCGTCATGACTTTGTTGCTTATCAATTTTTCGTTTTTTTGCCTCCTTAACAAATACATGTTTTGGCAATTTAACTCTTTTACGTGGATTTTCTACAGTTGGTTTAAATAAATCTGCAACAGAAAAACAAAAATTTTGATTAAACTTTCATCTTTAAATTATATTCAAGCAAAAATCTCACCTTCGTCTGGTTCTTCGCCAACTTCTTCTTTATAATATTTTGCATCATCATCAGGTTCTGTAGCTGGTTCTTGTGGTATTTCTTGTTTATTTTTATTTTTTTCTTCTTGTTTCTTTTTCAATAATTTTTCTTTACGTTTTGTATTCTCTTCTTGTATTCTTTTACGTTGTTCTTTAAGTTTTTTCTTTTTTTCACGTTCTTTTCGTATCATTTCAATTTCTTCTTCAGTTTTTTCAATTTTTTGATGATACAAAACTTCACCATTTAATAAACCATCTTCAATTTTAATTAATTCAAATGTTATTCTTGGACCAATTTCATATAAACGTATTGCTGATTTATTATTTTCAAGATTTCCTTTACGTTTTAAATTTTGAGCTAATATTACATGATTCGCTTCATCATCTTCAGGTTCTGAATCAGATAATGCTGTGCCACTATATTGAAAAAGAAAGAAAAAATTTTATTTTTTTTTTATTAATTTAGTTACACTTTAAAATATGTACAATACTTACTTTGTAATGAAATCAGATATATCATCACATCGTGACATATTTGGAATTTTACCTAAGACAACTTTTTTAACAGATCTTGATAGTCCAACTGGTACAACAACTATAGAAAAATGACGCATTTCGACTATATTTGCAACAGGATTATATGAAAACAATAAACATCGTTTTAAATTTGCTAAATTCACCTTAAAAAAAAAAAATTAAAATAACGAAAATTAGATCTTATTTCATTTTTGAAATTTAAACGAAAATACATACAGTTGCTAAATTAATTGTAGGAAACATATTTTGAAATGTTGTTGCCATTAATTTTAAATGTTTTCCTTCACCAGAAAAGTTATTCATGATCACAAGTGGTGCATTTTGAAAGTATTCATCGTCAATGTATTGTTTTTTACTTGATGCTATAACATCTCTGGCTAAAGTGAATTGATGTACCTAAATAAAATTCAAGTGTAATTGATATTTTTAATAGAAATGATATATGTATGTGTATGTTATGTATATGAATATGTACATACCTTGAAAGTTAATGTTGGACCTCTCGGTAATCGTGCAACTTTAAATGATAGCTGTGTCATTGCTTTATTAAATATACACATATGAGATACATGAAATACACTCGATAAACCGACAAAATCTTTAATTTTATTCGTTTTACGTTCTTTCAAATTTGATGCAGTAAATGGTTCCATAATACGGCGAAAATCTTTTGTTAAATCAATTATATATGGACATGATAGTCCACGATGAATAACAAATGAATGTGGTGCTTGAACAACTTCTGGTTGTTCTTCATGAATAGCTTGACGATTACGTTTCTTTGAGCGCCCTTTACGTCTTTTAACCATTTTTATTTTTCAATATAAAATTATATTTAATATCTAAACTAAATTCTATTAATAATTACGAAATTTAATATATGTTTTTGTATTTTGTAACTGCACGTGGAGTGGAGTGGATATTGAATTTATTCGTTCGTATCGTATTCGTATAATAGGTAATAGGTAAATGTCAATTATTGTCAGACAAATGACGATATAATTTTTTTTCTGTTATACATTAATAAATATGTCATTTGGTTTTTGTTATACGTTATACTTTTGACAAAATTTCTTTTTACATTTGCCGATAGTATTACAAGATAAATATTTTTTGTTAAATTTAGTATTATAAAAAATTTTCTAATCAAAATCAAATACACAATACATAATATAATACATTACAACAAATTTATTCAGTTCAAAATTATCGACTTTTAAAATATTTCTAACAATAATTATTGAATTAAATTTAAAACAATAATTATAATTTTGCAATAACTTTCAAAAATTCAATTGCACCGTCACCAGTCATTTCATTGTTTCTTTTTTATTTTGACATTTTAAAATTTCATTTCATTTTCATTCATCCATCATCCGTGCCGTGCCGTGCATCATCCATTCCATCAAAACTAATAAATTGTAAATTGTCGATAACAGCAAAAACTTTGTGTTCAATGACAGTGAGCAAAGTAGTATTTTTCAATAAAATAAAGTAATAATCTAATAATAATCGTAATAATTTTAGTAAAAATAATTAATTTAATCGGTTATTTCGTATTATCGTATTTTTACAAATTAATAAATCTTTTAAAAACATCATAAATATTTATAGAATTTAAAAGTTCGAGAACTACGAAATAAAAAAAAAGAAAAACAATATTTAAACAATAATTACAAAAAGAAAAATTATATGGGAAATCATGGGAAGTATAGATAAAGCTTGTATATCTGGATTTTTATGCCGATTATGTTCTGAAATGCATCGTACTGTGATACATATATATGGCGAACAAGGAAAAAAACATGGACTAGTCGAAAAAATAAATGGTTATTTACCGATAAATGTATGTTCGGTAAATAAATACATATATATGTATAAATAATATAATAATTAAAATGAAATTTATATAAAATTAAATTTTATAGTTTGGAACGATACATAATTTTTTGTTATTTTAAAGGTATCACCGCATGATCCATTACCAAAAACAATATGTGAAACATGTTTACGTCGTGTTGAACAACATTACGAATTATTATCAAGATTGGAAGAATATAGAGATAGTAAATTGATGAGGAATATGAGTGGATTAAGACCTCGTTTATTACGATTACGTACACAAAATCATGATACAGGAGGAACAGTGATTGTAGGAACATCAAGTCTATCTACATTCAGAACATCAAATGCAACTGCAGTTAGTGGTAGTGGTTCAGCAAGTACAGTTACACGGAACAATGCTGCAAGTACAAGTTTATCATCACCCACATCTACTGTATCTGCATCTGGATCAAATAACGGTCATCGATCGGTTCACAATGATGATGGCAATGAAGATAATGATGATGATAATAATATGGAGGAAAATGTTACTACTCAATACCAAGTAATTACACATCCAAATTCTCCACCTTTTTATCCACCGCATTTATCATCGTCATCATCATCAGTACAATTTTCACCATTATCGGGACCGTCATCACCAAATAATGATGCATTAACTGGACGTAATATATTCTTATCGACAAATACGTCGTCTGTTGCATCATCACCTTATACTCAAGCACCAACAAGATTATGTGCAATGATGGTCCGAATTAATAATGATGATGATGGAGACGATGAAAACGATGAGGACGAAGATGATGATGATGATGATGACGATGAAGACGATGATGACGATGATGATGAAGAGGAAGAAGAAGAAGATGATGATGATGATAATAATAATGATGAAGACGAAGATGAGGAAGACGAAGATGATTCACAAAATTTAAGAAATATAGACCAACAAGAATCTTTACAATCAGGAAATAATGAATCGAATACAAACACAAGAAGAAATGAAGGAGACGTGACATTGGCACAGGGTGAATTAGATTTCATAAATTTATTCTTCCGTTGAGACTGAGAATTATAGATTACTTATAACAAATGATTACGGTACAAGGTTGTCAGACGACGAAGAAAGCATTTGAACAAATGAACGTATGCTTATTGAAATTCTCAAATTTTTTAATACTTTTTTTTTTTTGTTAACTTCAGAATATTTTTTTTTTTTTTTTGCATAAATACAATTTACATCTACATGGATTTAATTTTACGATTCTATATATGTATCAACAAAAAAAAAAAAGAAGAATTAATTTGATGAATTACAATTCACCAAAATTGGAAGATATTTTTCTGGTATCTCGTCGAAACATGAACTACTATTGATTGAAATTTTCACTTACATATTTAATTTTTCTTTTAATTTTCTACTATGATTTTTGCAATTACATCTAATGTAAGCGAAAAATGTGGTCATTATCCTAATGTATAATTATTTTTATTTACGTTTTTATTAATTAGTTACACATATATGTGTTTTGTATTATAAAAATTTTTTTTTTTCAAACTGAAATTGAAATTTTTTTATGATTATATGATTTAAAATAAAATAAAAATTTAGAAATAAAAGAAAAATGTATTGATATTTTTATTTATTACTCGATAAACAAGAAACATAAAATTAATTTTGGATTATAAATGAAAAAGTTGAAAAAATTTAGGATTTTCGTCACAATTCATGTTTCATTCATTTCTTAAAGTATCGTATTTCATCAATAATTGTGCATGAAATGCTGAATTAGAAAGTGCAAATAATTTTCCTTGTTCTTGAATTAAATTTTTTTTGTTTTAAAACCGATATTATTCAGCATTGAAAAAATATTGTTCGAGATATTCAGCAATTTGTTTTACTTGGCAATTCCTATTATCACGAAGAATTTAAATTCGCTTAATGTATACAACCATTACAACACAACAGTTCACAACAGCAGTTTATCCGCTCAGCTGACCCTGTCCTGATTAATTGATTGGACACTTAAATATTCAGCTAATTAAAAGCCAACCTGTTTTATTACTGTCACTGTCAATTTAATCAGCCAGTCAGCTCAGCCAGCCAAGTCAACAATCATCCAAGAAAATTTTATTCTATTCAATCATCAACCAAAAATCTAAATAAATAATTGTAATAGACTATAGTCTATAGTCTATACTCTATAGCACAGATTTAATTGTAAATTGTAATTTATTATTTATAATGATATAACGCGAACAGAAGGGCTAAAAGAAGGGCATTAAAATTGAATACAGAACAGAACACAGAATTAAGAAATATGTAAATGAGTAATTAGTTCAATAGCCAATAAAATTTAAAATTTGAACCTTTGAAGTTTGAACAGTCACGGCCACGAAAGCAAATTGAAATTTAAAAAATACGACACCAACATTATTTTTGTTGGTATAAAATGAAAGCAAAAATGCAAAATTATTATAGGACAAAATAAAAAATATTTGAGAAAGAAAGAAAGAAAAACACATTCATTTACACATTGAAAATGAAATAAATTCGAAAGTGAAACGAAACGACGATTGTCGATTGTGTTCTCGTTGTCGCTGTCGTCGATTTTATTATGTATTATTTTTTTTTTGTATTGTGCTGTGCTGTGCTGTTGTGTGTCGTCGTCAATCGCCATATTGGATTTCAGATTTCATCAATTTCTTAATTTCACACTTTACTATTGAATACGAGTGAGTAGTGATTTTTCGAAATTTCTTATTTTATCCCTAAAAAAACAATTATAAATCCGTCAAAATTTGAACTAATAAAAAACTAAAATTCAAATTAAATCGATTATTATTATTTTCGGTAAATTTTTTTTTAAATATAAGGCAAATTACATATACGAAAATATTTAAAGAAAATTTTTTTCTACTTATTTTTTATTGAATGAAATAAATTTTTTTTTCTTTTTAGTTAATAACACAAAAGGTACATATACACATACATATAATAAATAGAAGTTCTTTATTCTTTTTTAAGAATTCGAAAATTACTTTTTTTTTATTATTATTTGAACGTGGTGTGATAAAAAAATAATATAGCTAGCTAGTTAGTTAGTGGTGTAATTAATATTTAAATTGATTAAAAAAAAATATCCAATTTGAAGATAGTCCAGTGTCATTTTATTTTATTTTCTTTAAAAAAGAGAAAAGAAAATAAAAAAGAATAAAGGAAATCTCAGCTCAACAACGATTATTTTACTATATAATATACATATAAAATTACTTATCATCAATTTAACAGATAAAAAGAGAAAATCTGTGTTAATTAGTTAATTTGTATTTAATTTTTGTAAAAGAAAAGGAAAAATATTTCAAGGAATATAAATCTTAATTAAAAAAGAAAAATAAATAAATAAATCTCGAATAATTTGTGTCGTGTCGTCGTAAAGTAATTCGTAAAAAAAAAATATTTTTCCAGCAATAAGAAAAAAATAATTGAAAAAAAAAAGACCAACCAATTTAACAGTGGTGCTGGTGATATTTGAAAAAAAAAAAAGCAAAGCAAAAGCAAGTGTATTTTATATATGTACATATGTGTAGAATCTGCAATATAATATAATATTGTTCATACGATATTATTTTGGATATTATAATAAACTATTATTCATTTATTTTTCCATAAATATATTTAAAATATTATACATAAAATGTATCTATAATTTACAATATTACACACAGAATAGAATACAATCACTTGCTTCAGCAAATAATACATTTTTTTTATTAATCATACATAAAATATATTTTTATGCTATTCTGCTGTTAACAAAAAAAAAAAAAAATATATATATAATTTTTTTTCTGTTTTCTTATATATATATGCATATTTAATATTGATTGATTAAGTTAATAAATATTATTGTTGTTGGGTTAACGCCTTTATTTAGAATATAATTTTTTTTTTTTTTTCAAATTTAATTTATTGTAAAAAAAAAAAATACACATCATCATTAGTGAAGTGATAATTTATTATTAACGATAATAATTTTACATTTTACCTACTTTTTTTTTTTCAAATTTATACGAGATTTTTATTATCAGATTTTTTTTAATTAAAAAAAAAAAACTTAAATTTTTTTTTGATTCCATCCTTATCATCAAAAGTATAATATCTAATAAGAATAAAAAATAATTAATTTGAAAAAAAAAAAGGAAGAAAAATAAAATAAAAATCTAATAAAAATTACGAAAAGAAAATGGGTACTCGTGATGATGAATATGATTATTTATTTAAAGGTTTGTATTTATTATTATTATATTTTTGTTGCATAAAAAAATAATATTACATTTATGTGCATAACTTTTCTATTTTATTTTATTATATTTTCATGAAATCAAAAAAACAATTAAGTAAATCATATTTTTATTAAATTACCTATCTATCTACCTACTTAAAAAAAAAAAAAAAATAATGAGAAATGAGTAATTTATTTTCCAGAAATTCATCATAATATCATTAGGTATACAGAAACAGAATAACTACAGTACAATTTTAAATTCAGCTATTTTATCAGTGACTGAATCACTGAATGTTATATTTATCTACCTACAAATTATCAATATTTATTTATTTATTTTATATATTATATATATATATATATTCTTTTAAATTCATTTCAGCTGTAAATATGACATGAAAAACACATAAAATAATGATTAATCTGTCATATGAATTTGAAAATTATGAAAATTAATCATTTCATTTCATTTTAAAAAAAATATTTACAGATGATTTAATATTACTATTTACCTACTACACAAATATTTTCGATGTTGTTAATAATTTAATTTTGATTTTTGATGATTTTATTTTACAAACACCCAAAATTTAATATCTTGTTAATATATACAATATTTTTTGTTATTAATTTTATCTTTTTAGTGTTGTTCTATACAGGAAATAAAATTACATTACAAATTTGTTTTAAGAGAACAGGAAATATCTATACGCATATACCTTCATAAAATATATGTGTACTTATAATTACAAAATAAGAAAAAAGAAAGAAGAAAAAAAAAACATATTAATTATTACGGTTCTCTAAACTTATTTGATTTTCGTGTTTTGTATTTGAGACGTTTTCTTTGAATGTGATGTAAGTTCATTTTTGAAAAACAAAAAATTATAGTTAAATGACAAGGATAACAAATGAATGTAATGAGCTTTTCATTTTCACAATTTCCATGAAAAATCCTCTAAAATCCTTCCATATAAATTTACCTATAGTTATAAAATATTATTTCAACTACGTATGCAATAAAATGAACCTACACTACTTTCAATTATAAAATGGTTCATTTAAGTTGTTATTTTATTCTATTTACAATGTACCTACCTAGGTATCTAATAAGTAGTTTTTTTCTTTTTCTTATCGTTTATTTTAAATTCATTTAAATATGTATGAGATGGTTATGTAAATGCCTAATATTATGATTCTCCATATCAAGTTCTTTATAAAAAAAAAATCTTTTTTTTTTTTAAAGTCCAATGTACAGATAATAATAATCATGTACCAATCAATGTTCATGAAAATATTTAAATTACAAAAAAAAAAAACTAGTTTTAATACTACTACGTCGTATTGCTTCTTAAAAGATTGAAAAAAATTTCAGAATTTAAATTTTTGTCGCTTTCATTTCTTTTTCTTTTTTTTTAATTTTCTAAATAAATTAATAATCTGGTTAACGGAATCATATATTTTTGTATATGTATTATGTACATTTTGTACCCGTACTTGTCTTTCGTTAATTGATGTCAATAATGGAAACATTATATTATGCCCATGAGCCATGATATGATAGTTTATTAATGAATCATCGAATGCCCCTTAAATTTAATAGAAAAATAAAAGAAAACCAATTAAACTAAGTGAAAATTGAATTATTATTCTATAATTTCAGTAAATTCACTTTCAGTTCCTTTTGTTATTATAGGGGTATATAAATATATGTGTATTATATACGTATATATACAGTGACCCAAAATACTGTTAAGATCAGCTGCATAATTTCTTTCCTTATAAGCATCGTTATGATGTCTCTACTCCACAAGTACAAATCATAATCAAATATGTATGCAATGTCCATATGTTTCGATTATAATTTGTTCAAATTTTACACTTAACTTATCAACAGTATTTTTTGAGTCACTGTAGGTATATGTACTTTTATTTGTAAGTAGGTATTTTAAAAAGAAATGTTAAATATTTGAAATTTTATATGAAATTTGTCTTCCATTCAATTAATTTTTTGGTTTTTTTTATATTTTTATTTACATTATTTGAACATTCTTTAATGTCAAAAATTATTTATTATATTAAAATAATATGTAATATGATTCCAAGTTATGTGCATATATAAGTAAGTAGGTACATATGTACATATCATGATAATGACAATAATGATAAATATGGTAGTTAAATGATTAAAAAATCCATATTTAATTGTTAAACTTGAAAAAATATACATCCATATTATTATTGTGACTGTCGTGTGCGGTATTATTATTGTAAATGTTGTAAAGAAAAACATTTAGTATAGTATTTTCTTCATTTTCATTTTTATGTGTTAAAATATGACGATGATGATGATGATGATGATGATATAATGAGGGTAATAATTATGTATGATGATGATGATGATCAAAAAAGGGTCTGTCTTTTGTTCACCGTCTCATATACGTATACTTTGTGTAGTGGTATAATAGTAGTAGAAGATTTTTTTAATATTTTAGGTATGTTGAAAAAAAAAAATGTTTTTAATAACCGTGAGAAATTATTATTCTTTGCTTTATTTTTATTTTTGTTTTTTGTCCATTTTTTTTTTCTGCTCCATTATTCGTGTTTATTATTATAAATACTACTGCTACATTCCTTTTTGTATTTACTACTTAAATTGAATTATATATGTATGAACGTATGAACGTATACATAGTAGATGAATGATTGACTATACAGTGTAATGTGTAATGTACGATATACATACTTACATATTTATGTACAGTAATGCCATAATGCTGACGAAGAAAGTCATTTAAAAAACCAAAATGCTCATATAAAAAGAAACATCAAATAGTAGGTATCAACTAGAAAGAAAAAACATGAATTATTGTGTGGGGCATGAACTTTTGTTATTTAAAATTTTTTAAGTTCTTACTGTAGGTAGGTATACGTCTCTAAAATATATTTCGGTATTAAATTTTTGAATGAATTGTATCTGTATGAGCATATACGAGTATATAAATGATAATCTTATATGTATTTAAAAACTTAAACATATGAATGATGATTGTATTGTATACTGTACTGTACAGCTGTATATATTATGTAAATTATTTGTAAACATTTTTAAATTAAGAATCATCTTTTAGAGGATTCATAGAAATATGATTTTGAATGTATCTACATAATATGTGTACATTATCTGCTGAAAAAAAAAAAATTTCAATATCAAATTACATTTCTGAAATTATTCTGTAAAGATTTTATATTTCAGTTCTCGATAAAGATATATTAAATTTGAAAAAAAAAAAAAAAATATGTAATTTAAAAGTATCAAATAATTTGCTGATACTACTGTATTGCATGCATATACTATAAATGTATACATACATATATGCATTTATTATGTAGTACATGAATACATTCATATAATGTAGATAACTACACGAATTTATTTATGCATAAATAAAAGTCAGATTTATATATATATTTTTTTTAAAATTGTATTATCAAAAAGAAATTCTTTGTCTTGTATTTGTGTGTGTGTGTGTTTGTGTTTTTCTCCATTTCGATTAAAGAGAAGTGCACTTGAAAAATTCGTATCACATACATTTTACATATGAATACATAATACATGAACATATAATGAGTATTTCCTGTTTTATTTTTTTTTTTTTTTATTTCTTTTACTATTTGTTATTTATCTGTTTTTCATATAAGTATATCTACAATAATTAATAAAAAGAAAGATAAAAAATAAAAACATTTAAACATAAAAGTAATGTACCTATAATAAATATATTTTGCATGAATGCATAATTATTAAGTACCTACCTATACATATACGAAAAATTAATAAATTCCAAAAAGTATATATAAAAATACACGTAACAGTGCACACTGCAACAGAAAAAATGTGCAAATCATATTATCTTGGTATCATGGATGTTATGTTATCATATCAGTGTGACAGAACACAAATGAAATGTAATCACGTATCGAAATTCTAAATGCAATGCAATGCTGGCAATGCAATGTAAGTAAACACATAATTAAGTACGCTCTAGTATTGTACGTACTACATAATATGTAAAGTAGAGAACAAAACAAAAAGTTAACTTTATCAGAATTATCAAAGTTAATGTAAAGTCTCTCGTCATCATCATAATATTTTATTATAATCATAATAAAAATTTTAAATTTTATTATTATTTATCATCGTTATTCATATATTTTTCATTTTTCTTTGTGATATTATTAAAATTTTTATATAAAAATGTGCCCTCGAATATAGTGTAACATTTAAATGAATTAAAAATATTCCGTTGAAAATTAACTTTAACTTTTTGTTATTAAAATATGTAACGAATACTCTTGCATATCTACACATATGTATGTACATATATCATAAAAATTATGTACATTTTTATATATACATACAATATCAGTTCAGTATCTATACATGCTAATATGAGTTTTTATGAGTAGAATTACATATTAAAAGTTTTAATTTACAGTAAGATCCAGAAATGTGAAATAAAATTTTAACAAACAAATAAGAATAATAAAATTTGCAAAAACTAAAAGAATATGATGTGTTTTGTACTGTTATTATACTTATACGTAGATACGTAGTAGTATGTACTATAGTTTAAGGAAAATGAAAAAAAAAAATGTTGAATGAATAATATTATACACTACTTAAATGAATTTACATACTCGTATAAATATACGTACCGTGAGAGACAAAAGTATTTGTACGCTATGAAAAGAAAAAATGAAATTACTTTTATTTGTTGTTGGTAGGTACAATATAAAAATTTTTATCAAATTAATCAAATTTGAATTATATTCACATGAAACTGCATTTAATTACCTTCAAAATTACTGTGTAAGTTGACAGTTGTTTCGAATATAAAATTAGAAAAAATGTTAGCTCAAAATTGCTGTCAAACATAACCTATCTATTATTATTATATCTAACCAATATAACATATCTATTTCTTTTTAAAAATAATCCTAAATCTGAAGATTGTTTTATTGAAACTCCATCAAGCGAACAACGAAATTGAGGGCGGAGCTAGCTACTCTATTTTTTTCTAAATATGTATAATTCACAATATCCATTATTGGTGATTAACCAATATTTTATTTTGGCAGCTTTTTGATCTTTAAAATCATTTCAAATTTACGTGACATTGATTTCACTAAATTTTTTTTTTTTTTACTGTTTCCAATGTAATTTGTTGTCATTCTTCCATAAAAAAATTTTTCAAATTTTCTATACTTGTATTTTCAATAAATATTTTATGAAAATATAAATTTTTTGTGTCTATAATATTCCATAAATGTTCATTGATACTCTTAAAGTCCAAAGATTGGTAAGGTCTATTTCATATTGACAAGTGGTGAGCGGTGAGCGTTGAGTTGTGAGCGGTATGCGATGAACGGTGAAGCTTTCACATTGAAAAGCGGTGAGCGTTGAGCTGTGAGTTGACAAGTAACATTTTCGTGTTGGTTTATTACAGATTTTTAGTTTTGCTACAAAATGGTTTCAAATATTTGTCGACAGGAAATTCTTTTAAGTTAATGTAAATTCCTTACCTGATAGTCCTAAATGATCCCCAATTTCTTTCCATAATTTTTCTGTAACTTCTCTTTTTTTATAGTCAGGATGACGATCATCCCACAAGCATCTTCTAGATTGCATTTCTGAAATTAAAACTTCACGTTACGAATCACTCAACTTGAATTTATCTGTCGACATAACGAAATCGTCTTCACTATCAAAAAATAAAATTACAAGTACAACTAAACAGACAACGCATAAATTTACCGCTCACAACCAAGTCAATCCGAGCTTTGAAAACACCGCTCAGCGAAACGTGAAAACACCGATCAGCGAAACAGCTCACCGCTCAGCGCTCTTCAATGTGAAATCTTTCGTATAGATTGCCTTGCTGAGCGGTATTTTACCTCTCAGAGTTCAACGCTCGCCGCTCACCGCTTGTTAATATGAAATAGACCTAAGAATAATTTAATATGTAATTTGGCACAATTATAATTATATCAAGCAGCGCAAATACAAGATTCATATCCTATAAGCAGATTCATAATTTCCCATCTTAAGTTATCTCATAGGATCATGTACAAATACTTTTGACTCTGTGTGTTTACAATACACATCGTACATTTGTGTATACGTGTATGAAAATTTGTTCTTATTTTTCGAGTACAAATTCGAGTAAAATGTACAAAATGTGAAATTCAATTTTTTTTTTTTTACACAAAAAGATTATTTGTACTTGTGTCCGTCTTTGTATAAAATTATGGAATAACGTACATCATATAGTATAGCTATTTGTCGTATAAATGTACATATATTTATTTATTTATAATGATGATGACGTTGATAAGAGCTCGCGAAAGTTTATAGTTAATGGAGGTGGGTGGGTGATAAAGGCGATAGCTTATATATTATTCTATATATTCTACGTTTTATTTATAGTTTATGTGTGGTGTTTTTGCTGACTGAATATTATGTTATGATGACATCAGTATTCAAAATCGTATCGTTTCGTTAAATTCGTTCAAAGATCTCTGAAAGTTCAATCAGTTTCAGTTGCCTCCTATACCTACTAATTTTTATATGGCTTTTATGGCTTTTATTATTATTCATTCGTTTATTGTCTGTCTGTTATTTCTGTGTTTTAAGGCTTTACATATAATTTCGAGTTTCTTTTTTTTTTCTGATTTTGATTTTTAATTACTTTTAATTCAATAAAATGGTAAAATAAATAGCAACATAGTATATACATACATATGAGGAGAATAATAAAATTAATTCATTAGATATGTACCTATATATGTATCAAAATTCTTTAGACAATACATATATGCGTAGTTTTGATTTAAAATTTGAAATTTTTACATTTTTTTTATGATAAAAATGAAAATATCATTACATTACTCATATCCGTATGTATGTATGTACAACGACACGACAGACATATATTATGTAACTTACCTGCTTACATATATTCTTAATGAACCGAATATTATAAAATATGTATTTTGTTACGGTTATTTTGTGCTATTCTTTTTTTTTATTTTTTAACAATAATTTTTGTTCTCATAATTTAATATTATTATCCAGCATATTTACATATGAAGTAGAGTAGAGGTACCTGATGAATTGGTGATCTATGAAAATACTAATGAAATGTAGGCAGGAGTAGTAGCAGTAATTAGCCGTATCTGTATGTAAAAATAATTTTACATTAGTTAATTCAAAATACATATTAAAATTATGTACGTAATAATGTAATGATTATTATTTTTTGCGCATTTTAATTGGATTTTCATACTTTTTTTTTATCGACGTACTTTTTTAAAGACTGATACTCACTCAGTTTCTGTGAAAATTGTATTTCGAAACGGAAAAAAATTGTTGAAAAAAACGTATATACATATGTGGAATATACATATATGTAGAGTTTTGACATTAATTGTTTTTGTTTCCTTGACGGTTTTGAATGTGTTTCTAATGTCATAATTTGTGTGTAGATAAAATTCATATTCAAAATATGTACTATTTCATGGTTAGTACGGAGTTCGAACGGAATTTCGTGCAGCATTTTTGCTATTTATTTCTATACGGAAAAATTTCATGTAGAATAGCGTGGAGAAAAAGAAATATATGAATGATTTTATTTTGTTGTGATGAACGAATGAGAAGAATAAAGGCATAGTCATGATAAGCCCGTTCCGTTCCGACACGTTTCAAAACATACCTGTTATGATAAAACGGAACAGTATATAGTAAAGTTGAAAGTTAATATTGAAAATTTATATGGAAACAGGTTATGTTATCCATAATAAGTTGAAATTTGTTCAACTTCAACATTTCGTACCGTTCCGTTCTGTCAATCGTAATAGCTTTTCCGTCAATCCATATAAATAACATGGAAATGTCAAATATTCAACTTTTTTCTTTTTACGGAACAGAACGGGCTTATCGTGACTACGCTCTAAATGACAATAATATACTTAATAGCAACAGCTGTGTTTTTATTCTGTCAAAATTACTAAACAAACCGCACGAAATAATTGTCCAACTATTTATTCCGTACCAACATGAACGGAAAAATGTCTCCAATTCAATATTTTATTCCGTTCGAACTGCGTACTTACAAAACAAAAAATTACACGGAATTTCGTGAATTTCTTTACATGTATTTTATATGGGGAACGGAATTCCGTTCGAACTCCGTACTGAGCTTCATCTGTTAAGGTAGAACTATAATCGACATTGCTAACATGGGTAACATGAGAAATAATAACGAATGTTAAAACGTCACATTTGGTTAACTATAATAACATAGATAACATACTAAACATAAGCAATACGAATTTTACAAAATGAGCTTATGGCTTATGTTACTTATGTCATGTACGCTCTCGATCGTACTGCTTATGTCGAGCTTATGTTAAACGAATTTTTAACGAATGTCGGTAATGTTAAATATAGTTTAGCTCATTGATTTGGCTGTGTTCGGCTACGACATATGTCATAGCTTATGTCAGCAATGTCGATTATAGTTCTACCTTTAATATTTTGTTTGCTCGACCATATAAATTCATAGAAGAGTAAAGAGAATAGAGAATAATACATATTCTCTTTACTCTATGTGAAATGTGAATTGATTGCGAAAAATTAGTTCCACAATAATTATCCAGTACCCATTCGATTCCACAGTGACAATTTCGTTCGCACAAATGAATACCAGAAAATGAAATTTGAAAATAAAACTATCGTAAACAATTTCGTGACATTTTTTTGTTTTCATAGGTTTTTATGTTACCGCTAAAAGGTCCTGGAGGGTCGTGGTGTGGGCAGGTGGGAGCCAGCTTACAATTCTCCTTCTTGAGAAAAATTTTGCTTTTGATCTGAGCATCAGACTTTAAAATGAAATTTAAAAATCCATTTTACACATACACACGTATAATAGACATTGTATGTGCTTACATTTAATATTTATTTTATTAATTTTTAAACTACTGTATATACATATGTATAAATAAATAAATACAATACAAATTTTTCATAAAAGTTCAAGGATAAAAATTGAATTTAATAATTAAAAAAAAAAAAATAATTTTTTTTAAGGTTATTTTTAAATAACTGAATGAATTTCATTTTATATTAAAAGAACAATTAGATAGATAAACAATTGAAAAAAAAATGTTTTTTGTTTTTCTAAAAAAGATAAAAAATAAAAAATTTAAATAAAATCATAAAACGCAATTATTATTATTATTATTATTATTATTATTATTATTGCTGTTGCATTACATTTTATGAGAGATGATATTATGATAACATGAAATTTTAAGATTTTCCGATTTACAAAAAAAATTAGAATGAAGGTTTTTCATATATTAAAATTGATTAAATTTAATTGATTTAATAATTATTTTATTTTTGTTTTTTTCCCAAAGTATTCATGCAAACCTATGTTATCTCAATTATGTAATAATATGGTGTGTGCATGCAATATGCAATGCATATACATATTTACTTCAATTTTCTCCTTTGTTCTCTACTTTTTCTTTTTTTATTGAAAATTTCCATATTTTTATCTCTTTACTAATTTTATTTATGTAAATAATGTGCATCTGTTTAATTTTCTAATCACTAATTGCGTTCTGTATTGAGAAATTGAATGACATAACGATAACGATATGATAAATTCGAATTGATCATCTATTGCATTTTCATTTAGGGTTATATGGTAGAATACTGATGTGGATATCTACATACTATAATTTAAGTTTTAGAAATTTATATTTCAAATCGAATATTTGTATAGATTTAACTTTATTAGGTGGTTAATCATCATCATAATATAATTATGATGAATAATCTACAAAAATTTTATTTATATTTTTCATTTTTTTTTTTGTTTTATGTAAATTTAGAATGAAAAAAAAAATGTATATATTAAGGTAGTAGAACATTAGCATTAAGAACACACACATAAATGTAAATATGAATATTTTTTTTTGTTTCAAAAGTTATTTTGTTATCACTAAAATGTCATTAAAAAATTAAAAAAAAAAAATCTATTTTGTTATTAATTTTTTTTTTTTGTTTTTGTTTTCTAGTTGTTTTAATTGGTGACTCTGGTGTAGGTAAAAGTAATCTACTATCGAGATTTACTAGAAATGAATTTAATTTGGAATCGAAATCAACAATAGGCGTAGAATTTGCTACAAGAAGTATAGAGGTAAAAAAAAAAAAAACAATAATAATAAAATTAAATTTTAAATTAAAAAAAAATTGAAAAAAAATTATTTTTAATTAATTTTAGGTTGATGGAAAAACAATTAAAGCTCAAATATGGGATACAGCTGGACAAGAACGTTATCGTGCAATAACATCAGCATATTATCGTGGAGCTGTCGGTGCATTATTGGTATATGATATTGCTAAACATTTAACATATGAAAATGTTGAAAGATGGTTAAGAGAATTACGTGATCATGCTGATCAAAATATTGTTATTATGTTGGTGGGCAATAAAAGTGATTTAAGACATTTACGTTCAGTGCCTACCGATGAAGCTAAATCATTTGCAGAAAGGAATGGTTTAAGTTTTATAGAAACATCAGCATTGGATTCAACAAATGTTGAAACAGCATTCCAAAATATACTCACAGGTTGGTAGCAAATTTAAAATATGTATTTCTTTTTAATAAATTTATTTTTATTAAAATAAAAATTTTTTTTTTTTTTTGTATTATTTGTATTTTTTGTATTTTTTTTTAGAAATTTATCGAATTGTATCGCAAAAGCAAATTAGAGATCCACCAGAAGGTGATATAATACGACCGTCAAATGTTGAACCGATCGATGTTAAACCAACTGTATCAGCTGATTCTGTGCGTAAACAATGCTGCCAGTGACCGCCAAATGGTATAATAATGAAAATAATAATAATTATAATTAAAATATTACATAAATATATAATAAAATTATGTTATAATAATAACAACAACAATAATTACTATCACCATCATCAAATTCAGACAACAACAATAACAACAAACAACAACAGCAACAACAAACTAATTATGAAAAATTAAAATTATAAATTTAAAAAAAAAAAAACAAACAATATTAAAATTTATAAATGATTTAAAAATAAAAACATGAAAAAAACAATAACAAAAAATATTTAAAAAAAAAAAAACAAAATAATTTCTTATTTTTTAGTAGAAAAGAAAAAGGTAAAATAAAACATTATTATGATACTAGTTTTTTATTTTTTTCTTTTTCTTTTTTTTTGAATAAAAAATATAAAAATTTAAACTATATTATGTTTTTTTCTCAATGTTTATTCATTTTCTTTTTGTTTTCTCTTTTTTTTTTGTCTGTCTTTCAGAAAAAATAAATATTATGCATAAAATAAATTAACTTGGATTCAGTATATAAAAAAAAAAATAAATAAAATTATATAAAAAATTATGAAAAACACAAAATAAATAATATCAAGCGTTAAGTGAAAATTAAGAGAAAGAAACAAATAAAAAAAAAATTTAGAATAATTGAAAATGAAAAGAAGAAAATAAAAAAATATATACCAACAGAAAAAGAAAAATATTTTACTTTAAAAGAATATACATAAACTTATATAAAGAAAAAAAAAACCAGAATGAAACGAAAGTTTAAAAAAAAAATAGTTTTAAATTTTTTTTTAGAATTTACGCGCTGCTATAAATGTTAGTGATGATGATAATGATAATGATGTTGATGATGTTGATGATGATACGAATACCAAGCAGTCATATATTATGCAATATTTAGAAGAAAATAAAAAAAAAAATAAAAACAAAACAACAGCAATAAAATGAAGAATAAAAAATATTTAAAACAAAAAAAACAAACAAAAATCTATATTATAATATAAAATTATAATTGATAATTAATTATTATATACAATACATATAAAAAATTATTTTATAAAAGTATCATTTTTCGTTGATTAATTTTTATCATTTAATTAAAAAACAAATACCTTTTTAATTTCAATGTTTTTTTTTTGTTTTTTTTTTCTATACACCTTTGCGTGTTAAATTTCTCATATAATATATAATTATATTTTTTATCTGTTATTATTAAGCATAAAACACAGAATGTGACACGTTTGTAGCTGTAGCTGGCTTTTATATCTAATTTTTGTAGTTAATTCTACTGTATGCAAAATGTAGCCATAATGTGATTACATTATGAGTTGATTTATTGTTTGCTATTCAGATTGATTTTATTTGTTGCTGATATTGACAGTATTGTAGAATGAAAAAAATAAACAAATGAAATGATATGCTAACAACACCCCCAAGTTTCAGTTACAGACAGCTACACATTAATATGATGCATTACAATGTTTCAGCTTACGGCTTCACATTGAGTTGCATTTGCATTACATGAAAATGTTATCAACTTTTTATAAGTTTAGCTAACAGCTAAATGCGCAACATTCTTTTTTATGTTTATTATTATTTTTTCTTTTTTAATTCTTTTATACTTTTGAAAATGCTGTTTTGAAAATATGTATTTTATTTCTACACAAATGCAAAACAAAACACAACAAGTAGTATGAATTTAAGAAGACCGAATTATAAGAAGAAGCTAATAATAATTTTCCATTTTGCGAAAAGAATATTGTTATTATTGTTATTATTAATTTCATGCGATGCGATGCTAATTGAATTTAAAAGAAAGAAAAAAAAAAAGAGAAAGAGAGAGAGCTAAGAAAAATTTAATAACAGAATAAATAAATGAAAATAATAAGTAAATTCTTTCTTTACAAATTCTTTTCTAAATAAATGAACACACATTTTAATTTACTTTGTTATTGCGAAAAAGTGTATTATAGCACAGATAAGGATACAGATGTTTCATCTAGAACAAAAAATATGTCACCATATAAAATGAAAAAAATCATTTATCCCCCCATCATCTACCGTACCCAAATCAAAATGGTTAAAGTTAGTTTAGTTTTGATTTTAGTTTTATCCTTATCTGTGATTGTAATTACAAAATAATTTTGTGCATTTTATCACTTTCATACGAGCATAATATATAAATTTTTTTAATTTATTTTATTTTTACAATTTGTTTTTTTTTCTACAATCTTTTTCTAAATAAAACTCTAAAAAAATTTAATTTGAATGTTTAAAAAAAAAAAATGATTTTTCTCATTATTTTATATGACATTTTGTTGTTAGCAATAATAATACATATGTATATTCCTTGTAAAATCTCTTAAATTCTTATCTAATTAATTCTTAAGCTAAAAACATTCTAGATAACCGATGGATTTTAATTTTTAGCTAGAAAATATGTAGTAAGCCATTTAAAGATTAAATAAATAAATTAAATGAACACTATTAAATTAAATAAAAAAAAATTAAATTAAATTGCTGCTGTGTACAATTAAATTATGAATACTGTAATAATTCAAATCCATAAAATGAAAAAAAAAAGAAAAAAAAACAAAAAGAATGAATTAGTGATTTTTGCCTAATTTTTAAAAATACGATACATATTAGTTTTAAAAAAGAAAAGAAAAAAAAACGCATACAACAAAAATAAATAAATAAAAGAGTAAAAAATAGTGAAAAAAAAATGCTTAAAAAAATTTTTATTCATTCCTAAAATACATATTAAAAAAAAAAATAATTAAAAAATAAAATATAAATTAAACAAAAAGATTTAAAAAAAAAAAACGAATGAATTAGGGTTTTAATTCGAAAATTGATATTTTTTTTTCGCTTATTAAATCGTTCATTTCGAATACATTATTGTTAAAAAAAAATGCTAAAATAAATTTAAAAGCAAAAATTTACAAAAAAAAAAAAAAAATGAGAAGAAAAACCATAATTAAATATAATTTTTATGAATCATAATAATAAAAATGCAGAATAATTTTTTTTTTTAAAAAAGTAATTTTAGTTGTAAAATTAAATTCGATAAAAAAAAATTAAAATAAAATAAAAATAGGAAACAGAAGGAAAAACGAATAATTAATAATTATTAATAAATTTTCGCAAAATCTAATTTGATTCTTTTGTGATTTATGAAGAAATTTGTTGAAATTTAAGTTTCATTGAGTTTGTTTTTTATCTTCCCTTTTTTCATATTTTTTTTGTTGCAAAATTTATAGACGTACGTACATAAATGTAGTGCTGAAAAGGACATTGAATTTTGCAATAATTTGAATTTGAAGGTAAATTGAAATATATTTCAAGGATTTTATTTTTCAAACGAAAATGTATGGATTGTTTGGAGTATGAGAGTTCCAGTTCATGGTTGTTTCATATTTTTATTTGAGGCTGCTTATTAGAATTTTCAGCAATTTAGTGTGTAGCTGAATGTGGTGCAACATGTAATGAAAAATGAAATAATTTTTCTATGCATTATGCAGCCAGCAGTACTGTAATTTGTATTGACATTTGACAGTATACACATACACCGTATTTCTGTTGAAGAGAAAAAGATAAGTAATTATTAAACTGAAGATTTCATGGTTGAATATGGTTGAATTGTTTTGTTGAAATTATTTATTGTTGTATTCTTATTGAAATTGATTCGTTTCGCTTTGTGATTTGATTCGATATAAAAAATTAAAGATGAAAATACGTTCCGTTCCGTTGATGTTCCTTTATATTCCAAACGAAATCGAAAGTGTAATGTAGATCAATCGCATGCGCATCACATCAATCAGCTGATAATCTTAAAACTGTTATAAATGAATTGAATAATCTGTACTACTACCACACCACTACCACTACTTACATATTTTTTCAAACTTCATCTCACATTTTGACTTTTACTTTGACATTGACATTTCTTGTTAAATTGTTTTTATCAAGCATTCTTCCACTGAAAATTCTGTGAGTAGAAATTTTATTTTTGTGAATTAATAAAATTATTTTTAAAAAATGTCCATCGAAATCGAATCTGCAGAGTAAGTAATTTGAAAATTTATTAAAATATCGCTTAAAAAATTAATCTTTTTACCTTTTAGTGTTATTCGTTTGATTCAACAGTACTTGAAGGAATCAAATCTATTCAAAACACTTCAAACGATACAGGTACAAATTAATTGTTTTCATTTGTTTTTATTGAAAATTATTGAAAAAATAAATATATTTTGGGTGTTTTTTCTTCTTTATTTTTAGGAAGAAACTGGTGTTTCATTAAATACTGTAGATAGCGTAGATGGTTTTGTTCAAGATATTCATAATGGACATTGGGATACAGTACTCAAAGTTATACAATCATTAAAATTACCAGATAAAAAGTTGATTAATCTTTATGAGCAGGTTAGTTATTAACTAAAATATAAAAAAGAAAATATGTCAAAAAATATATATTTCTTTTAGATTGTCTTAGAATTGATAGAATTACGTGAATTGGGGGCAGCCCGTTCGCTTCTTCGACAAACAGATCCAATGATAATGTTAAAGCAGCAAGAACCTGAACGTTATATTCATTTGGGTTAGTTTTTATTTTTAAAATTTTTGTAAAATGTTTGAATGAATGAAGATGAATGATTGCTTGCAGAAAATATGTTACAGAGAGCATATTTTGATCCACGTGAAGCGTATCCTGAGGGTAGTAGCAAAGAAAAACGTCGAGCATTTATTGCACAAGAACTGAGCGGTGAAGTTCATGTTGTACCATCATCACGTCTATTAGCTTTACTTGGGCAGGCATTGAAATGGCAGCAGCATCAAGGTTTATTGCCACCAGGTACAACAATTGATTTATTCCGTGGTAAGGCAGCGATTAAAGATCAAGAAGAGGAAATGTATCCATCACAAATGGCTAGACAAATAAAATTTGGACAGAAATCTCATGTTGAATGTGCAGAATTTTCACCGGACGGGCAATATTTAGTTACTGGCAGCGTTGATGGATTTATTGAAGTGTGGAATTTTACAACAGGAAAAATTCGTAAAGATTTAAAGTATCAGGCACAAGATCAATTCATGATGATGGAACAAGCTGTACTGGCGTTAGCATATTCAAGAGATTCCGAAATGATTGCATCCGGTGCACAAGATGGACAAATAAAAGTTTGGAGATTAATGACTGGACAATGTTTGAGACGTTTTGAGAAAGCACATCTGAAAGGAATCACATGCTTACAATTTTCCAGAGATAATAGTCAAGTTTTATCGGCATCTTTTGATAATATGATTCGTTTGCATGGTCTAAAATCTGGAAAAATGTTGAAAGAATTCAAAGGACATCATTCATTTGTTAATGAAGCAGTATTTACCCCAGATGGTCATAGTATTTTGAGGTAAAAAAAAATAAATTTTTTAGAAATTTTTCAAATTTAACAAGTTTCAATTAAAATTTGTTCAGTGCATCATCTGATGGAACTGTAAAAATTTGGTCATTGAAAACAACTGAATGTATGGCAACATTTAAACCGTTAGGAAATGAATTAGCTGTTAACACTGTACTTTTATTACCAAAGAATCCAGAACATTTTATTGTATGTAATCGATCGAATACTGTTGTTATTATGAATATGCAAGGGCAAATTGTAAGATCATTTTCATCTGGTAAAAGAGAAGGTGGAGCATTTATTTCAGCCACATTATCACCTAGGGGAGAATTTATTTATTGTGCTGGAGAAGATCAAGTATTGTATTGTTTCTCAGTTTCATCTGGTAAACTAGAAAGAACTTTAAATGTAAGTTAAATAAAATATTAAATTAAATTGAATTGAAATTTTAATAAATTTGTAAAAATATATACATATATATATATTGTTAGGTACATGAAAAAGATGTTATTGGACTAGCACATCATCCGCATCAAAATTTATTAGCCACATATAGTGAAGATGGTTTATTGAAACTATGGAAGCCTTAGATATTTTTATTTTTATATGCCGATACGTTTATATGTATCTTTAGACTGTAAAAATTTACATAAAGTACATAAATTAATTTTAAGTGAAAATAATTGACAAATAAATTAAAATGAAAAATTTTACCTTAAAAAATTACAAAAATTATAAATCTTTATTTTAAAAACGATAAAGAATGAACACAAATTTAAATCAATTAAAAAATAATAATAAAAAAAAAATTGCTTACTTTTTCAATTAATAATAAGAAAGAAAATTAAAGTAATAATAATTATCAGTACTTGTTTATCAATTAATCGATTTAATTTAATGGAATAAATGTTGTGCATTAATTTACTTCTGGTTCATAAGGCAATTGAACGAATGTCACAAATTCCAATGTATCAAAATATGGATGTTCCATTGCATTTTTAGCTGATATTCTTAAAATTGGATCATAAGTCATTAAATGCTAAAAATAAAAATTATTAAATTTTTTTTTTTTTTAAATCTAAAAGAAAAAATTAAAATCAAATCTTTAATGTGATCGATTCTTAATTATTATTACCCGAAAGAGATTATAACCTTCATGATTGATTATTGTATCTGGTATATTAATACCCCATTTTGGAAAATTTGATTTATATTCAGCCATTTGTGAAACACCAGGCCATATATTTTCATGTGGTGTACCCAATGTACGAAATATACGATATAATTGATCGATTTCACTGTCACCAGAAAATAATGGACGTTTCATTATCTAGAAAATATAAATTTTTTTAAAAAAAATTTATACATATACATATTATGTATGTATATATAATTAGAAAGATAACAAACAGATAATGAAATTTGTTGATACAATTTATATAAAATTCATTTTTCATTTACCATTTCAGCAAATATGCAACCTAAACTCCATATATCAACACCAGTTGCATAAAATCTTGAACCTAATAATATTTCTGGTGATCTATACCATAATGTAACCACTTCATGGGTATATGCTCGAATTGGAAAATTAAATGATCTTGCTAATCCGAAATCAGCTAACTAAAAATGATAGAAAAAAGTAAAATATCAAAAAAATATGAAAATATTGTATAATTTACATATAATTAGAATATTTTAGAAATAATTTAGAATATAAATAAAATGTATACATACTTTGATATTTCCTTTATTATCGACTAGCAAATTTTGTGGTTTGAGATCACGATGTATAATTCTGTTAACATGACAAAAATTGATTGCATCCAACATCTGATACATATAACTCTGGAATGAAAGTAGAATTTTTTAGTTTAAAATTAAATTAAAAATTTTTTTTCTTTTTTTAATACACACTTTAATTAGTTTTGGTACAAAAACTTCTTTTTTTTTATCCAATAATTTTTTTAAATCCATATTCAAATATTCGAATACCATATAGATGCTTAAATCAGCAATTACCACATCATATAATTGTACGATACGTTGATGTTGTAATCTTTTCAATAATGATATTTCACGTGCTGCCGTCGATGGTACACCTTCAGTTTCACTTTAATGGAAAAACGATAGATAATATAAATTTCAATTATTTGATCAAAGAAAAACTACTTTGAATAATACTATATACATATATATATATATATATATATATATATTAAAAAAAAATTATATAAATTGGACATATGTTTTAAGTAATATTGATATTTAAATTTTACCTCCTTAAAAATGTCCTTTATGAAAGACCTATTAAAAAGACTAATGATTAAGATTTATGATCGATTTTGTATTCAATCATTCAATAAATTAATCATATACGTTTTTTTTAATGTCGTTTATAATTTATATCCTTACCATTCTTACCCTTATGATGATGATTATACATTACATATGTTTCAGCTAAAGATTCAATTTGAATGTAAGTAATGAAGCCGAATCATGTGGTGCTACGATTATAATTTGATAAACAACGCAGCACAATCATAATTTGGCTCCATTTCTTCATCATTTTTCTTTCACTTTAATTCATTTAATTTTCTACGACGACGACGACAATGACGACTACAAGTATGTGCCTTTAACTTTAACTAAATTAAATAATAAAGAAGAAAATAAACAATCACCACAAAAATATAATTTATATTTAAAAATTTTTGGATTTACACACATATTGCAACGAAAATTCAATTTAATTTTGTTATAACTTTTCATTTTAGTAATAGCAATAATTTTTTTTTTTTAAATCTTCCACACACAACAATTGATTATCATTATTTATTATTAATGCAGTCGAAGTAAAAAAGTTAAAAACAGGCAGGAAAAATTTTAAATGGTATGATGGTGCAATGAACTTTATGATAAAATGACATTCATCAAGGGCACGCTATTTATGTAGGTACCTACTAAAAATTAAACTAAAATGAAACCTGAATTTATTTTGCACTGATAACGAATATCCTTTTATATGAAATTTTAAATATAGCTACAATATTACATACCATACATTATAAACATGCAACTAGATTACATTTTAATTGCAAAAATAAAATATTTGACAACTTCTATACAATTTCATTTTCATCATTATACTTAAGTTGTTATTTTAATTTTTGTTCAAATTTTTTAGAAAAACAAAATCATGAAAAAATGTAAAAAAAAAATCTATGCCTGAAATAATTATTAATTAAGAAAAATATTCATAAAAAAGAAATTCTAAAATTACCTTTCTAATCTTATCTTTTTAAGTGCAACATCTTTCCCGGTTTTTGTATCTTTGGCCTTGTAAACAACACCATAAGTACCTTCACCAATTTTTTCGATTTTTTGAAATTTTCCAACGTCATACATGATCAAAAACAAATTACTTTTTCCAAATATATCATAAATATTTAAGTTATAAAATTATTTAATAATTTTTTTTGAATTTTATAAATGAAAACACACAGCCAGAAAAAATTTTTTGTTTTTCTAAAAAATGTACGCCAACACTTCTTCTGTTCTTTCAATTTGTTTTATTTTATATCATTCTATTCTATTATCTATTGCACATGTATAGGTATATAGTCTGTATTATGTATTATGTATTATTTAAATAATCTGTTAACTGTTATATATTATATTTATGTATGTGGTTATAATTATAAGAACTTTCTTTATACCATAATCGAATGTATTATTTAATTTATCGCACTTTATCCTAACCTAACCCTAAAATTGAAATTCGTTAATTTGTTATAAGAAAAATTGAATACATGAATACAGATGCAGATGCAAGTAGAAAAAAATAATAATAAAAAAAAAACAAATAAAAATCCCTTATTGCCTTCTTCTTTTTTGTTGAAGTTTTCGTTTTCACTTTCTTTTCGTACATTAAAAGCGCGAATTTTTATTGATTACAGAACTGTGCGTCGAATTTTATTCAGTATATCAGTATTACAACAAATAGTATAATTTACCATATTTTACTGATGCTGATACTGACGTCTGTATAACAATATAACAGAATAGATCTATGTGTCAAATGTTAAAAAATTTAAAAAGAAGTTGAGTACTTTTGATTTAAAAATTAAAAAAAAACGGAAAATAAAATTTTTAAAAAATGGAAACAGGAAATGAAAATAATTTGAAAGTTAAATTTGTTACAAAATTTAAATTCATGAAGAGGTAGTTATTTTTGGAAACATTTTCATATTTATAGGGCTGTAAATAAGTGATGAGACAAAAATTTTATATATATTTTTTTTAAATAATTAATTGATTATTTATTATTATGTTTTTATTTTTTTCATTTCATAATTTATTAAGTTTTTCGTTTATAAATAAAATTAATTAATCAATTTATTATTTAGTAGCCAGAAGTAATTATATTCCTGTATTTTTTATATGCAACAGTCTCAGTTAAAAGTCTAAAATCTAATATGATTGCAAAATAATTTTTAAAATAGCTACTGAAATGCTGGCTGATGTTTACTGCTCTACTAGCAGTAGCAATTAGCAAATGGTACTGTAATCACTAATCGCTCTAGCTAGATAAGGAATTATAAACTAACTAAATGATCTCGCAGCAGCAGTACATCCACTCTTACTAGTTACTATAGTTATTTAACAAGGTAATTGGAACACTCTATACTGAATTGATACTCTATAGAGTGTTCCAATTACGTTGGTTATTTTGTTATTTAATATACGACTCGTTTCGTTTTCATTTTCCTACAACTGGGGTGGAAACGGGGAACAGTGTGTACTGTATAGTGTAGAGCAAGTGGAAGTGAAAAGTGTTTTTAAAAAATGTTTCCTGTTGCTGTTTCTCATGTATTCTGTATTAGTACCAGTACTACTCGTATTTCATTGAAAAAAGAAATGAATAATGAAAAAAGAACATGAAAGAATTATTATTATTATTATTATTTATTATGGGTTTGAGGTCAGTAAACTGTCTCACCCCCGCCCACACCATGACCCACCAGGGCCTTTTGGCGATCATTTTTACAGTAAACTTAATAGCTATTTACATTTTTCTCTGTATACTATTTATGTTTAGAGCGCGTGGCCACGCCATTACTCTTCCTCCACTTACATGGGAGAAGAGACGGTAGCGGTTCCACAGGCTGACATAGATAGTGTACAGGTGCTTATTTCTAATTGTTAGTACTGTGGTCTTGATCTTAATGTTAATGCTTATGCTATGACCCCTTAGAAGAAGGGGTCCAATTTGCTTATTCCTAGGTGAAGTCTTTGTGTGAAGCTTTGGCCACGTCTACACTCCATCC
Source organism: Villa cingulata (assembly GCA_951394055.1). Taxonomy (NCBI): domain Eukaryota; kingdom Metazoa; phylum Arthropoda; class Insecta; order Diptera; family Bombyliidae; genus Villa; species Villa cingulata. The sequence continues at coordinate 11,179,926 of OX596020.1, read as the reverse complement.
ACCTTGAGTGGTGGAAAAAGCGGTATGGCTCCACTTCCCCACACAAATTATCATTGTGGACTTGACTTCTATTTATCTTGATTTTATTCTTTGTACATTATTTTATGTTCTTATTATTATTATTTCCTATTTATTATTTTGTCGGTTTATTTTATTTTTCTATTTATTTTATTATGTTTTTATTTTTTTCCCTTAGGCACGAGTTTGTTCTTTTAAATTTTATTCGTTAGTCTGTAGTCCGTCAGTAGTCTAAATAGAGCGGAATTTGGATCCTGTGAAGGATCCAGCAACACCCCTCTATCAACGTCTTGATATGAAAGAATGGAAAAACGAGCACATGAAATGTAAGTGAATTATACTATTAGAGGTACTATTGCTACTATTAGACTTGCGTAGCGTACTGTATAGCATGAATAAATTTGAATTTACCTCTTCCTCTTCTTCGTTTTTTCCTTTTCCATTTAATTGGGATTGATTCTTTTTAGTTTTTATTCGTCTTCCTGCAAAAAGTTTCATGCTTTTAACTCCAACGAACGAAGTATATTTTCTGTGATATTTTCTTGTTTGAATGGAAGATGGAAGTTATAATAAATATTATACTAATTTGTAGTTGTAGAACAAGCGAGAAGTGTTGTTTGAAAATTTCTCCTGTTTCTCATATACTAATAGAATTTTATTGAAGAAGAAAATGAAGAATGGAAAACGAGTAAATGATGTATGAGTGAACTACACCTAGAAGTACTGTTGGTATTGGTACTATGTATGTGATGTATATTAGTAGCGTAGCGTAGCGAACGAGATAGTGTGAATAAAAATTTGAATTTTCCTCTTCTTCTTCTTCTTCCCTTTTTTCTACTTCATTTCTTCTTTCATGTTTATTTCACATAGATTCTTGTATAGATTTTGATTTTATTCGTCCCATTGCAGAAAGATTCATATTTTTCAGATTTTGTTAAATATTTAATGTTCAACATACCAGATTCTAGATTTTCTGTGATATCTTATGTGGATATGGAAGTCATTTTAAATCTTGATTAACATAATAAAAAATTATAAAATTCATATTAGATTCTAATAATGAAATTTTCTCATATGCGTTACTTATAAATAAATAAGCTACACAAATCACATACGCATAAATATTAAGAAAAATAAATGGCTCGATAAATGGTTAAATTGGGTTTAGTTAGGAGTTTAGGTAAATGGTAATATCATTCATTAAAATTATAATTTCAATTTGAAATTATCATCAATTTATGATTACCAAGAATAATAAATTGTAAATAATAAAAAAAAATATTTGAAATTTGAGTTAATTTCGAAATTGAAATACATACATTCGCATGTAATAATATGCATAATTATTTAAAAAATTTTACAATTTATTATATATACATAACACCTCGTGTAATTTATTTATTTGCTTGTGTACAATGTGATATATATGTATATATTTGTATATATGTATGTACATATTTATACGAAAAAAAATGTTTGTATGCGACAAAATTATTATAAAATTATTTTCAATATTTTTGTCTAATTTTCGTAATTTAATTATATTAGACTTATACCATCATATACCGTGTTTGTTATAATTTTTCGGCAGGAGAAGAAAGGTTCCTTACTGTGTAAATTGAAAATCTTATGGCCCATTAAGTTTCCATTAGCTGCGTATGTGTATGTATGCGTATAAGTACCTATTTGGAGGAAAAGAAAACTGAAATGTAGGCATTGAATGTGTCTGTGTATATATAAGTGGTATATTATGTATATTTCCTAATAATAATGATAATAATAATTTTATATTCTATTTCCTGATGTGATGAGAGTATATATTTGCTTTACCCCAATTCCTTTTCATTTCTATTATTTATGTATTTGTGTGGTATGTACTGGTATGTACATACATAATGTATAAGTGTTTTTATTATTTATTTTTTTTTGAACGCTATCAGTATATATCCTTTTTGGATTCAAAATAAGAAAATATGTACATACTTTTTTTTTCTCTGTTGCTTTTTATACACTAACTAATGTACATATGTAAGTATATATATGACTACACATATTAGTCGTATTCGTATACATATACTGTTTGTGTAAAAATAGAGAGTTATGGATATACATTTTCCAAAAAAAAAAAAAAATCTTATAGTAGTGTATTCCATCATTTTTCTTTCTTATTATTATTTTCCACATTTTTTTTTTATAGCCAGATAATAATCATGATAATATAATGCTAATAATAATAATAAGGAAAAATAAGAAAAATAAAAAAAAGGAAGGAAAAAAAAATATGATAAGTTGTACGATCGAATATGCCGCATATAGTACTCTTGTAATGTATGCATACGTATATACATATGTATGTATTTCGTTTGGTTTGGAATGTTTATGATGAGAATGATGATGATAAATTCAAAATGAATTTGTTTTTTTTTTTTTTTTTTTTTGTTATTGTTGCTGGTATTATACTTTTACATATATACAAACAAACATATACAAATATTTAAATATAAAGCTATATATAAGAAGAGTGTATGAGTGTACATGATGTATGTATATTTATTATATAGAGAATCTGAATATACCTATTTTCATTTCAAATGAATGAAAATAACGAAAGGAAATATCTAAAAAATCTTAGTTCCTTTTTTTTTTTAATGTAAAATTATGCAAAATTATAAAAAATATGACACAACAAATATATGTATGTATATAGGTATATGGTTGCGTATTTATATGTACATACAAGCATAGAATTGTATACGAGTGTATGAAATACAATTTGAGAGAGAGTTAAGTATTGATAAATATACACGTATTGTATATATTTGTCTGGCGTAATGCTTAAAATTTGAATTATTATATAAGTACTATATGTATGGGTATAAATATATACATAAATATATGTATTTATGTATTTCTTTTTTCTATGTACATTTATGTATATATAGCTACTTTAGTATTTATTTATGTATTTTTCTTATTTGCATTTCATAAATTTGATTACCATCAAATGATGCATAAAAATGATATTTGTTTGTGCGGTATTACGAAAATATTACATACGTGTATATACAGATACAGTACATCTGTATAAAAATTAAATAAATAAAAATAAAATAAAATGAAATAAATAAAAATTTAAATTTTGTCTGAAATTTTATCATATTATTTACACAGTTTAGTTTATGGCTATGTGCTATATAAGTATTATGCATTTGCATACATCATACCTATACAATTCACATCAGTTTTATAATTAAATTAGAATTTTTTTAATAAAACTTTGAAATATTTCTCTTTCAAACTAGGTATATAAAGTTTTGCATAAGTATATTTTCGTCATTAGACACATAGAGTATAAATGAAGTTTTGTTATTTCATTTACTTTAATATCTACAAAAATGATAAAATTCAATTATGGGTGATATAGGTACTTAGTTAATTTGAGTTTTGGGGCTTGAATAGCTCAATGGCTGTTGTGTTGGTCATGGTAGATATACTCTTGAGGTATCGGTTTCGAATCCCATGACAGCGCGCTACTATCGCCTAAATAGATTAATTTAATTATTCAATTAATTTCAATCAGCAATGTACACCAGTAACTGATTAATGATGATAAACTGGACGATGTATCTGACAGAATTACAGATCGGCGGGGTGTCGCAATCGACTGAGTATCTGTGTGCACATATCGGCAAAATTGCCCTGAAATAATAATCAGTAAGGATATAAAAAATAATAGAATTAGACCCAGAAGAAATACATGCAGCGTATGATTATATTACGGCAGTAGTAGAAGAACTTCGACTAGACGAGGGTATTCGATAGTACAATGGATAGCCCTGTTTGAGTGATAAGGCTCCCGAGTAGGAGTCTTCCCCCATAATATGCAACAACAACAACAATTAGCAGAGCTAAAAGAAACAGGATAAAAGCAGAAAAAACATCAAAAGTATAAAATAAAATCGTATGTCCGGTATGGAAGCTTATAATAGTGATATGGAAGCCGGTATAATACTCCTCCATGCAGGAGTGAATCGGAAGTCATATAGGTGCAATTATCGTAATATTCTTCCTGCATAGTTTTTAAAGATTTTATAACTTTGATTTTATTATCTACATTCCATCATTTCATGTAGGTACTTGTAATCGTAATATGATTTTGAAAATTTAAATTTCTTTTATATTTATTTCTTATCCAATAAATAACGAATAACACATATACATATATGTATATATACATTTATATATAATTCGTAAAAAGAATATGTATGTAATAAAAATCCTTTTAAAACTGATTAAAATTTAATGATATCCAGTACTATACATATACTACACATATTTAATACTTACATATACATATACAGATACACTGCTTGTATATCTCTATATAAAAAAAAAAATGTAAAAATGTAAACACCATGAATCTGTGCACATTTAAATTTTACATATTTTAATACATTTTCAATAATATAAAATGATATAAATATAAATGTATATTTTATTTGTGTACATTTTGTATTATAATAGTAATGTACGATGATTATATGATGAGTATATTTTTCTTTCTAAACATTTTTTCAAGATTTAAAATACTCGTATTCAAATTTTCGATATATGTGTATGTATGTATGATGTATGATACATAAAACAATTTCGAATTTCAATTTTCTTTTATTATATTCAAAAAAAAAAAAAAAATAAAAATAAAATAAGCACCCCCGCACAAATGTACATACACTCAGTACATATACACATCTTTATTACGTATTACATAAAAATATTTTTATTTATTTGGTTAACATTATAATAAAATTCAAAAAAACATAAAAAAAAATGAATTTCAAATAGACATAATTTGAAAATTAAAAAAAAAAAAAATTGAAAGAAAAAAAGAAAGGAGGAAAAAAAATTTTTTAATATTTTCATTCTCTATTTTTATTTTTTTTTAATTTTGAAATGTATGAAATAAAAAAAAATCATCAAAATCTATAAAAAACAATAAAAGCAAAAAAAACAAAAAAAAAATTTTTATTATTTTTATTTGATTTCATTTGAACACATTTTATTTATATTCTATGAAGAAACTGGAGCATGGTACATATATTCATCATCAGATATTCATGTACATATACATATGTACGTAGAGATGAGTATACTATACATTTATTGTATATGTTTTAAAAAAAAAAAATGTACATACCTACTTACATGTGTAAATGTTTCGTATATATGATATTTATGCAGCTATATAAACGCGAATATATAGTAGAGTAACATTACATATAACATACGAGTATAACTTACATATTTTGTGTGGTGTTGACTTCATTTTTTTATTATTATTATTATTATTATTATTATTTGTTACACATATTATGAAAATATGTATATATTATATAAAATAGAAAAATATGTACTTATAAGTATCTTTTTATATGTTAAGCATATGTATATGCGCTACCTGCATGAAGTAAATTATATTTTTATTATTATTTTTTTTTATATGTATATTTTTATATAGATTTATATGCATTCATATACTAACATTACTTACACAGTTATATGCTGCATGCATATATACGTATGTATATATATTATATATTTTAAATGAATATTATACGTACTAACGAATATAATATGTATGATATGTTATATATTTTTATAATGTAAAGTACATTATGCTCCTACATAAGTACATACCATATATGATTCACATATGGTCGTCGTTCTGTGAAAAGTCACTAAGTGCATTTTTGCTGAAAATAAGTTATGCGATGCCACGTTATACATACTATATGCGAAAAGAATCTTCAAACTTTATATTTTTATCTGCGAAAACTCTCTATGTCCTTCTATCTATGGTAAGGCTTTGGATTTATTTGCTGAGAGTGTAAAAATACCTAGTGCCGCTTCCACATTCAACGCAGTGACTTCAATTTGGACTTCGGCTTTCGACTTCACAGCATGCTTAACATGTAAAAGTAACTGTCAAGTCTACTGCATTGAATGTAGAAGTTCTAATACATATCCATTAAATCAAAGTCGAAGTTGAAGTCACTGCATTGAATGTAGAACCGGCATAATTCCATTTTCAGTAAATTATGTTCAATTGGGCTTAGTGATTTAGTGTTTTTTTTTTTCAATGTGAGAAATCATTAACTCCAAAAAAAAATTAAAAACCCATTACAAAATTGACAATCTCATATATTCTCTTAATAAAACGTCTATTAGTCAGCATATATTGTCATTGATATTAATCTATTTATGAAAACAGAGAACTACTAATTTTTAATTTGAATTTGAAACTTAAAAATTCATTACTATCTGAAAACCGAAATTTTTGACTTAGTGACATTTCACAGAGCGACGACAATATGCAAATAAAAATAATTCAACTTCAATATTATTCCTATTCCTTAAAGATATATATAGATACATCCATACATACATATATTTTATCCTTATTGTATTAGTATATAGAAACGATCAAGAAAAAAGAGTACGTGGAGTCAAGAATTCTGGGATGTTATTTTTTTCTTCATTTTTAGTTTTTTTTTTCTTTTGAATTTTTTATTGTATAATCATAAATCACACAAGAAAAACAAAAAAAACAAAATAATAAAGGCATTTAGGTTGGTAAAATATGAAAATAAATTATATAATAACGGGTAAAAAAATAAATATTTTTATAAAAAGTTAAAAAATTGAACGAATAAAATAAAAAAAATAAACAAATAAAAAAGGATAAAAATTGAAAACTAAAAACAATAAAGAAAAAAAAAAAAAAACCGGAAAATAATATGATAAAAATATGAAATTTACTTTTTTATTTTTTTTTTTTTGATTTTCTTTATTGAGTTCTCATTTTTATTTTCACATACATACATATGTACGAGTAGTATATAATATATATCAACTGTCTGTATTAAATACAAGCACTAAGTAACATATATTTGTACGCTGCGGCTATAAAATCTGTGGCTGTAAATAGTACGGTGCTACGGTATAGATGCACATTTTGTATATAAATGTATACGAGTATTGCCTATTGGATACACCTTACATTTATACACTCCTATACGTTCGTACATATAAAAGTATTGTATTACCAACCGTTGTATTATATAATCTAACATCATCGTAATACATATTTTGAAAATTTCCATTTTAAATTTAATTTTCATGACGGAATAATAAATAATGCGACATTTATCGTTTTTTAGTTTAAAAAAAAAAATATGTAGCAAATATATGACTGAGTATGTACTATGTACATATGTATGTTTTTCTAAATTTATATACATATACAATATTTTGTAGATATAAATATTTATTTTCTTATATAATATAGAATACCATATACATTTATATTAATACACGGTTTCATTTACCTTCTACAATAAGTGTTCGATATATGTATATTTTTTTGTCTTATTCAAAAGCTATTAAAAAAAATAACGAAGATGAATTATTATCTTGCATAATGTGCGAGTATATTGAAGAAAAAAAAAACGAAATATCCAATAATAAAAAGGATAAATGGAAAAAAAAAATATAAATATTATGTAAGAGTGCATGTATATGTACTTACATATATTATGGATTTGTAATATATTTTAATACTTACAGTGATTTGTGACTTATAAAATAAATATAAAATTATTGCTATTATAGTTCATGTTCCTCAAAATAAATTTAAATAATTTTATGTAACACAGAAAAAATAAAATATTTCAATATTTATTATTTTTATACTTATCCGTTTGCTTTCCGATGTGAATCTCACGATTTATTTAGAGCAAGTGAATTTATCATGAAGTGTAACCATTGTGTAGCTGGCATCTAGGCAGAGCTATACAAGAGTAGTTCAATGATTAAATGAATGTGAAATTTCGAACATTTCGAATCACAGAGTTGTTGTTATTGATGTTGTTATTGGTAGAGAGAAAAACTCTATTACACCAATATAATATAGACTCTATTAGCCATATAGACTCAGAGAAATTGACTTTTGTTACACCTACGCCTACCTACTATCTAGCTAATGGCATTTGAACAATTTGAATTACTTAATGTTGGTTGATGTCGGCAAGTAGAGTAGCGAGTCGAGTAGACTCTAAGGGCGCATTTACATTGTCTTTTCTTGCTTTCTTATCTTGTTTCAGGTCTTATTCTTGTTATTGTTTCTTATTCTTGTTTATTTGACATTTTTCATTAAAATTAAGTTACAAATTCGATTGTGATAAAAAAAAAATAACTAAAAAACTATACAAATATACATATAAATTTTTATTTTAATTAATATAAATGTCGGATTTTGATTCGAGTGAATGTGTGAAATGCATGTTTTCACTTTTCACACACACACACACATAAATTTAACACTTCCCAGCTGACCAAGTGAACTCATAGTGAATTCATTCTGAATTCATTTCAACCAAGTGATTCTTCACGTGAACGTTCACAGTGAATTCACAGTGAAGATATTTTATTTCAAAAATTTTTACGCTATGGCTGGTCACAGTGAATTCACTTAATGAATTCATTTTGTAATCACTTACTGAATGTTTAATGAAAACACGAAATGAATTCATATTGAATGCACTTTGTGAGGGTAAAATATCATTCACAATGTGAGTAATCAATGAATCCTGGCTCTAATTATTATATTCCTACTTTTCGATTTTTTTTTCATTGATTTAAATAAAAACTCTTTAATCACTTAATAATTAATCACTTCGTTATTTTTTATTTATTTTACTTTTTATTTTTAATAAACTAATAGTACGCAGAATTTAAAACACTTGCTTATTCCTTATTCTTAGACTCAAATAACTACATTTTATATCGCTTCAGTTTACAAATTAGTACATGAAAAAGAAATACAAAATTTCACTTTACGTTCACTAAGTGATTCCATAGTGTTAGTCTTTGTGAATCGCAACCATTTTACGAAGATAAAACGAATGAATTCGCCGAATCATAAAATTAAAACAAGTTTACATAAATCGTCATTCATCAAATGAATTTTATATGAATATAATTCATATTTCAATCACTTGGTGTATTCATAATGTACCCATATTTTTGAATAATTCACTTATTTTTCATTTCGTGTTTTCAAAATGAATAAGAGAAAAATTATTCAGTTCGTGAAGATTTTTGGCATTCACTATGAATTCACTGTGAACGTAGTTCACTGAATGGTCAGCTGGGTTAAATTAGAATTTTTTTAATAAAACTTTGAAATATTTCTCTTTCAAACTAGGTATATAAAGTTTTGCATAAGTATATTTTCGTCATTAGACACATAGAGTATAAATGAAGTTTTGTTATTTCATTTACTTTAATATCTACAAAAATGATAAAATTCAATTATGGGTGATATAGGTACTTAGTTAATTTGAGTTTTGGGGCTTGAATAGCTCAATGGCTGTTGTGTTGGTCATGGTAGATATACTCTTGAGGTATCGGTTTCGAATCCCATGCCAGTGCGCTACTATCGTCCAAATAGATTAATTTAATTATTAAATTAATTTTAATCAGCAATGTACACCAGTAACTGATTAATGATGATAAACTGGACGATGTATCTGACAGAATTACAGATCGGCGGGGTGTCGCAATCGACTGAGTATCTGTGTGCACATATCGGCAAAATTGCCCTGAAATAATAATCAGTAAGGATATAAAAAATAATAGAATTAGACCCAGAAGAAATACATGCAGCGTATGATTATATTACGGCAGTAGTAGAAGAACTTCGACTAGACGAGGGTATTCGATAGTACAATGGATAGCCCTGTTTGAGTGATAAGGCTCCCGAGTAGGAGTCTTCCCCCATAATATGCAACAACAACAACAATTAGCAGAGCTAAAAGAAACAGGATAAAAGCAGAAAAAACATCAAAAGTATAAAATAAAATCGTATGTCCGGTATGGAAGCTTATAATAGTGATATGGAAGCCGGTATAATACTCCTCCATGCAGGAGTGAATCGGAAGTCATATAGGTGCAATTATCGTAATATTCTTCCTGCATAGTTTTTAAAGATTTTATAACTTTGATTTTATTATCTACATTCCATCATTTCATGTAGGTACTTGTAATCGTAATATGATTTTAAAAATTTAAATTTCTTTTATATTTATTTCTTATCCAATAAATAACGAATAACACATATACATATATGTATATACATTTATATATAATTCGTAAAAAGAATATGTACCTATGTAATAAAAATCCTTTTAAAACTGATTAAAATTTAATGATATCCAGTACTATACATATACTACACATATTTAATACTTACATACATATATACAGATACACTGCTTGTATATCTCTATATAAAAAAAAATGTAAAAATGTAAACACCATGAATCTGTGCACATTTAAATTTTACATATTTTAATACATTTTCAATAATATAAAATGATATAAATATAAATGTATATTTTATTTGTGTACATTTGTATTATATATAGTAATGTACGATGATTATATGAGTATATTTTCCTTTCTAAACATTTTTTCAAGATTTAAAATACTCGTATTCAAATTTTCGATATATGTATGTGTATGTATGTATGATGTATGATACATAAAACAATTTCGAATTTCAATTTTCTTTTATTATATTCAAAAAAAAAAAAAAAATAAAAATAAAATAAGCACCCCGGCACAAATGTACATACACTCAGTACATATACACATCTTTATTACGTATTACATAAAAATATTTTTATTTATTTGGTTAACATTATAATAAAATTCAAAAAAACATAAAAAAAAAATGAATTTCAAATAGACATAATTTGAAAATTAAAAAAAAAAAAAATTGAAAGAAAAAAAGAAAGGAGAAAAAAAAAATTATTTAATATTTTCATTCTCTATTTTTATTTTTTTTTAATTTTGAAATGTATGAAATAAAAAAAAAATCATCAAAATCTATAAAAAACAATAAAAGCAAAAAAAAAACAAAAAAAAAATTATTATTATTTTTATTTGATTTCATTTGAACACATTTTATTTATATTCTATGAAGAAACTGGAGCATGGTACATATATTCATCATCAGATACTCATGTACATACATATGTACGTAGAGATGAGTATACTATACATTTATTGTATATGTTTAAAAAAAAAAAAATGTACATACCTACTTGCATGTGTACAGTGGCGTAGCTAGGTAACCAAGGGCCCTGGGGCAAATTAAAAAATGGGGCCCCACTGCTATGTAAACTGATTAGGTTTTATCAAATAAAAATATGAAATATACAAATACTTTAAAAATGCTAAGCTACTTAAGCTTTTTTTTGTGCACTGCAGGGCAGGTAATAAAAATATTAAACAGTAACAACATAAATTACAATTAATAGTACTAGATTTCTTCTTTTTATCCATAATTTTCTAATATAAATAATTCTAAAATTTTTTTCTAATATATATAAAATAAAACACAAATTACTTTTCTAACAAATTTTATTTAACTACTTAGTTTGCCGAGTCGCCAATAAGAAATAACTAAATGATAATGATACTAAAAATTAAATTATACAGTAATAATCAAATGCTTATGCTTAATCTTCTAATTTCTATGTATCTACAATTCTTCTTTATTCTTTTCTTTTCTTTTCCTTTTCCTATTTACTATTTTCCTTTTAACTTTTGCAGGTGTTCAAATACAATATATTTTGTACAGTTTTAATAAGTACAGTATATTTTATACAGTTACACACGTGTTACAATTTTGCTTACTACAATTTAAACAATACAATATTGTTGTAATATACCTACTGCAGGTGACTTGCATTTTTTTCACGATATTTCGCGTTATACAATGAGCTGTAGCCGAAATCTATAGATTTGACACGATTTATTGACTTAACGGACATCAATATGAGTGGTAAAATCAAATAAAATTGAACCACTATATTGACCAGTACAAAAAAGTTTATTGACATTAGCTTACTTACTCCTGATACAGCATTAATTTTTTAACCGTTTTCGAAAAACAAATCTTAACTCGAATTCACAATAAAACGCACATCGATGAATAATAAAACGCACATATCACTATCCGTCAAATTGACAACACTGCCAACCTACAGAAAGAATTTAGGGGAATTCCCTAGGCATAACTTTTGAATTTCTCTCAACCTAATTGTCATGATTAAAGTGGGGTTGCAAACTGTCATATTTATTTTGAAAATGGGAGAAATTTCCAAAAGTTCAGTTCGATCGAATTTCTGGTAAGGATTCGAGGGCCCCCTGAGCTTGAGGGCCCCGGGGCACTGCCCCGCCTAGCCCCTAGGTAGCTACGCCACTGCATGTGTAAATGTTTCGTATATATGATATTTATGCAGCTATATAAACGCGAATATATAGTAGAGTAATACTATTGACACACTGCAGAGATAAACCATGGTTATCTCAAATGGTTTATCGATAACATGGTATGGGTGACACATTTAAATTGAGGTGAACTAGTTTATGTATTCATACGATAGCTGTCGATAAATAAATTCAAACACTAATTATTTTTCATCTAGTCAGCATGTTGCTGAAATTTGGTTGACAGTTTGTTTAAATATAATATAAAAACAAAAAAAAAATAAAACAAACGTCAAAGGTAACTGAGTTCGAACTTGGTTAACAAGATAACTGAATTCTAGAAACTCAGTTAACTTAACCGAGTTCTGGAAGTCGGTTATCGCAAAGATAAACTAGTAAACGTAGATAACCATGGTTTATCTCTGCAGTGTGTCAATAGTATAACATTACATATAACATACGAGTATAACTTACATATTTTGTGTGGTGTTGACTTCATTTTTTTATTATTATTATTATTATTATTTGTTACACATATTATGAAAATATGTATATATTATATAAAATAGAAAAATATGTACTTATAAGTATCTTTTTATATGTTAAGCATATGTATATGCGCTACCTGCATGAAGTAAATTATTTTTTTATTATTATTTTTTTTTATATGTATATTTTTATATAGATTTATATGCATTCATATACTAACATTACTTACACAGTTATATGCTGCATATATACGTATGTATATATTATATATTTTAAATGAATATTATACGTACTAACGAATATAATATGTATGATATGTTATATATTTTTATAATGTAAAGTACATATGCTCCTACATAAGTACATATATCAAATATGATTCACATATGGTCATCGTTCTGTGAAAAGTCACTAAGTGCATTTTTGCTGAAAATAAGTTATGCGATGCCACGTTATACATACTATATGCGAAAAGAATCTTCAAACTTTATATTTTTATCTGCGAAAACTCTCTATGTCCTTCTATGGTGGTAAGGCTTAGGATTTATTTGCTGAGAGTGTAAAATTACCTAGTGCCGCTTCTACATTCAACGCAGTGACTTCAATTTGGACTTCGGCTTTCGACTTCACAGCATGCTTAACATGTAAAAGTAACTGTCAAGTCTACTGCATTGAATGTAGAAGGTAGAAGTTCTAATATATATCCATTAAATCAAAGTCGAAGTTGAAGTCACTGCATTGAATGTAGAACCGGCATAATTCCATTTTCAGTAAATTATGTTCAATTGGGCTTAGTGATTTAGTGTTTTTTTTTTTTTAATGTGAGAAATCATTAATTCCAAAAAAAAGTTAAAAACCCATTACAAAATTGACAATCTCATATATTCTCTTAATAAAACGTCTATTAGTCAGCATATATTGTCATTTAGATTAATCTATTTATGAAAACAGAGAACTACTGATTTTTAATTTGAATTTGAAACTTAAAAATTCATTACTATCTGAAAACCGAAATTTTGGACTTAGTGACATTTCACAGAGCGACGACGATATGCAAATAAAAATAATTTAACTTCAATATTATTCCTATTCCTATTCCTTAAAGATATATATAGATACATCCATACATACATATATTTTATCCTTATTGTATTAGGTATTAGTATATAGAAACGATCAAGAAAAAAGAGTACGTGGAGTCAAGAGTTCTGGGATGTTATTTTTTTCTTCATTTTTAGTTTTTTTTTTCTTTTGAATTTTTTATTGTATAATCATAAATCACACAAGAAAAACAAAAAAACAAAATAATAAAGGCATTTAGGTTGGTAAAATATGAAAATAAATTATATAATAACGGGTAAAAAAATAAATATTTTTATAAAATGTTAAAAAATTGAACGAATAAAATAAAAAAAATAAACAAATAAAAAAGGATAAAAATTGAAAACTAAAAACAATAAAGAAAACAAAAAAAACCGGAAAATAATATGATAAAAATATGAAATTTACTTTTTGATTTTTTTTTTTGATTTTCTTTATTGAGTTCTCATTTTTATTTTCACATACATACATATGTACGAGCAGTATATAATATATATCAACTGTCTGTATTAAATACAAGCACTAAATAACATATATTTGTACGCGGCTATGAAATCTGTGGCTGTAAATACTACGGTGCTACGGTATAGATGCACATTTTGTATATAAATGTATACGAGTATTGCCTATTGGATACACCTTACATTTATACACTCCTATACGTTCGTACATATAAAAGTATTGTATTACCAACGTCGTATTATATAATCTAACATCATCGTAATACATATTTTGAAAATTTCCATTTTAAATTTAATTTTCATGACGGAATAATAAATAATGCGACATTTATCGTTTTTTAGTTAAAAAAAAAATATGTAGCAAATATATGACTGAGTATGTACTATGTACATATGTATGTTTTTCTAAATTTATATACATATACAATATTTTGTAGATATAAATATTTATTTTCTCATATAATATAGGATACCACATACATTTATATTAATACACGGTTTCATTTACCTTCTATAATAAGTGTTCGATATATATTTTTTTGTCTTATTCAAAAGCTATTAAAAAAAAATAACGAAGATGAATTATTATCTTACATAATGTGCGAGTATATTGAAGAAAAAAAAAACGAAATATCCAATAATAAAAAGGATAAATGGAAAAAAAAATTATAAATATTATGTAAGAGTGCATGTATATATGTACTTACATATATTATGGATTTGTAATATATTTTAATACTTACAGTGATTTGTGACTTATAAAATAAATATAAAATTATTGCTATTATAGTTCATGTTCCTCAAAATAAATTTAAATAATTTTACGTAACACAGAAAAAATAAAATATTTCAATATTTATTATTTTTATACTTATCCGTTTGCTTTCCGATGTGAATCTCACGATTTATTTAGAGCAAGTGAATTTATCATGAAGTGTAAGTGTAACCATTGTGTAGCTGGCATCTAGGCAGAGCTATACAAGAGTAGTTCAATGATTAAATGAATGTGAAATTTCGAACATTTCGAATCACAGAGTTGTTGTTGTTGATGTTGTTATTGGTAGAGAGAAAAACTCTATTACACCAATATAATATAGACTCTATTAGCCATATAGACTCAGAGAAATTGACTTTTGTTACACCTACGGCTACGCCTACCTACTATCTAGCTAATGGCATTTGAACAATTTGAATTACTTAATGTTGGTTGATGTCGGCAAGTAGAGTAGCGAATCGAGTAGACTCTAAGGGCGCATTTACATTGTCTTTTCTTGCTTTATTATCTTGTTTCAGGTCTTATTCTTGTTATTGTTTCTTATTCTTGTTTATTTGACATTTTTCATTAAAATTAAGTTACAAATTCGATTGTGATAAAAAAAAATAACTAAAAAACTATACATATGTATGTATATACATACATATAAATTTTTATTTTAATTGATATAAATGTCAGATTTTGATTCGAGTGAATGTGTGAAATGCATGTTTTCACTTTTCACACACACACACACACACATACTCACACATAAATTTAACACTTGTTTTTACTTTTAAGTCATACTTGAAAGTATTTACTAATTTTTATTCACTTGGCCCAGTATATGGAAAAAAAATTTTTCCCGCCGGAATAACCTATATCAGTATTGCATTTTTGTTGATGGTGAAACATTCTACTAATTTTGATTATTAACATACTGGCAACACTAAATTCATGAAAGCAAGAAAGTAAACCACCTCTGAGCTGGTTTGCTTTCTTGTTTCCTCTTGTCTCGCTCTTCTATACCTCTTTTCTAAGTTAATGACGTCATGTTCTTGACTTTCATGATAATGTAAATGCGGGGGGCTGAAAGACTTCAATCAGTGTTTCTAATTTGAATTTCGTTTCTTTCCCAAGTATCTACTCCCCTACCACTAGTCTACTCTCTTCTCTACTCGTACTCATTGATATTGATATTGATTCAAAGCTGACGCTGAGTGGAAATTGTGGTGATACGGGATACGGGTAACGGGATACGAGAAACGAAACTACAGGAAATAAATGTTTTTATTTACTTGTCGCTCTAGCAATCAGCATTCATTTTACTTCCTTTATACCAGCCTTAATACTTATTATATTCGAAAAGTTAAACTGTTTAAACATAATTTATTTACGATTTACAGATTACAGTTTATAATAAGTATTTTCGTTTTTGTTTTTTATTTTTTATTTTTCAAATTTAATTATAAAATAATTCCATAACGTACATATTATATAGGAATATTTGTGGATAATTCTATAAATCTAATTTAAAATTTTAGGAAAATATAAATAAACATTAACATTATTTTATTTTGGATAGCTTTAGAGAGTTTAGAATCACATAAATTTTATTAAAAAAAAAATCTGTGAAAAATTACTTTAAACTTTAAAGTGATTAAGTTAATCTTGATGAATTTTCAAATAAAAATAAATTTATATTAATTTTCATATAATTTTTTTTTTTTTTTTTTTTTTTTTTTGAATATAATAATGTACATTATTTTTAAAATGAATTCGTAGAAATTTCGACAAAATTTTCATATTACATAGTCTATAATCACATCTAAAACACTTATGTAGATATATCTTTTTCATATTATACGATTTTCACGCATATATAAAAAATACAAAATTCAAATTCAAATAATATTCTCGTATAATATGTACATATATATATATGTACGTATTTATAAGAAACGGATATTAAAATAATTGAAGGAAAAACAAAAAAAATAAATAAGTTCATGTTCATTTTATCATCATATATGTATTTATAAAAAGAAAACGTTCATTCGGCAAAATCGTATCGTAATAAAAATTTTTTTAAAGTGCTTGTACATATTTATATCTGTAGTGTATATATACTATATAAGGTATATACATATGTAGATACATATAATGTTCTGCTTCTACTTTTATTTTTCTAATAATTATTTTTAAATCCCATTTTCTTACGAGTACGCACATATTATATTTTACATACTCGTGTAGTATACATATATATAAATGTGCGATTGTATATGTACATATTTTTCAAGTCTATCTATGTATATATGCATTAATTTGTTTCTCATTTTTTGTTGTTGTTTGTTTCACTTTTTTCAAAAATACGTTTATAGGAATATATATATATATGTGTATAGGTACAATACAAGTACATAATAATGTACGTATATGATATATAGTGGTAAAACATCGTATCTAATTTATCCCGTTGGAAAAACCATATACATATGTGTATATTGTAGGTCTTTATATACAGTATGTATAGATATATAAGTAATACTGGTAATACGTTATATTTTATTTATTTTTCTTTTATATTTTAGTTTATCTTTTTCATTTATTTTTCTTTAAACTTTAGTAAATTTTATTTACAAGGATATATGTACATATATGTATAAGAAAATGAATGACAAAAAAATTTAAAATACAAATACAAAATGTGTCAATAAATATGTGTTATACAAAAAGGAAATGAAGAAATACAAACACATAATGTATACTCGTATATACAATAGAAGTATGATGTGTTTGTGATACGGGTATGTGTATGTGATGTGTTGAAAACAAAACGTAAATTTAGTATAGGAAAAAAAAATTTTTTTTTTGTTTTTTGTTTTTCCGAATAGGTCATGTACATATGTACATACTTACATACATAACACGTATATACGTACATATAGGTAGTATAATGTGTAATATATTTGTATGTGTACAGTGTACGCAATGTATATAATGAATAACAAAAATGTTTATAGGCATGTCATGTAATAATATATGATATTTCGTGACATTCCTTAAGATTTTTCAATATTTTTCTTCTTTTTTTTTCATTATTTATATATTTATTTGTTTTTATATATATAATATTTTTTTTTTTTTGTTTTACACAACTGACATACACTGTATAACGTACATACGTTGTATAGATAAAGTTATTGAAGCGCTTATAGTACTTATAGTACATACACAAAATACAAAACATTATTGATATAGATAACATACCTATCTTATATCTAGCTATGTACATTTATATATTTATACACATTTTATTGATTTCAATATCATTACATCTATTGCTTGCTAAAAATTGAAAACGATTTCTAGAACAAAAAAAAAAAAAATAACTTAAAAAAACAAAAATGCAAAAATTCTTTTTAAATCTGTGTACAGAGATCTATGTGTATTTACTTTCTTAAAGGATTTGTATTTTGTTTTGTTCTAGTTTATAATATATTACATATTTTGTATTATACGATTTCATGTAATGAATATTTTTATGTATGTATGTATTTGTACACGCACAAGTATATACATACATATATGTAGTAAGTGCCTTTTATGTGTTTATGAAATTTTATTACAATTTTATACACATACTAGGTCATTCAAAAAGTTCGCAGCCTAACGCATACGTGACATTTCTAGAAACAAAAAGTTATTGGTGTTGGCAACACCAGTCCTTCATATGAACGTACCATAAATTCCAGATCGATCCGTCCAATAGTTTAGTTTAAACAGTTGATTAAATTACACGTGCTTGGCTTGTTTTCAGAAAATGGATAATTTAAAAAATCGTGCGGTGACTGAATATTTGTTTAAAAAAGGATTAAGTATGGGAAAGAAATTTTTGATGATATGGTAAACATATTAGGAGACAGTGCTCCTTCATATGTAACTTTAAAAAAAATGGGTTGCTCTATTTAAACACGGCCGTAGAGACATCAATGATGATCCACGTTCAGGACGTCCAAAAGCAACAACCACGCCAGAAATTATCGACAAGGTTCATGATTTGATT
This sequence comes from Villa cingulata, assembly GCA_951394055.1. Lineage (NCBI taxonomy): Eukaryota > Metazoa > Arthropoda > Insecta > Diptera > Bombyliidae > Villa > Villa cingulata. The sequence continues at coordinate 11,160,695 of OX596020.1, read as the reverse complement.
TTGGAAGACCGCCGAATAACTGTGGTTGATTTAGCTGAGGCCACAGGCATCTCAACTGGATCAGTGCATAGTATCTTAACTAGTGAATTAGGTCTGAGAAAGTTATTGACAAGATGGGTGCCGCGCGTTCGTTGAATTCTGACCAAAAACGCATTCGAGTGAAACTTTCTCAACAACTTTTGGGTAATTTTCAAAAGAATAGAATTGATTTTGTGCGTCGATTTGTAACCATGGACGGATTTATTACTATGATCCTGAATTGCGACAACAAACAGCGGAGTGGACCGAGTCCGGCTGTTCGGCCCCAAAGCAGCCAAAGCTCTCAAAATCTTCAAAGAAGGTTATGGCATCAGTTTTTTGGGATGCAAAGGGGATTTTACTAATTGATTACCTTCAGACGAGTAAAACGATAACAGGAGAATATTATTCAAATCTTTTAGACCAGTTAGACACAAAAATTCGGGAGAAGAGACCAAGATTACAAAAGAAAAAAATCATTTACCACCAAGACAATGCACCAGCACATAAAGGTGTCCTTGCAATGGCCAAATTGAAGAAACTACAATACGAATTGTTGGAGCATCCACCATATTCACCAGATCTGGCTCCGTCTGACTTTCATTTATTTCCAAATCTCAAAAATTCTTACGTGGTAAGCATTTTTCATCAAATAAAGAAGTCATAACGGCTGTCGAAGAGTACTTTGGAGGTCTCGAGAAAAATCACTTCAGGCAAGGGATAAATGAATTGGAAAATCGCTGGAAAAAATGCATTGAGCTTAGGGGGGAATATATTGAAGATGAATTGTATTTTGGTTCATAAATTCATACTGCTTCATTATAAGGCTGCGAACTTTTTGAATGACCTAGTACATATTATACTTAGTGTGAGAATGGAAAAGGGATAATGTGATGATTTCTCATAAACTGATATTTACACCATTATTTGATGTGTGTTTGTGTGAATTTGAATGTATATATGGCATCATTTCAATCTGAAAAAAAAAAGATTCTAAGTATATATATACACATTTCGTTTGTTAGTGTTTGTATTTTTTGTTCTTAATTTTTTGTTTTTATTTCTTTGCTAGAATTTATTTTTTTTTTCTTTTTCAGACAAGAAAACAAAAAAGGAATAGCAAAATATAAAAGAAAAGCCATATGTAATATAGAGTAGGAAAATTATTTATTTTTTTTTTCTGGATAGTGATTGATGCGTATACAAATTCATCTTGGAAGTGCGAATACAACAAAAAAAGAAAAATAAATGAATTTGTAAAATATTATGAATGTATACGTAAGCAAAATAATATTGTACATGAAAGCAAGGTGTTTATATGGAAACTAAATAATTGTATATAATATACACGAGTATGTATGTTTGTATCATATGATATACATATTCATATTTATTATTCGTACACATATTCATATAATATATTATACGAATCCTTCTTGTTTTTTTTTTTCGTCGGAAGTTAATAGAGGATAGTGTATTGAATTAAATATTCAATAATATTAAAAATCCTTTTTACATATACTTAAAGAATGATTTTGAACTTGTCGAATTTATCAAAAATTAAAAGTGTAGATATGCATACGAAAAATTTTAATTTTACACCTTTTCTTAAAATTTTATTTCAATTCAAAAAACATGCACATCATAAACAGTAAATAGTTCGTTAATAGTTTTTAAATCAGAAAATACAATGATAAATGATTTAGAAATTTTGAATGTACATATATTTCTTTTTCTGTCCATTCAGTTTCGTAATAAATTAAGTAGACATTTTGAAACTCATTGTTCTTTTTTGTTTTTTTTTTTTGGAAAAATATATTTTTTGCACAATTTTTTTGTTCAAAAATTTTTAACAAACACCTTGTAAAATGAGGCAAAAAAAAAAACATACATACATATATTATATTGGTATTATATATGTAAAACCAAATTCATTGAATTTTTATGTTTTTAAAGGAAACCGTATATATATGTAAGTATAATGTAATATACGGTTCTAAATTCCTACGGGTATAAAAACTTATTTGAAAAATTGTTATTACCATTGCTTTTCAATAAATCTGTATATCCTTTATTTTTTATTCGTTATTTAGATGATTGTAAATATACATATGCATGTATGTATATATACACATTAAGTATAACTATACATGTGTATATTTTGGTAGTTCAATTCAATTCTGTTTCATTTGTATTTGTGCATTTATACAATCTTGAAGAAAATAAAATATTTCAAAAAAAAAAAAAAATAAGAAAATATAAACTGCTGTTTATACGTACATATATATGAGCATGATACACTCTGGGTTAAAAAAATATCTGTATTTAGATAGAAAGATGTTTCTATACTTGAGATGGTCTTTCCAATAATCCCCATTAATTCCTTTTGGTTTCCATTAATTCCCCATTGATTAAGATTATCAATAATTTATTATATATAATACGTTAGGTGCATAAATTTTGTCTGCTTCATAGAAGCAGAGATAGGCCTAGAAAAACATGGAGGCGATCAGCAGAGGAGGAGCTCGCAGCTGTGTGGAGGTCGTGGCCAGATGTAAAGAAATTGGCACCTAATACAGTTAGATGGAAGGCTGTTGTGCAGGCGCTACACTCCATCGAGGGGTAACGCAGTAAAAAAAAAAAAAAATGAATAAAAAAACATAAATTCTGTTCATTTTCGTAGATTTAATGAATTTTTAAATTGAAGAATTCCTATCCTATTTATTTGGACATGGACTGTAAAAGAAAAATAAAAAAAAACTCCAAAAATAATAATATTGATATGGCTATGAAAAATTGTTTTCCATTTGAGTACAAAAAATAAAAATAATAAAAAGAAAAATTACAACATACATATATCGTATCGGTAATGTCAGCATCAATTTGAAGTAGGTAACTAACTACTTACTTTATTATATATTTTGGTTACCACCAATAGGTTTTTCTTGTAAATGTTTTTGGTTATTAATTTTTCTTATTTTCAGTTTCCCTTTTCATACATTTTTTTTCTTCTATTTTTTTATTCTATTTTCTTTTTTCATTTTTGTTCTGGTTACTCATAGTATTCCATCATAATTGTGTTCGTTATCACAATCATTATCGTTATTATCATCGCATTATTATCGTCAACATCATAAAGAAAAATTTACTATCTTTTTGGCATCGAAATTTGTTTACACAATTTCAGTCAGTTTTTGTATTTTGATTCCATGCTCAATATTAATAATTTAGTGTTATCCTTGAAGCAGTTAAAAAAAATATAAAAAATGTATAATATATTTTTATTTAATGAATCAATGAATGAATGATTAGAATTAATAATAATAATAATGTAAATTATATTGACAATATAAATCAGTTGGTGATCATTCGTATCCTTACTGTAGTCTAGGAGATATTTTAAAAAAAAATATCTTCATATGGTAATGTCCTTCATCTAAAAATGAAATTAAAATAATTTACTTTACTATATTTAAATATTTCAATAAAGATTTTATTAATTTTGTGGTTTTGTATTCAATTGCCTAAATTATATCTGAGATGTTATTACACGAGAAAGTGATGCAAGGAAGCATTCAATTTTACTTTACATAAATTGATGAGATGTGAAAATAATTTGGAATGGAACTCTATTTATTGAATGAATCACTTTTATAAATCTTGTTAATTGGTAACATGTTCGTAAAATTATAAAATAGAGTATGAATTAAAATGTTATAAGTTTGAGTTTAAAGGCACATCATATATGTTACAAAATCACTTTGATAATGAATGTGTTGAAAATTGCATTGCAGTCTCTCATAATTTGTATCTTTCTGTCATATTAAAGAGATGAGAATAAATTGAAATAAATTAAAAATTATTCTTTAATAGATAACTGTGGTATAAAGTAAGTAAAAATTTTATAAAACAAAATAAAATACAAACATTAATTAATAAAAAATTACTTGAAAATAAATTCATTAAAATTTTTAATTAAAATTATTCTACTATTCTTTCTTTTATTACTTTCAAGGATTTAGACTAGTTTTTGCAGCTTATCAATTGAGAGTATATGTACATACGAGTATGTCTGTGTTAGAAACATTTTTCATTGAAATTATTTGAATAATTGGCTACACGGGTACACCTTCATGGGTATATAGATACATACCCGATTCTTTTAAAAACTGAAATGATTCACTAAAACCGAACGCCAATATTGATGGTGCGAATAAAGACAGAATGGAATTTCAATCATCGTGTTTGTTTACAAATTAAAATATAGGTCAAAACATTTATCGGTTATTCTCGATTACACCACTGATCTTGTTTTAATCCTAAATTCTTCTTTGTACTCGCCTACTACAGTGCAGTACATCATTCACACGAGAAAATAAGAAGAGAAACTACTATTTGCTTATTTCTTTACTTCTCTTTCAACTGATCTTTCTTTATATCAATCTATATTTTGACCTATATTTTTATTTGTAAACAAACATGGTTATTCAACTCTTGAGAATTTAAGAAATAGGAAAAGATAACAAGAAATAGAAAGAATAGAGAATTCATTTATTTTTTTTTTATTTTTATTTATTAAAATAAATATTTGAAAATTAATCAAATAATTAATGAATTTGAGTAACATTTTAATTGCTTTATTTTAAAATTAAAAATGTACAATGTATTGGGTAAACATTATAAAAATCTAAATTAAACACTGAATATCTTGAATAGCTCGATGGTTGTGTGGCGGTCTTGTGATCTTGAGATCATGGTTTGAATCCCATCCAGCGCGCTACTCTTGCCCAAGTCGATCATTAAATTCCCATCAGCAATGTACACCAATAATTGATGATAAAACTGGATGATACACAAGATAAATAGAATACACATAAGGTATGATTGGTATGATCGTTATTTGTGTGAAAGAGAGTTTTATTCTCTTGACTGTCGTCATCGCCAGCTAAAAATATTCGTATTAAAAAATTGACGATTGTCTACATACATAACATACTTTACGTGTAGACAACCGCGTAGATTACGTCAACATAGATTACATGCACAACACTGAAGATATCTACATTTTCATATAAATGTAGTGTGAATTGAAATTAACATTTTTCATCATAATGTAGTCTTAGTTACTATTATGTACATATATGTATAGTCGAATAAAAATAATAGTTTAATTTATTTTTTTTTTTTTTTGTATAGAAATTATTCTTTAAAAATTTTAATTCATGAGTAAATTATCTTTAAGAAATTTTTATTCAAAATTCATATATGAATAAAAAATTCTTATTAAGTATATTTCATTCTATATTAGAAAATTTAAATGTATCTGTATGTATATGAAAAATTGTTTACCACCACTTGAACAAACAATATACATATGTGTATAAAAATATTTATATTTTTTTAGAAAAAAATGTTTGTATACATTATAATATTAAACTGGTATGTACATAAATGTTATGATATGCATGTATGTACCTACGTATATAACTTTGTGAATATTCATTACGTATGTTTAGTATAATGGTAATGGTAATCTACAGACCTACAGGTAAATATTGTGCGTATACGTATAAGTTAGTACACTCATTATTGAAAAAATATAGAAAAAAAAAATAGTATTTTTAAGTAAATTTAATTTTAACATTTCTTTAAGTTTTTTCATATTTTAATATTATTCATTGTAATACATATAACTCTTGAAAAGTATAATAATTAATAAATTAGCTATACTTACGATAAGTAAAATATTTCTTTTGTTTCTTTTCATATAAATAAAATACTATTTCAATATACATATTATGTATACGAATAATGTTAAATATTCATTATAATTTATAATTTTGAAATATTTTTTATTTATTTTTCTTTCGTTAAAAATGAAGGTGCATTCATATTTATGAGTACTTATACCATATGATAGTGCTGTTTATAATATAAAATTTTTGTATAAAATTTATATTCTGAATATTTGTTCATTATTATTATATACGAAATACGAGTATAGGTATATGCTTATTTTATATGTCTTTATATATTATATACATTACGTATACGTATACTTAAAATATAATACATTTTTATACTATGCACGATCTATAAAGTACGAGTAGATATGTACATATATAATGCTATATACGGGGGCAGGTCAAAAATTTTTGTGAATTGATATAGGTAAGTATATTTTTTTGGAAATTTCCCGAATCTGTTTTATACTGTCTATAATATAGATCGGACGATCGGACCCTTGAAGGTATATAAACGAGGTTTGAGATTAATATGTTATCTATATTCTATAGTAATATTGTGACAGTTATTTAAGGAAAGTGATCTGGCAGTGAAAGTGAAAAGGAATGATTGAAAACGATGAAGAACTGAAGTTAGCCATAAATGAGTATTTTGACGGTCAAAATTGAAGTTTCTTTTTTAAAGGATTAGAATAATTCCATAGAACCGTTTTAAAAAATGCATTAGTGATAAATCTAATAAGTTTTATTAATCCCTACAAAAATATACCATTCCGAAAAATTTTTTGACCTGCCCTCGTATATTCATGAATAATGATATGTATTATTATTTAAGAAAAATATTTATATCGTATTATACACTATGTAGTATATACCAGTATAGTGCTACTGGAAAATATTAATATAATGTACATATACATATATGTATGTATATATGCTTCTATGAAGAACGCATAAAATATGAAAATTATTATTTTGCATTATACATACCGTATTTATGTATAAAATAAGTATAAATACATTATGGTATTTGCGTTTAATTTGCATATTATATCCATATAAGTATATACATAATTTATATTGTTATTATAGAGAATATTATATAATATGTATGCATAAAATAATTTATATTTACGCATATACAAGTACTTATATGTATGTATGTACATAAATATGATTCAGATTATACTTACGTACATATATTCATGCAAGAATATAAATATGTATATGCACATTTTAAATGCTATTTGTATATGTTAATGTATGCATATGTTCGTATAATTATTTAATACTTATGCATACATACATTACGTACTTTGGTACTATATAGTATATTATGTGTGATTCCGTATGTAGTATATTGAAAACTTTAAATAAATAAATAAGTAGATAACATATATATACATGCATTTATACTTATACGTACATACATACATACATATATGTTATATATACTTTATTGCATCAACATATACACACATATAAGCGAATAACGTAGCGAATATGTTATGAATTATGTATACATAAGCATGTGTATATTTATAGGTAAATATTATATAAATATGCATAAAACATATTTGATTTTATACAATTATATAACTTATGCATATGATATGCCATTCGAATATGTATACATACATATGTACAGTTAGTTGATTGTGTGATAAATTTTAAGAAAATTTATTAATTTTGGAAAATCACTCAAATATTACGATATCAATAATAATGATAATAATACACTTTTGGTAGTTAAAAGTTATTTAATCTTGTAAATTTCTTTGACATTATATAAGAACTATATACCTATATACACTCCCGGACACTTAAATAGGTTCATTCATTTTTTTGGTATAATTCTAAAATGAGCAAGGTATTTTTTTAGCCCTTACTGTTTTTATTTTCCTTTGTAATAAGCAGATCTTTAACGCAGAAAAACCCAAGAATTTGAAATGTACCTACATTTTTTTTGGGTTTTTCTAAAAATCTGGGTTTTGGGGTTTTCCTTTAATAATTTGATTTTCACCATCTCTTCTTTAAACATTTAAACATTTTCCTCTGCCCATTTAAAAAAATTTGAACTACTTTTACTTTTTACAATAATTTTATACTACAAACAATCAAAAACCAAAATCTCTAATTGCTGTTTTCACTTCTGTATTCAAAGAATGAATAGTGAACCTATCCAAGTGTCCTCATGTTTATTGCAGATTTTTAGAAAAACCCAAAAAAATGTTAGACACATTTCAAATTCTTTGGTTTTTCTACATTAAACAACTGCTTGTTACAAAAGAAAATAAAAACAGTAAGGGCTAAAAAAATACCTTCCTCATTTTAGAATTATACCAAAAAAACGAATGAACTTATTCAAGTGTCCGGGAGTGAACTATATAATTATATATATATATATATATAGTAAAGTAATATGAGTACGTACTAAAAACAATTTCTATGGAAATTTTATATGACACATATGTGTATACGTATCTATATATACATATACATTACATTATAATAAATACGATAATATATGTAAATACAGAAATCAAAATTTTTGACTAATTGATTTGTTATTTATGCATACATAACCATTATACAAATATGTACATACATATGTATATATAATTATTTTCGTAAATAGTGCATAATTCTGATAAATCATTTACAAAAAATTAATTGATAATAATTTCTATATGTATTCGTAACGTTTGTTAATGTTTAAAAGATAAAATCTATACTTTAGCAGCTAATATTAGCTAAGTATTTGGTTAGTGATTTAAAATATGGTTACCTATAATTTTATAACATCACTTTTGTAATTTTTATTAGATCATTATCTGAATGCTATATATTTTCTTTAAAATTCGTTAAATTCATCCATCCATCTCGATAGCGGATTTAAATGCACTAGGAATTTGAAAGAAAAAGTATATAGTCCATCGCATTAGAATAAACAGAATCCAATTTTTAGCTCAAGTTGCAAGAAGACCGCAGTATGACGTTATGAGAAGACTGATATTTTACACCCCTGATAACAGCAGAAGGCCGGAAAGATCTGAAGCACGCTGTATAGATAATGTTGAGAGTGACCTGAAAAAGATGAATGTTAGGAACTGGAAAGTAGCAGCTCAAAATAAGGAGGAATAGTAGATAATGATGATGATGATTGAGTATGCATGCGGAGTTCATTTGTTACTTGATTCGACACCATTTACTTACAAGAACCCGAATCCTTAAAAGTTTAAATATTTTAAATGTTAAATTCAAATGTCAAAATATTGCATTCAGTCTATATGGTTAGATATCGAAAACGTCTATGTAAATATTTGTAACGTTTTTAACAAGTTGTAGAGACATTAATTAACTCACTTGTAATTTATTTTTAATTATAAATGTTTAGCATCATGTTTTTTTTATTTACTTAATACTACTAGGTATGATTTTTAAAAAAAAATATTGATTGGATATTTTGCTTTAATTTTTTTTTCTTCCTTTCAAATAATTGATTGATATTGAACACTTTTTTTTTATCTGCGCTTAGTTAATTAAATTTCTGATTATAATTGAAAATTTATTTTGAAATTTCTTCTATGAATTTAAATTAATTTTATTTTGTGAATTTTTTCATGTATTGTATACTTATATTATTTTAGCTAAATGTAAATGTAACAACGTAAATTCATACTCCAATAATGTATACTTTTTAAGAAAAACCTTTGAAAAAGCGTTAATTTATTTTTATCACCTTTTACTTATATTTCCTTTAATTATATATCCTTTGTATTTGAATATATTAATTTTATACTTTTATAACTTTTATTTTATATAGTAATCCTGATTTATTTATTCATTTATTTTTTTTTCATTAAACAGTTGTTATAATAAGATTTGTATTCTGTATGGATGGTTAATTGAATTTTTTTCTTTATATAAAATTTAATTAATTTTCAATTTCTGTCATATATTTTCAAAAATAAATTCTAATTATTTGATTATAAAAATTCGAACAAAAACTAAATTAACATTGTACATTTAATCAATTGGTTTTTAATTTCAGCTTACAGCTTATAGGTACCTATCACTTGAATATTTTTCGGTTTTGCACGTGCAGCAATTAAGAATTTGAAAATGTTTTGAATTTTAAGGAAAATATATATAATTAAAAAATTAGTAAAAAAATGGTGATAAAAAATTGAGAAAAAGAAATTGAATATCGTATTATCTTTCATTTTCGATATTTTCAACTCTTGAATTAACAAAAATATTTACTTGTTAAAAATCGTGTAAATGTGTACAGCTGTAAAGTGATTTTTTCCTGTAAGGATGCTCTTAGTGATGAGATGATCGTCTTAAATTTTTATTTAGTGTACTATACAACTAAAGTATATAAAACAATTACTAACGTCTATGAATCTACAAATATCCATGAATTTGTATTTACATATGCCAGTTGTTGTTGATAAATATAAAAAAAAATATATACATATATATAAAAAACATAAAAAGAAGAGTGATATAAATGTGCTAGAATAAAGAAAATCATCATCATTTATATCAAATGCATGTCACGATTAAACACATACCATACTGTGCGTACATATAATACATTTCTCGCAATGATGAAATTTGATAGAATGCCAAAATCTATTCGAATTCATTTTTATTTTATTTTAATTTTTTATTCTTTTTTTTCAATTTACACTAAACGTATATATCAGAAGAATTTATATCATAAGATCAAAACGAAAAATATACATATGTACATAATACATACACACAGGATATTTTTTATGTCAAGCTACAATAAAATTTATATATATTTATTTGCATTTTGTTTCGTTCACGTTGAAATTATCATCATCAACATTATTTTATTTTTCGTCAATGTTTCTTCTTTTTTTCATTTCACTTTTTATTACTACCTACATTTTTTTTGTTTTAAATTTCTCTTTTACTTCAAACTGTTTTTTATGATTGTATCATCAACTATTGTACAGATAAAATATATTGTTTACAATTTATATTTACAAGGATAGGTGTTTAATAGGTGATGATGCTGATGAATGGATATATCCTCATAATTATATTGTATACAGGTACAGTCTTTTATTATATTTTTTCCGGTACATTTTCGTTTATTTGTTTCAAAAATTTTAGTTATTTCATTTGAAATTTTTTTTTTTTTTTTTTTTTTTTTGGTGTGTACTATATGTACACGAGTATACATTTATTGTGTGTACGTATACAAATCACAAAAATTAAATTAAATTTATTAATATAAGGATGAAAATGAAAATAAAAACATTGTTGGATGATAAGAATCTGTGTAAAAAAAATGAAAGAAATATTTTTTATTTTTCGTTTACATTATCATTATTTTTGATATCGGTAACATAAATATTTATAAAATAAAATATAGATACAACCTACAACTATTAAAATTTACTATCGTGTACTTCCTTTTCTACTTCTTCTACTACTACTAGTCTCATCAGTATTAGATTTCAAAATGAAAACATAGAAATAATTATCATTCTACTGAGAGAGAAAATCAATTTCTTTTCAACAATTTAATAAACATATAATAGTGCCTGTGATATACGCTATGAGAGTAAGAATTGTGTTTCACACAACATGTGCACTTGTATTTTCATCTTTGAGAAAAAGTTGATGTTCTCTTTTAGTAGAATGCGAATGTTGTACATAACAATCTATAAAAAATTAACAAACAACAACATTCAATATTCGCTCTTCTACACATCATGTTTACTTGTATTTTGATTGTTGCGAATGTTGTAAATGACAAAATACGAAAAATCAACAAACAATATTTAATACTTGCTCATCCCATTTATAAATACTCTCGATCAGTGGATGGTAGAATGCGAATGTTGTACATAACAAACACGGAAAAATAACTAACAAGTAATAACATTCAATACTTTTAGAGTGTGTATAGAGTAGAGCAGCAAAAGTTAAATGTTGATAGTTCATTTTCCTTTATTTCAAATAACGAATTATAATTGAATATATCACTTATCTTATCTTATACGTTATACATACTCGTACATAAGATCAAATCATAATAAAACCTAAACATGTAACCAAAAATATTTTATTTTGCAATAAAGTCTCGTAGTATTTTCACAATTTTTTTTCCTTTTTATTTTTCAGGTTATATTATTTCTTTCTGTTTACTCAATATATTCACAATATTTTTTTTTTTTTTTTTTTGAGGAAGTAAAGAATTAACACAGCATATATAACTGAGATTGAGATAATTTTATACACAACTGTATGTAGGGCTGAAGGTAAACTATATATGAATACGTATACGCGAATGTGTATAAAATATGAAAATAATATTGAAATTAAAATAAAATAAAAAAAAAGGATTCTATACAATCAAGGAAGGGAAAAAATTTATGTAAATTTCGATTTTTTTTTTTTTTTTTTTTGATATATAATGTATGTAAATTTACTTTTTTTTATTCAAGATTCTCATGAAAATGGGGGAGAAAAATCATAAATCCATAATTAAATAAAATGTTGTGGCATTGGTATATGTATAGGAGTAGGGTATATGTTTATACCTGTTCTGCTTGTACGAATATATTCGTACATAAAGTATAGGGAGATTAAAGTTAATTGATTAGAAAATTAGCGAGATATTTTATACGAAATTTAACTTCAGATTTTTATTGAAAAAGAGAAAATAGAAAAATGAATGAATAAATAAATCAAATGAAAGAACAGAACAAAAACAAATCAGTATGGTGATATTTATTTGTTTTTGTGATATTTTTGAATTGTTTATAATTTATTTTTGTTACGAAAATTATTTTTTTTTTAAATAGTTTTTCTTGTTATTCAAATAATGCTTTACATTTTGTTTTAAACATTACATAATATAGAAAATTATCTGAACTACCCTATATACATTAAATTTATTTTATTTTCCTTAATATTTGTGTATGTATAGAAAACACGAAGACACGATATGGTATGCATATAATACATAAAAACATACACAAAAAAAAGAACAATAAAAATAATCAAAAATGAAAATTCTTCTCTTTATAATATAATTTTTCACACTTGAATTAAATTAAACTTATGCGATATAGAGAGACAGAGAGACTTGAGAAATGAGACAAAAACAAAGTAAAAAATAAAAGGTTAGGAAATCATGAAATTCACAGGTGTATCAGTTGTAGAAAGAGGAAGAGCAAGTATTGAATGTTGCTAGTTTATTTTCTATGTTTGTTATGTATAATATTCGCATTCTACAATCCACTGTTCGAGAGTCAAGAGAAAGAGTATAAAGAGGATAAGGAGGAAGAGAAAGTATCAAATGTTGTTTGTTAATTTTTTGTATTTGTCATGTACAACATTCGCAACAATGAAAGCACGAGTAAATAAGATGTGTAGAAGAGTATGTGTATAGAATATAGAGGAAGAGGAGCAAGTATTGAATGTTGTTAGTTTATTTTCCGTGTTTGTACAATATTCGTATTCTACTCAGAGAGAAAATCAAAATACGAGTACATATTATGATGTGTTAAATAATATTCGTACGATCGTAGCGTATACAATATCATATTTTATTATATTCAATTGAATATGACAAATATGTAATTAAATCGTATTTTTGACAGAATAAAGGTAACATATAAAAAATTTAACGCTAAAATACGAATCTTCAAAAAAGATTAATCTTCATTTTTTTATAATAATTTCATATTTCATAGAAATTTTCTTATTAACATCTAAAATTTTTAATTCGAAATACACTGAAATGGAAAATTAAAATTTTCTTAAGAAATGATTACAAAAAATAATAAAAAAAAATTATCAAATTATAAAATGAAAATAAATACAAGAAATTAAAATTCGTGTATATTCTTGCAAGTTATGTATAATTAAGAATTTAGATAAGTACGTAAATACATATACATAAATATATATATATATATATATATATTTGTACTTATGTTTATGTAAAAACATGTTAAATTATGTATAAATTCATACTTTGTTTTTACTACACACATATCACATGTGAAATAATAAAATATATGTATGCAGATAATTTATAATATAATATTCATGTAATTATTCATTCATTTCTTTATACATATGTAAGTATATGTACAACATTATAAACTAAAATTTACTAAATACATATGTGATCTTGTATACAAATTCATATACATAATGAATGTACATATTTTGTGATGTTCATTTTAGATTTTAGATTTATTGTAGCAATCAAATGTGAAAATATTCTTTTCATTTTATTTTAGTATTGGTATAATACATCAGTATATTATTGTATATATATATGTATATTTAATGTGAAAAATAAATATATAAAATATAAAATATTTTCTAAATTACTTTGCATATTTTATTGCGTTTGAATAAGAATAATGATAAAAGTAAAAATAAAAATATAAATAAAGTAACAAGTAACAAAATAACGACGAAGATGTTATATTCCATTTTAATAAAATTTCCCTTAAGCAGGTAAAATGAAAATGTTTACTATACAGTCGTACAGTGTCTTAAATATATGTATATACGATTTACACACAATGTATGTTAGATATATGTACATATTTTGTGTACATATTAGTAGAGTATTTTGTGATATAGAATATAAAATAAAATTGTATAATTTGATTTTGCAGATTTTATATTTGAATCTATAACTTTGTATTTTAAAAACAAATAAACTGAAAATAAAAATTCAAACATTTAAAACATGAAAGTGAAAATATTAAAAAATTTATAGTAGGTATAGCGAAATTTGCTTTCGAACGACTTGACTGTATGATTCCTTTTCAAAATATAGTTTAGATACGAAATCTATTGTGAAATTTGAAATTGATCATGTCTACAAAAAAAAAAAAAAAAAATTCGAAAGATACACGAAAATCAAATAAATACCCATAGAAATTTCTGTTATATGTATTACACACTCGTATTTATATAATATGTAATTTACTGCATGTATGATATATGATATGTAGCAGATGATAGTGACAATCGTATTTATGTTGTAATTACTTGCTGTAGTTCGGAAACTATTTTTTTCAACATAATCTTTCGTTCTTTTATTAATTAAAAATTTCACACATATTTATAACATATATACATACATAGATATGTGTACATTATTATACGTAAGAGATAAAGAGATAAGAGATAAAATAAAAATATGTTTATTACATCAAATATATGAAATCAATAAGAAAAAAAAAAAACAAATAAAATCCTTATAAAAGAACAATTCATTAAACTTTTCGATAAAGTTTTAATATGTCATCCGTTAATAGATTGTAAATTTAAGTTGGAAAATTTTTCATTTTCTATATTTATTTTCATTTTATATGTGGCTTCTTCTTCTTCGTTTTTCTTTCAATTTATTTTTTTTTGTATTATTGTTTTTATTTTGTCCTTTTTTTTATTTTTTGTTATGAAAGAAGATACAAAAGTTTTTCAAAAAGTGTAAATAAAATATAGGTATGCTGTTATATGTATATATGTAAAAAATATATATGTAAATGTACATATGTATGTCTAGGAGTGTACTTGTTGTATAAAATATAATCGTAAATATGTAGCATTTATAATAATTACGAACGGATGCAGACTCTATATACTATATTATAATTCTTTTATATGTATATAAAAATTACCAGATCAATATACAAGTTAATAACAAAAAAGGAAATAATAAAATAAAAAACAAAATAAATGTAGGAGTAACAAATGAGAAATGAAAAACAAAAAAAAAAGTTGAAAGAAAGATACATACATAAGTACATACAAAGTAAAAAATGGTAAAAAACTTTGAATGTTTCATTCGTTCGTTTTGTTAATTTCAAATTCATTCCATCCATAATATGTACTCGTTTCATTATTCGTTCGTTTATTAGTTACTTTGAAAATGAAAAACTTTTAATTATCACATCAGTACAAAGCGAAAGTTTTAATTTTATTTTATTTATTTTTTTTGTGCGCAATATTATTATTATTTTTGTATTTTTGTTTTATTACTTAAAATGTTGCTGTTTTTTTTCTATACTTTTTACTTTTTATCTCATTTTGTTTTTTGAAATTTTCTTAAAATAAGAATATGAACATATCTTATAGTATATACAATATACATTATATGTATTTTCAGTAATTCTAGTGCAAAAAAAAAAGAACAAAATAAGAACAAAAATAAAAAAAAAATTGATTTCTAATTAGAAAAAAAATTGTTTTTAATGAAGAAATTTTTTGTTTTATTCGTTTTTTTTTTTTAATTTGCTATTTATTATTTTATACTATGTATTATACTATATATGTACTCGTAATCGTAAATATACGTTGTGTACGTACATATTGTATACGTTTGACATGATCATCATGGTAAAAGAATATAATGTATTATCGAAATGAAATAAAAATGTAATAATTAAAAAATAATGCTTTGACAAAAATTTAATTTGTCTTTTTTTTTAAGTACATACCATACAGGTAGAAGGTAGAAGTGTTTGATAACATTCGAAATAATTCTATTCATCAGAAAATAAAAGAGTCAGAAAATGTACGTATAATTAACTTAGACGTATGTATGTATGTTCCATTCTTTTATTTTATATTTTTGTAATTAAATATTTTAGTATCATTTAAAAAGAATTGATTTTTCGAACGAGAATTACATGTAAAGTTATCAAAAAACAAGAAGGGGAAAAAAAAAATTCATAAATATAATCACTGTAGTAACCAATCAAAATTTTTTTACTTTTACTTGAATCTTAAACAATTTCTCTTTACAAACATTCATTTTGAATGTTATCCTTAAAAAAATTTAAATCAAAAATTATATATTAAATAGTAGGTATATACGAATAGTATATGACACATTAAAATTTCAAATTCCTAGTTTATCTGCTCTGTGGTGTTAATGGTGGTATGTATCTATGTAAAAGTTTACGAAATATTAAGATAAAAATGTATACAAAAAATATTTTTACGTTAAATGTATATATACATACATACACATAATGCATTTATATTCGAGTATATTTTATTGTGTGAAAAATGGAACAGATTATTGCGTTTTAAATAGGTTTTTGTATAAGTGTGTGCTTTTAATTTATTTTGTACTATAACCCGAAATGAAACTATTCGAAACTTTTCTTCGAAACTATTCGAAACTATTCAGTTAATTTATGGAAGGAGAATAATTTTCATTGAACATTTTTGAATTATAATTTATGCGACAATATTGGTTTTACACGTTTGTGTGTGTAAGTTAGCATGTGTGTTTTACATAACAATATATGTATATACATATAATAATAAAAGTGTGAATTAATTTACGTGATAGAGATGATATATGTAGATAGATTGAAGTGAATATTATAATCTTTGGGAATCCATATATAGTTGAACTTATATTTAACATTTTTCATTTGTGTATATACTTAGTTGTTGAATTTCAATATAATGAAAGAGAGAGAGAGAGTAAAATTCTTCACACTTACACAAATTGTGTTGGTTACCAAAAGCATATTCTTCTTTCAATTTAATTTATTCATAATTTTATTCTATTTTTGATATAAATCTGTACACATAATATATCTATAAATTACATATTTTCATTTATTTGTATCTTATGAATGATTATTTATACTATGAATATGACTATGAAATCATATAAATACATATTATTTATATGTATACGGTATAGATAGATATATGTACATATATGTGTTCATTTCATACGTATGATTGTGCGATTATGATATAATATTTATTTGTGTACATATAATAAACATATTTTAGGTTTTATGTCCTAAATAATAAAATATATATAATAAATCGTTCTATAGATAATCTAAATTCCAATAAAATATTTCTATAATATTAACATATGTATGTACATACATTTATATCACAGAGTAAAATAACTATATACAGAGTGTGCAATACAATCCTTTACATTGCCGAGCTAATTTTGGAAGTGGATTTAGCGAAAATCCACCTCTCTCAAAGCTTTTCTTATAAAATGAGTACATTTTGAAAATTGAGAGCAGAAAATATAAATAAAACAAAACAAAACAACACAGTTTCAAATACACATTCTTACATACACGTAAGGTAATGTACAAAAAGGAACCAATTTTATTTCTTGTTTGCGTACATATTTTGTATTGGGCAATAGAAAAAGAAATATGTATGTATGTACATAAGTATATAGAATATGTATGATACTGGAATATATACTGTTTTGTACCATAATGTTAGATATAATATATTTATGTATATTTACGAGTATATATGTATATATATATACGCACATTATAGTTTGTTTTGGTTTGTTTTTGTTTTCGACCCTTTGTTACTATTTCATTGTTATTTTCGACCCTAAATTTATGTTTGTTCGATTATGATTTCATTTTTTCAAGTTAATATGCATCTTACAAATTATGCTGCTTCTACATTATATGTGTATACACATTATATACACATGTACAGTAATCACAAAAAGTATTTCTGCATAATTAAAGTATCGTAATTTGGATTTAGACACTTGTAATACTAATAAATTTTTATATTTATTTTTTCAAACTTTAATAAATACAATTTCTTAAAAAAAATCATAATTATTCTTAGAACAAATAGGTATATTATTTGAATTATTCCAAAAATTATTCCTGCATTAATTCTATCGCAAAAATTATTATGAATATTAAAATGAAAATAATTGATTTAATTTTGACTTTCAAGAAAAATACCGAGGAAATTTGAATTATTTAGTAAAAATTTGAAATTTGTTGTGCACAAGTAGCACCAATAATTTTTGTGATCACTGTACATACCTATCAATTTCTTCATATAAACAGAATCTAAAATCTAACATCTACCAACTATCAACTATAAAATCCGGTATTTGATGATGTAAGTCAAAATAAAGAAAAGACAACCAAGCCTCCGTGTATACGAAGTGACAATATAGTTGCGTTCCTTTTGACCAAGTAAAGTACTCGCAAGTACTTGTAGTCGTGATCATCTACACCACCTCTTGTATTCGAGTAATTTACTTGACAGTTGCATGGTTAGTTACGCCAAAATTCGCCGTCAGAGGTGTTTGTGTTTTAATCGTTAGAGATTAAAGAAATAGGTTTAGGTCTATAATATTTTTAATACACGTTTTATTCAATAGGTGGCTTTTTATTGTTTAATGTTATGAAGCATCTAAAATCAAAGCAAAACAAATTTGAAATACATGACAGCTGAAATTGGAGCATGGCCAACTGTCACTCCAATATTTACATTGCCTTAGAAATGTGTATGCTTTCAAATTTGAGGTTACTTTTTACTTCCAAGTAAAAAAATTGCGTTCCATTTACAATATACTCCCGAGCACTTGAAAGTTCTTTACTTGGTCAAAAGGAACGCAACTTATGTGTAATGATAAAACCTGTCTGTACATTTACAATCATCTAAATCTAGCTATTGTGGTATGGAAAAAAAAATTAAAAAGGGTAGCAGGTAGCAGTATGTATGAATAAAAAAAAAGTAAAAAAAAACATTTCTTTTCTGGGAGAGAATTATTCTCACAATTTACGAATTTTAAGTTTCAAATCAAAAGTTTTATAGATGAAAATGCAAACTTGAAATTTTTTAAAATGAGCTTTGCGATATTGGCATATCTGTGTATCGTTATTTAGGTCTGTGTTTATATATAATACTCGTATATATTTTTGAATATGTATACATGTATATATATAGAAAAATATATAAGGGGTATTCATTAATGTAATAAAAAGCATATAAACCAAATAAAACGTGTATCATTTGTATACATATTTATACGTTTTACTCAGTTTATGTGCCTTTTAATGTATACTAAGTGAACGCAAATGTGTGTAAATATGTAGCGCATAGTTGCATCTAGGTGTACCTAAGAGTGTTAAGCGCATTTAAGCGCGTCTAAGTACGTCCAGGTACATCTATGGACGTCTAGATGTGTCAAAGTGTGTCTATAGGCACGTCTATGTTGCGTGTATGCGTATCTAGGCGCGTTTAGACGCGTCTCTGTAATGTGTATTTTGATATTATGTAATATTGGTGTAAAAAGAATGAATAAAGAGAAGGGATGGGTAGAGAAGGTATGGTAAGAAAAGAGTATTGTATCTCGATCTGCTCCTTCTCTTTCCCTTTTATTCTTTCTATTTGTCTACTCTTTAATACCAAAAAATCATAAAGGAATTTAATGAATACAAGATAAACAAACAATAGATACTACCAACTACCATACGATGACGAACAAATTAAATAATAAATTATTAGTAGATATATAATTTAAAAATAAAAATTCTATATATATAATAAATATCATACATATACATATGTACTATTAAATCAAAATGTACGTATTCTCTATAATATATTTTTTTCTCTATAATATTATAATGTATGAATGTATGAGTATCAACACTAATTTTATTCATTTCAATACTCAAGTATGGTATAAAATGACAAAATAAGGATTGTAAAATAAAAATAAAGAAATTTTTTTCTTAAGAATCATGAATTTTATCTTCTAAGTATGATATAAATAGTATGTACTGATACCTAGTAAAATGATATACTTATGGAAATGCGTATGTATTTTGTGTATTATGTGTATATAAATAAATATATAAGGCTGAGTTCTAAAATGCATCGATGGGGTTTAAATGCAAATTAACTAGTTTCTAAGACCCCATTTACACAGTCATGGGCGTGACATCATAAACGTGAGAAAGAGGATTGAAGAGCAGAGACGGAGGTTGTCATGCCAGCATGCGACAAAATTGGTGGTTTGATACATGCTTATGACTATGATGACTCATCGTTAATTCGAGTGTTCACAATATTTTATGAATTTCGATTCACATGGCAACTGACAACATGACATCATGACAGTCATGCCTATTTTGTAGTGTAAATTCTACGCTCATGTCCATGACGAGTAATATGGGGTCTAAACCTAAAGGTTTAAAATAAAAACTCTTACACTGTCATAAGTTTTAAAAGGCATTGTGAATGTATTTTTTACTCATAATTTAAGCAAACATTGCATTTTTTTTATACAATTACTTTCTAACTTCGTTTCAAAATGTCAAATTTAAAAATTATGCGTTTTTGATACAATATAATGTAAATAATGTTACGCATCATATTTGCATCATTACGGTAATACTACCGCATCGATGCTTATTTTTTACATTTTAGAACTCAGCCTAACTCAAAATGAATGTCATATAAGTATTACGTACGTATATAATAAAAAAATACATTTACATTTGATAATACAAAATATATACGTACATAAATAGAGTATATCACCCTTAAACCTTGAAACCTAAACAAAAGAAAAATTATAAAATTAATACTGTTGAAAGTGTTTTACATAGATACATATTTTAATCGTTTTACATACTTATAGGTATAATATTATGTATATTTATGAAAAGATATTTATATGTAATATGTTATATATAAGAGTGTATGTAAAATTGGATATAATGTAAACAATAAGTGAGTAATGCAAAGTGTGTGTAAAAAGAATAAAATAATATAGAAGGACAATAAAAAATATTTAAAATATATTATTAAATTTTGATATAAAATAAAGGATCATATTACAAATAAAAAAACATATACATACATACATACATATTTATATGTACATAAAAAATTCAAACAATAATATAACATATAAATGTATTATGTGAATAACACATGTGTATTATAAGTAGTTCTTCAGTATATCTGCGTACATATTATACATTACATTTTACATACTTATAATTAAGTACTTACATACTATAATAGGAGTACTCGTATGCGTAGAAATGTGTATTTAAGGTACTACTACATATGTATGTATTGTTAAGATAAATTTTTTATTTTATAATATTCTGTGTATAAATCTGTCATGTACATATACACAAATACGAGTATACGAGATAAGTAGATATATGCCTTTATATGTGTGATATTTAATTCAAAATGAAAGGCACTTTACTGCGACAACAAATTTTTTTTTTTAACGCAAAATCTTTTTAAAAACTGTTAACAAGGAATAATACAATTATTTAATGGATTATTATCATGAAAATAATAGTACATATGATAATAAACAAAATAAAAGAAAATATCAACATGATATACATATATCTCTCTAACTCTCTATGCTTATAATAATTACTAAATTTACATGTGTAGGGTATATGATATTTTTCTTTCAAATGAATTCAATTCAAATAAAATATAACGCAGCAATAATAATGTAGAACATAATATTCAGCATAGCACAATACCCGAATTGAAAAGAAAAGTTCAAAAATTTTTTAATTTTTCAAGCATGCGGTATAAAGGTACTTAGGTGACTATAACTAAAAATTTTTGACAGAAAAAATTCTTCTTAAAAAAATATGCAATTATACATACCTACGTCAAAAATATAATGCATGTTTTAAATGAAAAATTTCGCAACTTTAAATTTTTTCAGCTTGAACCAAAAAAAAAACTATATAGGGTAAAATGAAATAAAATAGAAAAAAAAAAATTCAAAAACGAAAAAAAAGAAAAAGGAAGTAAAAGTACAAAAAACAAAAATAAAAAAAAATTATTTTTCCAGGACAATCTTAATTAATCCAAAGAAAAAGTAAATTATTATTTGAAGGTTAAAAAATAGTGAAAAGCAAAAAAGAAAAAAATTTTCCATACTTTTTTGTTTTTCATTCATCTATACGTATTTTTTTTTTAATATGATCCTTTTTTCATTTTTTCTACTATTTCAGAGCTAGCAAAAAAAAAAAAATGAAACGGAATGATTTTACATGACTTTTTTTTTTTACTTTGTACGTTGGTTTCGTTTTCGTTGATTTTCAATTTTTATTTTTTATTTTTCATTTTATTTTCTGGTTTTCAGTTCACTAAAATGAAAAACAAAACAAAACAAAACAAAAAAATAAAAATTCCTAGGTCGATTTATATTAAAACAGAAAATTTTTTGTAACCTTTTTCGGAGTGTTTTTTTTTTATTTTTGTTTTTCATATTTTTTCATAAATTTTTTTTCTATTTATATGTATTTCTTCTGTTTAAAGGATTTTTATTTCTTTTTTTTTGTTTGTTTATTTTTCATTTTTTTTAAATACATATTTCCATTCATATTGGTAATGAGAAAGGTGTATGTGTATACATATACATATAATTCTTGTTGTAATATAGTGTACGTATTTCGTTGGCCTGATTATAAGAATTTTAATTTTATGTAGGACAGAAACAACATATACAAACATATACGTACGTATACCTACACCTACATACATATAGAATATAGAAAATTTAAGTACGTGCACGAGCACTGTGAAAACAACAATTCATGTGTATTATATTAATATATAATAATGTAATCATTATAATAGCTACTTATATACACACTACACCTTAAGTTCGGTTTAATGTGTATACATTCGTATAGTATTTACATTGGTGTAGTGTTGTGTAGTGATATAAAAAATTTCCTTCTTTTTAATATTTTTCTTTGAATAAATTTTTGCATTCAACCGGAATTAATTAAAATTTATGTTAAAATTATTTCACTATAGGTTTTTTTTTTATTCTTTCTTTATAATAATAATAATTTTGGCTTATTTTCAATTTTGTATAAAAAAAAAAAATAAAAATTGTAAATAAAAAGGAAAAACGTTAAATTAAAGTTCATATTATACATACCTGTTGGTTGTTGAAAAAATGAAAAAAAAAAAAAATATATATTGAGAAACAAAAACGAAATTCAGTTAACCATAAAACTGTATAAAGCCATGAAAACTTTTCAATATGTATAAGATGGTATGAGTATGAGCGTATGAAGTATACATAACAAGCCAGGTAATGGATGAATGAAAATTAAACGAGAATATTTTTTTATTTTTTATTAATTCAAGTAACCATAGATGATTACACCTACACGTATACTGTATATGTGGGACAGTTAAAGTTCTTCATGCTAAAAAAGCAGAGAATTAAAATAAAAGTAAAAAGTTTTATAGATGTGTTGTTTTATGTACGAGTATAGTCAGTGGTAACTGCAGTAAATATAGACCACACCACACAATGGGAAATTATAATCTCATTAATTAATTACAATGATATTTTGATAAAATTGATCACCCATAATTATTATGACATGACCTTATTTTGATATCCCTTATATACCATACAATGCTTTTTTGTTCTGTTGATGGATGTGAGTAGTATATGCATTTTAATTATCATTTATCATCCTTTAAAAAAAGAAAACAGTTAATTTCGAAGATATTAAGATACAGTCAATGACAAAAAAAAACATATATTTTTATCTTTAGTCTTCTTCTTCTTCTTCCTTCCTTTAGCTTCACAATCCATTGTGGGTCTTAGCCTGCACAACCATGTGTCTCCAGTTGTTTCTATCCTGGGCCAGTCTTTCTCCATGCTTTTACTTCCATGACAATCTCATACAGAAAAAATTACTTGTTACGAATGCACACATTTTTATCCTTAGTATATTTCAGAAAATTTTTTTCTTTAAGAAATTCGAAGAATTTTATATCTACAAAAATGTTAATCAATTTCAGTTGATCTGTAGATCAATAATTTAAAGTTAGACCAAAATTATAAAAAATATTGTAGACAAAATTTATTGATAAATTTCTAAGAAAATCATAAGGAATAGAACAAAAATACATGACGAGTTCGTATAATAGAGTGTTGTCTATGTATCAATTTTAAAAAAAACATTTCCGATCATATAAAATTCTACATACAAAATGTCACAATAAATTAATTCTTATTTTTATCATAATTAGGTACATGTTAATATTTCGTAAACATTTTTATGATATACATACATAAAATATTTCGTAGTACAATCATTCATGTATCTAAACATTTGTATACAAATAACAAGTGTATGACGTGGTATGACTTTATAGCTCAAACATTATTATTTGTTGTTACAATTTTCATTCATATTGAATTGAAACTTTTATTTTTTGTTGATACCATAGCTTTTGTGTGAAAGTAAATATTTAAAAAAAAAAACATATTTATAACTAATACATACAATTTATGTACACATAAATACAGTATAGTTTCGTTAATTTGAACTTAGTTAATAATTTAAATGAAAGGTAATCGTATAGATGATTGAGGCAGATTTTTTAAATACATGCAAAATTTCGAATATTTATGCAAATTTCTGTGAATAAATTTGAATTGTTTTATTTGAAAAATACAAGAAAAATTTTATTTGCAATCTAATCTAATTTCATAATCTAAGAATTGATAATAATTTGAAACGTTACTTTAATCCAGATAGGCACTTACAACGATTGATCCGGATTATAACGACATAAAATTGTCGCGTTATGTATACACATGTACGAGTATATAGTATCTTATTTGCTATTCAACAGTTTTTATTGGCATATTATTTATTCTTACATTTATAATGTCGATTAAAATACACACAAGAATACATAAATTTGATGTGTTTTTTTTTTTTATTATCTATTTTTGTTTTGTTTTCAATATTATTTTTTTTTGTATTCTTTTTTTTTTCTCTCATATTTTGCCTTCTTCTAAAATATGTGTATTTATATAAGTAAATGTATGTATTTTTTTTTGTTACATTTCATTTACGTTAACTGCTTGTCATATTTCCGTCATTCAAATATACAATATGGTGTGTTACAAAAAAAAATATATATGTATATTCGTTGAGTTGTAAATACATATATTATGTATTTATTAATGGCACATAACATATACATACATATATATGCATATATGTTTATTTGCATACATAAAATTATTGTTATATACATATTTTGTTAGAAAATACACATCACCATACACATAATGTATGTTAGGTAAATTTAATGTATACAAAATACCATAAAATGAAAAAAAAAAATGTTTCTACAAGGTTTTTGTTTTTTCTTTGTTATTTCAGTATGGAAAATATGTTTTCGAAATAAAAGAAAATAAAAGAAAATTTCTGACAAAAATCTAAAAATTTTTCTTTACAAAAAAAAATATTATATATAGTACTCACGTAATGTAGAAAATATAAAATAAAATTTGGGGTATTCTTTTCTCCCTCATCATATTTATTTTACGTCTTTGAATTTGAATGTGTAGATATCTGCATACGCGTTTATACATTCTATATGCATACATACTTTCTTTCATACAATAATTTTTTTTTTTTTTTATTATTTTATGTTTCATATACGTCATAATATAATACACACAACACAATATACGGATATGACGATGAATGATATGCCCTAAAATTTTCATTTTTATTACGGATAATAGTGGCAAGACAAAAAAAGAGAAAAAATGTTATTTTCTTTAAAATGATGTAACGAAGAAAACAGTGAAAAAAAAAACCAGAGAATTCAAGAAAAGGCAGATAATAAATTTTTTTTTGTTGTGCGTTGTTCAATTTAGCTTTAAGCGATTGCCTTTTTTTTTGATTTGATTTTCAATGTTCCTTCGTAGTTATTTTTTGTATCATAATAAAATCCGCCTCAGACATATTGGTTAATACCATCATATTTCTTACATATATAACATATAACCACATATAACGAATGTTATACATAAAAGCATGCATCCTTGGTGTTCATTCCACGAGGCTATTTAAAGACAACATAATATACAAAATAAATAAATAAAATATACATAAAAATACCTTATACATTAAGTAAATTTACCCATAATTGTAATACTTTAATCCTATATGTATAATATGGTGTTTTCTTTAAGAAATAAAAGTTAAAATATCTTTTCATCCTCTAAAATTGTTATCATTATTATTATTTTTTTCATATTTAAAAAAGAAAGGATATCAAAAAGATAGTATGTACGTATATAGGATTTATTTTATACAAAGTATGTAATGTCAATTAATGTGAATTTGCTTTCATCTGGATTGACATGATGGTCATCATAAATAATTAGGTACTATAAATGTATAGATGTAAGTATATATCACCCAGTAAATCTACAATCCATGATGAGTGAATATAACTTTTGCACATTTCTATTGATGTGGTATGTGTATAATTGCCTATAACTTGCAGTTCTACATCGTATATACTACGATTGTATATGAGTACTAATATTTCACTCATCATGGTGTACTCGTGCTTTTATCTCTGAGAAAAAGTTGATTTTCTTTTTTAGTAGAATGCGAATAATGTACTCATGACAAAACACGGAAAATCAACAAACAACATTTAATACTTCCTCTTCGTCTATGTACATACTCTCGTGCAGTAAAGTTTATTGACTATTAAAATGCCTATAAAAAAGTATTCCTATACGAGTAGTATTCCACACATCATGTATACTCGTATTTTCTTCCTGATTTTCTCTCTCAGTAGAATGTGACGGTATTTTTCTTAACTTAATAATTTTCTCATAATTGAAACAAGGAAAAACTTCAGCTCAAATACAATTTGAAAATTCTTCTTTAATTCTTTTACCTTTTATTTTTATCAAACATTTTAGTGAATTTTTAGTTTACTCGTCACTCATACTTCGTACACAACAAACTATCATAAAACATTTTTTGTTTTAGATTTTTTTTTTGATTTTTCTAAAAAAAAGTTTTAAAAATCTTACAAATTTTTTTTATTCATTTTATGAAATAATCATTTATAGATTAATAAAGCAAAAAAAAAAAAATGACTAGAAAATATAATATTTTAGATGAGAAACTTTTGGGGGAAAACAAAAATGACGAATAACTTTTTTCTATGTTCGTACATTACATACGTACGAAGTACGAGTGTAAGAGAGAAAAAAAATGTTATTTCAATATTACGTTTTTGCATGACAGAATTTATGAATTTGTGAATTTATACCAAATGCGTATGTACATGGATGTGCATGTCCAAGTTTTTACTTTAAAAATTGAAAATGTTAAAAACAAAAAAAATGAAAAAAGGTCATTACATTTGTAATAGAATTTATAGAATCAATTACATACCAGAACATAATGTATGTACATATGTATGTACTTCGAGCATATTCTATTTTGATATTTGACCTTCTCATGCATTTATACATATAGTCACGAGTATGAACATAGAAAATTTTTATTTTTAATGATTGTCGGAATTAAGGACACAAAAATATACTATATGTATACTTTTTTATTTATTTTGATATTTAAAGACAAAATTTTATTACAAAATTTATAAAATTAATTTTTTTTTCTTACCTATTTTTTTAATGCCATCATAATTTAATAATTTTCATTTTTATTATAATAACAATATGACAAGAAAATCTTTTCAAATTACCTCTTATAGAAAAAAAAAATATATGTATATGTATGTGTATATGAAGAAGAATTTAAAATTTTTTTCAACAAATTGAAAAAAAAAAAAAAAGAATTTAGTACTTAAGTATTTTGAAAAGGTAAATCCTTTTTGAAAAATAGAAAAAATACCTACATACGAGTATGTATAGATATTCACGCAGTGATAAAATCCTGTATAAAATAAAATTCATTTACATAAATAAGATTGAATTAGGATTTGAACAAATACCATATTTTTACAATTTTTATACTTATTTAATCGATTTATTTTGAACACACATACTAATCTAGAAGACAAAAAATATTACAAAAAAAAAAAAGGAAAACCAAAGAAGAAAATAATATAACATTTTAGAAAAAAAAAAAATAAATATTCACTCTCATAATAATTTTGTTATATAGAGCATCTGTTTAATTTCCATTTCTTTGTCATATATAAAGATGTGCATGTGTAAATAGTACATTAGGTATCTAGGTGTGAGTGTGAATATATTTCGTTATACTCGTATATTCGTATCTAATCCTGTATACTATTCAAAATTCAGTATTAAGTATCCCAAAAATTGAAAAAAAAAAAATGAGATAAAAATAAATCGAACAGACTTTATACATAAATGTTTTGTGTATTACATTGCGAATAACATCATTTTTTGGCAAACTCATTTAAAATTATTTTATTTTTTAAAGGAATTTTGTATTTTTTTTTTTTTTTTGTTTTTTTGTGGTTTGTTTATTG
The DNA here is from genome assembly GCA_951394055.1 of Villa cingulata. Taxonomy (NCBI): domain Eukaryota; kingdom Metazoa; phylum Arthropoda; class Insecta; order Diptera; family Bombyliidae; genus Villa; species Villa cingulata. The sequence goes on along the minus strand of OX596020.1, from coordinate 11,131,761 downwards.
CTGTCATTGTCATTGTTGTTGTTACGAATTTCTAAAAAGAAGTTTTTTTTTGTGACTTAATTTTATAGATTATTTGCGGTATAAGATTTTGATTTTAAAACATAATTTTATGGGTTTTTGTAATAAGACTCGTATTATACATACCTACACTACACTGCTACAAATATTTATTCTTGTGCACATATCCATATATTACTATCCTTCTTATAAAATAATATACATACTTATATAGGGTATACGAGAAAAAAAATTTGTATATAATGTGCCTAATTTCTCTTTATCGTCTCAAATATTCTTTTATAATTTTTCGTCTTTTTTTTTTTTTTTTTTTTTTTTTTTTTATAAAACTACACATTCACCTATAAAATGGTATACGATCAATATTATTAGCTGAATTGGGTATATTACGTATCATTTATTCGTAATTTAATCTTATATCCTTTTTTTTTTAATATTTTTTTTTTTGTTTTTCAAATAACGATAAAAATTTATTAAAATTAAATAAATTCAAAATATTTTTTCCAGACACCTTTTTTTTTTCTCAATTCAATTCCATTTTTTTTTTTAAATTTATGGATAAATTTTGTGTGTGTGCGAATATCTAAAATATTATATTTAATATTACATAAAGTTGTAACAGTCTGGTGATTTTTAAAATGAAACGAAAAAAAAAAAAAAAATTAAATCTTTTTTTGTCCCAGAAGGACACATAGGTACTCCTACAAAGATGTACATATATACTTAATATAATATTGCAATATATACTTTTACATACATAAATGTATATACATATTTTTTGTATATACATATATGTAAATATAATCACATATAACTAATAAAAAACAAGATGATGATATTTATATAAAAATTGAATATTTTGTATACAGGCACATATTATTTGTATCCATTCACATATGTACATTTGGGAAAAAACTAATAAAAAAAAAACAACAACAAATATTATCATTTCATAAAATATGATATCCTTATACTACTATACGGTCAGGCTTGTGTGTAGTATATTTAAAAGTGAATTAAATTGATTTTTGATTCTAAATAATTTTACAATTTTTTTTTTTTTCATATTTAAATAATTTTTTTGCAAATTATAACTTTGGTTTTAAAGTAACCTAAATAATAGAAATGATCAATGATTTTAAATTACATTCGTATATAAATTATATCTAGAGTAAGGTGTGCATATAGTATATTATTTGTTTATTTTTATTTTTCTAATATAATAAAAAATTTCATATTTCATACGTAGACTTACATATTATACGTATGTTAATATTTCGTACACATATTTGCTCAAAAAATATAAAATTAATCTGCATTATGATTATCAAATAAAATTTATGGTTTTTATGTGATAACGTATGAGAATTAACATACAGTTAATGGATAATAAGAAAACAATCTTATCAATGTACATCGTAAAAGTTGATTTCCTCTTTTAGTAGAATGCGAATATGGAAAATGATAAAACACAGAAAATCAATAAACAACATTATTATTAATACTTGCTCCTTGCTTTATACATACTCTTGAGCAGTAGAGTTTATTGACTCATAACAGTATCTGTAGTCGTGTAGAATACGCTACGATAGTACGAGTAGTATTCTACATTTAATTCATATCAAATATACTCATTTCAGAAAAAGTTGATTTTCTCTCTCAGTACGGAATGCGAATATGGAAAATGACAAACACAGAAAATCAACTAAACAACATTTTATACTTGCTCTTCTCCTTTTTACATATTAGTAGTATTTCACACATCATGTATACACATTTTTGAATTCTTTTTAAAACTTCGAGTGATGCATATTTCATTTTTCATCCTTCGCTTAGGGGCTTGAATAGCTCGGTGGTTGTGGTGTCGGTCTTGTGATCTTGAGATCACGGTTCGAATTCCAACCATCGCGCTACTCTCGCCCAATTCGATCATTAATTTCCCATCAGCAATGTACACCAGTAACTGATTACTGATGATAAACTGGATGATATATCTCACAGAATTTCTGATCGACAGTGCCATAATGGACTAAGTATCCGTGTGCAATTAATATACTATATATATTGTATGTATATATGTATGTATATTAAAAAAAAAATCCTTCGCTTATTTTATTTTTCATCTATACACATTTGATTTATGTATGGTTTTGTAAATTATATATTTTATATTTTTTGTTATGATTTTACATATAAATTTTAAAATTATTATGGATGTTATAATATTTTTAAAATTAGTAAAATATACTCTATTATGTTTGTGTACATATTTATTTGCAATGTATATAGTTTAGTTACACACACATTTAATATTATTTTAAATTTATTTCTATCATATCTAAAAATGTACATATGTTATATAGAACCATAGAACTAAGTATAAATGGACGTGAAATTTTAATTTATTTGATTTTGAATTTAATTTATTTTTTTTTTGAATCATTTTCGTTTTTGAATTTATGATAAAATCATTTATAAATATTTATAACTGTACAGGGTTTTAAATTTATATTACATAAAATTATGTAGGTATGTGTATTGTGTAGTATATTCTAATAAATTTAATTTTATTTTCAATATATAATTCTCATTATGATTTTGATGTTGTCATTAATTAAATTTTCTGTATTTAAATTTAGTTGTTTTGAATGATTTTAAATATATATAATGTATCATTGGAAAGTAAACCAAAAATTCATTTTATTAATTTATTATCTCTGTTTTATGAAAAATATATAGACAATATTAAATAATATAACAAATTGTAAACAAATTCATATACATATTATGGAAAAAAAAAAAAAAATAAAGGAAATAAAATATCATTTCTATTCACAGTGATTGCACTATAAAGCCATTTCGGTAGACAGATCTTTGGATCTATCCAGAGTCCACTAATATTCGATTTCTTCATACTCTCTGCTAGATGGGTGTCACCTAAGTTTAACTCATAGCTAGCAACGAGTTTGGTTTTCTTTCTAAAAACTTCTTGCTAACTATTGGCTTATGGACGATCAAACCTAAAACGGAAAGTTTTGAATTTATACTCGAAATTTTTAATGTAAAATTCGATGTTAAGTTTAGTTATTTGAATATTTCCAAGTTAGACAGATAGACGGCGGTAGTATCGAGTTGCAGCACACAAGGTTACACCTAAATAAATAATCAAAACAATTCATCTACCAATTAAAGTTAGCTGGCAGCTAAGTACTAATCAGAGATGAAGAAATGTAAATCTCTTTGTATGTAAGAATAAATGTAAGAAGATAGTTGGAAGTGAAGAAATCGAGGATAACGGCTGTAAAGCTAATGATAATTCACAGGGATATGAAAGACATCTGTATTTACGCATGCAAGTGCATGAACAAAAATATGTTTCAATATACTAAACGACTAAACGAATGAAGAAATTGTTACACATTGTTACACATTCACATGTGAGTATTGGTATATGCATAAAATGTTCAAGTTTTAAGTTAATTTATTTTTAAAAAATTATTGAAAACTTTATACAGTGAGATTTTTATATTTAAAATTTCATATAATGAGATTATTATGAGAAAACAAATTTTTTCCATGCAATATGAATACACATGAAAAACATTTTCATACTTATATATTATACGAACCAAACATTTGTGTATGTGGCATATATATTTTTTTTTTGCAACTTTGTTTTCCTTAGAATCCTTAATATATTGTCATTTTAACATACATTGTACAGTTGTGTGGTATACTAACATATTTAATTTTTCAGTTCTGTTTCTTTTTTTTTTCTTTCAGAGGCAAGAGGAAAATAAATCTAGAATTCATTTTAAAAATAAAAACTAAACGAATGAAAAAAAAATAAGAAATAATAAAAAAACACAGAAGAAAACATTACAAAAATATGTAGTAAAATAAAAGTTTTTTCTCCTCATATGGTTAAAAAAATCGTCATACGGTTTAGCAAGACACGAATGTTACAACTTACAAGATCCTTGAAAAAACTAGAGAAAAACTCAAAAACTGAAAAAGTTTTTTCTTATTTAATTTATACATATACATACATACATAGTTGTACATAATATCTTTAAATACGCGTGGATATGTATAAGTACTCGTATATGTTTTAAATGTAGTTAAAAACATATTTTCAACACATTTATTTTAGTCATCATTCATGATCGCATATGCATACACATATACTTGCACTTCCATTATATATGTGAATATGAATATGGAAAATATGTTGGGTGCATATTAATGTAATATTTTAATTTAAATAATTTTTTTTTTCAGCCTTTATATTACATATAATGAAAATTATGTAATTTTATGAAAAATGCAATTTCTTTATTTGTGCAATGTGAAAGAAAGCTAAATTTTCAATTTCGAAATGAATAACTTTCTTAAATGGAGAAATAATTCAAAAATTAATTCTGGAATTAAAATCAAAAGAAGAATAATTAAAATTTAAAACAAAATAAATTATGTATGGTGATTATACTTTAATGAATTATTTCAATAATAAATTAAGCAGATAATAATCGAGATGTGTAATAAAAAAAAAGGCATAATGTGTATGAATGTAGGCCATCTTGAAAGTATTGTGAGAATTTATTTAAACATTGTTGCCTGCCATCTTATGAAAATTTTCTTCACATTATTTAAATCACTGCTGTACAAGATTTTATTTATTGTTTTGATTCTATAGATAGAATATCAAATAAATTTTAATTGTAAACAGTCGAAATAAAGTCGGAAATTAGCACAAAAAGCATTTGTAACAAATTATAATAGCTTTTTTTATTTTTATTTTTCGAAAAATTTAAAAAAATAAAAATTACGTAATTATGAAAAAATCTATCATTGTTTCCTCTTAATTTTTTCTATGACAAAGAATTTTGTTTAAATAAATCTAAAAATTATTTACAGTATATTGCGACATTTTATGGTATATACAAACAAAATACTTACTATGTATCTATGTATAATTCAATATGTACGAGGACATATACTTATATAATATATATAAGTATATATTATAAGTAGTTATGTATTTTATATTATTTGTATTCTACTTTTTAAATATACTAATCGGATTTTAGAAAAATGTATAATTTATTATGAAAACAATTAATTATTTCTTATCAAAATTTAAATATCTAAATATAATACCTACATAAAAATTATTATTTTCTATTTTCATAAAAATATATAAAATGGACATATTTTATTTTACTACTTCTTTTTGCTTTACTTTTTAGATTTTTTTTTGTTGTTGATATATTTTATAAATCTTTTGTTCTTTTAACTACATACATATATAAGTATATGTATATAACAAAAGTTAAGTTAAGTATAAAACAAAAATAAGAAAAATAAATTTATCTTTGCAGTCATCATTAATTTTGTAAGTTGTTGTTTTATTTATTTTTTTTTCTCTGCATTTATTTTTAATGTACAATATACTCGTATATATATGGTATACACATACTGTATTCATATAATTATATATGAAAGTAATTTTCTATGTATAGATTTGTACATATACCTATATACACAAATATTATGTACATATTTTATATACAACCAGGACTAATTCTCCATTATGCTATTCAAAAAAAAAAAAAAAAAAAAGAAATTGAAAAAAAAATATAGTATAGTATAAGAAAAAATAAATAAAATTTTCATTTAAGATACTTTTTAAAGTGTGCCTGATTTAACGTTTTGATTATTTCCTTTTTAAATTAAGATGAAGAAAAAAAATACATTTTTTTTTTGTTTTTAGTTGTTGCTATTTAAAAAATGCTTTTTATTTTGAAATATTTTTAATTTATCGTTATTATTCATTTTCGTTGTTATATACCATCGCATATATACGACAAACGAGTAGATACCCAGAATTCACAGAATTCATTCATTTAGAAAAAAAAAATAATAACAGAAATATTTATGTACTTTTTTTTTTACTATTAATACATGTTTGTACGTACGTATGCATGTGATATCGTATGTCTCTCTGTTCACATGTATTACACTTATATCAACTTATACTATATAAGTGTCCATACTCTACATAATATGTATTTGTATATATTATGTACTTGAAGTAAAGTTAGTGTTAATGTGGTTTATATACACATACATACATATATATGTATACATATTATTCTTAAGAGGTCATTTTTGGTCACAATTGTACTTACATAATTGGAAATGTGTACAATTGAAGATTGTGGTATGTTTTTGATGTTCTTCATATGTTCATATACCAGCAATATTATTTTAATATGTTGCCATATATCAGTTTCACGCATACTAATACAAAGATGAATACATATTTCATATCATAAGTAAGTATATAATAGTACTTATATGTACACATAGTTACAAATTATTTGGTCAAGAATTTATATACATATATTTTTTGTGTCCCTTGATAGTAATTTCTGGAAATGAATACTTAATGGTTATTATGTTGTAAATGTTGTAAATGTATAAAATGATTTTTAGGTTTTTATTTGAATTTTTTAGTGCTAGTAGTTTGTTTAAGATGAACATTATAATAATGATACCTATACATGTACAAATGTAAATATACTTACGAGTACATATACTTGTGATTGCGTGAACAATATGTAGAGATGTAAAAGATACATTTTTTTTTTTGTTTTGGAAAAATATCTACGTACATATATGTACTAATTTGTGTTCAGTTGCTACATAAAAAGTCATTCTAACTATGTAATAGAGTTTACATTATTTCAGCTATTATTATTGTTTTATTACATTCTATGATTCTATTGTGTTTTTTATTTTATTTAAATATTTAATTCCATGTTTGGTGACTTAATTGTAGATAGCGACTGTCTTTAAAATTCTTCGGTGACCAAACTAAAAAATAAGAGAAATCATTTTCATTGTTTAAATCGAAATTTCATTATCCACCAACGCTCTTCTTCTTCAAAGCTCACTCAGATTTTCGATTTTCAAAGACCCATTTTCATAAATAAGCAACGTGCATGCGCAAATGACTTGAAAATGACTTGCAAGTATTTAAAAAATCTATGATCAGATAGTAAATTGTCAAACTCAATTGCACCATTGAAATAAGTAAATTATAGAAGACCAATTGTGATCATTCATGAAGTACCATGCAAATGCACGCTACATCATCCTATATTCTTGTACATGTGCACTACAAGTTAAGAAATTTAAATACTTAATTTAAATGTTAAAGTATATTCGAAAGAAAAAAGTAGGTACATATTAATTTCATTTTTGAAGGACAAAACAACAAAAATATATAAAATAAATCAAAAACAAAAAAATACCAATAATAATTTTTCTTGTTGAATTTTCTTCCAAGGATTTGTAATTTTTCTTTTATTTTCTTGTGAGTGTATATTGTGTATGATTTGTTTTTTTTTTTTTTTTTTTGTAATATTTTTGTTTTCATATTTCATGTGAAAATTCTTTTATTTTCCGCTGGTTTGCTTCAAAGCAATTTTTGAAAAAAAACAAATAAAACATATTCAATTTTTATTCACTTTTTGTTTTGATTTTGTCGTCTTCGTCGTCGTCGTCGTTGTTGTCTTTTCTGTATACATACTTAGTTCTTATTCTTGTATTTCATTCGTTTTTCTTAACTTTACAGATTTGCATTTTGTACTTTTGTTTGTATCCTTTATACTATTATTTTCATATTTTTTTTTTACTGTGGTTATTGTTACGTAGTTGTTGTTGTTACCGATGGTTATGATGATATGATGATGTCGTTGTTTTGATATCGTTCTATACAACTACAATATTTCAAAATGAAATTACTATTATTGTTATATAAAGTGCAATAGAAAACAGGAAGTAAACTAAAATATGTAACTGAGTACACAAACACACACAAACACACACACCCATTTAAAATAAAAATAAAATAAAATAAAATATAAAATAAATGTACAAATTTTCTTTATTCTCGAAGATGTTCAGTTTTATAAATCGATGCAAAATAAAAATGAAATGAAAAAAAAAACATCCGCATAAAATTTTAAAATAAATCTTTTATTTGTTATTTACACATATAAATGTTTTATTTATTTGTATTGTTATTGTTGATTTTTTTTAATGTTTTTTAAAGTGATAAGAAAAAAAAATAAAAAAATTAAATTAAATAAGGATATTTTGTTAGAGTGCAAAATTGATGTACTTTTTGATTTTCGAAATTGAAATATTATTCAAAAATGTTAACAACTTATGAACTGTAAAAAATTATGAAAATATTTTAAATAAATTTCCAATAAGAAGTGTGATTTATGTAAAATAATAAAAAATGAAACTTAAACAAATTCATATACATACGAAGGATTTATACATACACATAATCGAAGATAAATTTATTTCAGTTTATATATATATGTACATTTTTTTTTTAAATATTTGTATTGCGTTGTAATGTGTATCTGAGTGTATGTACATACATATATAAGCATGCGGTCAAGGATAAATTTTGAAGTAAATCGTTTGAATGAAATATGAAAATGTAAATTCTCAGTGACCGAAAAACCAATTATTTTTGTTTATTGGTTATATTTCTTTTTTGAAATTGTTTTGTCATTTGTTATTTTTTGAGGTAGTATATACATAGTATGTTGTCAAGTGATTTTTGAAAAATCTGTTAAAACAAATAAAATCACAGATTTATGATAATAAACATGCTGTATGTGATAGTATATATGAAAGTGCATGAAAATATTTTTGAAAAATTTATTTTATAAATTACTATAAGAAAATAAATAATTTCATAATAAAATTTCTAACCATTATGATTGATGATTTTTGTTTGAACTGACCGTTTTGTCTTACAATTTTTGGGGTTTGAAATTTCTTTAGAAAGATATACTGTTGCGTGGTGGTTTGATAGTTCGATGGTTTGAACCAGTCAGTCAGTAGTTGGTGCATTACTATCATTCAAGTTGATCAATATTTCAGTAAATCAGCATTTTACACCCAATAATTGATTACAGATGACGAACTAGATTATATTAATTACGATATAATTGCTCTTAAATATAGAACATGGAATTGAATGAACCTAGATTGAAAAAAAAAAAAAATCTTTTACTGTTGAAATTATGTAAGTATAGTACATATTTCTCATATGTTTATGAAAGAATCACATTATTTGTATTTATAAAAATACTAAAATATACGAACATACTTACTTATTATAATGTACCATATCTAAATAAAATGTCAATGCGTTATTTGTTTTGCAATAATGAGGTTTGCAAAATGTAGGTGATCTACAAACAAAAATAGAGACGATGATGATGATGATGCGATGAATTTTTGATATAGTTTTATGTAACAAACAAAAATTACATTTTATGTACTCGTATATATATGTATGTATATGGTTACATAAAATTTGTTTATATGTCTTTTGTAAAGTATTTTTTTCTTATATTTTTATTTTTTTTTTATATTTTATTATTATTTTTTTTTTGACTTTGTGAATAATAATATTTGATGTACTTGTATACATAACATATCTGATTTGATTTAAACAAAATTTATCAACGTGACATGCCTAACGATGTATAAAGTCATAAATTTTGTGGTTATATGACTCTACATGAGTAAAATGTATTATTATAAATATACACGTTGCATTCACTTATACATTCATATATACATACATATATGTATATTTCATTTATGGTACCATATACGCATACTTCTATAATGAAATTTTATAGGAGTAGGATATGTATCATAAGGATATTATATGTTGTATAAAATTTTTACATATGCTGCTGATGCTGCTGCTGCATCATAAACTCAATATATACATATAGTACATATAGTGTAAACATGATGCAAACAAATTTACAATACACATCATTAACGTATACATATTCGTGTCATAATAATAATAGTAATAATAATAATAATATATTTTGAAGTCCCATTTATATGTATATGGAAACATGTATATATACATATTCAATTATAAACGTACATAGTATATGTACGTACATGGATTTATTTTAAATATATGCACAATTTAGGACTTTTTGGTTGTACACATCATTATACGTATATGTATTTAATGTATAAATCTAACATAACAAATTTTATAAATTTGAAAATCTATATATAAAATGAAGTAAATATAAATGATGCAGTATTTTGACACACATAGTAAAATTATAAACAAAAGCAATTATACTGACACATGATGTGTGTAACGATCGTTGACGAATTCTAGGTTATAAATAAATGATGAGTTTTCATATATGAACTCGTACATAAATAAATATGGATGTATGCAGCGCCGATTTTAGCCTCTTGTGCGCTCGGTGCACTTCTAAACTTTTCGCCCTATTTAGTTGAAACTTAACTATTTTAAACTTTAATTTGATTTTTTATTATTATAACAATACAAAATTTAAATTTCTATGGTTTTTCAGAGTTAGGATTACAAACTCGTTTTTCTCTCTAGAAGTTCAGGTTTTCGGGTTCTCTTTTTCAACTTCTCTTTTACTCAAGGGTTCAATAACCATGTTTGTTTACAAATGAAAATACTTATAGTTCAAAACATTTATCGGGTTTTCTTGTTCACACGAATCTAATTTCAATCTGATATTCTTCTTCGTACACGACCACTACAATGCAGTACATAGTTTAAAGAAAAATAGAGGAGAGTAACAAATATTCATGTATCTTTTTATTTTTCTCTCTACTCCTCTTTCTACTCCCCCTATATTTTCATTTTGAAGCAAACATATAGTTATTTTATTATCGAGAATTCGATATGTATATAGAGGGGTAGTGAGAAAAGTAGAAATACATGAATATTTGTTATTATCCTCCTTTAAATTATATATAGTACTACTCTGTAGTACGCGTGTATGAAGAAGAATATTAGATTGAAACTAGATCCGTGTATGTAAGAAAAACTGATAAATGTTTTGACCCATATTTTCATTTGTAAACAAACATGGCCATTAAATATTCAGTATTTGAGAAATAGAAAAACAAGTAGAAAGATACACGAGCCGTATAGTATGTACTGCACTTTAGTAGCAGTGTTTGGAAAAGGATTTCAGATTGAAAATGATTTGTATTTGTATACATTGTACATTGAATTTAATGGTTCACTTTGTTGAAAGTAAACCAATCACACCAAGTCATATAAATAAAATCTGAGTAGATGTGTGTATATCACTTTATGGACGACGACATTTGACGCCCGGTTTTAGTGAACCATTTCAACCTGTAAAAGAACCAGATATGGATTTATGTGTATATACACTTGATTATATGTGTATGCACAATATTTAGTATATTTTATGATTGTTTTTTAGGGTAAAGATATAGGTGTATGTAAATGTATTTGTTATTAAAATTATGTGTAGGTTAATGCTTGAATGTGAATATAGTATAATTTTTCTAGTATTTATTTACATTTGATATGCACATAAATATTGAATAGTCGATGAACAATGAATCATAAAATATTATTATTTAAAATTATTGTGAGCGAATACAAAACTTGTTCGAAAATTTAAATAAATTCGAAATAAAATATTTTCATTGGAAAAAATATTTTATACAGCATTTGAATTATATCAGAAAAATATCATATCGAAAAATGTGTATTTAATAATAAATCGATATTAGAATAATTTTAAATTTTACAAAAAGACTAATTTTAAATACTTATGTAACGAAGTAAATTTGAAAAAAAAAAGTTATCTCTTTGAAATCATTCAAATTTTTCATTTCAGTTAATACTTAATTTTCATACCATAATTTAGATATGAAAATATCCATTGAAAAATATAAACGCAGTCAAATAATTCCTTAGTCATGGACTGTAAATGCATTTTATTACAATATAGTACTTATATGGGGGGGCACAGGCATGATATATGCATGCACATTTTTAGGCTTTTATCTATAAAAAATTATATATATACAAATAAAATGATGTTAACTTTGAATTTCTGATATTGTATTACATTGATTTTATGTTTGTCATTTTGTAATTTATTATATGTTTTATACACAAAAAAAAAAAAAAAAAAAAATAAAAACATAAAAGTAAAACAAGATTTTAAAAAAAAAATTTCAATTGTTTGTAAACTAAATTTTATTTTACTGGATATAAAATTTATTTGGATTTTTAAAGTATATTTTATGTGCATTTATATACATATGTATGTAGATGTACATATGTATAATAATTGTCATCATGTAAAATTTGAACACATATTTAGGCATTCATTGGAATAAAATTGGAATAATGAAAAAAAAAATATTGTCGTTTTTCAATTTTTTTTTTCTTGTTGGCAAATGCATAAAATAATGTAATGTTGGTTATGATGAACGTGTTGTAATCATTAAAATTTATATGTTACGTAATCAATAAAAATTCCAAAAAAAAAAAAAAATGTATATAGTAAACTAACATGATATGTATTATATGAGTACGTACTAGTAATACACAAAAATATAGAATTTAATTTAAAATAATTGAAAAAAACAGAGAGAAGTAATAAATGATTGTCATTTAATTTTTGGTTCAACCACGTTAAACACTCAAAAAAAATTTTTTTATGAATGTGGACTCTTGTAAATGTATCTATGATGATGTACTACTATTAAATGTATAATGTAATATTCGTGTGTGTGTGTGCATGCGGTATAAAAAAAATTTTACAATGATTTATGGTGTGCATACAAACTATAGATGTATGTACATAAATGAATATATTCTATCAATTTTTAAACAAATAATTAAATGAATTTCCTTTTTATATAATATACGTATACATATGTATATTTTTTTTGTATTTTTTGTGGAAAATATTATTTTAAATATGTATGGATATGTTGTAATATTAAGTACCATGTCATTTAAATTTTATTAAAATTATTTTTATGGTTATGAAAATATCATATGATTATGGGTTTTGTGGTATATACGAATTATGTGGAATACTATATGTATGCGTTACGAATTAATACATTATTAATACATTGATTTTAATATATACAATAACGTATATAATAATTATTTATTTTTTAAGGTTATGTCTAGTTCATTTAAAAATTTTATCTAAATCTAAACATACAAATATCTCAAGTGTTCGACCTCATTTAATCAAGTACTATTCGAATTGACGTGATATTACACAGTATATTTTAGATATAATGAAGTGTAAAACCATCAAGTGCACTTGGTTCTATACTATAATGTTGAATGTTGAATGATTTTACATATTTTTATTTCATTTTACATAAATATATTTGAAAATGAAAAAAAAATAATTTGCGTTTTACATAAAATTACATATTTGATGTAGATATTTTTATTACACAGATCTTTTAACACAAATCCTCAATGACAATGTATGTACTTATGTAGTACTGAAGTGATACATCATAATGATTGATTTACGAAAATCTTGTGTTTCACTGTCACCTCTCTTATTTATGATGGGTTTGTTTATCTAAATTTATATTTACCAACCACAGCATACACATTAGAAATGCTCTCTACTACACACCATATAATATAAGAAGAAGATGAGAAACTGGAAGAGACAGAAGAAGTGTACAAGAAACAGGAAGAGACAGAAGAAATACATATATGAGAAACAGTAAAAGACAGTAAGTGGTAGCATATAGGTTGTTGGCAGCTGACTATACTACGATATACGCTAGTAGTACCTTGAATACTTTGCAATACACTCATAGTTTAATTCATGAGAAAGATTCATTTTCTCTTTATACTTACTTTTTACTACACACCATAAGAAATATACAAGAAACATGGGGGGACAATAAGTATTAGAATATAGGGTTATTGGCAGCTAACTATAGTACGATATACGCTAGTCGTACCATGAATATAAATAATCGTAATTTCATTAATGAGAGAAATTCATTTTCTCTTTATACTTGTTTTCTAGGAGATAATAAGTAGTAGAGTAATGAGGTGAGGATATTGGCATCTAGCTATAGTACGATGTACAAGTATACGCTGGTACTACCTTGCATGCCATGTAATCGTACACTTCCATTCATAAAATAAATAAAATAAAAAAATACAACATGATTAGCAAATTTCAGAAACATTACTGCAATAGACTATCAATGCATGCAAAATGAAAAAAAAGAAACTTAACAACAGAAAATCTACATATGTATGTATATGTGTGACAAAAAATCATATAATAAATAATTTTTAGTATTGAAAAATTACAATTTTTCATAAGTTTTCACATAAATTATTTTATTTTTGAAATTTAATTTTGACTTACATTACATACACATATGCGAATATGTAGAAAATATATGCAAACATAGTACATACTTTTATATAAAAAGAAAAATGATTTGTATAAAATTTTATTCCACATGTAGTATACTTTTAAAAAAATTACTTTAGTAATAATTTTATTTTTATAATAAGTGGTACACACATGTATTATACTCTATATACATACTCGTATATTTCTTATAAATCAATTTTTTATTCATTTTTCTTTTGTAACTACTCGTATATTATATAATTTCAAATTGTTGTTACTACAGAAATTATATTTCTTTATGTATGTGTACATTACATATATATGTACATATGTAATGTATGAATATTTTTTTTTCATATTTCTCTTACAACTTTATTACATTAATAAATTCATATCTAAATTTAAAGAATCTAAAACAAAATTTCTTCTTTTTTTATTATAAATATTGTTCCATATAGTTTTTTGGTTTTTCTTTTTTGCTTGTAACTTGTAACTAAAAACAAAATAAAATGAAAAGAAAAAAACTTTAATTTCACATATGGTATAGAGTTATTGATATTTTATTATATGATTCTTATTTGTTCGTTTAGTTTTTTTTTTTTTAAATATTTTTTTTTAACTTTTTAATTTGATAAATTCAAAGTTTATTACACACCCACTATATTTGGACATGTACAGAAATGTATGTATGTAGATACTATTTATATGCATAAAATTTGATATTTATTATGAAAAGTATATAATAAACATAAATACACCATTGCATTTTTATAGATGGTGCTGGTACTGGTAAGTATAATATTGTAGGTTGTGTTGGATACGAGGTATGAACTACAATCTACACATAAACTAAAAATTAAAAAAAAAAAAAATTAAAATATTTTTTTTAATTTTAGATATTCTTTTTAAATTTTGCAGTATACTTACTACTTCATACATGCAAACATCAGCTGTTTATATACATATATATGTATTAATGTGTGCTAAAAGAATAGTAAACTTTGTAAAATGGAAATTTCAAGTTCTTCATTTTGTTATAATATAAATTTTCGAAAATGCATTTTATAAATGTATGCATCTCTGTGTATGTACATATAAGTGTTTATACGTGAAAATAATAAAAGTTTTTGTTGAAAAGATTTTTATTTTTGTTTTCTTGTTTTTGAGGTTTTTTTTATAAAATAAAAAGTTTATGTTTTATTTCATTTTATTTTTATTTTTTTTCTTTCTTTTGTGAATTACAGTTTAATTATATTCAAAAATTTAATGTGTTCTGAGACTAAAAATGATATCATCATCAGTGGTTCTACAAATAATCCTTGAAGAGACAAGAAGACCTTCACACTGAAGTGATTATATGGCTATATCACTCAGCAAAAAGTAAAAAATTAAAAAAAAAAAAAAATAAAATTGTAGAAGATTGTAAGTTGCAAGTTTACCATAAATTTTTCGAAATTATCTGGAAATATTTGTACGGTTGTAATACGAAAGAGGAAAATATTTTTTTAAGATTCAGATTTATAGAATGAGAATTTTTAAAATGAAATCTTTAAATATTTTTTATTTCTATTAATGCTCAAAATTTTTCAAAATTGAAATTTTTTTTAATAAAATCTTATAATATTTAACATTGAAAACATTATTATCATCAGATGCCCGGCGGACACGTTCAGACTATTCCAAATGCTAATTAATGGCTACAACCACTACAACTAAATTATGATTGTTTTATTTACATTCAGTTTTCTTCAGTATCTAATTATTTACTGTATCGGATATCAATAAGTAAAATTTTATTATTGTTTTGCTGTATATTCGAACATAAAATCGTTCGTATCTTGAATAACGTGTGTTTATTCTCTAAATAATTCTGTTTGATTAGTTGATACGAGAACGATCAAGATAAATAATAAATTGATATTATGTTTGAATATATTTTAATAATTTTTCAATATTTTCTAATAATTACATTTGTGCATACACTTTATGTATGAAATTCTATTTTCTATATAGTATACATCACCATACCTTATGTGATTATTTGAAATAATTTATATTGATTATTCAACAAACTACATATTTATTTAATCTTAAAATCAATCTAAATAATTTTAAATAAAATTGATACAGAATGATAAAATCAATTTAACGTCTATACATATGAGTATGTAAATACATGCATGTACGAGTATGTGTATATATAAAATAATTATTTATGATTAGAAAATAATTGTAAAATCTTTGAATAAATAAAATTTATTTGTTTCTTTAAATGAATTTTTCAAATATTTAAACAACTGTAAATAAAATGAATTATAAATCATTTATGAATGTGGTACATAGACCACTCTGATATACATATTTCAATATTTCATATACAAAATCAATATAAAACAAACACAAAATATTACATAATTTCATATAGAGCCTAGCAATAAAAATAAAAGGATAAAATAACCAGAAAAAAAAAAAAACAAATAAAAAAGGAAACGAATTTCTAACAAATTAATTTTATGTAAATTTTTGATATTATGTATTTACATATACAGAAATCTACATTTTGTACATGCATAATCTCGAAAATATTTTATGGTTTCCAATGATATCGTACTATATGTAATACTACTTATATACAAAAACGCAAAATTTGTAACATGATGTATATACATACATTAGAAAAAGAAAAAAAAACAGAAACAAAATAAATCAGTACAAAACATGACGACAAAAATATAAATACATATAATTAAAAAAAAAAAAAAATAAAATAAAATACATAAACAAACGTACATACTATACAATTAGATACTATCAGATGTGAATGTACAAAAAATTGAAAGATTTGCTTTTTCTAATTTTATTTAATTTTTTATTTATTTTTATTTTTTTTTTTTGTCATGCTTACATTATATTATTGTTATCATTTGAAAAGCAAACATTTTCCAATATGAATGAATTCATTTTCGAAAATAATAATAATAATAATAAATACTAAAGTACATATGTATGTAGCAGTGGCGGAGCCAGTAGTTTTTCCTCGGGTGTTCAGATTTTTTAATAAATATACAGATTCATTACACAAACAATAATAATTAAAACAAACTACCCTTAAAAATTTTTGGTCCAAAATGGCGGGTTTTACGAAATCCGTTTTTTATCCAGATCAGGATATTTGACTGGATTAGTTGATATACCATTTCTTCTTCTAGAACTTCCTGTTCTACTTGTCACAGTTTATTTCACTTTGATTGGATTAGCGGTTTTCGAGATATAAGGACTTAAAGTCAAAATTTCGTGTTTTTTAAAAATCACTTTTTCAACTTCTTTTGATTACGGTATAACTTCTAAACTTGAAGGATGACATAAATATTGTATTGTTTCATTTGAAAGGTTTTTTTTGTCCTCTTTCCAATGATATTATATTTATGGATAGAAACTGCATAGATAAAATATAAATGCACAAATATACAAAAAATTGCGAAAAAATATACACATAATTTCATGCATTTTCATACATATTTGAGTAATTATTTCAAAGCTTACTATTTTTCGTAGTATTATTTACCTTTTACTAAATATGTATGTACGTAAAAAATTCAGTGAAATTCAATTTTATTTACTATTTACAAAAATATACAAAAAATTCAGTTTAATATTAAATTCAGCTTTTGTTTACCCTTCTACTAAAATTTATATAAGTTAAGTAGTAAAATTAAGTTTCATGTGGTTTCATTTACCTTTTACAAAATTTTATATAAAAAATTCAGAAAAAAATTATTACTAACTTTTTTCTAAAAAATTATTTTGTATGAAAAATGTGTATTTTTTCGCATTTTTTTTGTATATTTGTGCATTTATTTTTGATTCCTATAGAATCGATCCCATATGTCTGGCTGGGTGTACATGATCAACATAATGGAAATGTGAACCAACAACATAACATGCATGTAAAATGTACAAATTGTATTTGTATATTGTATTCTGTATTCTGTATAAAATTAATTGTAATTGTACTGCTGTACATTCTCTGTACATTTACATATTTCTTATAAGTTTATAAGAAAAAGAAATTTAAAAGAGAAGAGTATAAAAGAGATCAATATATGGAGTTCCAGTTCCACCAACTTACATTACAAATTACAATACAATTACAACTCAAACAAGATGTTTCATAATAAATGATTATATTCTTCTCTCTTAAATTTCTTATCTTATATAAAGAGAAGATATCTTATAATTTAACGAGAAGAGGAATTTCTTATAAGTTTATTAGAAAAAGAAATTTAAAAGAAAAGAATATAAATCAATGTATGGATGGAGTATCAAGTCAAGATGTTTCATAAATGTTCATTTCAAAATGTGAACACTTAAACAACTTCAACTTGATAGTATAAATTCAAAGTTTTCTGTCGCTTCATATACAAAATGTGAACCATTGATATATTATAGAAAAACGAACTTTAATATGTTTGTTTTAAAATGTGAACACTTAAACAACCTCAACTTGATAATATATGATAAATTGAAGTTTTTGGTCGGTTCATATCTAAATGTGAACGCGGCTTATATATAGAAAAACGAAATTTAAAAGAGAAGAAAATAAATCAATATATGGAGTATCAAAATTTTTCATATGTTCATTTCAAAATGTGAACACTTAAACAACTTCAACTTGATAATATAAATTCAAAGTTTTCTGTCGCTTCATATATAAAAATGTGAACATTGATATATAGAAAAACGAATTTTAATATTTTGTTCATTTCAAAATGTGAACACTTAAACAACCTCAACTTGATAATATAAATTGAAGTTTTCTGCCGATTTATATTTATATTTGAACTTTAGTGAAGTAATGTATAGAAAAACGAATTTTTTATTGTTTTCTTGATCTTTTACGATAAAAATTTGTTTTTGAATTTGTTACAAATTTTTATGATCATGTTCATATAATTTTAGGGTGTTCACTGAACACCCTGAACACTACCACCCTCCGCCGATGGTATGTAGGATTATCTGCGTATAATATGTACAATAATATATTATGCATGGTAAATGTACACGTGTAAGTTACACACAAAAATATACATATGTATCGTATGTATAGCTCTACTCTTATTCGATGTATGTATATTTTTGTGTAAATTATACAAAAAATATAGTAATGTATGTATGTACAGTACATACAAAATTTTTTAGACCGTATCCATAATATTGGACAGGCCTTATATAGTAGAACGTGTAGGAACCATGATTTAATTAACATAAAAAAAAATAGAAGACAGGGATACAGCAATTGAATGAAACAAGAGTTTAAATACATATAAAAAAATAATAAAAAAAATATCTACATTCACACACATATTTAAGTGGGCTAAACTTCCGAATTGGGGCCGCCAGCTTTTGAAACGAGACCTTCCGATAATGATACTTTGGAATGTCCTCTTTGACGTGGTATATGCCTCTGTTGGCGCAAATTCATCTTAAGGACGCAACCTACCCTTAAAAATTTTTGGTCCAAAATGACGTGTTTTACGAAATCCGTTATTTCTCCAGATCAAGATCTTGGATCGAATTAGTTAATATAACATTTTAAAGATAACTTCCGGCTTCATTTTTCACAGTTTATTTCACTTTAATTGGATTAGTGGTTTTCGAGATATAAGGACTTAAAGTCAAAATTTCGTGTTTTTTAAAAATCACTTTCCCAACTTCTTTTGATGACGCTATAACTTCAAAACTTGAAAGATGACATATATGTTTTATGATATCATTTAAAAGGTTTTTTTGTCCTCTTTCCAATGCTATCACATTTATGTACAGAAATTGCATAAATAAAAAAAATAAATGCAAAAATATACAAAAAAATGCGAAAAAATACATATTTTTCATGCATTTTCATATATTTTTGAGTATAATTATTTCAAAAGCTTACTATTTTTCGTAGTATAATATATTATTTACCTTTTACTAAATATGTACATACGTAAAAAATTTAATAAAATTCAATTTTATTCACCTTTTACAAAAATATACAAAAAATTCAGTTTAATGTTAAATTCGACTTTTGTTTACCCTTCTACCAAAATTTATATAAGTCTTAGCAAAATTGTTTCATTTATCTTTTACAAAATTTTATATATATAAAAAATTCAGAAAAAAATTATTACTAACTTTTTTCTAAAAAATTATTTTGTATGAAAATTTGTATTTTTTCTCATTTTTTTGTATATTTTTGCATTTATTTTTTTATCTATGCAGTTTCTATACATAAATGTAGTATCATTGAAAAGAGGACCAAAAAACCTTTCAAATGATATAATAAAACATATATGTCATCTTTCAAGTTTTGAAGTTATACCGTCATCAAAAGAAATTGAAAAAGTGATTTTTAAAAAACACAAAATTTTGACTTTAATCTCAAGGACCGCTAATCCAATCAAAATGAAATAAACTGTGACAAATAGAGTAGGAAGTTCTCTTTCAAATGGTTTATCAATTAATCCGATCCAAGATCCTGATCTGGAGAAATAACGGATTTCGTAAAACCCGCCATTATGGACAAAAAATTTTTAAGGATGGATTGCGTCCTCTAGATGAATTTGCGCCAATAGAGACATATATCACGTTAAAGAGGACATTCCAAAGTATCATTATCGGAAGGTTTTGTTTCAAAATCTGGCGGCCCCAATTCGGAAGTTTCCCCATTTAAGTGTATATGTAAATATTAACGCAACAATTATATCATAATATAATGATTATATAATTATTTTAATTAGATATTATATATATACGCAAATAATAATATTTATGCAAATTATATGCATGTAAGTATATATGTATGTATGTTATACGATTTATATACATACGTAGCATATATTCATCGAAAATGAATGAAGCTTGAACTGAAAAATATTTAATGAGCTACAAAATATAATACTATACTTTCCGATATGTATACATTAGTATATATGGTACATATGAATTTGATATGAATTTTTGTATTTTAGGTCATATAATGTATGTATGTCCATACATAAATTTATGTTTTTATTTTAGTTAACTTTTCATAAAATTTAGACATTATACGAGTACGTATATTGTATATATGGAAAAAATGATATTTGTACAATTTATATAAATATATACACATACAAAAAAAAGTTTAGAGTTTATGTAATAAATTAATTTATAATCTTGTATATTTTGTATTTGTAAATCAAATGTCAAAAATTTTAATGTGTTTATTATAAATATAGTAGACAAAAATCGATCGTCATTTATAAACTACTTAACTATGCAATGCATACACAAAATGTGCATACAATATTCTATGAATAAGTATTTTAATTGAAATTAATGTATGTATATACATATGTATGTATTTTTATGTTTTGTGTTACATTATCAAAACAAAAATATTTTATTACAATTTATTTATTCATGTTGGCGTACATACACATGTATATAATATCATTTACTTTATATGTGTATGTGTACATTTTATATTTGTTTTTATAATGTTATTGTATTTATTATTACATTACATAATCAAACATATAAAACAAAAATCACAATCACAATACAATGTTATTTTATACATACATGTATTACAGACGTACGTACTATGTATACATGTTTAAAGTCATAATACTTATATCTACTAATAGTTTTGGTAAAATTTTCTGAATAAAATATATGTACATATGTTTTTATATGTAATTATATATTCAAACTTACATACTTATTTATTGGATATTGAATGAACGAGTATACTTTACATTTATTGACATATGTGTATTTTTACATCCTAAATAATATGTACGAGTATATTGATATTTAATAATGAGAATCATATTACAATAAAAAATTTTTTTTTTTTTTTTAGTTAAATAAATTATAAATTTTCATAATTTCATATTTTGTATTTGATAAAATATTTATTTGGAAATAAACATATTACATATTTCATATACAGAAATATAATTTGGTTATTATCGCAACTCAATTAGTATAAATACCATTTATAACAGTTAATCGTTTAAATAATTACAAATGAATAATATGAAAAAGTGAAAAAAACAATATGAATAGAAGATACACATTTTTCTATCGCATAGGTAATATGATACGATAAAAGATAAAAGTTAAATGTTTTACGTACAATCTTATACATAATGTATAAACACAAATTTAATTTATAATTATGTAATTTAGAAATTGTTTATAATGTTTATGGTTTATCTAATAAGTAATTTACATACATCTGTACGTATATACATAATATTATTGTTAAAATGCAATATGTACTACTTAAATTGTGTATCGTATACATTATACGAGTATACATAAAATCGTATAAAATGACAGTCAAAATAAACATCTCATAATGATTACATGATTGTAAAATATGTAATTTCTGTTTCTGTACAATTTATTGGACATCAGCAATAAAATATGTTTTATGAATCATTAAAATGCAATTTCTCTTTATACTTGCAATGCACTATACACCATAAGAAGTAATATACGAGATCAAAATTATCAATATTGTTATTGGCAAATAACTATAGCACGATATACACTAATACCTAGTATGTCTCTTATACTATATGCAATCGTATTTTCATTCATGAGAAAAATCTATTTTCTCTTTATAGCTACTCAATGCTGAGCACAACACACCATAAGAAGTATGCAAAAAACAAGAAGAGAAAGTATAAAAAAGTAAAAATAAATAATATTAAGTTAAATAAGTATAAAGTATTTTTTGGATAATATTTTTGTGAATTATTTAGTAGCTTTTCACAGTTTCTATTTTCCTTTAATACCAATCAATGTGAGACAATCGCATTTTTAAGCATATTAAATATTTATTTCTATAAACTGATTTTTTATTTTCTTATTTTGTTTTTTTTTTATTTCAATTTAAAAAAGAAAATACGAACAAAGAACAAACATTTTCATTTTAAAATTAAAATATTCCATATTTATAAAATATGTATATCTACTTTATATCATTTTAGAAGATAGTTAATGAAAGAAATTGTGAATTTATGTATTTTTCTCTTTCATATTATTATTATTAACCTGCTTACCTACACGTACACATTTACATACATATCATATACTATATATTAAGAAATATTTTTTATAAATTATAGAACGACCAATTATTATAATCATTAAAGCATTCTCGTATATAAGGTGCATTTATGTCACTATACTCATTCATCTACGAATAAATACCATTGAATAATTTTTTTAATTATTTATAGTAGAGTTTATATACATATACATAAGTATCTACTTCAAATAGATTCTTCCCGGAAGAAATGATTATTTTTTATTTTTAATTTAAATATGGCTTCTTAAAATAACTATGATTCTTTGTATTAGAATGATTGTATTGTTATTTTTGAATTTAATATTAAATTTAATTAAAAGAGAATGAACAATTTTTTTCAATCATTTACATAGTAAAAATTAAAAATGTATCCCTGGAGAAAATTTTTTTAATTTACTTATAGTTGACAACACTGATTGTTATCGATAAATGGTTAATTGATTTGTAATTTGTTATACACATCTAACATCAGCTTTCATATTGTAAAGTAGGTAACATCATTGCCTAAAATAATTAATATTAACATTCACCAAGTTCATTTTAAAAATTCTAATACTCTTATTGTTTGAAATGGAAATTAGAACGTTGTGCATAGCAACTTCATTTCATTTTATTAAGTATATGTATTTTATACTCAATTTTATATTCAAATCAAATGTTATTTTTATTTCAATTTCATTTAAATTTCAAATTTTTAAATAAATAATTATGATTGTGAATCAATCATCATCATATGGTGAGTTTCATTCAAAAATTCCATTAAATGGAATTTTATAAAATAATATAAGATAAGCTATAAGCTATGAATGCATTGTTTATATAATGGAAAATACTATTATATTGAAATTCAACTGGGAAATAATATGTAACTTTCATTAACGTATACAAATATGTATATATATATATATGTAAAATATCCTTTCTAATGTATACTATATAATAATATTTTATTATAATTCACAAAAGTATATTTTCCATTCATATAAATGATAATCAGAAGAAAGGATATGAAATGTGTGTACTGACCATATGATGTGTTGTATACATACATATGTATGCGTTAACGAACGACATATTATACACTTATACGTATACGTAAATGGCATAAATACTTATTTGTGTTATTTGTAGAAAAAAAATATATTCTTTTGTATGTACTATTATAGTAATACATACATAAATATGCATAATATTTGAAAAGGAAAGAAAAAAATTGTAAGTATTATTATATATACGAGTATATGTATGTATGCATTTTTCTATATAATGACAATAATAATGAATTGTTATACGCATATTCATATATATGCACATATTATAAGTATTCTTTATTATTATGGTTTTTCATTCATTGTCTCTATTCATACATACAAATTTATATACGAGAATGTATGCTCCGTAACTTCAAAAATCTGATTCATTTATAATATACGAATACGTTTTTATTTTTTTATACATTATTACTCGTATACTGTATGTACATTATTTGCATTCAAAATGTTTATTTTCTGACTTTGTTTGAAATTAAATGTATTATTATATGAGGGCATATACATATTTATCATTCGATTCTATATATGTACATACATAAATATATGTATGTATGATTTCTAAATCATTTCAATTCATTTCGTTCATAAACAAACATATACATATACGAGTACATATACGAGTATGCATGCATTTTTCTATATAAAATATATATTTTTAATATTTTCATTTTAGTAATTGTAATTTTATCTATTGTTTTTATGTATGGATGTATTATATGTGTTTCACTTATTTGTTTAATATTTTTTCTATTTTCAAATCTGTCTATATATAAATTTTAATTATGTGTTTATGTTGGAGTTGTTATATTATATTCACATACATATGTACATATATTAAAATTCTATGTACTTATGTATGTATAATTCATATGATCATATTCATATGCATGTACTTATGTTAAAATTTCATTATACACCATATATTATGACTAACTTTTATTTTGTTAACAAGTTACACATACATACATTTATACGATGTGTTCATACTACTCTTACACATTTAAATAAATGCATTCATATATACATATATGTATCTGTGTAAGTCTAAGTAGGTACATAAGTTGTAATTTTCATTTAAATGAAAACGTTAATAGAAAGCTTTTCGAAGAGTCCAGTATTATTAAAAGTGAATGGACAAAAATATTTTGTGTTTTAGTATAAGGATGCATATATACATATATATATATGGATATGTGTACATTATTATGCATGCGTTTGTGTATTTAGGACATTCACATACTTACATACATTTGGGTATAGTATATATTCTATATTGAATGAGATAAAATTATTTTTAAACGAAAAATATCATCAAAAATGTTTTATATGTAAAGTAAGTAGTTGTTGTTATGTGGATATTTTACTATGTGTAAGCTTAAGAAATATTGTTAAGTTTGTTGTCTAGTCAATTTTAAATCCATACACACACCCTACACTTACAGATGAACAGATTTACATATTAAATATATATATATATATATATATATATAGAATGTATATGTACACTTTTTACTTGAGTTGGTATACACATAATATAATCACATGAGATTTTAACATTTAACAGAATAAATGAACTGAGATTAAGGCTCATATGCATATCGTTAAATAAAAAAAAAAAAAAATAAATATATTCAGGAAATTGGATCGTAAAATTTTACAGTATGTAACGTACATTATATAACATGCATATGAAAGACTGTAACTGTAACAACACTCTTATAACAAAATACAGATATTCTTGTTGTTGATAATTACATTTCATAGTCTATACATAGTACTCGTACAAGTCACATAAAGGATTCATTTTATTATTGTTAAAACTATAATTTTATTTTAAATGTATGTAGGTATACAGTATTTTCCATATACATATGTACGTATGTATGTATAAATTTTTAACTGGACGTGTATATAATATAAACATTGTTATGTAATGGTTTTTGCATATTCTTACAAATCGATTCGATTGTCTCTATAGATGTAGTGTTTTTTTTTTATTGTTCATCTACATATTTATTTGTGATATTAGTTGAAATATTTTTTAACATCAAATTATCTATATGTATAGATATTTATACATATGTACATACTATTAAAAGAGATTACAGCTTACAATTACCGCAAATCATAATTAATTCAACTGTTAAAATTACATAAATGTTTACAAATGAATATAACCTGTGTTCTGTAATATATAGTAATTTTGTAAAAAAAAATAAAAATAAGTATTTCTATGTACGTACATATCTATATGTTTGTGATTATAATATTAAAGATTTTCAAACAATGAAATCGAAGGTATAAAAATTACCTAAATTTTAGTTTGAAATATTTTTAAGGAATTAAATGGAATGCATAATTTGAATATATCTAAATTATAAGACGAAATTGCACTTTATTTTTCGTCTATTAAATTAAAATAAAATAAAATAAAATAAAAGTATTTCTCACTATGCTATACATTCAAATGAAAAAAATTTATTAAAATTTGATTTATTTATTTACCCAGTAGTACCTAAATGAAAATGATTTACATTTTCCTTTTCATAAATTTCTTATGGAAATTTTATTTTTATTTCATTATATTTATGTATATTTCTTTTTATAATTTCTCTTTCTCTCCATAAACGCAAATATAATTAAATTCGAATTCAATTCATTTTCTTTTTGACAAAATCATTTCAATGTTTTCAAATTTAAATTACATTAAATGAGAAGAAAAAAAAAAGGATTTCAAAAAATATACATACATAATAAAAGGATAAGAATATAAAATGAAAATCAAAAAAAAAAAGGAAGAAAAAAAAAATATTTTAAAATCAAGAAAACTTTTATAAAACTTGAAAATTTATCATAATTTCGGTATGTTACTACTGTTACTGTTTTCGTATAATATATGTATGTATATAAATGTATTCGTTTATGTACATTACATATTAGAAAATATGAAAACTTTATTCAACATTAAAAGTTGTGTAATTCAATGTGGAAACATCAACAATTTTACTAATTGTACTTTCTGCTCTGATTATGTGTACATACTCATACGAATACGAGTAAGTATATACATAGTTATTAGTTAGATATTCATTCATTTGTATGTAAATATGCAAATTTACATAAATATACATCATTATATTCTCTATTCTTATAAATGAACATCAGATACTCGTATATTTAACAAGTTCTGTAGTAATTTTTGAACCTTTATCAGTTCATGAAAATGAAAAAAGGCAATATGGTTATGGTAGTACGTAGTAGTACTAGTACATATAGTATTATGTCAGTGATACTATATAGTAGTAGAGAAAGAAAGAACAAAGAAGAACAACAAAAACAAAAATCATGTCTATCATATACATAATACTACAATTACGAATTACATCGTATAGTAATGTATGTATGTATATCAAATTTTAGTTGATTCGTGAAGAAGTCTACACTACACAGGTATAAATCTCATTAGAACGCTCTCTCCATTACGTTTTCTTTATACAGACAGACCACCAGAGACCGTATCCAATCCGAATTCAATGAATGAAGAAGAAAAGTTTTCATTTGAAAATTTACACTTAACAAATATTTTTACACATACACAATATGTACAGTTATATTGGCTATATTTCTAGGAGTGAGTATAGTTGTTATATGTATACGAATATCATTAATTTAGTCTGTTTTCACTTTTCAAGAAAATTATAATGTAACAATATTAGCTATATACAATATTGTACTGTAATTGGACACTTCCGAAATATGTATTTAAAGCAAATACTTATATAAATACATACATAAAAACGTACTTATGATATATAAGTAACTTCTAATTAAAATCATCTTCACAAGGTATCAATGAACCTTTCAAACTTTCTAAATGATTATCTTATGAATTTTATGTAAGAAGAGAAGCTGTTTATATCTATACATATTATTTATCTGAACTAAATGTTATTGTATTTGCGTGTTAATTTCAATGTAATTTAGTTTTTATTATACATGTACATACATATATTTTTCATTTTTCAGATATATAGAGAGATGTAAACATTATAAAAAAAAAAAAAAAAATAAATAGAATTACTCAAAAAAAACAAAAAAAAAAAAAACAAAAAAACATTTTGATAGACAAAACACTACAAAAACAGACAAATATGTAAATGAGAATGAATAGATGAATATCGTAGATAATTGATAGATAAATACCAATTCACGTGTATATCCATGTTAATTAAACAGAATAATAATAATTTGCGTATTCAATATTTTTATTAAAGCAATGGTACTATACGAAAATATGTTGTATAATAAGGAATCGTATATTATGTATGCATCTTATAGAAAATTTTATTACATTACTGATATTTTTATTTCTCTCATTCTAAACACGTTTTATATACGAGTATTTTATCATCAAAGTATAATAATTAAAATATAATTTAAATTTTGATTTAATTGTAAGTCTGAAGAATTTAATATTTTTTTTGTGATTTATTTTACATCACTTTATAATATTGCTTTTATTGTGGATAAATACATACTCGTATTTCTTCATTTCAGTTATTTAAATTTAATTTTATAATTGATTTACAAATACACTGAAAAATATATGTATATTATATTCTATATGGGTGTTAATAATTTTATTGAATTATATTTTAATGATTTAGAAATAAATTTACATACATATACATTATATATACTTAATTTTCAGTAGGTAATATTTTAAAATATGTTAATTAAGTATAAAGAAGGATTCATAATTATTATAGATGTAAAATGTACAAATGAGGTGAGGTGGTGGGTGGGTACAATTTCACACAATTTCAAAAATTCTTATTAAAGAAATATAAAAGAAAAACTCTTATATAAATATCTATTGCTTGTGTGTGAATGCATGATTTTAATTTAATAACTTTTTTTTTTTTGTTTTTAAATTAACTTAAAATATAATAAATTGTAATTGAATTTCATTTAAAAAGCACATTAAAATAAAAAATAAAATCAAAATAAAAAATAAGGAATATAACAAATTCGTATATATTTTATACAATTAAATACGAGTATTTTACAAAAAAATAAAATATTTTGAATGTAGAGGGTATTAACTTAACGTAGTAAAACGTCTCGTAAACCTCGTCTCGGAGTAAAATATAAAATATGTTAGTGCTTGTATTTTATTAGATTTACTCGGTCTACGAACCGCTTACTACGTTTAAGTGAATACCGTGAGTTATTATTAATTTACTCGTATTTGGACATTTTTATTTATGAATTACTTGCACAAATTACATTAAAATAAAATAATTTTAAATAAAATTTTTATTACAAAATTTGAATTAGAATCACTAAAATTATGACAAGAATTATATATGTACTTAATTTGTTTAACAAAAATTTTTTACTAAGAATTCATTAAATAATATAAATAACGATTTTTAGAAATTGAAAATTTTCTGTATTTAGAAATAAAAGTTTATACTGAAATTATTTTGATTCGAAATTAAATGTATTTTATGTTAATTAAAGCAATGAAATTTTATTCTTTAAATATAGTGTATAACAATTATCATGTTGTATGAATAATTTGTAACCGGATTATATTCTAATCAATTTTTCACTTTAATTTTATAAACCAAATATAATTTGTTTAGATAAAATTTTATTATTATATATTATTTTGTTTTACAAAATATTTATAACAATTACTTACATAAATGTATATACTATGTATACCAAATCAATATATAAATCAATGGTTTATTTTATCGATTTATTTAATTTTTTTTATTTATTTTATTTTACAGAAGCAATATTTAATTTGGTATTAAATGTACACATAAATAATTTTTTTTTTTTTATAATATTAAAGGCAAAATTGAATTTAAAATTTTTCATGTAATTCGTGATTATACGAATATTATTAATAATAATATTCAAAATAATAAATATACAAACACATATGTATTCAGGCGGATATTAAATATAAATGTATGCACAAATAAAAAATCATTTTTATTTATAATGTATAGTAGAATGTGTAGTATATATATACATGAGTGTATTTTCAATAATAAAATAAAAATGAACAAAAAAAAAAAATAATTGTTTTGTATTCGTTGGTGTTGTGTGTTTTTATTTTTACAGTAATAAATAAATTAAATTAAATCCGGAATTAGAAATTATTTGTATCCAACTAATATACAACACACCTACTTATATATTATTTACATATAATGGGCCTTACTTATAAACCATAACTAAGTTATTAATAAGAACTTAATCGTTTGTTAACTATTTTTTCATACTCATAACAAATTTAATCTTAACTTTAGTGTTAGTAGAGACTTTAAATTTTAATCGTGGCCAGAGCTCTATTAAGTCGTTATTAAGAGCATAATAACTTAATTTTTGATCAAACTATCAAAGAATTTCAAATTAAAATATAAAATAGGCATAATAACATAACATAACATAGTAAC
The DNA here is from genome assembly GCA_951394055.1 of Villa cingulata. Lineage (NCBI taxonomy): Eukaryota > Metazoa > Arthropoda > Insecta > Diptera > Bombyliidae > Villa > Villa cingulata. The sequence continues at coordinate 11,100,776 of OX596020.1, read as the reverse complement.
ATATGACATAAAATAAAAAAAAAATGTTTCTTTATTCAAATTGACATAACTAACTGACTATTGACATAACAAAATTATAAATTTCAAATGTAAAATTACAATTAGTAAGCAAAAAGAGCTTTTTAAAACAGCTTTTTAAATTAAAACTTGGTAAACTGTTATGAGTACCAAAATTAAAGTCACTTTTAAATTCGTTATGTCATTACTAAAATAAAGTCGACTTTAAGAAATTTTTATGAGTAAGGCCCAATATGTAAATGAGAATCGATTAGTATTAATTCAAAATATTTGATAGGTTATGTAAAAAATAAACTAAACTAAATCAATACTAATACTTATATATGAGTACGTACATAAAATATGCCTAATAATAATATGATATGTGTATAATTAAATTTAATTTTGAATTATATAATTCATATAATATAATAATCCTTTCAAAATTTTAGATTATTTATTGTGCAATGTACATACAATTGTACATATCATACAAGTACATAATATCTAAAATATTAAGGTATTCACTTAATACAGTAAAAGGCTTGTTAATAGAATTTTGTATGAACAAATTTTTACACCAACAAAGTAAATTTAATTCTTCAAATTAGTCACGTAATTCATTTACGAAGTGCCGTGTAAAATAATTTCTGTCAATTTCGTTGTCATTTGTGTCAGGGGGAGACCAAAGAAACGGTGTATAAGTAGATGATATTAAGAAGGATATCAGGAAGACGGTCATTAATGACTGGAAAAATATGACAATGGACATGAACGTATGGAAGCAGATCCTATAGTGGATGTTCAAGGCACGTAAAGTTTTATCAGTTCTTAATTTGTGTTTAGTATTTAATATGGAATTTTGCGTTTTCGTGTTAGTTATTATGGCGTAGAAAAATTAAATTAAATTAAAATGAAATTTACGACCATGAAAATTATAGAAAATTTCAAATATATATGTATACTACTGAATTACTCAAGTCACAGTGCCTCCACTTAAAATCTATGTGTAAATTTACTCTGATGCTCTCTTAAGTGAATACCCTTATTTTTTGATAAATAATAACATTTGTATTTACATATTATGTATTACTATATTTGACATTAGAAAAATAATTGTGGGCGATTTTTACGTAGTATTCAAATGTATTTACATATATACATAGTTTCGAAACAATCGAATGTAATTAATGTAATGTATAATGAGTAAATATAAATTCTAATTTTACAATTTGTTTTGTAATAATTGATCACATTATATAAAATTTGAATTTATATAAAAAAAGATCAAATAAACTTTTATAAACTCAATATAATTATACGATTCATAAATATATTAGCTAGAATTTGTAATTATTTTGAAATTATCAAATAAAAAATTTACGAAAATAATTATTATTATTATTATTATTCTAAATTAAACATAGATCATATTTAATAAATTTAAATTTATGTATTTGTTAGGTTCACACACAAGAATGGATTTATTTATGAACTTTCTACATATGACTACGAATGCAATATGTATTGGATGAGGCAAGGGCAAGAGTAATGTAATGTTTTAATTTAAATTGGATGCCATTTTGTTAGGTAAAAAAAATTGGTATCTGTTTTCATTATTAATCATTATCATCAGTGCTACCGCTCCAGGTGAGTCAAAACTTTCATTGAAGTGAATTCTAGACTATCATTTTCTGTTTTCATGAAAAGTTTATTCTGAGTTATATGGAATTGATGACACTTTGAAGATGCAGTAAAGTCAAAGATCAATGACACATTAGACTAGACTAAACAGAATATGAATTATCTATCTACAGAATAAAAATGTTTATCAACGCATTGTCAATTCAATATTCAAATTGCGACTTTTCTTATAAAAAAAATAACATATTAAATTCTTCAATGAATTTATATTATTCTAAATATTTTATTTGTTTTTAATTAAAAAAAAAAAAAATACCATTCATCACTAAATTATCTTATTAAAAAATATACATATTTCATTTTATTCACACATATATCATATTTTAACCACATTATAACCATTCTTAAACACCATTATGGTGAAATTAGTTCAATATACTCAACCTTACAAAAATATACAAAAAATTGATTAACGTAAGTATAATTATGTTTTATCATCAAATGTTTGACTTTTTTCTTGTACATATAATGAGAAAAAAAAATATCCCATACATATGTGTAAATATTAAAAAAAAATTAAAAGAATAAATAAATAAAATGCACATACGTACAACAGTACATACAATATGTTTATTGTTTGAACGGTAATATTTTATGATATGTGAAATTATGTATAGTAAGTATACATACGAGTATATAGAATAGAATTTCAGATGTAGAATTACCATAGAAATCAATCAATTCGAATGATTAAATTACTGCAGGCATTTTCTAAATTGATTCGAATACAACAGGATATTTATGAAAAATAAATTTATGGGAATTTTGTATAAATTTTCGTGAAGTTATATTTTAATGAATAATTTTTATTGGTATTTTTTTTTTTTCACTTATTTTTACCTGTTTTGGAAGCACGACGCCATCAAAATGATTTGAAGACTTATTATTATCATGTGTCATGTGTATAGTACCTACACTTTTAATGTGGATTGCGAACCACTGAGTTACTGTTAGAGGACCAAGCTCATTTACGTGATAGGGCTTAGAGAGATTTTTCGAGTGATCTACGAAATACGACTACGAGGCTAGTAACAATACTTTGAGATACTTGTTGTCACCAAGTAGACTTATCATCAGCTTCTCTAATTTTTTTCTCAGCAAGCTTTAAATTTTCCTAAAGGCAGAACTATAATCGACATAGCTGTCATAACAAACAGAGGCATAAAAACAAATGAGCAATAATCTAAAATATGCATTTGCTAAATCATATTTATGTACTACATATTTTTATTTTTTGTGATTATTGCACAATGAAATTTTAGGTGGTGAAAATTTTGATTTATTTTATTTAATTTTATATTTTAAATATTTCTGTTATTGTTATGATTATACCTACGGTCTAAATAGACGCAGTATGTTGACATTTCATTTTATAGTTAATTAAATATAATTATATACCTAAAATTTCTGAGAAAAATAGAACAATAAAAATATGTGAATATAAAATATCCATATTCAAAAATGAAAACATAATCATTAGATAATGTTGACATTTCATTTAATTACATACATTCATACAAGTTGTATTTGTACGCTAAATAATTTTTATATATACATACTATTTTATTAATGGAAATTAAAATGAAATGTACAAGTATTTTTGTATGTTTAGGTGTACATATGTATACCAAAATATGTACAAAATTTAAAAGATTTATAATTTTCATAATCCCATAGATATTTTATCATTTAAAAAATTTTTATATTGCATAATTAAAATTAAAATTTTTGTTTCACTAACACATATTGACTTTTGTTATGAGATGTTTTAAAGCTCAGAAAATACGGTGGTTATGGTTTAAAAAAATTGTAGGAATAGACTGGACTGTAATCGAATAGTGGAAATAGTATTTGACGCAGCCATTATAAGATACAAGAAAAAAAGGCAGACATAGACTTACAGCCATCGCACAATTCCGGTGACAACTACAGCGTATATAATTAAATAGGACTTTTTACGCTGTCGCTGTCGGCCAAATAGATTCTATTCTATTTTTCAGCGACAACGAGCTATTCACGACCTGGATTTTGCAGTAGTATAGTAATCTATTTGCAAGAAGCAAAAATGTAAAATTAATATATGTACTTATATTTTACTCTGCAGTTGATTCCGAATTGTGCGAACTTTCGGCGATACGCTGTAGTTTTCGCCGGAATTGTGCGATGGCTGTCAGTTAGTTAGAAGAAGTTTCAACATTCAAGAACAATGAATGGCAATGATTACAAAATGAAGACTCCAGATCGAAATTATTTCAAATTTTAATGTAATTTTGAAATTGTAACATAAAATAAAATATTAATGAATTCATAAAGATTTTCTTCAATTCGAAACCGTGTAATATTCAAAATTTCATTTTTAAAACAAAAACAATTATTTTTGTTTATTATTTAATTCTCAAACTTTATTTTATAAATTCTCATTGTATTATTATTTTATTTTATTAACAAGAAGAGGAGACAGGTAAAATTGTATGAAATTGAATTAATTAATTTCAATATATTACGTAATTAATTATATGGTATATTTTTGAATTAATTTCATACCGATATAACATAATTTGCAAACGGTTTATATGCAATAAAATTAAATTAAAATGATACCCACATGAATGTACATACATATATAAAAATGAGTATTGGTACTTTTAATTATACTTTGTATATAAATATTTATAAAAAATGTAATTATATCATATACTTGTATATGAATGTATATATACAAAACATCATATTGTAGAATATAGATTGTTTTGGTGTATACAATAATTCACGTTAAATATTTTTATAAATTTCATATACATAAATACATATGACATATACAAAAATAATGCATGCACATATATGTGTATATATTTAATGTAATAAATACTCTAATTATATCATTATTCGAATATAATGAGAACATAAACTGTATTTTATATATCATGTATTCATTTGTCATGTAGTATACGAGTATACATATTTTAAATAATAAATTTTTTGAATATGTAATAATGTACATTATATTACATCATATATATGTAAGTATATGAATATGTAAATATATCTGTGAATGATAAAATAATGTAATATTTATACATACATGCATACACATACACTCCCGGACACTTGAATAGGTTCAGTCGTTTTTTTGCTATAATTCTAAAATAAGAAAGGTATTTTTTTTAGCCCTTACTGTTTTTATTTGAAATGTATCTAAAATTTTTTTGGGTTTTTCTAAAAATCTGCAATAAATATGAGGACACTTGGATAGGTTTATATAAATAAAAATACTATAGAATTTATTTTTTTAACATTGAATAATTTTATTTCGTTTCCAAAACATTTTTTGTTTTATTTTGGAAAGTTTTTATAAAAATTTAATAATGTGTTGAACCACCATGCTTTGAAATATAACTTCGAATATTCTATTTGGCAGAGACACATACAAACTTGTCAAATAAGTTAAATTAATATCATTCCAACTTCTTCCGATTGCTTCCATTAATTCGTCTTCTGTGTCGTGTTGCTTTCCCCCCTCATAGACTTTGCGTGTTAACCAGCCCCATACATTTTCTATGATTTCCAAGTCTGAGGAGCATGCAGGCCATGGTAATAATTCTATACCTTTTGTTCGCCAATCCAGGATACTACCTCAGATGCAGTGTATATAGGAGCGTTATCCTGTTATAATATCCATGATATCGGGCCAAAGATTTCATCAATGTCATATTTTGCTCTGAACAGATACTCGAATAAGGCTTAAGGCCCCATAGTATGAAACAGCTCCCCAGACCATAACACTTCCAGATCTGCTGTGATGGAGGGATAAAAAGTTCTCTTCATTCCGTAGATCATTGAAATAATATTGAAAACCGTCTGGGCCGTCCAGATTAAACTTCTTTTCATCTGTAAAAACCACCTTTTTCCATTCTTCCGACGACGACAATACTTTTCGACAAAAATGTAGTATTTGTTGTTTGTGTTTTTTTGTCAATGCTGTTTTTTTTTGTAATTTTTTTCTCTTAATATTAGGATATTGTTTTATTATGCGTCGTACAGTCCGTACACTGGCTGTAGTTCCAACTTTATTGGCAATTTGAGCTGTTGTTAGCGTTGAATTCGACGCTTCACGCAATATAGCTATTCGTTCTCGTTCAGTTGTTGCTCTTGCCGTTCTTCCTTTTCGATTTTTCGCGTAATTTTCGGGATCTCGTACAAAATTGTTTACCACGTTTACGCTCCTTTTTATTCATTGTGATATAGCCCGTTCTTCCTTTAATAATTTGATTTTCATCATCTCTTCTTTAAACATTTAAACATTTTCCTCTGCCCATTTAAAAAAAATTTGAACTACTTTTACTTTTTACAATAATTTTATACTATAAACAATCAAAAACCAAAATCTTTGATTGATGTTTTCACTTCTGTATTCAAAGAATGAATAGTGAACCTATCATATACCAAGTGTCCTCATATTTATTGCAGATTTTTAGAAAAACCCAAAAAATTTTTAGGTGCATTTCAAATTCTTGGGTTTTTCTGCATTAAACATCTGCTTGTTACAAAAGAAAATAAAAACAGTAAGGGCTAAAAAAATACCTTCCTCATTTTAGAATTATATCAAAAAAACGAATGAACCTATTTAAGTGTCCGGGAGTGTATATTTTGAAAATGTCTCGTGTATTACTTATACATGTATTCATCCATGTGCATACATATGTGTGTACTACACGTACAAATATGTATATAAAATATCAAATATCCAGACATGATGGCAGGAAGGATAGACAGTCATACAGACGCCTTTAGTGTCCTGTTGTTGAGCCATTATAATAACAATTATACATTAAAATGCATTTTCTAATTAAAATTGTAAAAAATGACACTTTAACTTTTACTATAATATAAAAATATATAATGTACATATATGTGCACATATATATACTTTTACATGATAGTGTTTGTTATACTCTATACTCTCTGATTGATTCTACAATGATTTAAAAAAAAAAATATATGGTATATATTTTATTCCGAGAAAAATATAAGAAGGACAAGGATACGTTGTGTCAGATAGAATGAATAATTATTTATTTTTAAAAAGAAGTTAATATGTATTTGGAATAGAAAATTAAATAATTTTCTTAGATTTTTATTAATCTTTATATTTGACGTATTTTCTAATTAAATCAAAAATATTTTTTATTTATTATTTAGGGGGCGTTACAGCACAGTTGATCGTGTAAAATAGTAAACATTTTGAAATATTCATTTAAGTATTTTCATGTTTCACGTAGCAATTGTGTAATTGTTAATCATTTATTTTGATTATAAAAAAATAGTAAATTATAAGAATAATAAAAAATTAAAGAAATTGATATGATTGAATTTGTTATGGTGTACGTAAAGCTATATTTACAATCTAGCCCAAAAATACGGTTTACCTACATTCGATTTTTCGCAACTTCTTATTCTATTCTATAGTGTTATCCTTTTTCCATGCAGACCAGTTTAGGTCAGAGTGAGATTTAGATTAAGTTTGTATTTCTAATTTGAGGCTGGTGATATAGGAGAAATTATAAATTGAAAGCTTGTGTACCAATACCAAAGCTCCTATATTATAATAACATACGGTAATCTACGCTGCTATGTGAATATGAATACCATATCTATTCTCACACGTAATCTGGACTAAATTATAGATGAGGTTTAATAGGTCAGAATAAGTATGTGAGTGTGTGTGTAATTGAAATTATTATTTTTGAATATATGCATATACATATGTACTGATTTCAAATATATACAATATAACTTGAATACATTATAATTTGCATTTTCCCGGAAAAAATGTAGATATGTTTGTTCATGTATAGATAAGCATTATATGTAATGTGTATTTTATGAATATAATTAATACGAAAAATAAATGAAAATCAGATATATTCGTATAATATTTGAAATTCAATTAATGTACTCCACCATTTAATAATGGTTGACGGAAATAAAATATATCTAACAAAAGTATAAAATTAAACAATGATATTATATATAACTTTTTATAAATATACTTACTAGCAGAATATAGTCCATAATTTTGATGTTATTGTTCAGTATTCTATTGAATTACATACACACACATACATCCTCACAAATATACTATATATCTTATACTCATAAATATATTAAATATCTTATTCACTTTTATTCTGTAAATTTTCCAATCCAATCCCTTTTTTTTTCATATACTTTATGAATTAACTACAAATGAACGTTAATTTTCTATGTAACAAAATATTTCGCACTATTTACATAACAATAGGAACAAGGAAAGAAAAAAAAATTTTCTTTTTCTTGCTTCAATATGAAACAAAAGTTTTTTTTTTTTTTGTTCTTAAAAAAACTTATGAGCGAAAAGATCACAAAAAAAAAAAAAATGGGGAAAAAGTTACATACTTACTTTACAATGTTCTTTTTCTTAAAGTCAAAATAATTATTTATATTCAGAATTTTGTCTTTATGAGAAATTTTCTATTTATTTTCATTTAAATTTTTTTTTGTTTTTCCAACTTTTTTTTTACACTACACTATATATTAAATTTAGCAAAAAGCTAGAATGAGGAGGAAGGAAAAAAAAAGAACAAATTCAATGAAATTAAGATAGAGAAAAAACAAAAAACAGAGGAAAAAAAAAACTAACGACATTCGCTTTGAACTTCATAAAATATAAGAAAGAATATCTAAAAAAAAAAACAATGAAAGAAAAATGTTTGTAGTCGTATTTACATACATACATAGTCAATGTTATACTCAAAGAATATCTGATGTTAATTTTAATTATGTAAAATATAAAAGTATGCAAATATGTGTATTTCTCTGTTATCCTTTTTGAAAATAATTAACAAACTTTTAATAATAACGTTCCATAAAAAAAATGACATGAAAAATAAAATTTTAAAATTAATAATTATTTTTTTTTTTAGAAGATTCTCTATAGCGATAGAAAAAAAAATTCTTTCAAATAAGCCATGTAATTTTCATAGTATATCAAATTTTTATTACCCGTTTCTTTCAATTATTAAAAACTTTCATTTTAATTTTCGACTTGTAATGTACTACCAATTTCTAACATTCACTGATAACAGTTACTAGATTGTGTGTGCAAAATCGAAAAAAAATTAAGAATTCTATTCTAAATTTATCATTTTTGAATTACCAATTTTTCTCGGAGCTCGGTGGTGCCATGGAAGAGTAACTGACCAACTGATCTCAATGTTGCAATAGTTTTTTTTTTTTTTTTTAACTTTCATTAACCCACAAAGTTCGCTCAGCTTTGAATGAGTATCAGCTTGTTGGGTAAAAGTGCTTAGAAATGTTGATAACAGATAACACAAAAAGTATCTTTAAATCATTCAAATAATAGATCAGTTCAAGACCAAGTCCTATTATGCAAATGAGTCTGTTTCTCTGCCAGCAACTTGGTGTTTCGCAATCCACATTAAAGTGCAGGCATTTATATGATGGTAATAAAGTCATGAAATCATATTTTACATATTTCGAAATTATTTATTATATATTGTCATTGATTAGGTCATTAATTTAAAATTGATTTAATGTACAATTTGTATATACGCAATTTAATTGCAAATACAAATATTGCAATTATTTTTTTTGATCATGATAATCAATATTTTTAATTTGATTTACGTCTTTCTGATTCAATATTTTATTATTTATTTTTATATATAATTTTATGTTTTTATTGTATTTTAATTTTATAAATATTTGTAATTATTATTAATTGATATTATGAACGTAAATTATTTGAATTTCGAATATAAAATAACCATCTGGATAAATACAAAGTCTTTGACTGCATATTATTTACGTATGTATATAATCGGTTTTATTATTTGTCAAAACCGTATATATTCATCGATTACTATTATTATCAATTCAGTATAAAATAAAGAATTTTTAGAAATTTATAAGTTAGTTTTCATCTGCAATTCAACTTGTGTATTAACAAAAAAAAAATATAATTAGAAAAAAAAAATATTAAAAATGAATTTCATAGTTTTGATACCAGCAATTTTAATTGCATTCGTTACATCGGAAAAAATATATATAGATAACATTCCACGAATAAAAAGTGATATTGATTTAAATTTAAATGATACTTCAGAAATACAACCAAGAATTATTGGTGGAAAACCGGCAGGACCAGGACAATTTCCATATCAAGTTGGTCTTGATATAAACAATTTAGATTCACCTAACAATACTGAATATCGAAGTTGGTGTGGTGGATCATTGATTTCTTTAAATTACGTTTTAACTGCTGCACATTGTGTTTATATGCCAGTACATTATCAATTACCTAATGGTAGTGTGTATCAAAATCCGAATGTATATGGTATAGTACCAAGTATCGATGTATATTTAGGTTTAGTAAATAAAAACAACTTAAAAATTAATGTTCAAAAAATTAATGTGCCACGAAAGAATATTGTAAGGCATTATGCATACAATCGATTTGTTGTTCAAAATGATATTGCCTTACTGAGACTTACACAACCCGCAAAACTTAATCGTATGTATATAAGATTAACACGAAAATCATTAAAAAAATTCAAAATTAAAAAAATTTTTCTTTTTGTTTAAATAGGATTCGTTCAGTTAATTAATTTACCAAAATTGAGTCATAATCAAAATGATCTTCTTACAACAACTGTAACATCATCTGGATGGGGAGTTTATACTGGTAAGGAACCATCAACTATACTTAGATATGCTGAATTCGGAATATTACCATATCATCAATGTATTCCATTCTTTAATGATATAATTAATGAAAAGCAAATATGCATATATGAACCAAGAAAAAGTGGATGTCATGGTGATTCCGGTGGTCCAAATGCTGTAACCGAAACTAATGGAGAAAAGACTCTATATGGTGTTACATCCTTTGTTGCAATATACGGATGTGAATCTGGATATCCAACAGTATTAACAAGAGTTAGTGGTTATTTGGATTGGATTCAGCAACATTCTGATATTGATATTTCATTATAAATTCTAACATTGTTTATTTATTTAAAAAAAAAATTCTTGTTTTAAATCCGTAAAATTTAATTTAACATTAAATTGAAAGGTGCTAATTCAAACTAACAATTCAATCTTAAATCTAATGATTAATTTGATAATGAAAATGAAAATATAATGAAAATTTATAATGATTACTCTTAACGGAAATAATAAAAAAAAAAATTTTAAATTCAAAAATATTTAAAAATTCAAAAAAGGTATGCAATACAATTATTATATAAACAAAAAATAATGTTTAATAATATTGAAATTTGTAAAATAAAAAAATTTATTAAACTCTAATTTATCAAAATAAATTACAATTAAATGATTACAATTTTAATTTCAATTTTTTTAATTTTACTATATATTTTTTACATTTATGTTAGAGATATTTAAAGGTAAGATATTTGTAACACAATTTTTTTTGTAGGAATATTTAAATATTAAAATTATGCATGGCGACGTAAATATTTACAGCCACAATAAAACCTTTAAAAAAGGAAAGAATCCTTTTTCGTACAATATATATGTATATATGCCGACAATATAGAATATACGGCAATGTACAAAGTACATATGTACATTCGACATTATACAAGGTCATTGACTATATAATAATACATTATTACATTAATACAGTATTATTATATAGTCAATGACAAGGTATATTCGGCAATATACAAAGTATATTCAGTATTATGTATTATACAAAGTATAAGCGGCATAATACAAAGTAGGTAGGTAATGTTGGAATTTCCAACATATGTTAAAAGATAGGAAAACAAAAAAAAAAGTAACGAGCCTGCAAAATAGGAAAATACAGCTCAGTATCTTTTGGTATATCATTCACACGAGTTCAAAAATCGTAGATTTGTACAAAATAAATCAATTATAAATAAAGTGAGTGTTCAGTATAGATTATATAGAATAATATTGAATGTATGTGAGTGTTTAAATTATATAGGCTTGAATATCATAATTAACTATATAGAAGTATGTAGAATATAGGTATCTGTTGATAAAATGAATATTATGAATGAAAACGAGTGTTATGATTTATTGTGATGACTTGTTATCGTTTCCAATGGACTAAGTGTCCTATTCATAAGGACTAAGTGTCCTATTCATAAGGACTAAGTGTCTGTTGTGTATGGACTAAGTGTCCGATGTATGTGGACTATGTGTCCGATATGTGTGGGGACTAAGTGTCCGAAGTGTGTGGACCTAGTGTCCTAAATATGAGGACTAAGTGTCCATGTTCTGAGGATCATGTATCCGCATTAGATTAAAATTTATATGTTATGGATATGGACTAAGTGTCCTATTGTATAATGAATTTTGAGTTTTGTGTTTTAGGTTAACTTACACTCACTGAGTAATATCTTTACTCATAAGAGTCTCCTTTTTTTCTAATTTTATTACAGGAATATGTGGAGGAGACGATCTGGGGAAGTCGTCAGGTTTGCCGACGGCGCAGTAATAATAATCTCTATATATACAAAAATGTAATATTTACATAATGTAAAAAGAAAATTTTTTAAAAGAAAATAAAAAGAAATAAAATCTATTTCAATTTAGTTATTTAGATATCTAAAATAATCTTTCCTTTTTTATGACATTAATATTTATAATCTAAATATCGAAGGTATAGATCTAATATGAAAAGATGAAGAGCGACAACAGCGATGAATAGATGTTCTTATATATTCAAATTTATATTTGTCAAGCAGATTTTGAAGTTTACTTATTGATATTTTCTAATTTGTTGTTGCTTGGAAATTTCCCAAGTATGAATAAATTTCAGTGTTATCGTTTATGCTAGTTACCGATTAAAATTTTTCTAAGTGTTTGAATTCAAAATTTCAATTTAACACTACCCCCGCAGCAGAAAATTTTCTAAGTTTTTAAAAATTTCTCAACTTTATAATTTTTATTAAAATTTTATGAAAAATTATTTAAGTGCTTTCCAATTTTTGCACATTCCCTATAATCTCTTGCTACTTTTCATTGTCTCTTTTTGTTATATCGTACTGTACTATAGTCATATGACAACAAAATCATTGTCTTAGGATTTTTTGAATTACGGATTTAGAAACAAGAAAAATTAACTGTGATAAAACCAAATGTACTCGTATAATTTGTTCTCAATTTTATTTATTTTTTTTTATTTTTTTTTTTAAATTTTCTATTTGTAAGCCACAAAATCATAAGTTCAATACGATTTTAAGAGGCATATTTATAATATTTCATTCCTTTCAATGATAATTTTGGACGTAATTTAAACAGAATCGTATATGTAATGTGCTCATTATATGATATGAATGTCATATAGTGTGTGATTTTCTTTGTTATGAATTTCATCAATTTTTCATTCACATTCCAATACATATAGTGATGTATTGCTTATTTTTTCTGTTATACGCACATAATGTGTGTTATTTAGAATTGAACTATTCAAATCAATATATGCACATATTACATAATATTATACATTCAACCGATTTAATGAATGATTTTCGCTAACGACATTTTTTTTTTCATTTCGGATACGCTTCAATTTTTATTTTTTTTAACAAATTACATCGATTGTACCATTGTACTTAATTAACTAAATTAATTAAATATACATATAATGATCCGAAACTTGTAATAAAAAATACATAATAAATTGAATTGAATTCTATTTTCTTCTGTATTATACCGGCTAATATAATGTACGAATTAACTTTGAATGAGATTTGCAAAAAAAGAAAAATGCTATTTGAATTTTTTTTCTAATCAAAAATTGATAAAAAAATAATCATTTCAATTGGTGGGAAATTTGAATAAAATAATTTCCTAATAAAATTAATATAATTTTTTGTAAAAAAAACTTTTATAATAATTTATTTATCCGAAATATATGCAAACATTTCTGCAATTAATATTTTGATATTTTAAAATTACAATCTTCCTGAAATTTAAATTTAAAAAACACTGAAAGTTAACAATTGGAATTCGTATATAAAATTTTATCAAATTATTTTTTTTTTTTTTAAATTAAATACATTTTATTAATTTTGTATATAAAATCGATTATATAAAAAGAAACATTTTATTCTTATTTCATTCAAAAATACACAATATCAAAAGCGATGTTTCTTTTATTCATTTCTTTTCTTTATCAGCGTTATTGATAATATTCAACAAGAGTCAGATATAAGAAATTATAGAGATAAGGGCACTTAGTAAGTTATAATTTGGGCATCTTAATATTATTTCAATTACATTACATAACTTGATTAACTTTATTTACTTTGAGAAACTTAAGTACATACTCGTATAATTTTCTAATAATAAAAAAAAAAAATTTTTGTTTTGTACACTTAAAAACTCAAACTGAACCAAAATTCAATCGTTTCGAAAATTAAAAGTAAAATTTAATATTATTTTTCAAATAGTTATGAAATGATTGTACATAAAATTAACTGTGCAAATAATTATGTTTTAAATGAAAATTTTATTTTCTTAAATTTAAATATAACAACATGATACATTATGTATATACTATATATATAGATATATAATACTGCATCCATACATAATAAATGTACATACATATAAAACATTACACATTTTATTACACATTATATACATACGTTAAAAATTTAGGGTGAAAATTTTCACTTTGTTGGCAGTTTCGTTCGTTTATAAGAGTTGTCAAGAACATACAATATGTATGTATGTAATGTAATATACGATATTTTTTTCACCCCAACACATTATCCGTTTAAGTATTTGACATCACATATACACAAGAAAACAAAATACGAAACATATACAATTTATAATTATTTTGTACATATACCTACATGTATATAACATAGTATGTTTGTAAGTATTTATAAAGTTTAAATTTTATGTACCTACATACATATGTATGTATATACCGACTCATAGATTTATAGGTTTATAGCAATTTAATGAACAAATCTTTTTAGGTACATTCATTTTCATATTATTTAAAAATATAAATACATACATATATGTGTATGTATAATAATGTTTAAATAAATGTACACGTATATACATGCATAGATATATATTATACAATTATAAAATGTATATACATATGTATGTACTTTAATTTCACTGTTATTTCTGACAATTGACATCTTATCCTGAGGGTTAATCACTCCGGTAATGAGTGAAAATTCAAAAGAATACCCTTAAGGTTTTTTTACTCTTGTTATTTAAATTCAACATTTCACACTAAATTTTTCTTTCTTTTTTTTGTGTACAAAACATAAGTAATGTTGTAAATTTTTATATAAAATTATAATGAAGGTTTATGTGTATATGTGTATTTCGCATTTAAAATATTTTCGTAATGTAATACATACGTTTTTATTTTCTTTCTAAACTTTTTGTATGTATATGTAAAAATAAAATATACATACGAGTACATACGTATATTATTATGTTAGTCTATTTTCATAATAAATGCTTACAGATAGATACAAAATAATTGTTTTTGTAGGTATGTACATCTTTTTCACTTTTATATTCTTCGTGTTGTTTTGGTTTTTGACTTTTTGTTCTAAAAATAAAAACAAAAAAATAACAATAATGTATGTACATATACATTTGTACACATTTACATGTTACAATAAAAATATAATATAAGAATATTCAAAAAATGTAGGGAAAGTGTAATGAAATAATTTTAAATGTTTAAACATTTTTTTTTTTTTTTTGGTTTTATTTCGTGTTAATAAAATCATAAAATTTCTTATATTTACCACATTATATGTACTATACATAGTGTGTACAATAATTGTACGAGTTTATTGGTTTTAAAAGAATTTATAATCTGTATGTACTATATACAAATTCGTTCCCATAATACACAAAAAAAAATTAACAATTTGAATATTTAGCACTAGCAAATTTTTACTCACTCCCCTTTGAAAAATTTCTTAATATTATGTATCAAAAAATAAAAATAAATTGAACAAAATAATTATGAAAATTCGAAATTATATTTTACATGATTTTTGTTCATTTTAGAAGTTTCAATAAAATATATTAGTTAATTATTTGTAGTGGTAGTTTGTTCCAGTTTCTTGAAACGTATTCAATTAACGCTTTGAGTGCTGTTTTGTTGCCGCTAAGATTTTTCGTGGGAGGTGGTTGTTTAATGTAGACCAAGATGTATAGAGTAACAAGGTGAACCAGAGCGAAAAAGCTGTTTGTAAAGCTTTAAGTTATTACGTCAGTTATACCGAGTTTGTAATGCAAGCGATTACCACGATATACTGAATTTCACTGAATTGAATTCGTTAGATTTGTTTTTAGGTGTATTTTTGCAATCATATTATTTTATTTCCAAATTATTTTGTTTTTAAAGTGATCATATTATCATATTTTTTAATTACATATTATAATATCATTATTGTTTCAAAATTATTAAATGTTAAATATGAAATTGTGAAAATTATGAAGGAAAAATACCATTTTTCGGTTTAAATGACGTCACAAGCCTTTAAAAAAAGAGCTTTTCTGTCGGAATGGCTCACCTTGTTACTCTTGATGTAGACTATAGCAATTTCGTCTTGTCTAAGTAGTAAATCAAACTATCTATACGTAGACTGGCTATACCTCCGAGAGGTCGTCTAGAAGAGACTTACCGAAAGATTTTAGTCTGATTTTAGTCAAGGCCGAACATCTGCAAAGTTAAATATAAAATAGTTTCTGCCTCTAAGTTGTCTTTGCAGCTTCTGCATAGTGTGTATTAAGCAATAAATCCAGCCTAATTGCGTGATCTCCTGCAGGTCAATGTTCTGTTCAGATCTGGGTTATTTTTATGTTAAATTAAAAGAAAAGAATTTTAGATATTTACCTATACATATAAATTTTATTGAAGATATTAAGAAAATAATTATCCAGCTAAATACTACAATTGGATTATCATCAAGGGTATATTATTTTCAAATTAAATACAACCGAAAATAATTATGAAACTATCAAATAACTTAATAAAATTAGTATTTAGTTTATAAATCTTATGAGAGAACTTCTAAAACACTGCACTTCAGTTATTTGTAAAAAAAAAAATTATTTTTTTTTTGTTGTTGTTGCTAAATAAAGAATATAAAATAATTTAATTTTCACTTACATACATTCAATATACGATATAACTTATTCATTCTGATATCTACTACAATATCAGTTTTTTGTTTGTTGGTTGTGCATGATTTGAAAATAAAATTTTATTATAAGTTTATTTAAAATTATAAAATAACTTCAAGCTTCAAGTTAGTACTTGTAATATGAATGTATTTATATACTCATACACATAGTAATATACTGTATTATTTGAGTACATAATACATACATATATAAAATATAGTGAACAGATAGAATTTGAAAACTTTAAATTTCATCGTATTCAATGAAAATTTTTCAATTCAAACATTTCATTCATTATTATGAGTACATTCATTCGTTTCATTCATTTACTAACATACATACTTACACAAGTATATAAAGTTATTTAAATTCAACTACAATGAAAATGTACATAAATACATATATAATCGTAGTTCGTTCATATAGAGATGATAAATAATAGTTTTGTTACATAGTTGTAATAGTAAATATCTTTGTATTAGTCTTTATTTGTTAAGCTTATACTATACATTTCATATACGAGTATATCTTGTAATGCCATATGACGATGATGATAATAATGATGATGATGATGATGATGATGATGATGAGGATGATGATCCTTCACCGCACAATATAATTGTATATATTCATATGCACATATAGATATATACAGTCATACAGTATCTGTACGTAATTCGATAAGGGAAAATTATACGAGACTGTTATAAAATTTTCTACAGTAATTTTACACATACATAAAAATTTTCAATGAATTTATATTATATGAAGTTTCAATTGCATAAAAAACACAAAAACAAAATAAAAATGAAATAAAAACAGGGAATAAAATCTCAATGACTTATGAATGTAGTTCATTATGGTTTTCAATTTTATAATATCGATTGCAATGAAATTTTATAGTACACACAATACGATATATGATTTTAGATCATGTATCATTGAGATGAAATGAAATTCAATTGTTTCTGATACGATATTTTGATAGATATGATATATATAGATGATATGTATACAGTACGTTTTTGAAACTAAAAAACCCTACTGAAAACTTAGATATAATATATTTATACGCATGTTTCGATTTAAAACCACATATTATGTACATTAAATGTTGTTAAAAATATTATGTTCAAAAATACTCTGTGAACTTTTTATGTTTGGTTTTTTCTTTTAAATTTTTAAAATATAATTTTTGGTTCTCTTGATTGAATTTTTATAAATTTTCAAATTGAATTTATTCTTGAATTTTATAAAAAAATTTTCTTTTTTTTTGTGTCAATTTAATGACTTATGACATAAAAATAATTTATAGTATTTGTGCATTCTCAATATATTTTCATTAATATATCCTTCTATTTAGTGATTTAATAAATATTTTGATTATGGTCCATAATCATTATATCAAATACATATATTAAATTATATGTACATCTTCTTCTTCTTCTTCTTCTGGTCGCTTAAGTGCAATTCGCATCCGGGGACATTTTAATGCCTCATGTTTCCGATTGTTACAGTTTAACAAGATGGTCACGGTCTTTATGCATTTCATCCATCCATGTATCTCGTAGCCATTCTGGAGGGTATAATTTCCTTTTGCAGTTCTATTCAGGATTGTCTTTAGGATTCGATATTAAATTATACATCAACTATGAAGTGAATGGATATGTGTTCCTGGGTATTATATTTTTCTTCTTTGTCTTCTTCACCATTATCCTTTTTCTTATGTTCGTTAATGTACAATATATGTACGTAAATGTATATAATTAAAATAATGAATAATACTATATAGACAATTATTATATTATGGTGATTTCATGAGTTCTGTGGTAAATACACGCCAAACATATGGCCATACGGATACGATCATATATCATACATATATGGCTGCATACTTACGTATATGCATATGTACGAGTATTCTATGGATATATGAAAGTAATAAATTTTAGTTATATTTATATGGTATGTCTGATTTTGCTTATCAATCATATCACATTAGGAGTTATGTTGGAATGTGTTTTATATTATATACGGAACTAAATGAACTTAATTAAATATATTTTAATTGGATTTTTGACAAACATATCTAATCAAAATCATATCAATATAAATATTTATGAAATATGGAATTTGAAATTTTGATTTGTAATCAAAATTACTTCTCGTATTTATTTAAGAAATGAAAAACAAAATAAAATAAATAAATAAAATTATGTAGGAAATTTTAACATAATTATAGTAAATGTATTTAGAAAAATTTGCAATTACGATAAAATATTAAATGTGATTTAAATGATCTGATAATGAAGAGATAACAATTAAATAAAATTAAATAAAATGAAAACAAAATCACAAATACGCAAATGTATAAATATGTTTTAATGATAGTTAAATGTCAAGGATTAATTAAAAAATTTTTTTTGTATTATTATATACCTATTTGCATTTTCATCAAAAATCCTTGAAATCAGCTTGTAATCAATTAAATATAATTTTAATAATACATTACATGGTGTTTGATTTCATATTGAATATTTTTTATGCAAAATTTTTTAAAAGAATATTCAAATATTACTTATTTGTCCTGGTTTTTTTTTGTTTTTAAAGAGACCGTCATTCATTCTTTAATTCATTTACGAAGATATATACAAGCATTTATGCACGAATACAAAGCATTTCAATTATAATTTTCAAAATCTCATAAAGATTTTAAAATAATTTTTAGAGATTCAATTAAAAAAAAAAAATTTATTATTTTTTTGAACTTTTCACAAATGTAAACACTTTCACACAATTAAATAGGCACAAAGTCAAATACATTCTAAATGTATGTGTGCCAAATTTATATTATATGTATGTACAAATATTAAATTCACGAAAAAAACACATGACATTTTGGTATGTATAAGTAAGATTGTATAAGATGACAATCTTGAAAATTTTGTCAACTGCAAATATGTATTTTTCAGTTATTATATATGTATATACATATATATATGATATTATACATATGCGCATACTTATACACACTTACATAATATGTACATATATATGAGTGTATTGTATGTATTAGCAATTTAAAATATTAATTTTAATTTTATTTATATGAAAATGTTTAATTTACTCTACTGTTAAAACAATTAAAACTTTTTCAATGATGTATACTTACACACATAATATTAATATATATATAATATACTTATGTATATGTATAAATGTACAACTTAAAATCTACGTTCCTACATGTGCTTGTATAATTACTTTATGTGCATATATATATTATAATATCATGTAGAAGAATTTGAAAAATGAAATCAAAAATAATTACAAAGAGAGAAAATAATTTTATGACATTTAAGTGTGAATGTGCGTTTCAGAAACATATATACATATGTATATCAAAGAAGAGAACTTCATAAAATATGAAGAAAAGTACGTACCAGTATAACAAACTATGCATCAGAAAAGAGAATTGAAAGAAAATGTCAAAATATAAATGAAATTTTTTGTTGTTGTAATTAGGCAAATATGATTTGCATGTTCACGTATGTGTGCATATGTATGTATGTGCCTTCTTGAAATTATTCATAAATAAGAAATTTATTAAATGTAATTACAATAATGTACTTGTATGGGTTCTGGTACACTCGTGTATCATGCGAATTGTTTAAATTGAAAGTAGTTAAGTCATTTTTCTTTTGTATTCGTTCGAATTTATTTAATATTGGGTGGTATTCTGTACACAAGTAACAGTTTCTGTTATTTTGACAGTCTGTTATTCTTCATATAAAAGTTCGTCATTTCATAACAGACTCTGTTACGTTCGAAATTGGTATTCTGCGTGTACAAAAATCTGTTATAATTCTGTTATGAACCTGTTACGATAACAGACTCTTTTTTATTTCTGTTACGATAAAGTTAATGTGTAAAGTTCATGGATTGTACATGTATTGAGTGGAAAAAAATTGTGAAAAATGAATTTTAATAAAAAAAATAAAAAATAAATAAAGAAAATAAGAACTATTTTAAGAACTAACAAAAAAAATGATTCTATGTTTCAATATTTGAAAATTTTAATACAAATTTTTCACTGTATATATGTACTTACATTTTTCTGACATTTTTCTCAATGTTAGTTTTTAAAATTTAAAAAAAAAAAATGTTGTACACTATAATATAATTAATTTATAAAATTTTAATTTAAATTCCTATCACTGTCACTCACTTTTATTTTTTTACTTTTTACTAATTGTAAACAAAACAAGAAACAACTGTTTTCGAAAATGATTTGACAACTTCGTAACAGATTCGAAAATAAAATGCACACAGAATACCAAATATAACAGATCTGTTATAAGTCGAATTCTGTTATGAATGATAACAGGAATTCTGTTAACTGTCGATATGAAAAAAACAATCGAAAACAAAGTAAAACACATGTCACAGAAACTGTTTCTGCTCCGATTTTAATAATTGTATTTAAGAAAATGTGTTTTTAAATCATTAAAAATTTTTGTTGAGTTTTTTTTAAGAAATTTTTAACAATGGACACGTTTAAACCAACAATAAAGCAATTTTATATCAATTTGATTAAAAGATAAAGGAAATACTTTCGGTTCTAATTTTAAATAAGTACATATATGAAATATTTTCATTGAATTTGAAAAATAAGCAATTTTCAAATTTTGAAATAATATTTTATTTTTATTCATTAGTATTTTCGAGAACAAACACATGATAATTTGAAATCATAGAAGTTTTGCCTTATATAAATTTAAATAATCACGTAGATTTTATACACGTACGTAATCCGGTTTTTTCATCAATCCAATCTAAATAATGAGAAACTCTTGTCAAAATTTGTGGTGAACCTATAACACATGATGGAGCACCATGCGACGTAACACCAACAACATAATTAACACCATTTTCTTCATATATATTTGGTCCACCAGAATCACCGGGGCATGTGCTTTTACCTTCAGCATTTATACAAATCTTTTTATCATCGTCATAACCTTCGTTTGTTGGACGGCATACTTCAGCTTGTTGTATTATTGTTTTCATAAACATTAATTTTTTAGGCATTTCAATTTTTTCTTTTGTGAGACCCCATCCAGATGAAATGATTGTTTTTCCTAGCAAATTTTCTTTGGTATGTCTTGTACAATTTGGTAAACGAGCTGGTTTGATATATTCTGAAATAATAAATACGAGAGTTTACATGAAAAAAATTTTCTGTAATACAATGCAAAACTTAAAAATTAATTTTAATTGTTTTTTACTATTAAATTTGATTGGCTTAGGTAATTTTATTAGGGCGATATCATTATTATATGTTTTCCTATCGAATTTGTAGAATATGAAATTTTTGCTTGTAACATTATATCTTTTTTGTCCTTTTTCATCTGGATTTTCTGGATTCCTTGCACCAAGAGAAACAGTAATAGGATCTTTGTATTTATTTTTTTTATAAACAAGACAATGAGCTGAGGTCAATACATATTGTTCAGATATTAAAGTACCGCCACAGAAAAAATAGCTTCTTTGTGAAACTTTGAATGGAAAATAGTATAGTGCAACTGTATACTGGGATTGTTCCAATCTAGCCCATTTTCCACCAAAAATTCTAGGTTGAAGAACATAATCTGTATCATCAGATCCATTAGTCTTGATTGGTACAACTTTAGCTTCAGAATTACCGATGATTGTCACTAAAATCGCCACAAAAATTGATATCTCGAACATTTTTTTTCAATTTAATTTTGTTTTATTATTTCTTATCGAACAGATAAAACTGATTACAGTGAAAAATGAATTGAAGAACTAATTTAACTTTACAAAAACCGACCGTAATTTATATTTAAAAAACGTTTTAATGATTGTGTATTCGAGTGATATCTAATCGTTATTCGTGTCAAAAATTGAATCATTTGTTCAAATAACGTCGGTTGTTTTATTGCTATTCATTGTTTTATTATTTTTATAAAAAATTTTCCGCAAACATTTAAAAGAATTTAAAATTTTAGGCGTGTGTATAATGTTGTTGCTATTTTTTTTATAATTCTAGTTTGTAATTAATAATTTTAACATTTCGAAATATGAAAAAAAATGAGAAATCTAAAATTAGATCTTACTTAATGTATAAAATAAAATTTGATAAAATAAATTCGAATTGTTGTTATTTTTTGATTCATAAGCTATGTATATTCTTTATATTCATGTACATTTTTGCTTTTTCGAAGCTCTTAGAACAAAATAATTAATAACAGGAATGCGAGTTACGTTACGACACTATACAGTATACACAAAAAAAAATGATAAACCTTTGAAACCAGAATGGAAAAAAATAGATGAAAATTTCAATCTAAAAATTTAAAATTAATAAAAGGAAGAAAAATTTGAAAACAAAATATAAAAAAATATTAATTTAAAAATTAAAAAAAAAAATAAAGTAAAATAAAATTTTAATTAATGCTGATTTCACTTCCGAAAATTAAAGAAAATAAAATAAAAAATGAAATTGAAAAATGCTAAAAAGAGTATCTAAAAAAAAAGAAAAAAATGTTGCACGACAATAAAAATTGCATGTAGCATGTTGTTGTAGCATAGAATAATATTGTTGTAGTTAAAAGAAGCAGCTCGAGATTTAGTACGTAATAAATAATAATTCAGTCATTGCCTTTGAAGAGAATGAAGAATTATCTGATTTAATATCAAATCATTACTCTTGAGCATGGGTTATTTTTTAAACATACTTTTGCAGTTTCTGAACGCTTGGTTGGAAGTTGTTATGTTATGCTCTTACGGCATCTTAAATATCATTTTAAATACGGCAAGAGATTTTTAGTTGAGTTGTTAATGAATTATAGAAGGTCATTTAATGATGTTGAAATCAATTAAAAATAAATACGATTGCATGGTATGCGAAATACTACAAGATTATGTCGTGTACAATTATTACTATATGTAGTTTGCTACCTACATATAAACCTCATTACTACTGCCATCTACCACTTACTGTCCCTTCCTTTTTCTCGTACTCCTCTTATGATGTATATAGTAGTACGTAGTACAGTACCACAGGTAGTGCAGAGCTTGCCCAATACTTGTTCTGTTCTTCACTACACACACACTACACCACACCATAATAAGAATACAAGAATTTTCTAATGAATGAAAATACGATTGAATGGTATGCAAGGTATATCGTACTTATAATTAGCTGCCAATTATCTTCTTGCTACTAAGTATTTACTGTCTCTTCTTATTTCTAGTACAGAATGATTATTTGCGTTTAGATAGTTTGGTTCAATATCTAAACAAAACAAAACGGCTACTACTGACGAGCAAGTTCTGTGGTATCAAAACGGTGCACAACAGGGCTTATTATGTTTAACAACCAAATAGGCATGGGCTGCCACATATAAATACCTAACCTAACTAAACTATATATTACTCAACATAATTTTTGATAAGATGTTTTAGTTCATTCTACAATTTGTAGGCTATTTGATTTGATTCACAATTATAATATTTTTCGAAAAAGATTTGAAAATACTTGTAAACTTTTGAGGTTAATTTGTGGCAGGTGTATGCGGATGGGTGCGTAATAATGTGAAATATATTCAACTAATAGTCGATCGATGTAATTTCCACTATTAGTTATCTTTGTATTTTAATCATGAATCATTTTTTTGGTTTTCTTACTAATTGCTATACATATATGTATAATTTTTACACACTTTTTTATAGTTTTATTTGTTTTCGTTAAACACATGTGTCGATATGAAAAAAAACAATTATTAAAAAACAATAGAAAACAAAGTAAAACACATGTTACAGAAACTGTTTCTGGTTCGATTTTAATAATTGTCTCTAAATTGTTATGAAATGTAGGAAAATGTGTTTTAAATCAATAAGAAGTTTTGTTGAATTTTTGTAAGAGCTTTCTGAAATAGGCACGTTTAAACAGTAAAGCAATTCATTATATCAATTTGATTAAAAGACAAAGGAAATACTTTCGGTTATAGTTTTGAAAATATGAAAATTTTTTATTAAACTAAACAATAAGCAATTTTGTAATTTTAAAATAATTTATTATTTTTATTTATTAACATTTTCGAGAAAAAGATATGATTATTTGAAAGTACAGAAGTTTTTCTTAAAATAAATTTATATAATCACATATAGATTTTATACAGGTAATTCAGTATTTTCAGCAATCCAATCTAAATAATGAGTAACTCTTGTCAAAACTTGTGGAGTACCTTTAACACATGATTTTGTACCAAACGCAGTAACACCAACAATATAATTAACACCATTTTCTTTATATACATGTGGTCCACCAGAATCTCCTTTACATGTACTTTTAAGATTAGCATTTATACAAATCAATCGATCATCATTATACATTCCTTTGGGGTATGCTTCATTGCAGGCATTACCTGATTCTACTTCTGTTGTGATAAACATTAATTGTTCAGACATTTCTTTTAATTCATTTGTGCAACCCCATCCAGATGAAATGATTGTTTTTCCAAGCAAATATTCTTTAGTATGTGTACTGCGGCTTGGTAAACGAGCTGGTTTGATATATTCTGAAATAATAAATACGAGAGTTTACATGAAAAAAAATTTCTGTAATACAATGCAAAACTGAAAAATTAATTTTAATTGTTTTTTACTATTAAATTTGATTGGTTTAGGTAATTTTATTAGGGCGATATCATTTAAATTTGCTTCGTGATCGTAATCACTGTGTTTTATGAAATTTTCATTTGTCACATTATATCTTTCTTGTCCTTCTTCCTCTTCATCATATCGATTCCTTGCACCAAGATAAATAGTAGCAGAATATAAGGATTTATTTCCATTATCAGGATAAACAAGACAATGAGATGCGGTTAATACATATTGTTCAGATATCAAAGTACCGCCTCACCATAAACCGTTTTCTGAACCCTTAAATGGAATTACAAACATTCCAACTTGATATTGAGATTGTGATATTCCAGCCGGTTTCCCACCAACAATTCTAACTTGAATAACATCCTGTATATCAGATCCATTCGTCTTGATCGGTACAATACGATGATTTTGTATAATTTTAAGTTCTCGATTAGCGATCACTATCACTAAAATCGCAACAAAAATTGATATTACGAACATTTTTTAATTCAATGTTTTTTTTTATCGAACAGATAAATCTGTTTATAGTGAAAAATTAATTGAAGAACTAATTAAATTTTACAAAAGTTGATCGCTATTCGTATTAAAAAAAAACGTTTTAATAATATTGTATTAAAATGATATCTAAATGTGACTCATGTCAAAATTAGAGTCATTTTTGTTCCAATAATTTTGGTTATAATTCAAATATGGAATTTACATTAAAAAAAAATTATAAGAACATTTTAATTGTTTTATTAATATTTATATAAAAAATTTTCTAAATTACTTAGATACAATAAGCCATAGAAAACACATGCGGAAATTGAAAAAATTTTAAAAATTATTTGATTGAACTTTTGAGATTATTTTGAGGCATGTGCATGAGGCGTGCGTCGAATGTTGTTGCTTTTCTTCTGTGCAATTCGAATTTCGAAATAATAATAATAAAATTTCGAGAATTTGGAAAAAAAAAATGTGTACTCTAAAATTACATCTACTCTATATGTATATGTATAAAATTAAATTTATACATTTATACATAGGCATATAGATATTTTAAAAATACATACACACACATTTCACACCAGTAAAGAAGTAAACGGTATAAGTGTGTTGATCATTTTAATAATTATTTTTTTTTTTTTAAATTTTGTTCAGGAATAAATATTGGAGTACATGCATACTATAATGTATTTCCAGGTGTTAATGAGTTTTTCTCTTTTGATTTATTCATACATGTGTTTGTTTATTATTTTTTTGATTTATTGATTGGTTCATTTATCTGAACGAAATAGACAAAAAGAAATATTTTTTAGAAGAGATTTTTATTTGAATTATTTATGAATTATAGAAAAGCAGCTAATGATATTGATCGATCATTTAATAATAGTAATAACTAATCAATTAAAAACAAATACGAGTCCATGGTATGCGAAATACTATTAGATTATATCGTATGTACAAGTATGTACTATACTATAGTTAGGTATCAAAAACCTCTGTAATAATGTTTCTTCTTTTAAAGCAGCAGGCTGAATTCACCTGTGGAATAAATTTTAAATAATTAATTGGTGCGGCATTCTAGTGCCGATAATTGCACCTAAATATGGCAAAAGTGCCGAAGTTTAATTTTTAATGGCAATTTAATGCCGACTTACTTAAAAATAAAACACGATGATCTCTCTTGCTTGATCAATGTTTCACTGTCTGTTTATTCATAAAAATCTTATCTTTTTATACAAAATTTTCTTACATTATCATTAATGGTAATTAATATTAAATAAATGCTTAATCAAAATTTATTTACATAGTTTCAAAGTACAAATATTGGTTTTTTAATTTACAATACACACATATATGTTCTAATTCTCTTTAATTTTACAATTTCGTAACTTATCAAATATTTGTTATTAACCTAATTTTAAACTTTATTTCCTATACCTTTATTAAGTAAAACAATTTAATGCTTACATGTCATACTCATGTGTCTACGACCTACATTAATATTTATAACATAATTCTTAAAAGCTTAAAATGCTGTGTCATACCAGTCATACTTATGTTAAGCAATTAACAATATATATATATTTATGTAATGCAATTACGAATAAGTAATTGCATTCATTCAACTCATATTTAAATTTTTTTGTTTACTATTGAGTAGATCACGTTTCTTCTACTCATGTTATATTGTCGCATATTATGTTGCGTATTGAATATGGTATGTGGTCACTACACCTCATTACTATACTACCATCTACTAATTAATGTCTCTTCCTGTTTCTCGTAAACTTTTTATGCTGTGTACGTGTAGTGCAAAGCAACTATAACAAAATGAATTCTTCTTATATGAATTAAAATATGAATAGATGTTATACAAGGTATTACCATAGGTGCTCCTAGAGTTTATCGTTCTATATAGTTAGCATTATTTTTCAGCAGATTGTTCAGAAAGACATTACGTGGATGATAAAAATTCAAAATTTTGAAATCTGTCCAGAGTGGATTTCACCAGAGTCACAGCCATCGCACAATTCCGGCGACAATTACAGCGTATACAGTAATTACTTAAATGGGATTTTTCACCTTTGAACTTTACGCTGTCGCTCAAATAGATTCTATTCTATTTTTCAGCGACAACGAGCCATTCACGACGTGGATTTTGCAGTTGTAGTAATCTATTTGCAAGAAGAAATAATGTAAAGTTCATGGATTCATGTTGTGTTACGCTGTAGTTGTCGCTCGAATTGTGCGAACTTTAGGCGATACGCTTTAGTTGTCGCTGGAATTGTGCGAAGGCTGTCAGAGTGAGATTAACCCCTCTATTCTAGGTAATAGATTTCTAATAGATCTATTAACCTATTAACTAAGAAGTTAATAGAAAGTGGTATTCTACTTTATAGGTTTTGTAGACATTAAAAAGTTGAAAAGTTAATAGATTTGTAGACTTTTAAAAAACAGTTGAGCTGTCATTTATTATTAATATTTGAAAATTTAAAAAATATTTAATATTTTTAAAATCCGGTAAATATATATTTAATAATAATAATTTTTAATTATTTTTATTTATTTTTAATTATTTTCATTTATTTTTAATTATTTTTAATTATTTTTATTTATATTTATTTATTTTTAATTAGTTTTATTTATCATTAACTAAAAAAACAACATTTCACAAATTAAACATTTAAACGTGCTAGTTAATAGATCTAATAGCTCATCGAGAGGAGCTATTAGCTAATAGAATTTTCTAACCACAAAAATCTATTAACCTATTCGCTAGAATACGAAAATCTATTAAATAAAAGTCTCCACAAAATTAATAGACCAGCTGATTGTCAATCTACATATTAACTATTAAGTAGAATAGGAAATTTTCTATTAACTAAAAGTTAATAGACTAATAGCTATTAATCTATTACCTAGAATAGGGGGGTAAATCTATTTCTAATCTGATGCTGACAATAAAGAAATTGTATTAAAAGTTTTGAGAAAAGCAGTATAACGGTATAACAATTCTCAATATTTCCTATATAATAACATTTGGAAATTTACTCTGAATTGTGAATATCGTCTACTTTGGTACGAAATCTAGGTTGAGTTGTAAATATTAGATACTATTTTCACACACTTTTTTGTATTTTTATTTATTTTCGTTAAATACATGAGTGTCGATATGAAAAAAACAATCGAAAACAAAGTAAAACACATGTCACAGAAACTGTTTCTGCTCCGATTTTAATAATTGTATTTAAGAAAATGTGTTTTAAATCATTAAAAATTTTTGTTGAGTTTTTTTAAGAAATTTTTAACAATGGACACGTTTAAACCAACAATAAAGCATTTTTTTATCAATTTGATTAAAAGATAAAGGAAATACTTTCGGTTATAATTTTAAATAAGTACATATATGAAATATTTTCATTGAATTTGAAAAATAAGAAATTTTCTAATTTTGAAATAATATTTTATTTTTATTCATTAGTATTTTCGAGAACAAACACATGATAATTTGAAATCATAGAAGTTTTGCCTTACATAAATTTAAATAATCACGTAGATTTTATACACGTACGTAATCCAGTTTTTTCAGTAATCCAATCTAAATAATAAGAAACTCTTGTCAAAATTTGTGGAAAACCTTGAACACATAATTTAGTACCAGACGACGTAACACCAACAACATAATTAACACCATTTTCTTCATATATATTTGGTCCACCAGAATCACCGGGGCATACACTTTTACCTTCAGCATTTATACAAATCTTTTTATCATCGTCATAATCTCCGTAGTGTGGATAGCATAATTCAGACTGTTGTATTTTTGTTCTCATAACCATTAATTGTTTAGGCATTTCAATTTTTTCTTTTGTGGCACCCCATCCAGATGAAATGATTGTTTTTCCTAGCAAATTTTCTTTGGTATGTCTTGTACAATTTGGTAAACGAGCTGGTTTGATATAATCTGAAATAATAATTACAAGAGTTATATAAAAATATTTTTCCTGACATACGAGTATATGCGAAATTAAAAAATTAATTTTAATTCTTTCTTACTATTAAATTTTACTGGCTTGGGTAATTTTATTAGGGCGATATCATTATCATATGTTTTAGTATCGAATTCGTAGAATATGAAATTTTCGCTTCTAACTTTATATCTTTTTTGTCCTTTTTCATCTGGATTTTCTGGATTCCTTGCACCAAGAGTAACAGTAATAGGATCTTTGTATTTTTTGTCGTTACCAACAATACAATGAGCTGCGGTCAATACATATTGTTTAGATATTAAAGTACCGCCACAGAAAAAAAAGCTGCTTTGTGAATCTTTGTATGGATAATAGTACAGTGCAACTGTATACTGGGATTGCTTTAATACAGACGGTTTTCCACCAAAAATTCTAGGTTGAAGAACATAATCTGTATCAGATCCATTAGTCTTGATTGGTACAACTTTAGCTTCAGAATTACCGATGATTGTCACTAAAATCGCCACAAAAATTGATATCTCGAACATTTTTTTTCAATTTAATTTTGTTTTATTATTTCTTATCGAACAGATAAAACTGTTTACAGTGAAAAATGAATTGAAGAACTAATTTAATTTTACAAAAACGGACCGTAATTTATATTTAAAAAACGTTTTAATGATTGTGTATTCGAGTGATATCTAATCGTTATTCGTGTCAAAAATTGAATCATTTGTTCAAATAACGTCTGGTTGTAATTCAAATATTTAATTTACATAAAAAAATATTTTTAAGTAGCTATTCATTGTTTTATTATTTTTATAAAAAATTTTCCGCAAACATTTAAAAGACTTTAAAATTTAAGGCGTGTGTATAATGTTGTTGCTATTTTTTTTATAATTCTAGTTTGTAATTAAAAATTTTAACATTTCGAAATATGAACAAAAAATAAGAAATCTAAAATTAGATCTTACTTAATGTATAAAATAAAATTTGATAAAATAAATTCGAATTGTTGTTTTTTTTTTATTCATAAGCTATGTCTATTCTTTATATTCATGTACATTTTTGCTTTTTCGAAGCTCTTATAACAAAATAATTAATAACAGGAATGCGAGTTACGTTACGACACTATACAGTATACACAAAAAAAAATGATAAACCTTTGAAACCAGAATGGAAAAAAATAGATGAAAATTTCAATCTAAAAATTTAAAATTAATAAAAGGAAGAAAAATTTGAAAACAAAATATAAAAAAATATTAATTTAAAAATTAAAAAAAAATAAAGTAAAATAAAATTTTAATTAATGCTGCTTTCATTTCCGAAAATTAAAGAAAATAAAATAAAAAATGAAATTGAAAAATGCTAATAAGAGTATCTAAAAAAAAAGAAAAAAATGTTGCACGACAATAAAAATTGCATGTAGCATGTTGTTGTAGCATAGAATAATATTGTTGTAGTTAAAAGAAGCAGCTCGAGATTTAGTACGTAATAAATAATAATTCAGTCATTGCCTTTGAAGAGAATGAAGAATTATCTGATTTAATATCAAATCATTACTCTTGAGCATGGGTTATTTTTTAAACATACTTTTGCAGTTTCTGAACGCTTGGTTGGAAGTTGTTATGTTATGCTCTTACGGCATCTTAAATATCATTTTAAATACGGCAAGAGATTTTTAGTTGAGTTGTTAATGAATTATAGAAGGTCATTTAATGATGTTGAAATCAATTAAAAATAAATACGATTGCATGGTATGCGAAATACTACAAGATTATGTCGTGTACAATTATTACTATATGTAGTTTGCTACCTACATATAAACCTCATTACTACTGCCATCTACCACTTACTGTCCTTTCCTTTTTCTCGTACTCCTCTTATGATGTATATAGTAGTACGGTAGTACCACAGGTAGTGCAGAGCTTGCCCAATACTTGTTCTGTTCTTCACTACACACACTACACACCACACCATAATAAGAATACAAGAATTTTCTTATGAATGAAAATACGATTGAATGGTATGCAAGGTATATCGTACTTATAATTAGCTGCCAATTATCTTCTTGCTACTAAGTATTTACTGTCTCTTCTTATTTCTAGTACAGAACGATAGCTGTAGATCGAAATAAATGGTATCAATTTATTGAGGAAATCATGGTTACAAAAGAACTGTGAGTGTATGAAAGAATGAAGAAGTAATAATGATCACACAAAAGTTCTTCGTATAAAA
This sequence comes from Villa cingulata, assembly GCA_951394055.1. Classification (NCBI taxonomy): domain Eukaryota; kingdom Metazoa; phylum Arthropoda; class Insecta; order Diptera; family Bombyliidae; genus Villa; species Villa cingulata. The sequence goes on along the minus strand of OX596020.1, from coordinate 11,068,446 downwards.
ATATACTTAGTTTGTGCTGGTTATATAAAATCTAAATATTTTATAGATAATTTTATTTTTAGATTAAAATAATTTCACTTTTTGGAATGAAGAAAAACCAAGAAAAAATATTTTTTTTTTTAGTGAAACAGTGATATCTTTTTTGAACATGACTGTAAATAATATTTATGAACGAAGAAAAATGCTTAAGTATATATGTATATTATTTGTTTCTACTTGAAATAAGTGTATAGTGTATTCATTTACTTATGAAAACTTATATATCATCATATTCATCAATTTATGTATGAAAAAGTAATTTTGTTAATATGTAGTTTGAAACAAATTTTTATCAACAGAAATATTAATGTTTTTATATTTATTTTTTATTTTTTAATGAATGAATGAACATAAATGGCAATACGAATATCAGATTTTATTTTATTTGTGAACATAACGAGTAAAAACTGATCGATAGGAATAAATATTAATGAAAAATTGAAAATTATATAAATATACTTACGAATGGGAATAAATATAAATATACAAAAGTAGGTTCTCTTGAAATTAAACAAAATACTTTAATTTTTTTATAAATTTCTTTATTTAAACTTAACTGGCCGAAAATACAAAATTGACTGACTAAATTTTATTACAAAAATTATGATCTTCTTAATTTTACATTTTTTTTGAATTTTATAAATTTCATTTTCTCATGGGAAATAAGCTAGGTGCAATGTGACACCGGTCACGTTGGATCTAGCTTTTTACTTGAAAACAAACATTATTCGTTATTTTCCCATGGAATTTTTGCTTATGTGACACCTCCCCTCCGTAGTATTTTCAGTCTATGCAAATGGGTCAACGGTTTCGTTTGGAACCTTCAATTCAATATTTGTTACATTTTCTGATTTTGTTCTTTGTTTTATTTTATTTATGAAAACTGATATTATCAAAATAACCAAAATTAAAATGACTGCAAAATTTAATCCCAAGGAGGTGTATTTAACCGAATCATGTTTGTTTTCTATGTACTCTATTTGCTTCCTATTTTTAATTGTTTTTAAATGTAAATCTTCTAAAGTAAATTTTTTTAATTGCTTTGTAAAGTTTACATGTGTTATTGGTATCATAACATTATTCATAAATTTTTCTTCTTTATTAATAAAGGTATTATGGTATTATCATCAATTCTAACTTTACAATTATTAAATCTAATTACATTGTTTTTTATTACTAATTCTTAAGCTATACATGTTTCAAAAATTTTTGTAGTACCTAGATTTTTTGTAACAATTAGATTATCAGATATTCTTTCAATTGAACTTACATTATTATATTTGAATTCACATACATTATCTCTATTGAACAAATTTCGAATACATTTATTTGGATGACATTTCAAATTTTTCTTCTTTATTACGTTATCATCTTTAAGGTACACATTATGTTTTCCATTGTACAATTTCTTCATTATCTAAATCAAGTTGTTCGAAATCTTTATTTGGAATAGATACTAATATTGCATTATAGTATTTTTCTTTTGTTAGACTTGGTATACAAATGGCAAAGATGAGCAGATCTCGATCGAATAACACGCTGTTCCGTAGGTATGGAAGAATCTGTACAGTAATATTATACTTATTTACTTCTTCTTCGGTGAGTATGTCATGAGCTAGAACATTTAATTTGCTTATGCTGCTATGATACTTACTTTTTTTCCAGTTAAATTTTTCCGTCTTAAGCGTACGAAATTTAGCGTTTAAAGAAAGAGATGATTATGTTGAAATGAGAGTATATACTGATTTTTCGTGTACCTCATTGTAATTTGGTATTCGTATACCATCATATTTTCATTGTAATAATTATATATTTACAACTAAGAAAATATGATTATATTTATATGACTTGTCAAAAATTAAGACGATATCAGCTGTTATCAGCTTAAGCGCACGAAAAAGAATGTTCTTCTAATTCTTTTTCCTGCGCTTAAGCTTATATCGTCTTAATTTCATGCACTTAAGCTGAACTTAGCTGAATTTCGTGTACTTCAGCTCAAAATCCAACTTATATTTTACTCTTTCACTCTAACACAAAATTATGGATTGATTTTTTTTTTCATTTACACAATGCTAAAAATTTTAGATTTAGCTCATATTTAGCTTCAAATTTAGCCGTAAAAAAAGTAAGTATCATACCAGCATTAACAAGACGATATCTGTTAGTTTTTCTAATTGTCTGTTTAGTGCTGTCATGTCACTGTATAGTTATAAGATGTAATTGGATCGTAGAATTTGATTAGTCTTGTTAGTTATGTTAATTAGATAAGTTTTTAATTGTTTTTGTTGTTTGTCAAGGCTTTTGCTTACTTGTTCCATGTTACTTATGAGATTATTATTTATAATCACTTGTTTATTTATTTCGGTTACCGAATTTTTTACATTTGAATCCAAATTGTTCAAGTGATCATAAATTTCATTAGCATCGTCCTCATCCATGGTACCTGCAGTAAATTTTAATCCTTTTCCGATTAAATTTACGAGACCCCGCTTAGTTCTATGTCTGTATAAAGGATATACGATGGCGTTATAATTGTATCTTAATGAGGTCAATTCCCTATTAAGTAATGTGTAGTTAACTTCGTCAGTATTTAGTTTCAAAGACGCAAAATTTTGTTCGATTGTACTTACATGCAAGACTTTTACAAATGAATCTACTATTATTTTTTCATCTAATCTGAACAAAGTGTACCCATTGTCCGTATTTATCAGAATAACTTCTATCATCTGCGTTGATGCAGATTTCAGAAACATTAAAAATAGTGGAATAAGTATCATGCTGAAATGACAAAATTAAAGAAAAGCTTATTTTTGATATTTGTACCTACGCTTTAGTTGGTTAAAAACATATTTGGTATTTCTATTATTGCTAGCATCTATTACGTAATTTTTGACCGCTTTAAAATTTTTTAACAATTTGTATTTTGGTTTATTCTTTGCAACTTGTCTATTGGCTACTATGTTTTCTTTTAACTTAAAATTCTTATCTCTATTTTCATTTAATTCATTAATTTTATTTGATTTCTGTTCTTTATATTGGTCATGTAACAATTTTATGTCGTTTCTATCAAAATCTTTCGTTATAAAATCAATTGGACGCAATTTACTTGTGGAATGGATTGTGTTGTTATAATACGGTAATTATCTTATAAATTTTCCTTCTAAATCTTTATTTTCATCTGTACAATCTACTTCTAATATTCTCAAATGTTCGTTCAACGTGCCATGCAGTCTCTCTATATCTGCATTGCCTGTTTTGTTATAAGCCGTCGTTACATGTGATTCAATGTGATTTTCATCTAGGAATAACTTTACTGCATTGTGCAAGATACACCTTTCGTTATCATAAACTATTTTTCTCATTTTCCCTAAGAAACTTATTCTTTCTTTTAGCGCCTCTAATATAGATACCCAAGTTCTGTCTTTAATTTGTGAAGAGTTGCGTATTTTGAAAATTTATCAATCGTCGATAGATACATGATGTTCCTTCCTAGGGGCTTGAATAGCTCGATGGTTGCGTGTCGGTCTTGTGATCTTGAATATCACGGTTCGAACCCCAGCCAGCGCACTACTCTTGCCCAAGTCGATCATTAATTTTTCCTATCAGCAATGTACACCAGTAACTGATTACTGATGATAAACTGGATGATATATCTGACATAAAATTACTGATCGGCGGTGCCATAATGGACTGAGTATCCGCGTGCACTTAATATATACTATATACATTGTATGTATATATGTATATTTATAAAAAAAAAAAAAAAAAAAACATGATGTTCCTGTAAGGGAATCAAATATCTATGTGGACTATGTCGTTAAATTTAGTTTGTGTCTCGCTAATCTGGAATGGGATTTTAATAGGTTGCCTATCAAACTTCGCTAGTTGACAAACTTCGCAGTTGTTTATAAATTTAGTTATTATTTTAACCTAATTGGGATAAAAGTACTGTGATTTTAATTCATTAAACACTTCGTTTATTCCGCGGTGATTATTTTTAATGTGTTCTTCTTTTATTATAGAAATAATTTCCTCTTTATCTGTGATATCTATTAACTTTATACTAGATTTGTATACCCTCAAATTTTTATTATTAGAAAAGTATCTTACGTAAACGTCTTGAAAATTTGTAAATAGTTCGTTGTTTCCACAATAAACGCAAATTAAACCCTTTTCGATCATTAATCTCTTCATGATTTCTAATAAATTAGAATTTCTAGTAACTGTTATATAATTTTGACATTTTTTATGAATAATCTTAGTGATAATTTTTTCTTTTTCGCCATAAGATAAATGAATTTGATTCTTGTAAATGTTTATACATTTGTCTGTGATATTTATGTAATTTAAAGCATCACTACTTGAGCTATGGATTGTGTCTACCGTAGATGCGACTTCAACGTCTGTGCTGTGATTTTCATCGTCATCATTGTTTAACTCGTTATGATAATTATGTGTCATATCTATTTCTTTAATAATGTTTAGCAATGTGGCTTCTTCGTCATCATGCCGCTCATTATTATTTGTGTACCTGCTAAGGCCGTCGGCAACTTTATTCTCTTTACCCTTTAAATAATTAATTTTAAAATCATACTCATTTAACATTATTTTCCATCTCTGGAGCTTTAAGTTAGGCTCCTTTATGTTATTTAGCCATACCAGTGGCTTATGATCGGTGCAAATATTGAATTTTCTACCATACAGATAAGTACGGAAATACTTCACCGACCAGACAATCGCCAGTAATTCTTTCTCTATTGGCAAATATTTTGTTTCATGATTATTAAGCGTGCGTGACGCGTAGCAGATAGGGTGGTTATTTTGCGTTAAAACTGCGCCAATGGCGAAATTTGAAGCGTCAGTGGTCAATGTAAATTCTTTATTGAAATCAGGTGGTTTTAAAATTGGGTCACTCATTAATAATTTCTTTAATTTATTATATGCATCAATGTATTCTTCGTCGTTTACATTGATTTTCTGATTTTTCTTTAGGTATTTTATCATAGGGTACGCCACTTTGGCGTAATCTTTCACGAATTTCCGGTAATATCCGGTGATCCCTAAGAATTGTTTAATTTCTTTTACACTCGCTGGTAACTTAATTGCTTTGATGGCATTTACTTTTTTTTCATCTGGTTTAATACCATTAGAAGTTATTACGTGCTCTAAGAAATTGGTAGATTGATCGGCGAAATGGCATTTGTTCACCTGAATTTTTAGATTGCATTCTCTTAATCTGTAAAATACTTTATTAAGTGAATCTAGATGTTCTTGGAAGCTTGTTGAAAAAACCAGAATGTCATCAAGGTAGCAAACACAAATTTTATTAATAAAATCTTTTAATACGTTATTGATTAACCTTTGGAAGGTTGCTGGGGCGTTCTTGAACCCAAATGGCATTCTGTTAAACTCATAATGACCACTAGCAGTGGAAAACGCAGTTTTTGGTCTGTCGCGAGGTTCAACTTCGATTTGGTGGAAGCCCTTTGCCAAATCGATAGTCGAAAAATAGTTACATTTTCCTAATTTATCAAAGAGGTCTTCCATATTCGGAAGGGGATATTTATCGTCGATTGTTTGCTCGTTTAGTTTTCTATAATCAACAACGAGCCTCCATTTTTGTTTTCCGCTGTTGTCGATTTTTTTTGGTACGACCCATATTGGGGAGTTGTAAGAATTATTGCTTGGCACAATTATACCCTGATCGAGCATTTATATCAACCTCATTTCGATGTACTTCAGGGTATCTGTATAGTTTACTAAATATTGGGATATCATTTTTAGTAGTAATCTTATGTTTTATTTCATTCGTGAAGGTAAAATTATCTCCTTCCTTATAAAATATATCGCTGTACGAGTGCAATAAAGATTTTAACTTATTAAGGTCAATTTCGCTTAAGTGTTGAGCGAACATTTCGTTGCGAATTCTACCTTCAGTTTCCTTTTCACTGAATATTTCAGGTGATTCATAATTATAACAAATTTCTGAATAAACTTCTTCGTTTTCATCTAAATAAATTGGAATAGTAGAATCATCTGTTATTAAACGCCTATTTTTATAATCTATTATTGGATTAAGTTTCGCAAGAATGTTATTACCAATAATACCATCAAATCGGTAGTGAAAATCAAACTCAACAAATTCTACAAATTGGTTCGGCTTGTTAAATTCTTTAAACAAGGGTATACTATATTGAATATCAGTTTTAACGTTGCGATTAAGAACTCGTAAGGTATGAATATTTGACTTAATTTTCCATTTAGGATTACACAATTTTGGATTTATGATGCTGTATTCAGCACCGGTATCGATTATAAATCTTAATGTTTTAACAGGTGTGTGTATTACTATATAGGGTAGCTGTTTTCGACGCCTAGCCGAAAATTTTGTTGGTTGTTTTCATTTACAGAGATGTCCATGGGTTCGTGATCTGAATTTCGGCGATTAAAATTATTGTTATTGTAAGAATTATGTGCGTTTTGTCTGTTATAATAATTATTTCTAAAATTTGATTGTCGACTATGACCACTATTTAACTCTTGCCTGTTTGAATTAAAATGTTGTTGTCTGTAGTGTGTATCTGTATTATGGTTTTGACGAGTTGGTGCATTAAAATTTTGTCTATTTTGAGTATTTGTGTTAAAGTTTCGCTGGTTTTGTCTATTGAAATGTTGATCTCAAGAATTTTGTCTACTATTTCTATTGTTCCTGTAAGTATTGGAAGAGTATTGCAAGTAACCACCTGCTTGTATTATTTCGTATGCGTCCGTCAATGTGGATGGGTTTCTGCTAATTATAATGGTTTTAACTGGTTCTGGTAGACCATGTTTGAATGAATGTAAAGTAATTCTTTGATTACTATTAATTTCGTCGTTGTCTAGTCTGTTCGCTAACAGATATGCGTTGTTGAGCCTACATAATAATCTGTTCAAATTCTGGTAAAAATTTTCAATAGTACCTTCACATCTACATGTTCTTATTTTATCAATAAGAGTATCTACTGGTGTACGTTCACCATGATTCCTGAGAAGCACTGTTTTCAGATCCGTCCATGTACCAACATTACCATTGAGTAATAGCGTTCTTCGCGCGTCACCCGTAATTTTGTCTTTGATTAAACCTAATATTATAACTTTTTAGGCTGGTTCAAAAGTTTCTATGAGGGGGATAAAACTTTCGACTCTATCTATTAAATTTGCTAAGGAGTTTTTATCACCATCAAAAGGTGAAATGGCACCAATGCTATTTGTAGTAACCAATTTGAATTTTTCTATTATTTCTAACTCTTCCATTTCACTTTATTTTAATAAATATAAATTTCAAGAAAACAACAAAATTTTTTACAATATTTGTTTAATTATGTATTTATTGTAACTTTTATTTTTTTTTTTTCAAATATTTATTTATCTATTTATTTATAAAAAAAATTTTCTTTTTATTTTTATTTGAGATATAATAATGAAAACTTCGAAGTTTATTAAATGTAAATGTCTATTTCTTACTTGTTGATTCACAACAGTAATCAAGCACTGGTTCTTATTGTCGAAAATGTTCCCTTTCCAACTGATTACCTGAAGGCGTAGATGTGTATCTCGTTATTTATCGTTGTCTTATGATGGCCCAAAATTCGATTGTTAATAATCGGAGTCAATTTCAACAATTTTAATTGAACTGTTTAACAGTTTTATTAAAAAAAAAAAAAAAAAAAATTTTTTTTTTTCCTTTTTTTTTTAAATCTGAAATTTAGATAGTAGAACACTTAACTGTCCCACAACACTTTTACTTTACTGTGTTTTTGGTTTTAATTTATTTTATTTCATTAATAAAATTCTACTGTAAAATGGTAGAACACTTAACTGTTCAACAACACTGTATTTTACTGTATTTTGTTTTAGTTTATTTTATTTTATTCATTATTTGGATAGCTGAAAGTTGACAAAAAAACAAGAAAACACTTTGACTGTTTAATTATTAGATATTATTCTTTCAACTATCCTACCGACTGCGCCACAAAAGTAGGTTCTTTTGAAATTAAACAAAATACTTTAATTTTTTTATAAATTTCTTTATTTAAACTTAACTGGCCGAAAATACAAAATTGACTGACTAAATTTTATTACAAAAATTATGATCTTCTTAATTTTACATTTTTTTTGAATTTTATAAATTTCATTTTCTCATGGGAAATAAGCTAGGTGCAATGTGACACCAGTCACGTTGAATCTAGCTTTTTACTTGAAAACAAACATTATTCGTTATTTTCCCATGGAATTTTTGCTTATGTGACAATATATATGAAGGTATAGATGTTTTTTTTTTTTTTTTTTTTTTTTTTTTTTACAAATATACATATATACATACAATGTATATAGTATATATTAAGTGCACGCGGATACTGAGTCCATTATGGCACCGCCGATCAGTAATTTTATATCAGATATATAATCCAGTTTATCATCAGTAATCAGTTACTGGTGTACATTGCTGATGGGAAAAATTAATGGTATTTATATAAATATATATAATCATAATAATCGAAATAAAATGGTATCCTGTTTTATATGTAACTTATATCATATCATTTTTTTATATTCGTTTTTATCAATTTATTATTGGAAATGATGAAATTTAAATCGAATGTAAAAATTTATTATCCAATTTAATGAGAAATTCATCAAAATTTTATAAATACCTAATAATTGTAATAATTTTTCTTTTGATATGAAAACATTATTATGAAATTAATATGCATTTATTAAAATATAAAAAAAAAACTGTAATATTTTAATGAAAATTTGAAAATCTATAAAAACAGAAGTAAGAAAACTAAGTAAAATTGTGGTTTACAAGTTTTGTTGAAGTTTTTTAATAAATTTGTAACAATGGACACGTTTAAACCAACAATAAAGCAATTTTTTATCAATGTGATTAAAAGATAAAGGAAATACTCTCGGTAATAATTTTAAATATATGAAATATTTTCATTGAATTTGAAAAATAAGAAATTTTCTAATTTTAAAATAATTTTTTATTTTTATTCATTAGTATTTTCGAGAAACAAACACATGATTATTTGAAAGCATAGAAATTTTTCTTAAAATAAATTTAAGTAATCACATAAATTTTAAACACGTAATCCAGTATTTTTAGCAATCCAATCTAAATAATGAGAAACTCTTGTCAAAATTTGTGGTAAACCTTTAACACATAATTCAGGACCACTCGACGTAACACCAACAACATAATTAACACCATTATCTTCATATATATTTGGTCCACCAGAATCACCGGGGCATACACTTTTACCTTCAGCATTTATACAAATCCTTTGATCATCGTCAAAAACTCCGTATGTTAGACGGCATACTTCAGCCTGTTGTATTTTTGTTTTAGTAGATAATAAGTGTTCAGGCATCTCATATATTGCTTTTGTGGCACCCCATCCAGATGCAATGATTGTTTTTCCTAGCAAATTTTCTTTGGTATGTCTTGTACAATTTGGTAAACGAGCTGGTTTGATATATTCTGAAATAATAATTACAATAGTTATATAAAAATATTTTTCTTGACATGCGAGTATATGCGAAATTAAAAAATTAATTTTAATTCTTTCTTACTATTAAATTTGACTGGCTTGGGTAATTTTATTAGGGCGATATCATTATCATTTGTTTTAGTATCGTATTCGTATAATATGAAATTTTCGATTGCAACATTATATCTTTTTCGTCCTTTTTCACGTTGATTTTCTGGATTCCTTGCACCAAGATAAACAGTAACAGGATCTCTGTATGTGTTGTTTCCATCAACAAGACAATGAGCTGCGGTCAATACATATTGTTTAGATATTAAAGTACCGCCACATAAAAAGCTTCTTTGTGAATTTTTGTATGGAAAATGGTACAGTGCAACTGTATACTGGGATTGTTCCAATCTAGCCCATTTTCCACCAAAAATTCTAGGTTGAAGAACATAATCTGTATCAGATCCATTAGTCTTGATTGGTACAACTTTAGCTTCAGAATTACCGATGATTGTCACTAAAATCGCCACAAAAATTGATATCTCGAACATTTTTTTTCAATTTAATTTTGTTTTATTATTTCTTATCGAACAGATAAAACTGATTACAGTGAAAAATGAATTGAAGAACTAATTTAACTTTACAAAACGGACCGTAATTTATATTTAAAAAACGTTTTAATGATAGTGTATTCGAGTGATATCTAATCGTTATTCGTGTCAAAAATTGAATCATTTGTTCAAATAACTTCGGTTGTAATTCAAATATTTAATTTACATAAAAAAATATTTTTAAATAGCTATTTATTGTTTTATTATTTTTATAAAAAATTTTCCACAAACATTTAAAAGAATTTAAAATTTTAGGCGTGTGTATAATGTTGTTGCTATTTTTTTTATAATTCTAGTTTGTAATTAATAATTTTAACATTTCGAAATATGAAAAAAAAATGAGAAATCTAAAATTAGATCTTACTTAATGTATAAAATAAAATTTGATAAAATAAATTCGAATTGTTGTTATTTTTTGATTCATAAGCTATGTATATTCTTTATATTCATGTACATTTTTGCTTTTTCGAAGCTCTTAGAACAAAATAATTAATAACAGGAATGCGAGTTACGTTACGACACTATACAGTATACACAAAAAAAAAATGATAAACCTTTGAAACCAGAATGGAAAAAAATAGATGAAAATTTCAATCTAAAAATTTAAAATTAATAAAAGGAAGAAAAATTTGAAAACAAAATATAAAAAAATATTAATTTAAAAAATAAAAAAAAATTAAATAAAATAAAATTTTAATTAATGCTGATTTCATTTCCGAAAATTAAAGAAAATAAAATAAAAAATGAAATTGAAAAATGCTAAAGAGAGTATCTAATAAAAAGAAAAAAATGTTGCACGACAATAAGAACTTTGGAACTGAATTGCCGATGCAAATCTCATTAAACGTCACCCGAACTTCTTCCGCGACATCTATTATTCAAATTTTTGAAATACCAACATCTTCTGATACAAAGAATACGAAGCCATGCAAGTTTTATATTCTTTGTTGATATGCTACAGAGATTATATATTCTAACTAGATGCTGATATCAATCATAATTTTCACAATTAATCATCGAAATTATATTATAATCAAATTGACAGCAATATCATAGAGCTACAATATTATTTACATCGATAATTTAAAGTTAAGAAATAAACTATTTGAATATTATAACTAATTTTTATTAGAATTAAGTAGATTACATTTTGAATAAATGGTAGAGTTTTAAATTATTTGCATATTTTTTTTGAATTTTTTAAATAGTTATAAATTTTATTGAAAAATAATACTTAAAACTAACAATTCAAAAATCTTAAAATTAACTTACAATGATCTAATAGAATTAAAACAACAAAAAATTAATAATTAAAAAATGATAAAAAAAAAAATTATTAATTCAAATTTCCGGAAATTATTTTAATTAATGTAATTCAAAAATATGCAAAATAATTTAAGATAAAATTTACTATTTTTACATAAAGAAATTTTACTTAATTAATTACAATAACTAATGGTTTAGGTCTTAACTTAGAAATTAATGAAATTAGCCGTGATATTATAGCTCGATGTCAAACTGAAGATGATAATAACCAGATAATGTTGATTGTGTTGTAGATTATAGGATTGTAGGTAGTAATTTTGATGATGAATTATCAGAAATATCTAAGTTTCAAAATTTAGATGTAGATGTCGCTGAAAGTTCCGGTGATATTAATGAAATTTGACGTCGTTAGTTAACTACTCAAATCTTGATGTTTAATGCAATTTATTTATTTTTATATCTATAGAATATTTGATGACTTTAGGATTTCATCCACTAGAACAAGTAATTTTCTTCAAATTTCTGTACCTTGATCTATCTTGGATTACAATTCTGTTAGAAAATTTTTAATTTCAATTTCAAACTGATGTTATAGCTGTAGTACGACAACAAGAATTTATTGATGATGAATCTTCAAATACAAAATATTTATGTTTTATATTGTCTCGGCGATAGAAAATTTTAATGTAAATATTTCGAAGTCCACAAATATTTCTTTCAAATCCATTAGTCTTGATGGGTACAATTTTAGCTTCAGAATTAGCGATGGCTGTCACTAAAATCGTAACAAAAATTGATATTACGAACATTTTTTTTATTTAATTTTTCTTATAATTTCTATCGTATACATATAAAAACGTGTATAGTGAAGAATTAATTGAAGAACTAATTAAATTTTACAAAAATGGATGGCTATTTATATTAAAAAATCTTTTCAATAATAGTACTTATATTAAACTCATATCTAAATGTGACTTATGCCAAAATTAGAATTAATTTTTCAAATAATTTTGGTTATATTTCAAGTATGGAATTTATAATAATAAAATATTTATTAAAAAATATCAATTGCTTTATAATTTGTATAAGAAATTTTCTATATTAGATACAATAAGCCATAGAAAACATATGCGGCGAACATTCAAAAAATTTAAAAATTATTTGAATGAACTTTTGAGTTAATTTTGAGGCACGTGTTTATGAGGCGGGTGTATAATGTTGTTGTTATTTTTTCTATAATTTAAATTTTTAATTAATAATTTTAAATTTTCGAAAAATGAAAAAAAAATGTGAAATCTAAAATTACATCTACTCCATATTTTGATTGCAAAAAAAAATAATCGAAAGATGGATATAGTAAAAGGATGATAATTCGAATCTGTATATAAATGATATATTTCAATATTTCTGTTTTTTTGTTTTGAAAATCTTCATTTTTCATTATTTCAATTGAAATTTTAGACGAATATTAATATGAAAATAATACAAATGGAGTACTTCTTAAACTGTAGCTACTGTGAGAGGACACGCAGTCAAGTTGCGCATATTTTTCAATAAACACTATACAGAAGAAGCACTATACTCTCTTTCATTATCTCTCAAATGCCTTAATTTGATCAGAACTAGACTTAAGGCGTTCAGTAGTCATTCCTTTAATTATCTCAGAGGTATGGACGATTTGCGTTTGAGTAGCTTGGTTCATTACTTAAACAAGACAAAATGGCCTCCACCGACGAGGAAGTTTTGTGGTATCAAAACAGCACGCAACAAGGCTACTTAAGTCTATCCATGAAATAGGTATGGACTGCCACTAGTAAATACCTAGATTTCTTTTTTATAAGATTTTTTTATTTAATAATTAATCTACATTTTGAAGGCTCTTTTGATTTGATTCAAAATTTCATATTTTCTGATATGGATTTGAAAATAAATAAATACACATTTTTTTAGTTATCTTTCAAATTTTATTTAATTATCTTCCAAAAATTATTCAAAATTAAAAACGATTCGAATCAAAATATCTTATCATTTAAAATTAAAATAAAAAAAAAATATGATAAGAGTTATAATTAATAATGAAATTTTTTTATAATATTATCACATCCAAGTAATTTTTTTGATGTACATTTATATTCTTTATATGCAAGATCTTTTAAATAATCTTTAAAATAATTGTATCGCATCAAATCTGATTTTGGATAATTATATTTATTACAAAAATTCTGTCTTAAACTGATCAAATATAATTTTCTACTATTCAAATTGTATTTTGATAACAATTCATCTTCATGTAATACTTTTTCCATATTTTTATCCATCCATTTTTCATAATCATTAAATGATAATTGTAAAGCTAATGACATTTTTGCAATATCATTATTCCATGGATGATGAACATTTTCTAATTTCGGTTTTAAACAATCTGTCATTACATTATAATGTGGATACCAATTTTTACCTCTGTACAATGAATGATCTAATAATGAGAAAAGATTTGTCCACAAACGAAAATCAATAAAAGCAAAATGTACAGCACTTGGAATTCCATCAAATTTGTATAACATTTTAATAACTTGAGATGTTCTATACGTTTCTGTATCTTTAGAGAATTTCGCATGAAGTAGATTTAAGTAGTTATTTAGGAAGGTTTTTTTTGTAACTGAGACATGTGCCACTGCATCATAAACTGCAAGATCACTTAATAATTTATCAATATTATCCACGTAATATTTGATTAGACGATTCCAACTGGAGACTTCAAAAATTGTTTCGTTACTCGTTTGATTACTGGACTCTAAATGAATATCAAAAACGTCTGTTACAAGTTGTCGATTTGTCCATATTCGTGATACAAGTTTAGCAATAACAACATCTGGAATTACATTGAATGGACAAAATTCATCATCAATTTTTTGTACGAATTTCACCATAATATAATTCACTAAAATTGCTGGATCTGTTCTTGATAAATAATGAACCAGTTCTTTGAGAGCATCTTTGGATGTGTCTAAAGATCTTCGATTTAAAAATACTTGACGAAAAAATGATTCGAATTGATCATATTCTTTAGTTGCATTATTTTTGTCAATTACGAAATTTGGAAAATATGCACTGAATCCAGTTTCTTGTAATAAATCGAATCTATGATGTGTATTAGCGAATTTTTTTTCTAAACGTTTTAAAATTGGTATAATATCATTCTCGAATTCGACAATATCGAAAATTTCTTCTTTGTATTTGCTTGCATTCAAATTTAATTTTTTAAAAATTTCACTAATTTTTGTGGTAGACAATCGATTCTTATAGACATGCCTGGACGAATAAATATATTCGTGTTCTGTAAAATTACTAATATCGATTTCTAAAATTTCAAAAAGTTTTTTTTGTGTTCGACTCAAAACCACATTCCATGTAATTTGTTTATTTTCATTCCAATTTTCACTTAATACTGGCCATCCATTAAAAATTTCATGAAATTCTTCAGATGTTAACAATTTATCAAAATCCTTATTCTTACATGATTCATAATATCTAAGTAATTTTTTTTCACCTTCACATAATTGTATATTCGGTTTACCGTCAACTTCCTTAATTAATTCTTCAACATTTTCAAATGATTCCAATTTATCTTCCTGAAGAAATGAATGAATCGGATTGTATCGTAACATCATGTAATCATCTCGTTTTCCGATTGGAACATTTCCACAAGTATATTCATCAAAATTTTCACAAGGATCAATTCCTGTATTCATATAACTGTGTGTCGTTTGTATGAAATTTTCAAAAACATGTTTTGAACCGATTGCCTTTATTGAAATAACAATTTTAAATAAAATTAAAACACTTAAAATAAACTTCATGTTGTAGATGTTTCGTATGAAATATTTTTTTAAATTTGAATTTAAAATGAGAAAATTATTCTTATTTATACTCGTATACAGTACAATTTATAATGAATTTTGAATATACATATATATCAAATTTCAAATTTCTCTTTTTGAAGGTTAAAAGGCTATCTCCATGTATATGTACATAAAGTATTTTATATAGTGAATTAATCAGTCATTTGTTGCAATTTATTTCCGTAATTTTAATTATGTTATTAATCATCAAATAGAAATTCCTCAAATATAATTTAATTCCAAAAATATGCTTGAAAGTATTTAATTAATTAGGCTATCATCATATGAAAATTTTGAATATAGATTTAAATAAAGATAAGAAATTCCCAAAATAAATCTTTATAACTTACTCGTTCGTGACAAATAAAAAAAAAATTCAAATAAATTTAGAAAATTTAAATTTTCGTTTAAAAATTATAAAAAAAAATATTTTCAAGCAAGTATCTACACAATATTTTTCGTAAATGGATTTTTTAGTTCAATTTTTTTAATTTTGCATTAAATTAAAAAAAATGAAATTTCTCTTTTAAGTAACGCACATAGTATATATGTATGTATATTTTAATGTCGAAATATTTAATCCGAATTTAATCATATTTCAAATGAATTTCTATTGTACAGTGTCTATTCTTTATTGTACAATGTACATAATCGTATAGAGATATTTACGTATATTCGTTTATTATGTATATATATGTAAGTATGTATAAGGAAAATTTAATTTAATTTCAATTTTTTCTTATCATAAAATACATACATACATACATACACGATTCTAATTTTGATAAGACTCTGTTTGACATTCCATTTATTCTATTTAATTTCCTTTCTGAATTTTTATTTTCTGCTTCTTCTTATGCTTTTGTTCGTTTTTAGAAAAATGAATGTTTGACATAATTAATCACTTAGATACACAAAAATTGGTAGCAGCAGAAAAAAAAAGGAATAAAATATGTTGGAAAATGACATTTAATTAATTACTTCGCACCTAATATAGGAGTACTCACACATATACGTACATTACGAGTATATAGATAGTCCTATATTACTTTTATATATTTTCGATTTTTATTTATTACTTCGTTTTATATATTTCATATTTTTGTAATTGTATATTTAAAAATGACAAACAATATGTGCCTCCTCAGTCAAATTGTATAATAATACATAGTGTAATACTTAAATGCTTACATCTTACATAATATGTATAACGCATTAATTTTAATAATTAATCAAAATTTTTGTGCAATCTCTACAATCTATCTGTATAACAATAAAAAATGACAACGATACAGTTAAAGAGATTAGATTACAGAATTTATACAAAATTATAAATATTCGTGTATGTACAAGTATATAAGGTATAGAAAAATGACAAAAATTTAATTCTTTTCAATTTAATTTAATTTTTTATTATTCCATATATGTAAGTGTATTGATTTGCTGACGTGTAAATCTCTCAGAGTTTTAAAATGAAAATTTAAAAATGAGTACAGGAGATTGTAGCGTATACTAATAGGTGTCGTTATAGTCAACAGCGTCAGAGTATATAATGGAAAAGGGGAGGAGCAAGTATTAAACGTTGTTTTTTTTTTACTCTATTCGTATTTTACATGACTTTACTGAGAGAGCAAATCAACTTTTTCGGAAAACTTAAAATACGATTACACATATAGAATAATACCCGTCCGTGAATTTGAATTTATTTTATTAATAAATTTTTCAGTATTTTGATCAGAAATTTTCGTTAGAAATTGAGCGAAATGTTTTTTTTTTTCATTACTTTTGGACGTGTAGTTTAAAGATATATTGATATATGTATTAAATGATTTTTTAATGTGAAATGAAAAAAAATTCTTGCTGATTTTTAACATTTTTTTCAAATATGTTTCATTCAAATTCACTTTTGATTTTATGTGTAAATATATTGCTCTCCGAACTTATTTCATTTTATTTTTGTTTCTTTTTGTTATTCACTTTTAATTTTCCATCAAATTGAAAGCAAATGAATTTATATTTTATACGCTTTCGATTTTCATTTCACAACTTTTATTTAAAATACATTTAAAAGAAATAAATAAAAAATAAAAAATTTCATTCTATTTGAAAAATTCCACATCATTCTATTCTATATATTCCAATTACACATAATGGTAGTTACGTACATGAAAATATAATAAACTTTACATACTCCTTATAACGTTAGTAACATATGTGCATAAATGCTATATACATATGTAAAGTATACGTACGTACATTACACAGTCAGTAAGTATTCATTTGTTCATTTTAACCATTATACAGATTTATTTAATGGAGCATTTAAGGTTGGTTTTCGCATGATGTTTTTGATTTCGATTTGTATACGTAATATACTATACATTACGTATCTAAAGTCGAAAGGAAATTATATACAAGAGAAGTTATTGAAATTTTCAAAAATACTATATGTAACACATTATTTCTGTATGTAAGTATGTACATTACATAAAATGTTAAAGTTAGCATTAATAATAATTCTCTTATTCTACCCGTAAATACGTACACATATCTACAGGTATTTGTATTCATATTTACATACAATAAATAGAAACAAATAATAAAAAAATTAATTTCTTCCTTGCTAAATGAACAGAATCTCAAATTAAGGATGCGTTCTTAAATGAGTTGCAAGCACCTATGACAAGAAAAATTATATCATTTCCATCTTTTCACATTTTGAATTCATCCTTGTCCATTTTGGATTCACCTTTATTCTTATTGAATTCATCTTTATCCATTTTTAATTCACCTTTACCCCTTTTGAATTCATCTTTGTCCACTTTGAATTCATATTTATTCATTTTGAATTTCTCTTTATTCAATACGATAAACTGGTAAACTTTACTCTTTGGAAAAATTTTTGGACTGGTTTAAATCTCTAAAATGACAGAGAGTAGTTCAATGAGAACTCACTCTATTTTCATGTAAATTTAAAATTTTAAATGGTTGTGAATACCCTTTATGAATTTGTGTATTGTTTTTAGGTTTTAATATAAAATCATCAATAACAACAAAAAAATATTTAAATATTTCCCTTAAATTCTGTAAATAATAAAAGAAAAATATCAGAAAATGATTTTTTTTCACTTCATTTTTTTTTTCGTTTTATTCCGTTCACTTTCACTTATAAAATTCCAATTTCAATTTTGCGTTATTTAAATGAAAATGAATTTAGGATAATTTGAACATTTATTTTTTCATATTTTTCATTTCTTTTTTTTACATTCTGATGACCGAAAATATTATATTTTTTTATGAAGTTTTGTGATTTTTTTTGTTTTTGTTCTAGTTTAACTTTATTTTATTTTGTTTTTATACAAATCCATTTCAATATATTTATCCTTTCAATTTCGAGTATGTATACCATATACGATAACGATATTATGTAAAAAAAAAATTGTGAAAATTCATTCAATTTTTATTTACTTTTTTTTTTCATTTCAACACATGAATACCATATGTGCACCCAGTTAATACCTTCAGAAAAATTTTATTAAGGATCGGTTAGTATGTGTGTACAATTTTCATGTACATTTATGTATGAATATGATTTATACAAATATTGGTTAAACGTTTCATATAAGTATATGTGAATACTTACATATATCCTATATAATTTTCCATTTCGGTTTTGGAAATACATAACACATAACAAAACGAGATACGAGTACATGTGCATTTATCTACGTATCATGATATTTTACTGAATGATAGACAAAAGCAAGAAATAAAAGAAGGAAAACCAGGAAAAAAATTTTTTTTTGGAAAGAATGAATCTCCATATTTGAAAAACAATTTCATTTTTTTTTTCATTTTGCTTTTATTTTTGTAAGGAAGTTTTGCCTCAATTTAAAATTTTGATTAATTGAATTAGAATGTTAGTTATTTCCCTATTTCCTTAAAAGCGAAATGAAAGTAATAAAATAGTAGGTCAAAATGTTTTCTCTTTTTTTTTTTTTGTATTTTTGTTCGGAACATGTATGCAATTTACAATATGGAATATACAGTGCACGCATATTTACATATCAAATTCTCGTAAATTTCGCAAAAGAAAATAAATAAACAAAACAAAAACTAAAACATGGATAAAAATGAATCACTTATGTACAAGATTTACTGTAGGTTCGTTTCAAGGATAACTTTATTCATTTATCATATTAAAAATTTTCTTTTACATGTCTGCATTTTTTCATACTTGTGAGTCATTTATACACGTATCCCATATCTATGCATGTATTGCGTATACATATTATGGTCCTGTGTCATTTTTCATTCAAATTTGAATATCTCTTTATTTTTTCAATTTTATATTTTCTTTTATATTTTTGTTCTTCTCTCTATGGCTTTTAGAAGAGGCGAAAATATATTTAGGAATATGTAAACTTGTAACACACAAATATGTAATTTTTTGTTATTAAAACAATACAAAAATCTTTTACCATTACAGAGAAGGATGCACAGTATATACAGGAAATTGTATATGAGAGTAAAATGATTCCTTTTATTTTGAAGAATTTGATCGTTTGAAGATTTAAAAAATTTAAAAGAGAAAAACAAAATTACTAGAGAAAGGATATTTTATTCAATTTTAATAATCCTACTGTTAATTTTCTAATAGCGTGATAAATTTTCTAGCAATAAGATAAATTTTCGGAAACAAAAATTGTGATGCAAACTACAAAAGTTTGAAAATTTTCATATGATATAATGTATGATCTATGATGACCATAATCATACGGAATATTTAACCAATTCTCATTAATATTTGAGAAAGCCCTGTATTTCGTTGTACATATGGACTGTTTATTTTGTCTGATGTACATGAATCAGTTTCAAATGAAAAATGGTGTGATAATAAAAAATTAATTGATACTTATATGCGTATAAAGTTTGCAAATTTTCATGTCACTTAAACTTCTAATGTGCGGTACGAATTTACACAAAATAAATTTTCCGTATAGAACATAGAACCTATAATTTCGTCATTTTATATATGAAAGATTTATTCATTTTATTAGTTCCAAACAAAAGAAAAAAATTAACATTGAACAGGATATTCGAGTATGTGTCGAGAAAGGACTAAAAATGAAACGTATCTAAGTATATATTAGTTATGTGTTGAATAATAAAATATAATGTATTATACGTCAGGATAAATTTTGTACAAATATATTCTTGTATGTATGTACATGTATATATATGTACCTATAATTTCTTCAAACAAAAATGATACATGATCCTGTAGACGTACAATTCATTTCAACGTACTATACACATATCCTTTTATTCTTTCTTGATTTTGATAAAAAAAAAATTTTTTTATAATCTGGTCACGTCATTTAGGTAAATAACGTATATCCTTTTTATTGAAATGAGAAGAAGAAGAAAATGAATTAAATGAATAAAAGAAAATACAAGAATAAGAAAATATGATGAGAATGATGAAAACGTATAGATAATATTTTTTATAAAATGTAAAAGTTGAATGATATCCCAGTAGGATGCGAATATTGTATAGGTACATGAAAAAACAAGGAAAATCAACAAACAAAATTTTATATTTGCTCTTTCTCTTTACTCATACATTCCCCTTTGTACACTCATCATATGTAAAAATTTTTGAATTTTCATTTTGAAACTTCGAATGATGAATAGGGACGCTTAATCGGGAAATTCACAACTGCCTGGTATTGTGTATTATCCATGTAAGCCGTTTGCCGTCTATTCGACCATCTAAGGGTGTCTTCGGAACTCTTGTGTTGTCCATCCTTTGTACATGCCCAGCCAAATGCAGTTTTCTCAATTTAATTAAAGAAGAAAGAGGTGGATCATCGAAAAGATCATACAATTCGCTGTTGTACCTAATTCTCCACCTATAATTTTCTATGATACATACATATAATATATGCAAAATATCTTAGATACATAAATAATTAAAACTAAAGTAAGTTGTTTGTGAAATTCCTAAAAAAATTATATAAAAAATATAAATAATTGAAAATTTATATTAATTGTAACAAATAACAATTCTTTTTTAATTAATGATCGATATGCTTTTCTTCTTTTTCTTCTTTCTTTAATATTGTTTTTTTTTCTTTTATTTGTAGTAAATCTTTCATAAAGTTTTAAAGATAACAGAATATAAATTATAATTACGCATGTTACACATGAATATACCTATACCACACTTATTTTGTTTTGTTCATTTTGTTTTTCACTTACTTTTTTAAAAAAAATTTTTGAATATTTTCTTCTTTTATATTCAATACATTTTATTCATTTATTTTACTGGATTTCCTTTTTATTTTTACGTACGAGTATTGGTATTTTTTTTTTCGTTATTTATTTTTGTGAAAATTTTATTTGTTTACACTAAATACATTTATAGCACATATATGTGCATGTATGTCCTTTGTACGCATACTACATAGCCTGTATATAAATAAAAAAAAAAAAATTCTTATAAAATGTATAAATAGACAGTTACAAATGATTCTTTTTGGTTTCTTTTTTTTTTGTTTGTTTTTTGTTGAAAAAAATATTTTCAGGATAATAATAAAAAGTAAAACAACAAAAAATAAAAAGAAAACATTTGTCAAACCAACTGTAAACTTAATCTAATATACAGAAAACACAAATACTTATTATATACACATACACATATGCCTATGCCTAAATTTTACAAACAAACACACACACACACACATTATATATGAATACTTAATACCTCTACATAATGTGTATTTAGGAAACGAACATAGGATATAGACACTTGTAATCATATCACTGTTCAATTCATACATTATTATTTTTGTGTACGTATACGACGTGTAGATCGTATAAGTATTTCAAATGTGATGCGATGAAAAGTTCTTCAAAACTGTAAAAAAAAAAATTAAAAAAGAATGAAAAACAAAATAAAAAATAATCCTAAAAAAAAATTGAAAAATATAAAATTTTTATCTCTCAATTTCTATGAAAATCAAGTGAAAAGTTTCTGTTTCTTTTATGTTCATTTCATTTTTCAGATACGCTTATAGAAAGTTGATTAGCATCAGAAATGAATAATAAAAAAAAAAAAAGAAATAAAAATAAAAAGGGAATATATTGAATTCCAGGAACTGAATATACACACTCTCGTATATTGTATAGGTATACAGAAATATTTATGTGTGACGATTTAGTTTGTAAGATGCATGAATGTAACTAGGATTAATATAATAAAAACAAAATAAATAAGAGAAATATATGTACGTGAGAGCTTGATAATTTACATGTATAGCATGTGACAATAATGTACATATATAAACATTCGTATACTCGTATGTTACATAAAATGAAAATGTATAGTACGGTGTCGCTCGAAACTATAGGGGGGGAACTAATTGTTTAAATTAAATGAATTTATTTTTTGCATTCATT
This sequence comes from Villa cingulata, assembly GCA_951394055.1. NCBI lineage: Eukaryota > Metazoa > Arthropoda > Insecta > Diptera > Bombyliidae > Villa > Villa cingulata. Next base: position 11,045,640 of record OX596020.1, on the reverse strand, counting down.
TTTTGTTGTTGTAATAAACAATTTTACGTTTAGAGTAATCATCCAATATTCCAGAAAATTATTCCAGTAAATTAATATTCAGTTAAATAAATGATTAAATAACTTTTATGAGATAAGAAGCAGCAAATAAATACCTTCTCCTATGATTTATTTAATTTATGATTCCGTGACTTAATTAATTTATTTCGGAAATTGATAGAAAATTTTGGAATTCCCAATTGATTGGTCCACCCTATACAAGTATTTAAAAAAAAAAATAATATGTTCTCTCTGAAGTAATATCAAACAAAATCATCATAGAGAGAGAGAGAAAAAAAACTGCAAAACAACAAAAAAACAAGAACGAAATGAAAATGAAACAAATAATAAGAATACGATTAATGATTCTCGATGCCATGAAATATTGTCGGCATGTACGAATGTATGCATGTGTTTGTATGTGCGTGTAAAGTTTCATAAAAGTTTTATGTGCTAATAATACGATACACACTCATTGTATGTGCGTTTGCCATATGTATGGGAAAAGTGATAAAAAACGAAAAAATATTAAATAATCTAAACATAGTCAATGCTAATTTTTTTTTGTTTTTTTATGAAAATAAAAGAAAAATAACTTTTTTTTGGCCTCAGCATGTTTCAAAAGTTTTCGGTTTTTTAGAAAAGTTTTTTGATTCTAAATATTATTTTGTTGTTGCTGTTATTTTTTATTTTATTTTATTTTTTTAAAAGAAGATAAATTTGTTATTGGTGTTGTTTATTATTATTTTTAATATTTTTATTTTTATTCATATTTTTTTTTTTTATTTTATTTTTTTTTTTTTTGTAATATCTCTTATGAATAGAATGATTGGAAAGTTAAGTAGAATAAAAAATAATATTATGCACTGTACATACGTACATTAAATGCGTACGGTTTGTAAGTGTATTTGTATGATTATGTTTATACTATTGTAGATCGGAAAAAATATCAAAGTGAGCACAAGCCAGCTGAAGATAAAAAAAAGAGACGAAGTTAAATAAGAAAAAATTAAATAAATAAATTTATATATTTGTATTTGTATATGTTATATTTTGAAAAGGAAAAATGAACAAAAAACAAACAAAAAAGAAAATAATAAAAACAACAATAACAACAAAATCAGCAACAGTACAATAGCAGAAAATATTTTTCAATGCTTGGTTTTTATATTTTTCTTTTTTGTGTTTTCATTTTTATTGTGATATTTTTTTTTTCGATGATATAGGAACATAAAAAAAAGAGGTCAATTTTTCGTTCATTCTTCTCGTAGTACGAGATTTGAATTTGAATTATGTTTTTATATGAGAAACGGAAGGATATCGAAAATATTATATACGAAAATCCGAGTATGTCTTTACAGACTTATAGTTATGGTACATATGTATACATTATGTCAGGGTTGGATTAACTTATAATAAAAATAGGCCGTTGCTTGGAAAATTGAGAAAAAGGGCGGTGCTCAGCTATTTTTTCAAATTCTCTTTCCATCTTATTCTTAATAAGTACATACATTCGATTCTGTTTTTATTCTACTACAAAAAAGAGAGAAAAAATAAATCGTGAAGTATGTACGTACGAGCACTCTCCTCACTATTAATATCTCATTGATAATCTCAATGATGATGATCTCAATGATGATGATCTCAATGATGATGATCTCAATGATAATATAAGTAATCAGAAATAAAAAGAGAAAATTTCGATAATTGTAATTTGAATATTTAAATTTGATTATAGTACAAAATATTATTCACAGAAACTTTTCACTGATAGAAATGATGAGAAGTGAAAGAGAGATTGATTATTAGGCCAACAGCAAGATCATCCAGTCTATTGTTTCAATGATTTTTGACGTGAATAGTAGCCAATTATGTAAATACATAGGTAGGGGGCACTACAAGCTACTTAGAATTTAGGTTACTTAAACATTTTAATTCGGCCCTGGTTAAAAGACGTGCTTACGTACGAGAATGTATGCTAAATTGATGTGTATATTTTTAGGTGTATTCTCTAGATCCTGTTGTTATTATTTTAAGTTTTTTGTTTTTTTTTTTTTGTTTTGTTTTTCATTATTTTTGTTATAATATTTATTTATTTATTTAAGTTTTTTCTTGTTTTTGATTTTTATTTTTAGTGTTTTCTTTTTTTTCTTCTTTTCATTGTCTAACAATTTTGTTTTGTCTTGTGTTTTTATTTTCATATAGGGAATTTCGTAGTATGGTAGTATTTATATTTATATCATATATACCTCGCATATTTATATAGTAGCATGTATTAGAAAAGTTTTGGTATACATACATATGTATGTACTTATATAATAATGTATTTTTATATACAATTTTCTCATATTTGTTTATAATTTATTTGCATTTGACTTGTTTATATATGTTTTGAATTTGTTTATTTTGTCTGTTTTGTTTGTGTGTGTTGTTTGCGTTTTTTTTTTGTTGTGTTCATTTTAAGGATCATAAGTCATATCAAATACTCTGATATCTGTATTAAATGCATGACAAGAAATTTAAGTAGGTAGGTAGGTAGGTATAGAATGTGAGTAATTTGAAAATGTGAAATAACAAGAAATAAAATTTTTTTTTCGTGATGCTAATAAAAAACAAAACAGTTACAGATACCTACACAGTAACTTCTAATAGTGTGTATATAGTAAAAACAAAAAAAAAAAAAATTGATGAAAATCATTTTCATTCACAATCAAAATAATTTTTTTCCGTATAAATAATTTATTTTGTTTTATTACCACCCCACTTATTTATGGTGATGATTACGATAAAGATGTGATTATAAGATAATGTGTCGATGATAGTTTCATTTTAAATTTACAAGCAATTTTATTTAGGTTTTTTCCTTGAATTTTTTTGTGGATGTGTATATATGACACGTTGTGATATATACACTTTTTTTTCTTGGATTCAGTTGATGAAACATTTAAAGTTTGAATAAATAAATAGAAATTTGTTTTGATTGGTGAATGACTATGCAGTTATAAACACTACAATTACAACTATTTTGTCGATTATAGTTACTTTCCGATTAATAATTTTATATGCAGTGACTTTATATTTTACGCATTCGCCTTGCAATGAAATCATTTTCTTAAAGGAAAATATAATTCGTTAAAAATAAATTTTTAACGTCGACAGATTGATTAATTTTCTCTAGTTTTCTGTTTCTTGTATTTAATTTTTCAACGGTTTTATTTTGTCTGCATTGAAATTTTTCGATGTTCCATAAACATTGAAGACACATTCTCATATCCCAAACAATAAAATTTTTAAAATATTTACAGTACAGTATTCTCGTATAGTCTAATGTCTAAATCGTCTAACAATAATTATGTATGTCCTTAATATTTATTAATATGCTATTGTTATTATGTTTATTTAATGTCTTGCTTGCCTACTTATTTGGAAAACAAAGTATAGTAGTATTTTTGGATATTATTGTATGTGGTTATAAGGATATAATATAAAATATTTATAAAAATAAAATTTAAAATAAATACACAATTATATGTATACATATTTCTATTTTATTTCTAAATACATTCATTTATCTTTGTATACATTTTTATGTATACATTTGTATATGCACATGAGTATAGTTCATTGACCCAAAATAACAAAAGGAATTCAACAAAAACTAAACATTATCATTCATAATTTTTAACGTTGAGAAATATAAATGAAAAGAAAATAAATGAAACCGAAATAAAATAGTACACATCGTTTTCGTTTACATATTTGCCGGTCATATTTTGATATTATCAGATCAAGTTCTATATAAATACATTGAATTCATTGCAACTAAATTTAAAATACAGAGAAAATTTTCAAATGAATGTACGTATACATATAGTTTTATTTTATGAAAATGTATACATACCCAGTTGACAAAATTAATTCATTATGAAGCTTTTTTAATTGATATTGATCAAAATCAAATAATAACGCGGATATTATGAGTAAGTGAAAATATGGAACGAATTTATAATGAATTTCACTTTGTAAAACGTCATATTTTCATCCATAGCGTGAGAAATCAACTCCGACAGTGAATTTTTAATGAATGAAAATACTAGTGCATGGTATGCAAGATAGTAATAAATCGTGTATCGTACTATGTACTATAGTTAGCTGACAATAACATCTTGCTCACTACTTATTTTCTCTTCTTGTTTTTCCTACACTTCTTTTGGTATGCAGTGCAAAGCTAGTATAAAGAGGAAATTAATTTTTCTGCGAATGAAAATACGAGTGCTTGATAAACAAAGTAGAGGTGCTACTAATGTATATCGTATCTTCCCTTATCTTTTGATAATTCACTCATTGCTCACCTCGCATTTTCGAAAGAATAAGAGAAATTTGTTTTAAGAATAAGAGAATTATTTTTATTCAGTTGTAAGTGGAATGGTCAGCTGGGTATATATGTATGCATAAACATTTATGTTTTGTACAATAATTATTCATCTGTGGCTGTGTATTTATTTAAAGGTATGAATGAGTGTGTATACAAATTTTTATATATTTTCTGTGTACATAGATTTTTATTTATATATATGTATATTTTTTTAGATTGTTTTTCACGTTATCTGTTTTTACATTTTTTTTTTTTGTCAAAGTTTTTATGTATTATCTGTTTTTAAAAATCTCAGACATTTTGTCATGACATAATCATTCGTTCTTCTTGAAAAATAACTGGAACGAAATTCAACAAAAAAAGCGTAATATTAATAAATAAAAAATAGAAGAATAAAAAATGAATAAAATACAAATGAAATAAAAAAAAAATAATAACAAATAGTATGAAAGGCAAAACAGATAAATAAGTAGAATAAGGCAAACTATAAAATAATAATGTACAAATAAATACATATGTATAAAGAGAACAACTACGTAAAATAGTTAAATGAGGTCATATACAAATTAATGTTATATCTAAGAATATTTGTATACATGTGCACGTATTCGTATTTGTATTTATAGTACAGCGAATATATGAATGATAATACACCTTATACATATGAAATTTTACATTTCTATTAAATAATAATCTCAATATTTATGCTTTTTTGTATAAAATACATAGTCGTGTAGTTTCATTTCAAAATGTATACGTATATGTGAGTGATCCTGATATGTATGTGTATGAATGTCTTTCCTTAGGAGAATAATAAAAATGAAATTTTATTATTAACATGCGAGTGCAGTATCTACTTTTTTTTTTAAACATTTTAACAATAAATTGCTTAACCAATTTTATTCGTAAAAAGTGCACTTTTTTGTCCTTTTCATTACACGTATTAGAATGTATAGTTGCGTCATAGCTGGGTATATGAATGAAATGAAACATATATATATATGTGTTTATAAAGATATTTTTACTATTGACTTTATTTTATCCTTACTGAAATATAGTACATTAACCAAAAAACCAAAAAAAAAAAAAAATCTTAAATAATTGAAAGAAAACCATAACAAAATACACACTAAATGGAAAAAAAATACTTTTCATCTCTCCTTTCAGGAATAGCATAGACAACAAAAGGTGAAATTAAAAATACAAAAGAAGAAAAAAACAAACCAAGGAAGTGAACGAAGGATATTCAAAACAATTTGCAATATAAATACATAATATAATTTTGAATAAAAGATGAAAAATTATAAATTTAATTTTATTTTCTTCAAGGCTAAAATAAGAAATATTAGGGTAACTGTGTTTGTAGAGATATCATAAAAGGAAGTACATATACATACCTTATAAATTGCAAGAAATTCTATCTAAATATCTAAATATGTAGTATATATATTTTGTTATAACAGAGATTTCATTAATTCATATACGAAACTTTTCAAACAAACTAAAAGTATATAAGTAAATTAAATATACGAAAAAATGATAGAAAACTAAACAATTAATGAAAATAAATCAGAATAAATGAAATACAATATAATTTAATAAGTAATATAATTTAATAATAAAGTATTAGTATATAATTTTATTTTTGGAAAGTTTCCTTGTTTCTTTTTTTACATAAAATTGTATAAAAATATTTATAAAAATTTCTAACAATTATTTTTATGTGCATTTCATTCAGATAATTACAAACAAAAAGTGTTCTAAACTTATAGGAATAAGAAAATCTAATTTAAACGAAAAAAAAAACAAAACTTATATATAAACATAAACGAAAGTTGCTAATAAAAGTGTATAGGGATCATCATTATCATCATTTTAAGGTTTGTTTGGTAAAATCAACTTATTGAATTTTTTTCAGATTAAATACAAATCATTTAGTAGTGAATGTAAATAGCTCCAGAGCTGTATGTACTCGTATATTTGAAAGAAAGCATATTAGAATCTTGTTTACATCAATTGTAAATTTAAAAAAATTAAATTTTTCAAATGCATATCATATTAATTAGATTATTATATTGTCTTCTGTGTATAAAATAATTTAATATAAACGGACGCTCGCTAACCTCTGCAAAAGGTCGCAATTGAGAAAAAGGCGATAAAAATGGGACTAAGAATCAACGAAGATAATACGAAAAACATGCGAATAAATGGCATCGAATTTAATTAAAGACAAAACCTAATACTGGACTAATACAATACTGAAGCGGCGGGCGGTATCAGAATTTAAGTATCTATAGAATCTAATGTTACCATGAAAAATAACATAACTAAGGAAATTAAACCACGAGTCACACTTGGCCAATAAAACGTACTATATGGCTTGATGGAATAGCTTAACTCCCGCTTTATTAAAATAAGTACAACGACTGAACAATTATAAAACAATGATTAGACCAATATTGTTGTACGCATCTGAAACCTGGAATATGACAAATACAGTCGCAGAAATATCAAATACCTTCGAAAGAAAAGTGTTGAGAAAAATATTTGGTTCAGTGCATGAAGAGCAAGGTACAATCACAAATTGTATCTCATATATTCGACAATATGAAATTGATTGATGTGATTAAATGAGGAAGATTTAGTTAAATTGGGCACGTCTACGTGCAACAATATTTAGACCAATTGATGGTAATGGCGTTTGTCTTCTGTGAATAATTTAACAAATACGCAAATAAAACTAAAATTACAAACAGAGAAGGATGACGCCAAAATAATTGAAAAAACTAACAGTGAAACACGAAATAATTTTTTTTTAATTTCATAGTACATTTTTAACTCCATTATGATAGTGTTTTTACTGAAATTATAAAAAATTTTTAAAAATATTACATCAAGATCAAGGAGGAAAATGTCATAATCCACCATTATTTATTTTTCAAATTATTTTTTTTTCAATTTTTGTTTTATTTTCATATTTGACTTATTTTGCCTTTGTTTATTTTTTTTTTTTGTGTGAATTTTGATTATTCACATTTACAATTTATTAGTATATTCATTAAGCTTTGTACTTTTTACACAAAAACAAGAAAAAAAAGTTAGTAATATACTGACTGAAGATTAATTTAAGAATGAAAATACTGTCAGGAAAATATAATTCCACGGCAGACTATGCGTATATATATAGCTTGGAGTGTTGTACGTAGTTGCTAAACAATCATAGGAAAAAATTGCATTCTTTAGATATCTGATACAATGTATGTACCACAAACACATCCATTATGGATACACAGACAGAAGTAAGAATAACCATGTACATTCATTTCCAATTATGGTCTACAAACGAAAACCTCTTGAAAAATCATACAATTTGCTGACTTCATACAGCATCTGACTTCATTATATTCTTAAGATTATACTTTTTTTTTGATAGATTTTTATTTTATTTTACATAAGAATGTGAACTTTAAAGATTGAAGTATCATATTCTGTAGAGAAACATTCATTTTTGATCTATTCTTTTTTTTTGAATCATTTTTTGCTGCAATTTTAAATAAAAAACTAAAGATTTAAAATTATAGCAAAATGAAAAGAAAAACAAAAAATTGTATTTTCAAGAAATCTTCTTACTTGAGAAAAAAAACTAGAAAAAAACCAAAACAATGATGTAAGTATATAAAAATGAACATACAAATACAAGTACACATACAAATGCACTCGTACCCATATATGAAATGCAATAATGAAATGTATTTTCGTCATTTTTTTTTTATCATTTCCCATAACCAGAAATACAGACAAACATAACACAGAATCATAATATTCGCATAAAAAGGACTATATTTTCATATAGATACAGAAGTATAATTTTTATTTATCTAGAATTTTATTATTTTCAGCAAAATAAAAAGAGCAAATTTTTTCAAGTTTTGCAATATATGACGGAGTACATGAGTACTCTGATGATGAATGGACAAAAATAATAATATTTGAGTTCATAATATATTTGGGAATAAAAAACCTTAGATTGTATGTATGTAGGTGCCTAGAGAATTTACCCCAAAACAAAACATTCAAGATAAAGAAAAAATACAAAAAAAAAAAAAAAAAATTATAGTAAAAAAAAAATGCCTTTTTCTTCAAAATATTTTCTCTAAATTGTACCACACATACTGTACATAAAAATGCCATTTGAATTATCATTGGACACATAATAGTGTACATCCTTAGCAACATTGAATCAATTGCACACGTATAAAAAGTTCAGTTTTGGTGAACAAAAAATTTTATTTTTGCATCATAAAACATTAAAACTATGTAACTGTGTGTAACTACAAACGAAGGATGGATACATAAAAATTTATAATGAACTGGATGGTCATTGTTTTATTTTTCTTTTTTCGTTTTACAAAAAATTGATTCATGTGGCTGGATACTGATCTGTTTTCTGATCTAAGTGTACTCGTAATATAATGACTCTTTAAAGTGGTACTTTTGTCTATACACGATGCATACCATACCATACACTCCACATTACTTGTACAGTGTATGTGAAGTGGAATGAATGCAGTTTGTGCTGTTTTTTTTTTTATACATATTTTTCTTCAAATATCTGCTGAAATTTTACACATTACACACATTTACGATATGAAATTCTACATAATAATACGATAAGAACTTTAATAAGATTTTATATTGTTATTGTATGAGATTTTGTTGTTTTTCTTATTTTGTTTTTAGCTATCATCTTATGAAAAGACTGAAGTATGAATGAATTTGTTTATAGTCTGCATTTCAATTTGAAGTGGTTACAGAAGAGAAGAAATCAGAATAAGAACAAGAAAAAGAAAAATCAAAATATGACCGACTGACGACGACTGATACTACAGAATACACACAAATTCATTAGAATATAATGCTCTGCGTGCATGTAAAAGAACTAAGTAGCAGATAAGGCAGATATATATACATATAAGTGACAATATAAAAACGTCGTATCCACATAGAATGTGCAAGCAATATATAATACAATAAAAGCGTCTAATAAAATGTTGATATTAAAAATATATAAGAGGATCATCATAATGATTATGATGGTGATGATTATGATGACTACGATGATAATGATTATGACGACGATGCTGTATACATACACATAAACACAAATGTAAAGATTTATAATTTTTAAAAAATATATACATGTACATATGTAAGTATATACACGAAACATTTTCACTGTATCCAGTGAGTGTCCTAACAATGTGAAATGTGTGTAACATAGATACTCTCATAAGATATAAGTATCTAATCTAATATCTGTAAAATAAACTCAGTGACAATAATATTGCTCATATATATTTTTTATCAGCGAAAAAACCTTTATTAGATTTGAAAGAAGGATGCATGAAAAAAAAATTAAAAACATTAATACAAGCGTTAAAAAAGTAAATTTATTAAGCATTACGTACTATCGTTTGAAAAGAATGCATATAAGATTATCTATGAAATTCAAAGAGAACACTATATAGTGTCGCTGAGTGTACGTACACACACACACCTACTATAACACGTACAGATGAAAAATATACGATTGATGTTACACAATAAGAACGTTTAAATATGAATTTGTAAGATATTTATGTACTCTACTACGTTAGTTAGTTGTTGTCATTACAAATTTTAAAGAAAAATTAAAAGAAAATTGAAGTAATATGAAGAAAAAGTTTGTTTTTTTTTTCTTCATGTTTCATGTTAGATTTATGTAGTTTATTAGATATGTATTTTATAAATTGATGCATTTTCTTATTTCATTGAACAACGAAAGTATTATGATGTGCATTTGTACAGTGTATAACAAAATTTAACGTATACGATTGGTAAAATCATCATTTATTTGATATTTTCTGGACAAAACAATAATAAATTTACATTTAATTTTAGGCGAGTACATAAAAATCTGAGGCCAAAGATCTGCTTAAGTCTGTGAAGCCGTTAAAAAAGAAGACTCAAAAAAGTTTTAAATTTTTGCAACATAAGTACTTAATATCTGCCTTACATTGAATTTTGAGCAACACTGTACACATAATTTTTTTTTTAAATATGTATTTGACGTATCTACACGCCGTATACACTTTAAGATATTTCCGAAAGATAAAGAATCCATCACAACAACAGACAGACAGAATGCATATTCTACAAAATTTTTCATGCATATATGAGTGTATTATACAGATTTTATATGTGAACGATTATAATGCTCGTATAAATATTTGCATATAATCAATTGGTCATTTGTTTTAAATACTTTTGTATCTGTATATGTAGTAGATTTATGTACAAAGACTTTTATTTATTTTCTTCTCAGTATTAATGTTTAACTGAATTTTTCGAATGAAAAGACTTTTTATCATGAAATAAATTTTGTATTTTTCTTTCGTATTATTTTTTTTTTTTTTCCTGTAAAAACGAGAAGAAAATTATAGGAAAAAATTTCTATAAAATATACAAAAACTTTAAAATACTAATCAAAAAGAAATTCATTACGTAATTTAATTTGTGATATTTTTACGATTTCCGACAAGAATAAGTATAATGAAAGTAAACATTGAAAAATAAAAATTTTTTCTTGATACTGATTTTATAATCCGGTTCACATAATAACGATAATAAATTTAAAAGATAATTTTTTTGTAATCATTTCGATAATTTTGTTTGTCTTTTCTTGAATGAATTTTGAAAAAAAATATATATATGTATATTAAATAAGAAAAATAAACTCACAGATACTTACATGAATGTGCATGTGGGCAAAGTACTTACATAGTACATTTAAAGGTTATGAACTTTTAAAGGTTACAAATGGGAAAAAAATGTTTTTTTTTTTAATTTTTATTATTCTCCTTTTTTTTTGTTGAAGTTAAGTTAAATAAGTCTAGAAATTTAAATTGAATGAAACATCAATCAATACAGATTAAAATATTATTACCGATAAAATTTATTTTACTTCTACTTTTTGGCCTGATTTTCTACAATTTTTTTTCGTCTTATTTTCTGTTCTATTTACAGATGATCTAGAATAATTTATGTAGTTAGTTCTATTTTTTTTTTGTTTGCCATTTCAAAAATTATCGATAAAACAAATTCCTTTATCTTATTTATGTCGTATTCATTTGTTAGTTGGTTTTTTTTTTTTTTTGTTTCTAAATGTTTCGTTTAACAATAATCGTCCTTATTTTTGATGACAATTATTGAGTAAAATAGAAAATATGTATAAAATTAGAGAATAAAAATTAATAAAAAATAAAATAAGAAAATAATCAAAAGTAATAATGATTATAAATACTCGTTCGTATACAAATGTGCAATCTGTACATTTCCATTGTTTGTGTATATAAATCCAAATAAATAACAAACAGGACAAAAATATAATATATGTATATAAAAGAAAAAAAAAATTAAAAAAACAAAGGACACTAAACATAAAAAGCGAAATTTTCAAGTGTTATCAGTTTCTATTTTTAAATTGTTTTTTGTGTCTATCTATTTTTCTGTTAAAATTAAAAGTTTTTTTTTTATTTTTTTTCTTATTTTCAAATTTTTATTTTCATTTAGACAGTAAATCGTATCATCCTATATGTAACACACTCTGATTATAAATATTTTGTGTGTCTATCTGTATTCATTGTTGAAAAATTGAATTGAATTTTATATCTTATACATAAACATTCGTAGGTACATATAAGCATACATACTTCTACCTACATAATGTACTTGAACAATCCTGCAATCAACCTGATATTAAATTTTTTTTCCTGTTTGCAGTTACTATAACTATACAATTTAATACTAACACTAAAAAGGAAAATCCAAAAAGGAATAACAACAATAATAAAGATTTTAGTAAAATGAAAATGAATTTCTTTTATAAACATTTCGGCACAACTTAACAATAAATCTGTTATTTTTTTTTTTGTATTATTCTTGTTAAATTTTCTTCGTTTTTTTCGATCTTTAGATTTGCTGTTTTCATTCTGTAGAATTATGTACGTACTTGATTGTATATCGTATATGTACTTCTGTAAAAATATACACTTACAAATAAAATATATCCTCGTATATCTTCGTTATCATATTTGAAATTATATATATATTTTCTTTTAATCGTTTTACTTTGGTGTTATTTTTCTTGTTAATTCTTTCTTCTTTTTTATTTTTTCTTCTTTATGCACTTTTATTTGTCTTAATGATAGCTAAAAATCAATCTCATATTCTACTATACAAATTCTTATTTTATATTTTGTTGTTGTTGTTGTTGATGCCTTTTTCAATTTGAAAACAAATGAAAAATAAATATGAAAAATGAAACTAAACAAAAATCTTACAGTTACATTCGTATTATGTAGGGTATATGCGGGGTGTGTATATAAAAAATTGAAAATATATGAAAACAACAATAAAAAAAAGTGGCAATTGAATCCTTATGAAGTTTACATATTATCCTGTTAAATATTTATGTTGCATTCGATACACAGAGAAATTGTATACAATCATTAATAATTGTGTACTGATGTATACTCTCTCACTATATAGTATACAGTAGTCGTGTAAAACCGAAAGTTTTCATCAACACCAACGAGAAAACTTACGAAACATATATCATGTACTATGTACATATTTTGATTTTCTCCTTTTATTTATAAATCTTAAATGATGCCAATGATACCAAGTGTACAGGATAATAAATTATTTTTCATCTCTCTTTTTTCATATGTTAAAGATTTTTCTTGTATCTACATTTATGTTTTGCAACATTTTCATGCGACAATACCAAGTTTTCTCATACAGGAGCATGCGTATAATTAAGCATAACCGAATGCTTATTATGTACTGTATGTATGTATACTCTCCTAATTTATAATTTTTTTTTTTTTTTTTCAATTTTCTCAAAAACAATACAATGCGAAAAAAGGACTAAAAGGACTAAATATTGAAATCTTTTCAGTATATTGTTCAATCGTTAAATTGACAATTTTTTATTTACATAATTTACAGATATTTTAATATTTTATTAGATGCTTTTATCAGAGATAGCAGTCAGGATACGCAATAATTTGATTGTGTACTTGATGTGATTTTAACAAAAAGAGAATAAAATATTTCAAATTAATCTTGAATAATGAAAAAAATATTTTTGTTTTTGTAGTGGTCGATTTTTTATTGTCCCTATAATGAAATTTTAATGTTCTATATGATTCTATATTGAATTGAAAATTGGAAGAAAAATAAATAAATGATCTCTGCATTGATTGAAAATTGCAAATTCATTTCTGTTAATCGAATGAATTCACTGTTCTAAGCGATTACAATTTTCATTTTCAGAGTATTTACTATATACTTAGAATGCGTTATTATATTTTTGTTTGTATTGCAGGCACTGTAACATGCGACTGTATAACACTGGCGATACCTGATACATTTTGTTTTTGGATATTTTATTTTTGTTTATTTACTGAATGATTTTTGTTCATTTGATACTTTTTCTGTTTATCTATGTTCTTAAAGGATGGGAGATTCTTCAGATGTTATATATGTTTCTTGTAAAAAACAAATACATTTACATACATGCACTTATAATGTGATGTAATACTTAACGTGTGCGGTATTGTTTTTATGATATTTTTTGTTTATTTTATTTTGTTTTTATTCTTTTATTTAGTTTTTGTATTTTTTTTTTTTTGCTGCTTGTTTAAAGATACTTACATTGATGGAGAGAAATAATAACAAAAGGGGAAATCGATGAAAGTTACTATAATCGAGAAATTTTATACGATTTACGAATTCAATTCGATTTTAATTTGTTTTTTTTCGTTTTTTCGTTTTTTTTTTTTTTGCGAACACAATTTTATTATCAACATCATCCGAAATCATCGTCATCATCAGCATCAGTACAATAATCATCATCAGCATCATCAAATATCAACATCATTATCATCATTATCATCGTTGTTATATTTCAAGTAATTCGGTTTAGTTGATGCCTGTCTTTCAGAGATTTCGGTTTTATGAATATTTGTCGGTGGTTGTATATATATATATATATACATAAATATGAACACATATACGTACGTATAAATATGCATATACATATCTTCGCGTAATAAAAAAAAATAATACAAAAAAAAATATTTGTCTAAATTGTTTTTTTTATTCTATTATTTTGATAAGAATATTTTTTTTTTTTTTTGTATATTGAAAAGATGATAATAATAAAATTATTATGTCGGTTATAGTTATTTGTTAATTTAATAACATATGTAATGATAATAATTAAGTATACGTAGAGTGTATGGAATGAAAATAAATAACAGAGAGTTCGCGTAAAAGTGATTATTTTTTTTTGATTTAAGTAGTTTGAATTTGTATTTATTTTTAATAAAAATTTAATTTAGTTTTTTTTTCGAAAATTTTGATACTTGCATCAACAAATATAACGATTTCATACAAATCGATGTGTAAATTTTCGTAAGATTTTAATTAGAATTTGTACCCAACATACTTAGAATAGTTTTAGAAACATGTAATTTTATTGTCTGCACAGTATATCGCGTTCTATATTACATACAGTACACTCTAGTATCATTGTACGCAAGTTCAAGGTATTTCTGGGTTATATTTTTTTATAAGATATTTTTTTTTTAATTTTAATTTTTTAAAATATTCTATTTTTGTTAGTCAGTTTGAATTTATTTCTTGTTATCTACAGAGTTTAATTTTTTTCAGTTTATTTCGAATTGAATTCGAATTTTGTATATAATTTAAGAAAATATTCTTATGTGTTTTGTACAGTTTAATAGCAGTGCAAATGTGAATCTAAATCAAATCTTAAATCAAATCTAAATGTATAATTCTCAATGTAATGACATCATGCTCACTATTACAGCAGCGCAACATACTTAAAGCTTCAATTTGAATAATTTATTTAATAAGTGAAATTTTTTAATTGAATAATAAATTAATAACAAATAGGATTTTGTAATGTTAAAAATAAATTCAAAAAAATAAACGATAACAATTTGAAAAAGGAAAATAATCAATTAATGACTGATAAAATTTGGAACGGAAAATTATCAAAAAATATAAAAAAAAAAACCTGCTGATGTTATATTATTGTTGTATATTTATATATTACGCCTAGAGAATTAGGTAATTTCTTTTCATACGATACCTATCCTATACGAGCAATACAAATACAGTATACGGGAAAGAATTTTGTTTTTGAATAGAATAATTTTAGACATGAATTAAAAAATAATTTTACATTTTTAAAAAAAAAAAAAAAAAAAAAAACAAAAAACGAACAAGGATAACAACAAAAGTAAAATATTAAATAATCAAATAAAATGATTAATGAATGATTATATATGATCCTTTTCATATAGGTGAAAACAACAAAAAGCTAAATACATAGATACATACATGTATGAAAAAAAAGGAAAATAAATCAACATTTTACGGACTGCAAATGAATACACATACACATGAATTGTATAAATTATTGTGAGCATAGGATATCCTGAAAAATTTATATTTATCAAGATACAGATTTTTCATTTTTCATATACGTATATATATGCGATTAAAATTTTTATGTTAAGCGATGATTAATAGCTAATCGAGATTTTCGAAAAAAAAAAAAAAAAAATAGAATTGAAGGGAAAGTTTAAAAATATAATATAAAAAAAAAATTATAAAGAGGATTCTTTGGGATTTTGTATTCTTTTTTTTTTTAATGTGAATGATAACTTCATGAAAAGTGATTCAAAATTCAGATATGATTTAGATTAAAAATGATTGAGGATTTTTGTTAAAAAAAAAATTACGTTCTGCTGAACCTGACTTTTGATTACGTTCAGATAAGCTATTAAATTCATTCTGTTTCGAATTTAATTTTGTTTTTTCAAATTTTTGCATTAAATTTGAATTGAATAAAAACAAATCGAAATAATATAAATTGAATACCTATATTTAGAGATAAATTTAAATTTGTAAATTTATGCAGTTCTCGCCAAAGAAGTACTGACCATAGTACCTCTTAATAAATGGAACTAAATACATACAATAAAGCCAAATGAAGAAAATAATATTAATTAAAAATTTATTAGAAAATCAATTCTCTTTGATAAATCATTTTGGTTTGGATACCAGATACCACATAACTATCTACAACTAAGAAGCTGCTACTAATATTGTTTATCATTTAAGAACCTTAACAATATAAATAATCTTTTAAAATAAACAAATTTATACATACGACTATACGACAATAAATAATGCATAGACATACCTATACAAAGAAGACAAATATATTCTTCTTATAAGTAGATAAATATTTATATTAACTTTATGTTGATTTAATGTATAAAATTTGAAAAGATTAAATTTGATTCTGGTGTATCTATCAGTGTATCTGCTATCACTTCATACAAAATTGAATCAAGTAATTAAATCTAATAACAATAATAACAATAATAATCGATTATGTTATACATTTTACATTGCATTTACATTATATAATCTGCAAGTACTTATTTAGTACAAGACGAGTAGACAATTTAAGTAATTAATAATTATTATTATTCTGTAATAATAGTATAGTGATATCAAAGTATAATACAAAGCATATTAATAATAGTGATTGTCCTTTTTGGTTTTGTGTTGGTTATTTGTGGTGTTGTGTTTTTATACTTATTTTTTTATTTTGTCTTTCTCAAATCGCTTCTGCTACACCACACCTCATACAGACAAGATTATCTATAATATAAAGGATTATTATTATATGAAAATTTTGTGTTTGTTCATTCATCATTTGTTAAAATAATGTGTGCATTATTAAATGAAGACCATTAAGCCCTACACAGGTATTTTAAATGTTATGCAATACTGTTAGTAATTGTGTAAATAAATCTTTCATAATGATAAACATATAACTGATGTAATAATATACGAAAAGGAGTACATACATGCATACGATTAAATGAATACATGTATGATAAATGTAATAAAATAAAATGTGTATGTATGTGACATTATGCAAATACAAATAAATACTATAGTATATAAAAAATATTTAATAATATTTTATAATTAATATAAAACTACGATAATTATTGTGTAATTCAAGGAAGGATATAAATATTATTAATTTCATTTAAATTTATATAATGTATTTATCTAAAATGTTGCCATAAATAATAAAAAGAAATAAAAATTCGAAATTCGGAAGAAAAAAAAAAAATATGAATGAAATGAAAAATTTGTAATTAAAATTGTAATAAATTTTTCTTCATTTAAAATAATATGCTTTAAAATATAATGATAATCATGTTTTAAAAAGGATTCTTACTATATTACTATTTACTAATCTTATTATTGCTTATATAAATGCATAATGAAAGTAAAATAAATAAATAGATATACATATATAGTGCACATTTGATTATATGCAGATAATATATTTAAGGACGTGTGCTTATTACTATACTTACTTGTATCAAACATATAATACGAATAAGGCTAAAATAGGAGAGAATACGCAAAAAATAAATTCTATATAAAAATACAATATAAATAAGGATTAAAATAACTTACACATATACATACGTATTTATAGTCGAGTTTTATAAATGTAAGTAAACTATTATACCTATCACTATACTATCTACTATATACATATATTTATATTTTTACTTACAGCTGTGTATATTTGTACATTATGTACTACTTACATATATGAATTTATAAATTTTTGTATTTATCGTGTATAAAACTTTATTTTGTAGATAGATAGGTACGTATAGGTATGTATATATTCGTAATAAATGTAGCAGTTTTATTTCTGTATATAATTCCAGCATAAAAACAGCTCAAAGATAAACTTTATAATACTTTTCGAGTACCTCTACCTATATAACTGTACGAGTATAATACTATCCCATTACAGTACATACTATATTTTCTCGGATGTAATTTTCAGATTGTGTATTAATATATTTTTAGATACATTCTTACTGCATAAATATCATCTTATAATGTTACATTCGGAAATGTATTTTATATGAGTGTATGTGTATTATAGTATGCGATGCATATGTGCATACATTACATTTACATGATTATACATACATTGCATAATCATGATAATATTATCCATATAAAATGTATACGTAGTATATAGTGTATACGTTAATGTTTATAAAAGTTTAAAAATATCAGTGTTTATATATACGATGATAGTATAAATGTGGATTTATTAGAATTAAAAAGTTTATTTTTCATGAGAAAATACCTAAAATAAAATAAATGAAATGAGTCAAATTTGAAAATATTTTCTGTATACTTATTATATTTGAAAAAAAAAAAAAAAAATAGAAAAAAAATGCAAACATTCACATAAACTTTTGCATATGCATATGCAAAGTGAGTGTGTAACATTAAAAACGAAATAAAATACGACATTTTAATGCAAAAATAATTTAAATACTATAATATACACCTACCACATATAAACGATACTCGTATAATATTGTATTTATTTACGTATACATAAGTATATAACGTGCCTGTGCGTATATTACTTAAAATCGGATATTTGTTAATTTCAATTTCCTTATTTCCGTTAATAATAAATATTGTTGTTTATATTATTATCCTTGTGGATTTATACCACTCTGATACTGATAATATGATATTAGAGCAGTGTTGCATAATGCATAATGTATACTTGTATTAAGGTATTTCATTTTTTATATAATTTGCAAAATGTTTTGATTTAATCTTTTAATCCACATATAAAAATTCCATGATGACTTACAAATAATTAAAATAAATTTTTTGATTAGAACAAAATTTTCTGAAAAAAAAGTTTCCAAATAAATTTTAATCTAGAATTTCAAATGAAATAAAGTTCTATAAAAAAAAATTTCAGTATTATTTGGATTTGTGTATAAATTTTTATGTGTTTGTGTACCTACATAATATGTAGAATTTGCATTCATTCAAAATTCCGTTAATTAATAAAATTCGGCAAATTAACACCAAAAATATTTTCATTTCGCATAATAATAATTTTAAATGTGGTGTATAAAATGAAAAATATTTGTGTAGATTGTTATAATAAAAAGGAAAGTAAAAAAATAGAATTGAAATGAACGATATTTGCAGTGGCAGTATAGAGTGGTAACTGAAATATTTATATTTACTGACAATAATTCTATATGCAAGCTCAAGTATAATGTGGGCGTAAAAAATGCAAAAAGGTAATGCAATCTTCAATGAATTGAAATCATTCACTATTGCATAATTGCAGATATTTTTATTGAGTGGTTGTATACGTACATAACATGTATAATACTTAGATGATAGTAGAATTGAAAAATGTACATACGTATATGAAATGCTTAATATGAAGGTTTTGTTCCTTCTACTCGCTACTAAAATTTGGAATTGATTTTTTTATAGGACGATTTGGAATTGATTTTTATTATATGATAAAGATACAAAGGATTTTGACATGGTTGGTTGCAGTGGTTGGTTGCAGTGGCAGTCCGTTTCTAGTCCATTAGAAAACAGACTCAATTAGCACTTTATGTGCCGTTTTGTTACCACAGACTCGTAGGTGTTGATTGTTTTCACAAGGCTATAGCCATTTCGTCTTGTTCAGGTAGTAGGCCAAGCTGCCTACTGTTAGACTGGCCACCTCCGCAAGTTCTTCGAGGAAAGGCTTACCAAAAGCCCTTAGTCTAGTTTTAGCTAATGCTGGTCACCTGCAAAGATAATGTAAGAGAGTTTCTTTCTCTGAGTTGTTCTTGCAGCTTCTACAGTGCGTGTTATACGGTAAACCCAATCTGGCTGCGTGTTCTCCCGCAGGCCAGTGACCTGTTAGAATCGCCATGATTCTGGCGATCTCTCGTCGGTCTGTACCGGTGAATGATAAGGTTCTTTTCTCATCGAATTCCGGCCAAGTATAGCTCTTGACACAGAACATGTGGATAAGTTCTTTCATCTGTTATTTGCATCCGACAAGTAGTGAAGCCAGATCTCTCGCTTAACACTATTTACCGGGATGGATTTTGACATAGATATAGAATATTTTTTTTTGGATTTTTTATAATTTTAAATAATTTTTAATTTGATATATATATGCATGAAGGTAAAAGGATGCATGCCATCTGATTCTTTGTTCTGTAAGCACTGTTGTATTCTTTTGTTTTGAGCTTTCACTCAATCCTTTCCGATGAGATCCATTTTAGTTTTTCATTTTTTTATCGTCATATACTATATTTCTCCTTTTATTTCAATGAGACATTTCAATGTTAATTTAAAAGGAAAAAACCTATATGTGTCTTGTATGATTCTTTTCCAACAATTTCATTTTTTAGTTCGATAAAATGCACTTTTTTCTTGCAAAACTGCGATAAAAAAGTAGCTAATTTCTTTCTATTCTGATCGAATTTTGTTTTGGATCCTTTACGAATATCATATCACTTTTGATCTGTTGTAACATTTTTACTGAATATTTGTGTGAAATCATTGAAAATTGATTGAATGGGGCAGCAGTGCGAGAATTACTTCTCTTGAATTAAACTCTTTACTAGACACAGAGTTTCATTATATCACATGTGTGAAGGGCACATCAATTTGAATATGAATCTGAATTTAATTCATAACCATTTCAAAATCACATCAAACAGAAATGATTTAAAATACAAGGAACGTTCATTGAAGTTTATCTAATAGCATCCGAATCCGAAGACGAGTCTATATATTATTAGCAATAAATGTAGTAAAGGCACTCACTCACACGTACAGGTACACCTACTCGTAATTTTTATTCGATTTAATTTATTTTCGCTTTCAATTTAAAGAAAGAAAAAAAAGAAAGAAAAAAGAAAGATAAAATAAAAAAAAAAAACTATGGGAAATCACAAACAGTAGGAAGCATGTAAATCAATATACCAGCTGGAAATGTTTGTATACATTTCAAACTTGATAATCTTGAAACTTTGAAAATTATTGTTAAATTCGAAATGAAATTGAACAGTCAGTTTATTATATCGTTACATGATAGTGTCTGTGCGTGTTTGGATGTAGATATAGACAAATATGAACAAACAGCAATGTTATCATATACATGCTCGTATTCGGATATATACTGCCATTTGCCGTACATTATAAAAGTATAGAGTAGCACTAAATCAATCCAACCATTAATCTATAGCTATCTAGGTATTTAATAAGATGTGTGTGTATGCGTATATAGAAAAATTTCAATTATACCTTTCAATTTTTCAACTTTTTTATTTGGTTTCATTTTATTTTATTTTTATTTTTTTTTTTCGTATTTCGTTGATCCCTAGTTTTATATTTTCTGTTATTGTCGTCCTACAAAACATACATATATACACATACAAATATGTACACACGTAAATGTGTAATTTATAAATAAGGTAGGTAGGTATCTAAAAATAGAAAACTTTTTCCTTTATAATATGTTCAATTTAATGGATTTTGAACTTTTCAAACTTTTCACATGTCTACTTACCTTCTACCACCTTCTATACTATTCAATACGAAACATATATCCACTCGTACACACATGTTTTCATTTATTTTCTATTTTCCTTTTTTTTTTTACAAACAGTTAACAAACAAACAAATGAAAATAAAATAAAAATTGTACAAATAATGTAAATAAATAGAAAAAAAAAATATATAAAAACGAAGTAAAAAGATAAAATAATAACGAATTCAAAAAAAAAAAAAAAAAATTGGAAAAAATATACAAACTTTTGTACTGACTGTCCAGGTGTTTCCTTTATTTTCCAGTAAGGATAAAATTTCATTTTATATTTTTTTCTTTTTTTTAGTTCCTGTCGATTACCTGTTATTTCGTTCATTAGTATATTATTTTGTTCAAAAGTTAAAAAAAGAAATTGAGAAATTTTCATTTTTTATTTATTTTTGTTTTTGATTTTGATATTCACAATCTGCGAATTCATTCATTCAAAATCTATAAAATAAAGTAATTAGAACGATTGACCGACAATAAAAGGTATACGAAAGACGACGATACAAAAACGATAATAAAACAAATAAAGAGGAGAAGAAAAAACACACGATCAATTTGAAATAAAAACGTATGTAAATAAAACGAAATAAACTGTATGATGTATCGTAGGAAATTGTGTAAGACATAGTACTATGTATGAGTGTTTGTGTATACTAGGGAAATGAAAATGTTTATCCAAAAAAAAAAAAAAAAAATATGAAGGAGAGGAAAAACGTAAATTCTAAGATTTATTACTCTATGGAAATTAGAAAAATAAATGAAAAATTTTATATTTTGTTTATTTTTTCACTTTTATCTGTCAGCTTTTTTTTTTTTTGTTATTTGTTTGTGTTTGTGTTTGTTTTTACAAAGAGAGATTATGAATAAAGTAAAGAAAATAATATGTAACACAAACAAAAACATTTTACGTTTACGTTTTGTACATTTTCTTTATGTATTTTTTTTTTCTTCACAATTTTCAAATTAAATTTATGGAAATGAACATGAAGTTTAAACTAAATTTAACGCTAAATAAAAAGGTATACGTACTCGTATACTCATGGTATGGTAGTATGTACGTACATAAATATTTCAATTTAATTTCAATTTATTCGAAACAAATGTATAATTTTGTTATTGTTTTTATAAAAAGAAAAATTATTATTGTAAAATGAAGAACGAGTAAACGAAACATGTACATAGATACTAACATACAGAAAGCAAACAAAAAATAAAAAATAAAAATAAATTATTTTCTTGGCTATTAAACGACAATATTGATTTATGGTAAATTGAAATGGTCGTAAAAAGAGGATGTTGTAAATAGGATGAATTGTGGTATAAATCTTTTTCTTGACACATTTTTAGAAAAGTAAAAAAGAAAAAAAAAAAATGAAAAACAGAAAAAACAGAAGTTTCATATTATTTTATTTTTAACTTTTTTCTAATTATTTCACGAGTAACAGTTTGATTTAATTCAGTATTTTTCTGATTAAATTGAATTCACATTATACACAGTACATATTTTATTATATTTATCAACAATTAAGTACAGGGATATTCACAGGAAAAATATATATAGGTATATGTAAATGAATACATATAAATATATTATATATTTTTTAATCTTCTTCTTAGAATAAAAGTCTGTTTATTATCATTTTTTAAGAAGAAATTATATTTTCACGTGTACAGTGAAATATAATTCTTTGAAATATTTTATAATATTTTTATTAAATGAAAATTCAATGGAATTCATGTAAATATATATTTCGAAGTTTTTTTATTTTTTTAATAATATCAAGTATAATATTCAGGTTTCATCCTAAACGAAAAAAAAAGAAACATTTTTTAATTAAGTAACTTTTATATTTCGAGAATGTACTTGTATCTACTTTCCAATATATTATGTATGTATATACTTAATGTATATATATTTTTTTTTTGTATGAATACCAAAAATTCTATGAATAATGTTTTTAAATACATTAAAATGAATCACTATGGACAACAAATTACCTATCTGTTAATAAATGTGATAATGATACTCATTGAGTACCTTTCAATTGACAGTATTTTGAAACTTCTTCTTATGAACTTGAGTCCTTTTCAAATATTTGTAATTAAAATGTTTTTTTTTTTATTTTTATTTTTGTTTTATTTTTGTTACATTTTCAACGAAATCAGAATAACAAAGACAATAAAAATAAAAAAATGAATAAAATGTAATTCTTTGAAATGATAACGACACGATTTATATAACACCAGCCATACTGGGTAATTGATCTAATACGTAAGAAGCAAACAATATTATAGAGTAGAAGAGCAAGTATGAAATAATGTTAATTGATTTTCAGTGTTTGTCATGCACAATATTCGCAGTCTATGGAAAGAGAAAATCAAAATTTTCTCAGAAATGGAAATACGAGTATTCATATTATAATGTGTTAAATACTACTCGTTCGTACTACGTAGCGTATACTATGGATATTGTTATAGTCAATCACTGATCAACCACTATAATAAGATGTGACACTGAGCACGTGTTAGCAAAAATTTCTCATGACATTTGTCCCGTTATTCATTCGGCCTTAACGGTTTTGCTAAAAGTCGATAATAATTAACAGCCTTTGTACGAAAAAGGGACAAAAAAATGGAATTGAAACACCAACCATTTTAAAAAATGTAACATTATTACCGGGTATACCCATTAAAAAAAGTACAAATTTTGTTATTAAAAATTTTTTTATCTAAAATAAACAAAATTAATTGTAAATGCATTACACTTAAAATTTTGTGTTTGCTATCAAATGTTTTTACATTTTTGTTAAATTTCTTAATTATAAAATAAATTCTTACTCTAATATATAGCTTAACAAAATAAACTTTTTCTTCTCTTCAAAATTCTCAGAAATTATATGAATCACCCTATATCTTGATATAATGACGCGTCAGGTAGTCAAAAAAAAAAGTTCCAGATCGCCTTTAAAAATACATTATGAAAAAATGTAAACATGTGCGTATCAGTTTCAATTTTCCCTATGATTTACATTGTCTACCTAACCAGTACTAACACAGTGAAAAAGTTCCAGATCGGCTTTAAAAATGCATTGTGAAAAAATCGTATATATGTGCAATATGATTGTATTGCTCACATTTATAATATATTGTTTTGTATCTTTTCTTCATTACGGCGGTTTATAAGGAAATATGGATTTGAAATAAGTACATTAATTCTGTACTGTTTTTGTAAATTGAATTTTGATTTTTTTTATTATTTTTAAATATTTATGTGTGTTGGTAAATTAAAAAAAAAAAGAGTGTCACATTTTGTTAGCTGTTGATCAGTGTAGTCAATAAACTCTATTACTCGAGATTATGTATAGAATAGAATAGAGTACAGAAGCAAGTATAAAATGTTGTTAGTTTCATTTTCGTGTTTGTTATGCACATAATATTCGCATTCTATTAAAAGAGAAAATCAACTTTTTGTGAAGTTATAGAAAATACGAAAAATTGGTCTCTTTGATTTAACTTTCATTGATTCTCAGTCGTACCCTAGCTGATGTATATGCGATCAGCTCATTCGCACACATTAACAATATTCCAGTAATTAAATATAACTTTGTATTCTTTTTTCTTTAAAATGTGATTTCATTCTATCTCCATTAAAAAAAAAAGCTTTCTTCACTTAACACTCTATACAATTAAATTACAATTTATATAGATTTAAATAAAATTTTTGATTTATCTGTATACACAATAATCTGTACACATTATAAATTTGTGTTTGTGTATTAATTAATTTTTTCTTTCATGAATAATTTTATTTGTAATTTTTTTTTTTTCGTTCATAACAAATATGATATTTATACGTTATGATATACGAGTATTTATGTTTCTTTTATAATTGATAAATTTGTACATAACGTATTATATAAGACATTAACACATTTATTTAATGATAACAGAAAATGTGAAATAAATGAAAGAACAAGAAAAAATTCTTTAAAAAACGATGACAAAATGAATTGAAAAAAAAATAAAAATAAAATACAAATAAAATCAAGAAGAAATCATACATTTTCTTAAGTTGTATAAAAAAGAAGAAAAAAAAATACAAATATAAATAAAAATAAATAAATAAAATGAATTGAAATGAAAATTTTTCAAATAGAGAACAGCAATAACACTTGTTTTTGAACCCAGGATACGAGTATATGTACACAAAATATTACGTTCATATTGATAAACAGAAATAAAAGTGCACCTATATGGAAGCTTTTTCTTGTTATGTGTGTATTTTTTTTTTTTTTTTGTAAGGAAGAAAGTAAAAAAAGAAATTTTCTCTTATACTCGTTTCTTAATTCATTTTTTATAATATGTATTTCTTCATTCATTTATTTTTTATTTTTTTTTTTTTTGTTTAAATGAAATCTTACGATATCTTTTGGTCTGAGTTATGTACATCAGGATGGCATAGCACATAATTTATTACCTTTTCTGTATATGTGTATATACACTATATGTGTATGTTTGTACTTCGTATGTATATTCGTAAACTCTTTTAGTTTAATAAATTTCTTCTATTTTTGTATCACAAGAAAATTATATACACATACGTACACATATGTGTGGTGTGCATGCACATTTATAATGTATGTATGTACAAATGGTATATGTACTTACGTACGTATACGTATGATAACACGACGTTATTGTGCATTAATGTTCATTGCAATTGCAAACAATGATTTTATTTTCTCTCTCTCTCTCTCTTGTGTATTCAGCACAGTTTCATATATGTACATTCATTTCACGAACATATGTACAAGCAAAGTGCATCTACATTTATATTTTTGTGTAAATGTATAACACAAAATAAAATAAGTATGTATGTGAAAAGAAGAAAAAAAAAAAATTATTAGGAAAACTGTATACCTACATTATATCCTTTTGTTCATGGTAAATGGATTTTTAAACATTTAATTTATGAATTTCTTATCAAATAATTGCATGATTGCAATTTAAACTTTTTTTTTTTACTATATTTTTCTTTTTTTTAAAAAATAAAAATGATGTTTTTCCTTTAATGATAGTAGAGTGATATACTCATGTACATACATGCATGCTACATAATACCATAATACACAGAATTTTTTACAATGCGTTTTCTTTTGAAAAAAATAACTGCTTTATATCGTATAGCTGGCGCTGCTATAATATGAGCATGCGATTCCATGTATTCAAAATAAGAAATTATATAAACTGAAAATTGAAAAAAAATTTCATAAAGAAAAGAATTTATGATAAAATATATTTTAACATATACCTTAATACGTTTTTGCTCTTCTTTTAACATCATAACAATATCATTTTTGTTCATTTTGTACATGACGTAGTATTCGTTGCTGTTGCGTTATTATTTATCATGCATGTACACAACATACGAGTACATCATGAATGAGTATAATATAATTAAATTTAACAAAAAAAATTGAATTGTCTTGGAAATTTTTGAAATGAATATTTTTGATTTTGTTTTTAAAAGTTGTTTTCATTCTTTAGATTTTCAAAAAAAAGTTTTGTACATAAAAGGAAATTAAAAAAAAAAAATTTAAATAAATTGTATAAATTAACTATTCAGAAATTAATATAGTACCTATATACTTACGATATCCTATCCTTATAATGTATATGTGATAGATATTATAATTACAATTCAATTTAAGGATAATTTTGTACATTTATATCAATGAATCAGTACTTTTTATAATGATGTTAGACGTGTAATGTTTTGCTGAAACCAAATATGATACCATAAAATATTTCAGATGATTATTATCTTTCAAGTTCATAACTTTTAATTTTCTTGTTCATTTATAGGATTTTTGTTGGAAAGTGTATGAAAAATGGGTATTTAGAATTTATTTTAAAATTTTTACACAGGACAAAGATAAAATCGAATCTAATTAATTGACGCGAACAATTTATTATTGCTTTTCAAAGTTAATAAATATAAAATATACGAAAAACAAACATCTATTAAAATTAAATGTAGAGAGAAACGCAACGAGAAAAAAAATGTGAATCAATTCATACTGAGATTACATCAATAAATTACTTGAGATTTATTTATAACAGTTTTGGACATTCATATAAATGAAACTCATAGTAGAAATGCATGAATTTTAACGCGTATACATATACCTAAAAGTAAATTTTTTAATTAAAGTAAACGTTCATCAAACAATTAAAATAAATTTTTATATATACGAATAACACTTAACCGGACGTTATTGAGAGTCAGCAACTGGAGAAAGGAGATAGAGCTGTCTGGAGTACCAGACTTTTGGAGGCTCAGGGACGATTTGTTCCGTATAGAGAGTAGGAACCTGCTTTCTAAAGCCACCCAAAAAGAAGTAGTATAACCTTTAACACTTTCAATAATTCCTTTATCTTTTTTACAAAATTTTATGAATGGATAAATTATAGAACAATATTTGCATTTTTGGCTATATTGAGAAAGAGAAAGAGAATGAATGAATCAACTGAAAAAAGTTGTCAGAAAATAAAAACTCCATTTATTAAATAAAATTTATAAAATACGAATGAATTTTATATCACAAAATACTAGAATTTAATTTTAAAATTTCAATAACTGAGATATCGGAAACTGCTGATTGCTTTACACTGTATAAATTTTCCGACTGAAATTTTTCAAATTCACAAAATCAAATGATGAAAATGATATCAAACTCTATCTGTATCTAAACTATTTATTTCAGATTTATTAAAATTTATTGCTAAAATCCGTAAAGAATTTTTGTAGAAATATTTTGTAAAATTAAAATGTACGCATCAGCAAAAATAATGTTTTGCAAAACGAATAAATGAATTCACATGATAAATTAAATGAAAATATGTATGTATTTAATTTAAAATTTTTGTGGCTTATCAAATTTACATATTTTTACGAAGGATAAAATGTTAAAAAAAAATTTCAAAAATTCTAAATTTGAGTAAATGGTATACAAAATATAAAAACACAAAAATCAAATTCAAATTGTATTAATTTTATTTACAAAAATTTATTTAACGCACTGTTCTAATGGTAATTTCAGTTTAATTTGTAATGAAACTCATAGTAATATACAAAAATCTAAATTCAAAATTGCAATTCTTATTCACACAAATAAAATTATGTATAATATACATACGAGTACTTGTGTATGACCTGCATTAAAGAATTTCAAATATTTTGATTATATTATACACGCACAATATCTCTTTATTTGGAATTTTAAACATTTGATTAAATTAATTCATACAATATTGAATCGTATATCAATAACGAATTTCTGATAAAATCATTCATTTTTACAGCATATAACATTATGTACTTTTATTCCACTAATATTACCGTGATTGATATAGATAAATATAACAAAATTATAAATGGTCAACCATTGAATTATTCTCTGATATCATGCACAATAAATAAAATATGTAATAATGAAAAAAAAAAAAAAAATTCATAATTTCGAATCCACATATTGATGGTATATACCTACACATTGCAAGGATATTAATATTACTCAAACATGGGTACGTTGAATTTGAAAAATTGGTCACGCACGAATATGCTAGATTCTAGTCATATAAGTAATTCCCTTATAAATATGTATTCGATTTTTATATTATATAAATAAAAAAAAAAATTCATAAACTCATACTCATACATATGTACATATGTTAGTATGAATGAATACGTATCTACAATCATGTATAAAATTATATCTGCATATTCAAAATGTCTAGAATCAATATCTAATAAAAATACAATAATGATGATATTGCTTTTTCATCCTTTTTTTTCTGTTCATAAACAATTTATTTTCATTTAAAGTGTAAATATACATATAATGTATATAAGAAAATATGGATTTCATTGGTAATTTTCATTTGTTAGTTTTTGGTTTGTGTGTGTGTGTGTGAGTGTATTACGCGTGTTTATAATACATACATACATATTATGTATTTTAGTCTGTGTCCTTTTTTAAATGTAAAATATTTATTTCAGATTTCAGAAATTTGTAACATAATAAAAACCAAATTTAGAATTTTATTTAAATTTTATTTTATTTTATTATAATCTATATTCATCTTCAATGTCTATGCCATATATTTACGTGTGTATGTGTGTTTGCGTGTAATAAAGGTCTATGTTCATGTATACCGACACATTTATGTGTGAAAGTGTGGTACAGTGCAGAGATTTTAAGTATCAATTTTTGATTTTCTATTAAAAATAAGTATATACGTAAGTAGTATTGAACGTGCTCGAATAGATCTTAAGGATTTAATTTAATATTATTTGTATAATAGATATTCATACGAGTATTTACATATACGAATACATATATGCGGTGGTATCATAAAGGATGAGTGGGTGTAAAAGAAAATTGGATATGACAAAGGCATATATAACACAAATAAAAATAAAATTAAATTATATGTAGTTGATTTGAAGACTTTTTTATTTGGTTGGTGGTATATTTATATAAATAATGATTGGATTTGAATATCTAGACAGAAGAGGAATGGAGAAGAAAAAATTTGAAATTATATTGTGTTTTCTCTATTTTAAGATTATTTTTTCTCTTTGAAAAATTCAGGTATTAATAACATATAGCATTCGTTTTAGTACTTTAAGAGCTTAACATCATCAATAATGCAAAATTATTACAACAAAAAGATCAATAAAAATTTAATGGTAATCACTTTTGCATAAATCTTCATTCTGATTGTTACAAAATCTGATTACTCCAAACAAATTCTGATGAGAGACAATAACTCTGTCTGATCAATCTGCTCTTATGTTTTTGATATTTAAAAAATGTATTCGAACAACTGACAAGAGAAAATCTTGAATAATAATTTTATTGGTTTTCTAACCAATCACAATCTGCGTGCATAAAATATACAGTTGAGTTCTCATTCATAATTTATTATGTTATGTAATAATATTAAAAGTAAGCTTGGTTTAAATAAATTCCAAAAAAAAAAGGAAATTTGAATTAAAAAAATTTTTTTATTTAATTTTGTTAACTTAATTATTATTTTTAATTAAATAATTTTAATTATAAATATTATAAATTTTTTTCACATTAATATAATAAATGTTATATAATGATATGAGTTTGATATGTAATTAAACAAATAATAAAAAAAAAATATCTACAAAATATATTAGAGTATAAAATGTACAGAAATTTATTTAAAATTTTGTTATTTAAACGAAACTATGAATTTTAAAATATTTGTGTTTATAATTTATTAATGATAATATTTACTATGTAGCTGTTTTCTTTTTTTCTAGTGAACAAATACTATCATGCATATATCATTTTATTACATACATATTATGAATATTTGATTTTCATTTTTAAGTATTTTTCATTTTATATATTTTTTTTTTTTTAATATTTTTTTTTTCAAATTATTTGACACGTTCAACTCAGTTATTTCGCATTTACATGTGTATACATTTATTATAAAATGTAAATTTATGTACACATATGTATGTACATATTTATGATGTATATATCTACATTTAATAATTTATTTATTTTAATACCATCAATTTCAATTGTCCCAAACAATTTCCTGTCCAACATAAAATTCATTATTACATATATTTGCGTATGTAAATATGAGTTTGTAAAATATTTTTTGGTGTATGTACCACTCATAATATGGTATATAGTACAAAGGCGTGAAAAAATTATGGGACAATTGTAATTTTTTATGAATAGAAAACGTCATCGTAAATATGACATAAATACGCGATATTTAGCTATTTACCGCAGACAAAAAAGATAAACATAATTATTGATTGAATTATTAATTGATAGAACTTCTAATACTACTCCATGACTCCATGACTACTCTACAACCCATTTAGAGTTTTGGCCTCCTTAAGGATCCTTATCTATTCCGTCCGATTCTTTATTGTCTAATTTTGTATTTTTAGTGCCTTCACATCCTTTAATTCATTATCTGTCCATCTACCTTTTGATCTACAGATTTGTCTTTTAACCTCCGGTCTGCCAGGGTATTTCTTACTGATTATCGCATTCGGATCTGCTCTATTAAAGTGTCTGAACCATCTTAATAGTTGTATCTTAATCCATAATCGTCGTAATGCAGCAATCTCTTTATACAGTACCATACACTCTCGATTGGTTCTTATCCTCCGTATGCCATTCTCCTCCACGGGACCAAAAATTCTTCTAAGAATTTTTCTTTCATATTTTCGTTTGTTTTTGTTAAAAATCTTGTGTGTAGTCAATTCCAAAAAGATTATTGGACAACCATAGATGTAAAAATTGTCATAAAAATAATTACATTCATATTTTTTTTCATAAAAATTTTAATAAATTTATTGTACTATATTCCATGATTTATTCACCGTAGTTTTGATTTAATTTTTCCCTTTTTAAATTTATTTTTAAAATATTTCTAATTTTTGTTGAATTCTATTTTAGTGTTACTTTATTTTGAAAAAAATTATTTTTGTTTCATAATTTTTTCACGTCAGTGTAATGTGAATATGTAACAGTACAATGTACATTATACATAATGTTTCATACATATATATATATAGATTTTTTTTTGTATAGTTAATTGCATTGATAATTATTATGATTTTATCTAAAATAAATTAGTAATAATTTTGAAAATTTTATAATAACAATAATAATTTATGTAACATTAATAGAATAGTTTTTGTAAAATATACTCGTATACACATATTTTATATTTAATTTCTTTTGATACAGATACAACCATCAGTACACATATACTTTCTTATGTATACTCGTATATTTATAATCAATGTATATGTATACAATATTATTAGGATTGTTATTATATTATAATAATTATAATTATTTGAAAATGAATACATTTTCATTAAACCAATTTAAAATAACATCAAAGATAAGTGAATTTAAATACGAGTACATATATAAAATATAATATATGTATGAAAATATTGTGAATACATTCACATACACACGATTCTATGTAAATATTTACATTAAATTTAAATGAAATTAAAAGTCATTACAAAATTTCGAATATAAACATAATATTCATACATATACTATATATTTATAAGGATACATCAACAATATAGCTGGTATGAATATAAATAAATTTAAATTATTTCAAAAAGTTTCAATTCAAATTATGTGTACATAGCAAAAAATATTTTTATAAATGAACATAACATACATATTTTTTTATGCACATATTCATCTATGTATTCTATACAATTCTGAAATGGTATACAGATAATAGATTTATCGGTATAATCATTATAATAAGTAGTAACCAATCAATTTTATTAAATTGTAAATTTTATTATATTGAATATTGTTTGTCTTTTATATTGTTACAACATATACATATGTATGTGTGTGTATATACAAATTATTATATCCTATTATGCGAAATACTTACATACATGCGTACACAATACACAATATTTAATAGTTTTAAATGAAATACATCATGTACTACTATGAGAGCATACACAAATATTTTCAATTAATGTACGAATATGTATGCATACTACATACTATTATTTATTTGTGGATGTGTGAAATAATTGCTTTCAATTTATGTATCTTTTGTTTTATTGTAGTATCAATGAAAATGATTATTATTATATGAAATTCTATTAATAATATATATTTATGAGTTTAGGACTCACTCGTATTTGTACATATTTACGAGTACTACAAAGTGTATTTATTATTGAATAATATTGTTAAATATATATTAGATGATTTTTTTTATGAAAATTTATTTTCTATATTTGTTATCAAATTTTTCATTCAATTGTTATTTAGCATACACATAGCCACAGTTTTGATCAAAATATAATAATGATTATTATTAAATATAATTACTGTAATTTCAATGTTTTTTTGAATATATGATGCACACTTAAGTATATTCATTAAACCTTTACGTACTATTACATTCATCTATGATATTAAAATTGAATTCTTTTACATCATATAAGTATATCGACATGAACCATTTGCCTTTATATTATTATACAAACATATATGCTGTAAAGCTGTTGAAAAATAATTAAAATAAAAAAATGTTATTCCTTAAGTAAATCCATCTTGTTTGCTTTAATTGAAAATTTTATCAAATTTCCACATTATGCCTTACTATAACCTATAACATAACATATAGCAACCATAAACTGCAATCTTCAAGGATTATGAAAACTACATAAATTCTGATTATTATGAAACACAATGTCATAACATTTTTGGTATGAGTGTCCTGCTTAATCCTTCATTAGGATGCGAATTTACGTGTATGTATTCTATACAATTCTAAAATGGTGTACAGATAATAGATTTATCGGTATAATCGTTATAATAAGTAGTAACCAATCAATTTTATTAAATTGTAAATTTTATTGTATTGAATATTATTTGTCTTTATCTTATCGACATGAACCATTTGCCTTTATATTATTATATATGCTGTAAGACTGTTGAAAATAATCAAAATAAAAAAATTTTATTCCTTAAGTAAATCCATCTTGTTTGTTTTAATTGAAAATTTTATCAAATTTTCACTTTAGGCCTTACTATAACATAATATAGCAACCATAAACTATAATCTTCAAGGATTATTAAAAATTCTAATTAATATGAAACGCAATGTCATAACGTTTTTGGTATGTGTGTTCTGCTTACTCCTTCATTATTAAGATGCATATTTTCGTGTACTGATGTCGTTGGGCTCCGTTATCTGAGAATAAATGAAAAAGTTTGACTATACGGGAATCTTCAAATACAATCGACAGCTCTGTTTATGAGTGTTCAGTTACATATGAATAAGCATCCTCCTCCCATAAACAAGAAAAACAACAACAACATTATCAAACGCAACAGGAATGATATGTAATTTTGAAGAATACCAGATGAAAAATATTGAATTTCTCGAATCCATCAATTTGGTCTTTATATCCGATTATTAGCAGAACGTTTTTTATACATACATAGTTACACACTCTAACATTCCATATG
The DNA here is from genome assembly GCA_951394055.1 of Villa cingulata. NCBI lineage: Eukaryota > Metazoa > Arthropoda > Insecta > Diptera > Bombyliidae > Villa > Villa cingulata. The sequence continues at coordinate 11,010,515 of OX596020.1, read as the reverse complement.
TTTCTGTGAGATAATATTGAACTGTATTGAACTATTTTCGAGTTCCATTTATACGAGAAGGATATGCACTCCTGTATTGCATGATAATATTGTGCATTAAAATTTTGTATTTAATTTAAAGTATTAAATAACCATAAATCTTATATACATGCTCGTATGTACATACATATATGTATATATAGAAAGTATAAACAATGTACTTTATTTTCGTATATAACACCGTATACAGTTAATTGTAAAATGAAAAAAAAAAACAAAAGCATAAATTATATTAGCCTTTGAATGAATGTATAATATTTTGAATAATGTACACATATAGAAAACAATTATTGATAAATTCACTTTTATAAAAATTTATAATGCATGCATATACTATACTACATCAGAGATGATTATGTATGTACGTGATATAATGTACATATAAATATATACGTGCATACATGCATACATGCATACGATATATCTTCCATTCAAAAACGGAATATGTACTTAGAATATCTGATCCATAAGTGCTATGTATAGATACACAACGTTTTGATCTCAACATGTTTCATTGTACTATCGTTCGTATAAGGTACATATACACTTAACTCATCGTCTATTCAGATTCCATTGAACTCCAGCTTTCAATTCAATTGAGTTCAGTTCAGTTAAGTTCAATCTTTTTTTTTTTGTTTCATTTTCAATATACTGCACTAAAAGCAACCTGTTGATTTGTTGTATTTTTTTTTTTTTTATATTATTTATATCCTTTTAATGTAATCAATACAGACACGTATCAACAGTACAACACATTTTTTTTTTATGATGCATTTAAGAATTTTTCTTGTTCCTTTTATCAAATTTTTTTTTTTATTTTATTTTTTCACTAGAATAGATTTCTATTTTTAGTTAAATTTTGTCATGATTATACATATATGTGTGCGTGTATATATTGTATTTTTTTTTAATTTGAATTAAAATAAAACAAAAGCATACAAAAATACATAGTATACAGAAAATTTCCACACTGTGAACCAATGAACTTTGAATAATTTTCAAATACTCGCAAATATGTATACACATACGTATATGTATGTGTGATTTTTATATTGTATATTTTTTTTATTACATATCCTTCAATTCTATTCACTTTTATATGCTTTTATTCTATTCAAAAAAAAAAAAAAAAATAATAACTTTTCCCATTCACTAATTTGAAAGTGCAGTTCAATTTCAAATACAAACATATGTACATCACATATGAATAGGTTACTATCGTCATATGAGTATTCGTTATAAAAAAAAAATATCCTTTTTATTTGTTTTTCCTGTATATATACAGTTTTAAAATAATCAAATTTATATTGAATTTCGTATACAATTTTTTTTTCACGTTTTTTTTTTTTTTTTCACTTTTGATTTATTGATATAATAATAATTTTATAAATTTGTATACAGTCTGTTGAAAAAATTCAATTGAAAAATCTTGCACATATACATATCTACATTTGTACATCATTTTCGGAATAATGAATAAGAACAATAAAAATAATGTGTAAAAAAGATATGTATGTATTTTATGAATACATTTACCTGTCACACCACATACCTACACACCACAGTCTACAACACACATAAACGCATGTATGCATTTGAATTTTTTTTTTATCGATACATAAAATAGATATGAATTGAAATATCTACAAACATACATATGTACACATTAATATGATTTGATTTATAAGCTTTGTATTTAAAAGATGAAATAAAAAAAAATTTATTTTTAAACGAAAAAAAATAATTTAAATACAATACCTTTGAATCGAGGAATCAAATGATATTCAAATAATTGTATTTGTTTTTATCCTTTTATTTTGTTTTTGTATTCCAGATGAATGTATTAAATTCATGTATTTTAATTTATTTTCAATGATTGTGTTTGTTTTTGTTTTGTTTTTATTATTATTATTTTTTTTTTAATTTCGTTTTTTGATTTTCGATACGATACAAGTATAGTAGCGCACTAAGGAGGACTAGCAATTGGAAGATGAAAAAGTACACAACAGTTATAGTAACTGAAAAAAAAAAACGATATGCGAGTAATGAATGAAAAATGAATTTAAATCAATAAATAAATAACAAAAGTAAAAAAAATTAAAAACAATTTATGTATATATGCTGTTTATCTTTTTTTATTTTTTTTTGGTAGAAATAGAAATGTTGTAATTAAATTGGTGTGAAATATAAAAAATTAAATTTTGAACATTTTGAAAACAACAAACAGATGCAAAAAAACAAAAAACAAATCGAATTATTCATTGAATTCAATTAAAAAAAAAAATTAAAATTTGTAATTAAAATGAATTTTTTAAAACTATTTGGGGAAACTTCCGAATCGCTAGCTCGTGATATCGAAACAGGACATTTTCAGGACGATACTTTGGAATGTCCTCTTTAATGTGTCATATGTCCTTGTTGGCGGAAATTTGATATTTGGGAGAAAAGTACCGTTAAAAATTTTTCAAAAAATTCACTGTGTTTCACAAAAACCGTTATATTTATTTTTTGGAATAATGCAGGATAACAAAAGATATTGCATTTTAAAGAGAACTTTCTCCTCTTTCTAACGAAATATATTTCGTCCCGAAATAATAAGTGGTTCCTGAGCTATAAGGACTCAAAGTCAAAATTTCATGTTTTAAAAAAAACGATTTTCAAACTTCTTTTGATATTGATATATCTCCGAAAGTTGAAGGATAACATTGGTAAATTATGATGTCAAATGAAAGATAATTTTGTCCTCTTTAAAATGATACCCCTTACACCCTCATATGTCACCCCACTAAGAAACTATGGACAAATGTATGCAACAAAGTGCATGTTTTTTATACATAACTAGTTATTTTTTGTTAAAATAATGAAAAAAAACAAACAATAACACATCAAATAATGAAAATGATTAGAAAACCAGATATGTACGTATTTATTTTTATTAATTTTACTCTTTGTTATTTTTTTGTGGTCCTGAAAAGGACCGATTTTATTTTTCGTTTTTCGCTTATTTGCCGCAATAAACAACTTTGATGTCTTCTATTAGTTGTTGGAAAGGATCTTTTCCCTCCTTGGCAAGTCTTCTCCTCCACAGAAATTCACATAAATGGAGGTCTAAATGTTCTTTGCGTACTCCACCTCGTGTTAATCTGTATTTTAAAGTTCGCCAGCTACTCTCGATGTTTTGAGTATGAGCTCCAGATTCTGGGTCAACAAAGTGCTCGGTATGATTAACTTTTTTATGAATATATCCGTGAGAATTCAACTCTCTGTAACCCGCCCAACAATCCGTTTGTATTTCAGTGCCGGGTTTAATATGTTTTTTAATTATTTCGGTGAGAGTATCACTATTACGTGAATTCTCCGGACATATTTCTAACCTATAATTATTCGAATTTCGTTGTATCATACCGACAATCCAACTACCATCAACAAGTCTACCCCGTTCGTACTTTCTTTTTCCAATTTTTGTCTCGTCTATCTCTACAATACAACCTGGACCACCAATTTGCCCGCTATCATCATACTCCTTATCAAGAGCGATCATACATACTTCACGTGCAAATGTAAACCTGTCGGCCACAGTTTCAGATGAAATTGTACTATCACTCTTGATACTACTCTCTTTTATAGTATTTTCAAATGAAAATTTATTTGCAAAGCAATACGTGATTACCATACATTCCTCAGGTGAAATGTGACAGTTTTCAAACCACGTATTGCTTGCTCTGGCGATTGAATGCCGTTTTCCATTATAATTACACACAAATAAACCGAAATTGTGTCCAGATTGTATATTCATTTTTTTTCTATGCTTTTTGCATATTTTTTCTGAAGGCAATAAACCGACTTTAGATAACCACGCCTCTGTTGACTCAGCATCCTTCAACTCCTGGCAAAGTTTAAACAAATTCCACTTTGTACTGTAATAATAAAAAAAAAAATAATTTAGCTTTTACATTTATTTCCTAACAAAATTTTTTCATTCTATTATTATATAACAAATGAATTTATTACATTTAGCAAAAACTAATTCCACTGTTAGTGCATTTCTTTTTAAATTTTTAGTAAAAGGTAAATTGGAAACACCTTTTTCTGAATTTTTTTATGTTAAAATTCACTTTTTTTAAACATTTTTAATATTTATAAAAAAATATTGATATTGTAATAATTCTCTACGGACTGTTAATAATTTTCAAAACTAATAAAATTCTTAATTTTTATAATTTCATACAATTATAATTTTAAATAAATATAAAAAAATAAATAATGAAAACATTTTACTCACCTTGAATTCATATTTTTAAAACTTTCATAAAACACTTTTATTCACAATTAAAATTATACAGATCTTGTTTCCAACAGCTAACAGAAGAGAATAAAATTAACATATTTAAATAAAACATCAAGTTGATTATAATTTCATTTTCATTGTTTACATCAGTTCATTACATCTCTTCATAAAAACGAAATAAAGACAATGATAACAAACAATTCAATAATAGAACAAAACCGCATCAACGCAAGAAAGCGATTACTCAATAGAAGTGATATAGTTGATTTTTCAAATGTACCAAATTTTATTATAAATGCATTTTTTGGTGATGGCAATTATAGAACTCGGTTACTAGTAACGACCTTTGGAATTGTTAATGGTATAAGTCCGTATCAGCTTTTAGAGCTAATAAAGTGGAATCCATTCAAATCAACAGATAAAAGAAAAATTTTTGATTTATACACCTATATAAAAAAACCAGAAAATGCATATAAATATTACAGTTACAATATATATAAAAAATTAGTAATATATTGTAATGGTGATTTGAGAAGATTTGGTAACAGAGTACCACAAATCTAAGTGATTAGTGATTACATATATTAATTTGTGAAATAAAACCAAAAATAACATCGGAAAATAATCGAAAAATAAAATCGGTCCTTTTCAGGACCACAAAAAAATAACAAAGAGTAAAATTAATAAAAATAAATACGTACATATCTGGTTTTCTAATCATTTTCATTATTTGATGTGTTATTGTTTGTTTTTTTTCATTATTTTAACAAAAAATAACTAGTTATGTATAAAAAACATGCACTTTGTTGCATACATTTGTCCATAGTTTCTTAGTGGGGTGACATATGAGGGTGTAAGGGGTATCATTTTAAAGAGGACAAAATTATCTTTCATTTGACATCATAATTTACCAATGTTATCCTTCAACTTTCGGAGATATATCAATATCAAAAGAAGTTTGAAAATCGTTTTTTTTAAAACATGAAATTTTGACTTTGAGTCCTTATAGCTCAGGAACCACTTATTATTTCGGGACGAAATATATTTCGTTAGAAAGAGGAGAAAGTTCTCTTTAAAATGCAATATCTTTTGTTATCCTGCATTATTCCAAAAAATAAATATAACGGTTTTTGTGAAACACAGTGAATTTTTTGAAAAATTTTTAACGGTACTTTTCTCCCAAATATCAAATTTCCGCCAACAAGGACATATGACACATTAAAGAGGACATTCCAAAGTATCGTCCTGAAAATGTCCTGTTTCGATATCACGAGCTAGCGATTCGGAAGTTCAGCCAAACTATTTTATACACATTTTCACATAAGCATTTAATGCAAAATTAAAGTTTTACTTAAGTTTTAGTGCAATTTAGTAGGTACCTACGTTATTATAATATGGTACTCCCCGAGTTGTTTTTAGAGAAATGAATTTAATATTACAAAACAGAACAAATTTTGTGACAATAAGTAGTAAACTAAAATCAGTATTTTTAAGCTATTTTTCTCAGCATGCCGATAACTGATACCATACCTAATATACCACTAATACTTAATCAAAGTTGAGTGAACTCTTGTAAACTTTTGTGAATGAACTACTCTCTATTCCTATTTCTTTCTTATATAAGTATATTCTTGTGGTATTTATAGTAGATGGCAAGTATAAGAAGAACATAAATTTTGATCATAAATGAAAATACGAATGCATGGTTTGTAAAGTAGTACCAGCGAATATCGTATTATACAGTAAGCTGCCAATAACCTCCTGCTACTACCTATTCTACTACTATCTACTTAGTAACTCTTCATCTTTCTTGTATAAATCTTCTCTTTCTTCCTCTTTCTCGTAAACTTCTTCCGTCTTTTCCTTCTTTTTGTATACTACTTATGGTGTGTAACAAAACAAGAAACAAATATAAAGAGAAAATGAATTTTTGCTTATGAATGAAAACATGAGCGGATGGCATGTAAGGTACTACGTACTAGTAGAATACATCGTACTACTATAGTTAGGTGACAATAACCTCATTGCTTTTACCTACTTTCTCTTCTTATTTCTTACATACATACTTGTTACCATATTCCACTACCTAACCATATAAATATTGATTGATTAATCTGAAATTATTTTTTGTTGACGTAATTCTCTTATTTCTGATTAAATTCTCTAATAAATAAAATGACTGTATACGTAATTTTTTTCTTTTATTTTTTGGTGTTTAATTTTATATTTTTATTCTATACATACGAGTATTATATATATTTTTATTCATAAATTTACATCCTTCTTCATAAATATAAGTGGAATGAGAAATAAAAAGTTTTTCAATGTTGTAAACAATTTAATTTTGAAAAAAATTTTTTCGAAATTTAATTAAATTTTTTTTTCCGAAAAGAATACATATTTTCACAAAAAAAAAAAAGAAAAATTTATGTATTACTTTAAGGACATAACATATTTATCTAATGTAATGTATTTACAAGAACCTAACAAAATAAAAAAAAATAGAAGTAAGACAAAGGATATTAAAAGAGTTAAATTGAATTTTTTTGTTTTTAAATTGTTAAAAGATGAAAATAAAATACCAGACATATTAGTATACGATTGTTTTATCCTTTTCATATAAATTCTATTATAAATACATTATAACATTATTATAATAATTTATTAGAATTTGTACAGATCCGAAAGAATGAATAACAACAAAAAAAATATGAGGAAATAAGAAAATGAAATGTATTTAATTTGTTTAAGAATCTCTAAAGAAATGATCCTAAAGAGAAAATGAACTCAAGGAAATAGATAAACATACATAAATAAATTGATAGAAGTGGAATATAACGTTAAAAAGCATAATAAAAAGTTTAAAAGTTAAAAGTTTAAGTTTATATGTTAAATTGATTTTGAGAAATACCAAACTAAAAAAATTTTGTTATATGTTCTTTTCGTCATCTTCATTTTTATACTCTTTAAATATTTAGGTATCTATAAAATATCAATAAGAAAAATAAAAAACAAATAAATAAGGAAAACAATTCAAACTTTTATTACCAAATCTATACATGATAAATTGAAAAAATATACACGCATCCATCCATCTTCGTACGTACATGTACTATTTTTCTGTAGCGATCTATAATATTACACATTCGAGTATTTTTTTATTGTTGCGTAAGTTTTTTTATTTTGTTTATTGTTTTTTAAGAGTTGTTCTTTTTTTTTTTGTTTCCTTTAACACATTTTATTTACTACTATCTTGTATATATTTGAATATTTATTTTTTTTTTTTTTAAAGAATTCCTTTGTGTATTAGATCTGTGTATGTACAAATGTGAATATGAAAAAAAAGGAGTTTTTTGAAAATATATAAGTTAAAGTATTCAAATAATGCATACGTGATATATGATATGTTTTTTTTTTTACTTTTAAGTTTAGTCAATTTTATTTTAAGTTTTTATTTAATTGAAATTTATACAGAGAGAGAAAGGATCCTAAAAAGACAATTGAATGATTCAATTACGATTCCCATGATACCATAGCTGTGTGTGTATAGGTATACTAAGAATTGTATACATCAAGTCGGTATATCTATACAAATAAATAAAAAAATAGAAAAAAAGGTATACCCTTCTATACTCTGTATACACTCTATTTAATTCTCATGTGTGTGAGTATCTTCAATATGATACAATAAAATCGAATTTAAAATTACATGTTACATAATTTGAATTTTTTTTTTTCGAAAATCGACCTTTAAAGTTGACGATAACATAAATGAATACATATATGCGTATATGTGTGTGGTGTGGTGTAGTAATGCATAGAAAATAAAGTATAAAATTTCGAAAAACAGTCAACTTGAATAGATAAATTTTAATTTGAGATAGGTATTTGTTGTTCCAAAGTATATAAAAACAAGGACAAGGACGATTTAATGATAAAATCACGATAAAATGTAAAATGTGACATTAAACGATATAATCATCTTATATACATACGTATACAAGAATTATGTGTATATATGAACATATTATACATATAAAAAGGACAATTATCATGAATTTATATAAATCCAAGAGATCATAGACATTACGAGCACATAATATATAGGTACTATATGTGCAATAATTATATGTAGGACTATGAAGTACACATATAAATATATAATAAATTAATGTACGTGTGTGTGTGTGTGTACCTTAGCTATATCCATATATGTATGGAATTACCTATTTAAAACTGTACATAAAATAAAGTACATATGAAATATGATATTATGAGGTTATCATTATAACACGTATATAAGTATACCTACATGTTAGATGTTAACTGCCATTGACGGGCATCATTTTATGGTGTAAATACTCTTCTATAGTTCATCTTATTATATTACTTTACTTCTTCCTTGAAAATAATCTCTTTCTAATTTATTAAAAATTTCGTATGTGTATGTAATATTATGGTTATAGTATTATGTTTGGGTACATTTGTGTACTTAATTATTCACCTTCTCATATTAACATATATGTATATAAATATAAGTATATACAAACTTAAATTCATTAGTTTATTTAAGGATAACTATATGTTCAGTAATACACAGGTAAATTCACATATTCATTATGTAATGTATTTGTATGTACATATATATAAATTTGTATATATGTATATCAATACGTATCTATTTTAAATGGTCAGGGTTTATAAGTTTTTGGTTAATTAATGAAAGGATTCTATATTACTATCTAATATGTATGTTACTATCGGTAATGATCCATTTACGTGCGAGAAGATTCATATTGTATAACCTTAATTTAGATTTTGATTAAAGATATCTAATATTTACTTTCTGTCTGTCTATGTAAATATAGATATATACTTAAATGTATATATATATACATATATGTCAATTTATATACATATACTTAATTTGAATTTTATATATACAAATTATTGCATACAGGTTTAACCATATAAAATGGTTTAAAATATATGACAATGTTCATACGCTATACATACTTAAATGAAAAGAAGATATGTATATGTATATCTATGTTATGTGTTTACATATAAATGTAGGTAATAAAATCACCTTTATTCATACCTACATATATACATAAGTATATGTATAATATATATATGATACAAATCTATAATACACATAAAATATATTCTCAATTATACTTGTAATATTATGTGTTTGTAGTTACAGATATTGATACGTACCATTGAATTTATTTACTTTTATGTATATACAACACAACATACAACATAAATTTTTATATGTATGTATATGTTATATCCTAAGGATAATCATGCATATACATATAGGTATGTGAACATAAATATATTTCTCTTTTATTTTACACTTTCAAATATAAGTGGAATTGATAAAATATATTATACCAATATAGTACATATTTTTGTCTATCTATAACGTATATATATTACCTGTATTTTATTATACAATTACGCATTTTATAGATTATTATGTATAGATAGATTTTTCAAATTTATACAGCAAATATGTAAAATGAATTTACTGTAACTATACATATGTACATATTATGTGAATACTATTTAAACGTGTACATATATACACATGAATACGATACATTATTATAATGCATATTATTCTTAAAAGTCGTCAAACCATATTTATTTGATTTTAAGATAGAAGAAAATTTGAATTGTGTTGTTAAATATGCACATACACATGTATAATATTTCGAACATCATTTACATATCTATCTATTACTACATCCATGTATACATAAGTATTTATACCTTGCTATAATATTTGTACATATTTAGGTGTATACATACATGAAAACTTTCGTATAATGATGATGATTATGATATATATTCTGTGTTTATGGTATCGGTGTATGTACATACATAATATGTCTTTTTAGAGTATATGCACACATATTTTTAAATAGAAAAAGTAATTGCTAAAATTTATTAGATATCATATTCGATAGGATATAAACTTTATGTTTTGTCATGCCTAAAATAAGTTTTATCAACATTTGAATGTATTTGTATTGTATATATGTATCTATATATGCTCTAATAATCCATTTGCTTGTATATCGTGTATATAATGAAAATTTATATGTACTATATTCTAATAATATAAATTGATATAAATTTTTATAAGTGTGTACATATGACACTTTCAAAATGTAAATATGTGTTCGTTTTACTATATATTTACGTGTTATATTTTATGTATTCTATCTGTGTTATTTTAGATATAATTTTATTTATTTAAAAATTTATTGATATCAATCGAAATATATACTATATAATATACACATATTATATGCAGTAGATGTATTTTAGTATTATATCATTCATTTAAATTATAAAATATAACACATTTATGTGTTTTGTACACAAATATATAATATATTATTTGAATGTACATATATCACACATTAAATATTTGCATGTGATATATTATTGTGAGATATGTGTACTAATTCTTATATAGGAATAATTGTCTTATATATAGGAATAATTCTTTTTAAATTAAATTTATTTTTACTACATATTATTGTATACTTGCTCTTCTATTCTATACACACTCTGACAGCAGTTGAAGTCATTGACAATAGCAGTAGCAGTACCTATAGTATACGCTACTATAATAAAAGTAGTATTTTAAACATCATGTGTACCCGTATTTTCTTTCTCCAGAATAAGTCGATTTTTTCTCTGAGTAGAATGTGAATATTGTACATGACAAACACGAAAAATAAACAAACAGCATTTAATACTTGTTCCTCTTCCACTATTCTTCTATACATACTCTTCTACATATCATGTTTACTCGTATTTTCATTGTTACGAATATTGTGCATAACAAAACATGGAAAATCAACAAACAACATTTAATACTTGCTACTCTTTCTCTATTCTATACATGCTCTCGTACACATCTTGTTTACTCGTGTTTTAATTGTTGCGTTGCGAATACTGTACATGACAAACACAGAAAGTCAAACAATAATATTTAATATTAACTCCTCCCTTTTACGCTACGATAGTACGAGTAGTACTCTATACAATATGTTTACTCGTATTTTCATCCTGGAGAAAAAGTTGATTTTCTTTTTTAGTATAAAATGCATATAAATATTGTACATGACAAAACAAGAAAAATTAACAAACAACATTTTATACTTGCTCCTCTCCTTTATACATAATCTGGAGTTCATTGACTATATATAACCAGTAACTACGTTAAGAGAAGTATTCTATCTGAATATCATGCGCATATCAGGTGTAGTTGTTTTCATTTTTGAGAATAAGTTAACTTTCTTTCTGAGTATAACACGAATATTGAACATGAAAATGATCGCATGATTAAAGTGCTTTAAGTTATTCGCATTTTCCAAAACTAAAAAAAAAAATATGAAAAAAATAATTATTTACTTTATAAAACATGTTACAAATAACGATGAATATCAAATGAAGATATTTTAATATAAAGCAATATTATTTTATATAAAACTAAAACTAAAGAAAAAATATTTTGTTTATAAATTTTGTTTGGACATTTATTACTTTTCATATAATAATGTATGCTCTACACTACAGTATCATACAAAAATTTTACAGATTCATTTTAATAGGCTATTATTTTATTGGAACATTAAACAAGAAACAGATAAAATTCAAAAATTATCTGATACAGATTGTTTCCTGAAATAATAATGATGATTTTACTTACATAAATAACAATAAAAATTTACACACACATATGTATTATAATGGTTCATGTTTTTGTTCCATATAATGTTTAACCACACATGGAAATATTTTATTCTTCCAAGGCAATCTTATTTGTTATGGTTAACTTTATTGCAGTATACCTAAAGTTGAGGTCAATAATGTTTCGTTATGAATTTTGGCAAGTACCACAGGAGAATAATTAGATGATGATTTCATTTTCGAAATATTTCTAATTTACCTAATTTTTCGATTTATTTTACTTAATGTCGGTCGATTCGACCGAAAAGTTTAACGAATGGAACGAAATCATTTATGTAGGTAGGTATATCGATGTAAAAATGTAATATTATTGTTACGTTACGTATAATGAAATTTGAGGTTTTTATTTCCAAACTTATAAATATGAAAAAAAAAGTTTCTGAATAATTTCAATAATTTCGTAAATAAGTATGTTAGTAAGTATTTACACAAAATTATTTAAAACTTGAAAATTATTTTATTATTTATTACAAAGGAGGCCAGCAAACTGACAATACCTCGCCCACACCTCGCCTACACCACGACCCGCCATCGCCTTTTGGCGACCTAAACTTAAAAATATAAAAACATAAAAATTGTAAAATAAGTTTCTATTCTTCGAATTCATATTAATGACAATCAAATTATTACGTTTAATGTCCCCAAACAAATTTAATTTTGTTTTTTATTTTTTAAAAATAAAGTTTTGTGTCCTTTGTAAGTACATATAGTCATATAGTACTCGTACATATGGTCATCGATATACATAAGTATATAATTTGTCAATGATATGTCAATATACAAATATAAAAATTTCTTGCTAATATACTTCATTTATTTTTCTTTTATAACTCGTGTCGTAATAAAATACCAGTGTATAATATTTCAAATTTATATGTGGCTTATCGCTGTTATATCAATAACACAACATGAATTATTTATTAAATTCATCTATATAAATAAAACAAAAAAAATAAATAAATTGGATAGGAAAAATATAAAAAAAAATTGAATGTTAAAATGAAAGAATAAAGTTTTCACAATGAACATTTTGTACGTAATAAAAATTTTTTAATAACTTTACACAGCATGATTTCATTCAATTTCTTGTAATATTTTGTGTCCTTAAATGAAGGAAAATAATAATAATACAAATACACATATTTGTACATACATATGTGCTTTAGCTTTTTGTATATAAAATAGTATTTTTTTTTAAACTTGTTGTGTTGGACAAAGATTAGGTGAAATGAGATTTCTTTACTTAAAAATAATGTAAATACAGTGTTACAGAGGGTATAGGCAGAAAAAAAAAGAAAACAGAAGAACCAAATAATTTTACTTACATTTGTGTTTAAGTTTGATAAGTTTGTTTTTTTTTATGTCATCATATGACAATATATGTATATTGTAATTTTATTTATAAATATGTATATTTGTTATGTACTGTAACAAATAATAATAATAATTTTTCAATTCAAAAATATGATCGGTATTGTAGAAAAAATATAAAATTTAATTGAATACGTACAATATGTTATCATGAAAAATTTTTCTAATAATTTATTTTTAATGAGAAACAAGCAAAACGTAAAATTTATTTTCATTTATTTTCTAAATTCATATTATACGTATAAAAAATGTAGAAAATTTTTTGTCCGTACCAGTATTTAAAATTTTTATCAATATACGAGTACATAATATTTATGAAATAATGCATTTAATATTAAAATTTTAATAAATTATAAAAAAAAAAACTAAATGAAAGTTCCAGCTTCGCTGGCCATTTTTGTTCATTTTATCCGTGTCTTCATTTCTATAATTTAAGCAAATTTGTTCAAGAATATATAACCATAATGACACACCAGGTTGACCACTTTAATCCACCGTATCTCCTACAAACTTTATATACTTTTTCCCGGTAGAATCCAACATTGTTCCAATCAAAAACAACACTTTTCATTTCAATACCAATTGAATTTCACTGAGTTTTGATTGGAACAATGTTGAATTCCACCGGGAAAAAGTATAGATATCGACTCTCAACCACCATATAAATCTTGGTATTGAAGTCTTCTAACTCAAAAAAATGGTCAATCAGTCATTTTATATAGCCAAGTTTTCAAACATCGATTAAACATAAAACCATGATGATTTTTTATATATAGAAGAACCTAGATAAGATACATAGATAAATATATTGATTATTATTATTTCTGAATCATTTCACTGTTACTTATTTTTTGTCATAAACTATTTTAAATAATTTTCAAAACACTTATGTAAAAGTACATTACTCATCTATCATTTTTTTTTTCAATAAATCCTGTAGATTAAATTACGAAAAAAATTTTCAAACATGTATGTTTGAGGAGGTGAAAAAAAATACAAAAAAAAACAAAATTAAATGCAAAATTTTAAACTATACATTTATAAATAAATTAATTCATCAAAAATTTTACCATCCATTTACCATATAATAAGGATGAAAATAAAAGAAAATATTAATTACAAATACAAGTATGTATTTTATATACACACCCCTTAAAATATTATTTACATTCAATAATGTGCAGATATATACATACCTATACATAGAATATAAATAATATCGCCTTGGTATGTGGATGTAATAACGTATCATGCATATGGTTATATATATAGGTTTGTGTATCAATGTATGTGTCATGTAAACATTTAAAAACAAATTAATTTTCCTACACATATATTCAAAGTAATGTGCGCATTAAATACATATACGTAAATACATACGAGTGTAATAAGTACATAGTATACATGACTAATATTTTACTTTCACATACAATTTTTAAATTAATACACATTAAAGCTAGTATGAATTTAATTATTTGCCTTTATTATTTATATACACTACATGGTGTTGTAGTTCGTACACACATATGTGGATATGTGTATGTGTATGAACTTTCAAATATATTTGATATAAAATTATATATATTGTATTTACTATAACCAAAAGAACATATTTATCATATTATGGTCTTTGCTATAACCTATAACGTATCTACTCCCTATGTAAAATGTATTTTAAGTGAATAAATAATATCTATACAGCCAAATATGATATTAACTGTTCATTTATTTTTTTTTTTACTTAAAATATCTATATTATGTAGATATGTACATACATATATTTTTTGATCCTTTTTTTTTTAATTTTACCCAGCTGACCATTCAGTAAACTAGATTCACAGTGAATTCATAGTGAATGCCAAAAATCTTCACGAAATGAATAATTTTTCTCTTATTCATTTTGAAAACACGAAATGAAAAATAAGTGAATTATTCAAAAATATGGGTACATTATGAATACACCAAGTGATTGAAATATGAATTATATTCATATAAAATTCATTTGATGAATGACGATTTATGTAAACTTGTTTTAATTTTATGATTAGGCGAATTCATTCGTTTTATCTTCGTAAAATGGTTGCGATTCACAAATGCTAACACTATGGAATCACTTAGTGAACGTAAAGTGAAATTTTGTATTTCTTTTTCATGTACTAATTTGTAAACTAAAGCGATATAAAATGTAGTTATTTGAGTCTAAGAATAAGGAATAAGTAAAAGTGTTTTAAATTCGGTGTAATATTAGTTTATTGAAAATAAAAAAGTAAAACAAATAAAAAATAACGAAGTGATTAATTATTAAGTGATTAAAGAGTTTTTATTTAAATCAATGAAAAAAAAATCGAAAAGTAGGAATATAATAATTAGAGCCAGGATTCATTGATTACTCACATTCTGAATGATATTTTACCCTCACAAAGTGCATTCAATATGAATTCATTTCGTGTTTTCATTAAACATTCAGTAAATGATTTCAAAATGAATTCATTAAGTGAATTCACTGTGACCAGCCATAGCGTAAAAATTTTTGAAATAAAATATCTTCACTGTGAATTCACTGTGAACGTTCACGTGAAGAATCACTTGGTTGAAATGAATTCAGAATGAATTCACTATGAGTTCACTTGGTCAGCTGGGTACATTTTATTTTATTTCGTTGTGTTATAATCATATTCTAATCTCATTTTCTTATAATCTTACCAATATATAGTATGTATGTATATATTTACAATACACTATAAAATATATTTAGATAAATTAGATATTATGTATATATTTATTTATATCTATACGTGATGTCTTCATTTTAATATAAACACACTCGTATACGTATTTATATAACTTATTTATTTCATTAAAAAACTTAAAATTTTTGTTCTTATTTATATTTATATTTTTCATTGTACATATAGTAGTAAACCTATCTACCAATAGTACATTATGTATGTATGTAACATCATATAAAGTATGTAAGTGTATTATATCCTCAAGAAATTAAGAACGACAAAAACAAAAGAGAAAACCCCCAATTACATGAGATATACTATATAGAAAGTTAAAAAAAATAAAAATGTACATATAAAAAAGATAAATAAAAAATAAAATGATATAACTCGTGTAAGAAAAATTATTTAAAAAAAAAAAAATAAAACAACTTTTATAACAGTTTTCATTTTTCATCAACGTTTCATTTTCATTTTATAAAATAGTACAAGTACTCGTAAATATATATGTATAATCTTCAATATGTACATAAATGTGTAGGTATACATTCAAATATATATGTACATATGTATGTATACAATTTTAATAGATACTTACATACATAATATGTAATCGTAAATATATTAATGTATAATTATGTATGTTATATTATGTACTATATTAGATATGTAATTACAAACATTACAAACACCTTATATATTAATGTTGTGTAAAAATTTACATATATTACATACATAGATATGTGCATTTATGTAAGTATATAAACACACATTAAATAATGTATGTTCATATATATAAAGTATAAGAATTGTAAATTTTATGTAGTTGAAAGTTTAAAACCATATATGATAATTATCCAGAAAATGAACGTATAAGAATGGAATATAAATACATTACGTACATATGTATATGTATGTATGTATAATCCTTTTTTTTCTGTTGGATATGTATCCTAGTGGCTATAATTAAACTCTAATGTAAGTATATTTGAAAGGCAGCAAATTACTATTTTATCCATTCCATGTACACATATTTATACATATTTGTGTACAGCATTATATAACGATATATGTACATACATACTTTTACATATGTATGTATGTATGTATATTTTCATTTTATCTTTTTTATGTTTTTTTTTTACTGTTTTTAAAGCTCTATAATATTTTCTTAGAACATATTTGAATATTATATCATTAATTTATGTATGTATGTATTAAGAATGTACTTTACATGTATAATGTACAAACATGTATTGACATATGAATATATGCATCTATATATATGTATAGATTATACATACTTACATTATATAGCTATACACAGATAAATACTTATGCATGTATGTATGTAAATTAGATGTATCTAGACATTATTTTAGAATGTATTTAATTTAAATTTTGAAAGAAACATCCTTTATTTTAAGAAATTTTCTTGATCTTGATACATACATATATGTATGTACATATATATAACATCTACGTATATGAATATTCATTCAAATTTCTACAAACAAACGTATTCCAACAGACTGATATCTTAATCTTATATGTGGATTTTTATACGATAAAAAGAAATTATATGAATGTGGTATTTATGTGTATAAGTATATAGGATTCTAAGCATTATACACGAGTACATATCCATACATATGTATATGGATGATATATAAACCTTTTGGTATTTTAATAAAATGTGATAAAAAGACAAACGTAATGGTAATTTTGAATATAACATGCACAAAAGTATTCATACTCCTATACACGAATACGTATCTACTATATAAATATTATGTACATATGTGCATTTGCATTGGTATAAGAGATTCGTTTTCATATATTTTTTTTTTTCTTATATATTCATTTGTGAAAATTTTTGAACATAGCATACAATCTAATAATATTGTAGAGGATATCATTTTTATAGTTAGCCCACCTAAAAGCAAAAGCAAAAAGCAAAAAGTAAAAGAAAAAGAGAAAAAAATATAAGAAAACATAAATCTAAGAAGCTAGATAGAAAATTTTCTTTTCATATCACATTTTATGAATAGATAATATTATCATATATGTACCTAACTTATTGCATGAATATACGTATGTACTATCATGTAGATACTAGATACTCATATGAGTGTCTAGAATATAATGAAATGCAAAATACTTAAGGCTCATCTTGAATTATCTTACATAAATATATACATATAATATTTTCTTTATACCACACGCGTTTTCATCTTTCCATAGCTCTTATTATTAACATTGCATACATACCATGCACACACACACACACACATACACAAATATATATACTTATACTTATATGTATATGCATTCATATATGTTGTATACATTTTCTATGGATGTGTACATGCATGTAAAATTTCAAATAATCATCATCATCATATTTATGATGTGACTATTATATATTGTCCAGAAGGAATATGTACAAAAAAAAAAAAAAAAATGAATGAATAAATGAAAAAAAAAGGACATCATACACAAATCTTATTCAGTTTTTTATTTTGTTCTTTATGTTCTTCTCAGACGTTATGTTATATGGTTATAAGTATTATATGTTATGTATCTTATACATTATATATGAATATGCATGAGAATTGTATGTACATACAAAATATTTACATACATGTTTCTTTTAGATACTATGATGTGTGTATACAATATATGTAAGAAAAATTCTTTTTAAAATAAAAAATAAAAACAAAATGTAAACGAACGAAATTTTTTCCTTTTCTCAATTTATTTTTTTTTCTCTGTAATTTTTTTTCTTTTTTTTTTTTAATTTACTTTTTACTGGTATCAAGAGGACAAAATATTATGTATGTAAATATTGTTATGTATATATGCATAATATATAAGGAATGATATGAAATTCATTTAAAATATTGTGTGAAGATGATAAAGATACACTCATAAAATCAGAAATGACAGCAAAAAAAAATAAATTCGGAATAAAATAAAAAATAAATAAAAATAAAGAAATCACTTTCTGTTCTAAATATGTAGTACATGTATACGTATGTTTGCATGTATGTATATACATAAATATACTTAGTATGAAAAAAGGATAAAAAAATATTTGTAATGTCTAGTATATATGTATATTTGTACAAAATGCATTTACTTAGATTTAGTCCTTATACATATCTACAAAAATATCTGTAAGTTTGTATCGTATTGTATCATAGAATGTAAAGAGAAATTAAAGAAAAAAAAGGATATTATGTACGTAAGGCTAAAAAATGATTTTTTTTTTTTTTTGAAAGTCAGTAGTCTAATTTATTTTACATATGACTGTTCGTATGTGTAATAGTATGTATTTGAATATCATATCATTGACAATTTTATGAATAAAATGTTTTAATGCACAAAAATACTCTTATATGTAATGCAACATGTATATGTATTTTACAAAAATTCATATAGTATGTATTCAAAATGAAAAGGATACTCTGTAGAGATGTAGTTAAAAGAATCGTACATATGACATCGTGTTACATTAAATTGTCATGCAATTATTATGATGAAATTTTTTTCATTTTCAAATTTATTCTGTTTTTTATATGATGATATTTTATTGCTTCATATTTTTAAATTTTTTTTTTTTCATATATCCAGAGATTGTTTTAGGTAAAAGATATTTTTTAGTCCGAATTCGAATATTGTAAGTCGTAAATGTATTTATTCTACTATTTATATTTATTTATTTTTGAATATTTTTTATTTTGTTTTATAAATTAGAAAAATATTTTTAGAAATCAATGGAAAATATTATAGGTAGGGTGATTTCGAAGTTTTGAAGTTTGCATAGTATGCCATAAAATACTTAAACTTAAAAGTAAAATTAAACTTCAGACCAGAATATTGCGAGAATTTTAAGTTTGGTTTGGGGAAGAAGTATTAATGCTACCACTGGTACTAGTCATTAAAAAGATGTATTATATTAATATAAGTACGAGTATACGTTTACGTTTGCATTTGATTTTTATTTTCTTTACATACATATACATACATATGTATGTATGTATTCGACAGGCAATTCAATAAACCAGAAAAAATTTAAAAAAATAATAATTACATTTAATAATAATTGATTTACGAACAACACCCACTCTTATCGAACTCTTCAATTTAATTAAAATTCACACTTATGTAACATAACATGCATGTGTGATATTATGTACATATGGATACACGACAACAAAAAATATTGCGTATATATACACACACAGATACTTCAGATATTTAATGTTAATTATTTTAATTAACTTAACATAATTAAAATTATTTTTAATTTTCGATTATTCCTTATTATCCTTTGATATTAATTAAAAAAAATAAATTTTGGTTTTTGTTTTATACGTACAAATATGTAAAAAAAAAATGTTTATTCATTCATATTATTAATACACATTCTTGTCATCAACAGAGATTTTATGTTTATTATTACTCATATATGTATGTATGTATCATAAAAGTGTAAAATATATTATGAGGAAAAAAATTATCAGATATTATTTATGATACTTGTGAAAAATGTAGTACGTTCGTATAATATTTTGTATTTAAATTTTTCTCTGAATTATATATTATATATACCAGAATTTTTTTATTATTATTGAGGGTATTCATTTTAAATCTTATAAAATTAGTAATTCGTGTAAGTAGCATAATTGGTTGTATTTTTACTTTTTCCTTTATTTTTAGAGTAACAAGCTTTGCGTAAATAAATGCGACTCTTATTAGTCTCGTAGATCAATCTCATAAATACATTTTGTGTAAACCAAGGTTTGACAGATTGTCATTTTTACCAGTTGCTAAAATTTGAAAATTTAGTTTGTGGTTATATTTTGAACAAAATTGTTGTTGAATTTGTATGACAATATAAAGCCGTAACTAAAATGACTTCAGCTAACTCAAGTCAGAAGTCAGATTACATTGTTTTAAATGTGTAACTATATTTGACTCAAGTCAGCTTCATTGAATTTAACGAAACACTTTGAATTTTCATTGACTTCAATGAGTGTGCCTAACGACCACACAAAATTGAGTGGCTTGAATGAAATATGTATATACTATATGTAAATGTATTATTTAAACATAACCAATTCCATATGAAGTTTATATGAAATATGGCATTTTGTAGTTAATGTAAAAAATTTGTAAAAATTTCTTTTATGTGTAACTCTCTCTAAATTTTATTTTTTGTATGTGTAACTCTAATTCTAGTAACAAATATCATGTTTATGTAACTATTAAATTAACTAACCTTACTTTCACATTATGCATTATGCTTACTCAATTCACACTAGCCATTTACAAGTTACAACTTCAGACTTGAGTGAATTTCGTTAGCTTTGACTTGAGTTAGCTGAAGTCATTTTAGTTACGGCTTAAGAATTTGTGAAGAGTTATGCCGTTTCTACATTCAATGCAGTGACTTCAACTTGAACTTCGACTTTCGACTTCACAGCATGATTAACATGTAAAAATAGCTGTCAAGTCTATTGCATTGAATATTGAATATAGAAAGTTCTAATACATAGCATGATACATAGTATCCATTAAATCAAAGTCGAAGTTGAAATCACTGCATTGAATGTAGAATCGGCATTAAATTGCAATCACGATTAGTGTATTACGTGGTGTTTTCACGTCATTTTGACTAATAAGGTCGTACGCGTTAGCGTTGCGTAAGCTTACGATTTTAAATGAATCCCCTAATTGTATTATTTTTCGTAAAATCTGAAAAAATATGTGATATATAGTATATTTACAAAGGTATTAATGTAATTTAAATTCATTTCATTTTTTTTTTTTTTTGTAAATGAAAAATTTGATCTTTACATCATCATCATTATTAATTATTATTAGTATATGTCATAACCACATTCAGTCAATTAATGTACATATACACAATAATTACTTGCATATGCATACATATTTGTAGGTACCTAGATGAATTTATAAAAATTCATTTATTCGAATTATGAGTGAACTTAATCAGTAACATTAAGTAGTACGATAATACGATAATACTGTATGGTATATCATACCGCATATGATAATATGATGAAATCTTATCCAATCGGTAAATTTTTTAAATTATTATCGTATACACCACACCACAAAATAAAAAACAAAAAAAAAAAAAATACTGTTTACTACAAAATAATTAAAATATTTTATTTTGAATGCGTTACCTTCCATATATAGTATTTATTCAACTTTCACATTTTATTTTATAATTTTATATATTTTTTTTTTTCAATTTTTTCTCATAAGTTTCATTTTCAGGACTAGGTAACTTTTGTTTCATATTTTTTATTTATGTATTTTTGTTTTGTAGGTTTTTGGCTTGATCATTATTATAATACCGCTGACAATTTTCATTAATGTTCGGTCGACACCTGATTGTTGTATATGAACCAATATGTAGACATATTGTATACGTAATATATTCACTCTGTCAGCAAAGGTTTTTTGTGTATTGCATAATTCTTTCATTCATCTTCCCATCATCATTATTATTCTGAGAGAAAAAATTTATTTTTTTTTATTTTTCGTTTCTTCGCTTGGGTTTATTATATTTTTGTGATCACTATAATTCCTATCAGTCCTATACGAGTTCTGCTATTACTATACTACTGCTACTACCTACTCTATACTACCTAAACTACTACTGCTATTACTACTGCTGTTGCTACTACTGTTGTAGTGCTGTTGTAGCGCACTCTATACACACTCGTTATACACTGTAATTTATTCGATTTTCCGAAAATTTTATCCAGTTTTCCTGATGAATATTTTATTCGTTTCATTATATTATTTATGTATACGCTTGGTGATAATCATAAATCATGTTATGTTAGCATATATTTTACTATATGAGAAAATAAAAATGGAAATTTATATGGAATAAGTTTTTACGTATGATATTTTTGAAAAGAAATTTCTAAATAAAAAATATATACAGATTTTTTGTTAAGGATTTTAAGGACATATTATTATTAGTTTTCAGTTGAATTCATATAAATATGGATGTAAATATATTTTTTACGTTCATTTAATATTTTGCAACAGATGTTTAACACATTAAAATCATAATCAGTTACAATTTAATAGCAATAATCATTATAAAAAATATATATAAAATATACGCAAACATTTATGATAATAAGGATTCATAATTTTTTATTGAATGAACAATTTATATAATGATGAGCAATTTTCTATAGAATAATATGTTTTGAGGTCATGGAATAGATGTGGGTTTTTGTTATTAAAGAAAATGATTGAACGAGACTATTAAGTTGCGGTTGGAGGTTTGATCAGCCATAAGTCCATTATGACAACGCCGTTCAATAATTCTGTCAAATATAATCATCCAATTTAATCGTCAGTAATCAGTTACTGGTAAACATTATATTAGTTGAAATTAATGATCGACTTGGTCGACTGTAGTGCTTTGGCTACTATTTGAACTTGGAATCTCAAGAGTACCAGTTCAACACCACAACCATCGGGGAGCCATTCAAGACTGTGAACTGCAATTTTGTGTGCATTCATTTAATTATTGGATGATGATAAAATTTCTAATTTCTATGAATCGATAGTTGAATAAATAAGATCAAATATAATATATTCTAACAAAAAAAATTTAAAATTTAAAGGATATTCATCATAAATATATAGTTGTCTTCTATAGATGAAAATATAAATTTTTAATAAAAATAAGTATGAATAATTTTTCTATCTATATAGCTATATGTGATGATGCTAACAATAAAAATACAAAACGAAAAAGGAAACTAAAAATTTAAAATCTGGTCTCTGTTTGATATCCTTGCAATAGAATGTTTTATAAATAGATGGGTTGAATTGAAATTTTTATTTTTATTTATTCATTTTATTTCCTGTATCATTTTATCACTGTTGCTTTTTGTACATACATTTTTCCATAAAAAACAATTTTCTTTTTTTATTTTATTTTATTTTATCTGTTTTTTTTATTATTATTATTTTTGTTATTTTTATATAAACATATAAGTATCTACTAACGTAGTTGTAACTTAGAAAACTTTACGATGGTATCCTATATATAAATGATTGTTGCAAAATAACAAAATGACAATTTTATTTAATTTTTTTTTTTTTTGTTGCTACTTTTAATCTGTTTTTCAGTCAAACATTTTTATTGTATACGAATACTCGTATGTCAAATTGTGTATATTTCAATGTGCGATTATGTCTATATAAAATATATTTATATATTTTATTTTATATAAATTTGTGTACTTGTATATAAATGTAAAGTACACGATACATTAAGAAAATGCAATTAATCATATCTTTTACAACACTCACTGTATTCATATACATATACTGTGTAAAGCTTTTAGTATTTTATTTCAAAAAATAAAAATTATAAAAAAAAGGACAAAGATAATGTACATTCAAAAAAAAAAAAAAAAAAAAAAAACACTAGCAAAAAAGGAAATTGTATACAAAAATATCTAAAATTCTCTAGACATTTTTGTATATAAATGTATGTACTCATATTGAATGTACAATGTATATATCGATGTACATACATATGTATATAAGTTAAGTTTAATATTATATAGCGACTATATGACTGACTGACTGGGTGACATTTCTGTATATTTGTGACATTAATCAAATTATTTCCAACAAATGAAAGAAAAAACCAAACACAAAAAAACAAAAACAAGAAAAACATATAGAAATAAGAAAATAAAACCATTTAGCAAATACAAGGAAATAAGAAGAAAAATTCACATTTATACATACATACATGTGAATATATAAATCTATTCTATATTTATAAGTAATTGTATAAAAGAATTTTACTTTTTGTGTTTAAAGGAGTTAAAGTCAATCATTTTCATGTTGAAATGAGATTTTCTTTTCTTTATACCAGCATATATTAGTCGGCGACGACAACGAACGATTTCAATTCTGCAGTAAACAATAATAAAAATGAAATAAAAATAAAAAAATAAAAAATAGTAAAATAGTAAAGAAAAGAAATATTAAAATGAAAAACATAATAAAAATGGATTAGCATTAAATGAACATGGACATACATACCATCAAAATATGAAAAAAATACTAGGAAGAAAGTTTATAACAACAAAATCGAGGACAAGAGTATTAAACCAAAAATGATGAAAAAAATAATAACGAATAAGAATAAGAAAAAATAAAAATAAAACAGAAAAAGAAACAGGAGAGAAAAGAAATTGTTTTTTAAAGAAATATTATAACAAAATGCATTTAATAAACGAGTACGCATATAACAAGTCTATCGAATGATAAATGAAAAATTAATTCTTGTAAGCAGGATGGTAATAAAAACACAACAAGAAAAAGCAAATGGGCAGAGAAAAATTTTCAATGATTTTTCTTGACATGATTTTCTATTTTAGTTTTATTCTCTTTTTCTATTATTTTCTTATGACTTTTTAACACATTTTATTTTCAACTTTTCTTTTTTTTTTTTTGAACTTTTCAACACTCTGCAATTTTCTTCATTGGTAAAGTAAAAGTGTAAAAAGTTACAGTGTTACGATTAATAGATTGACGTGAATGAAAATTTTTATTTTCACTTTTTCTTACTCTATCATTATGCTCTTCAGCTCTTCTTCTCTTTTTTCAACTACCTCAAAATAAAATATATAAAATATTAAGAGTAGAAAACAGTTTGACCACTATTGATTGCCTGCTGAACATTATTGTACGGTGGTGTACTGTACATACTCGTGTAGTCTGGTGTTAAAGAATTTTATTCGTTGATATGCAGAGTGATTTCAGTAAAATATAAATTAGGACGAAAAATTAAAAATTTATCCTTCACAAATATATTTTCACACTTTGGTACATACCTAAATGGTTGTTCTAATAATAAAATATCAAAAATGAATAAAGTATGTAGTTTTGTTTGATATATTTTTTTTAATTTGCTGTGAAAAATGAAAAGTGTTGGAAAGATGAGAATCCTTTTTTTTTGTTTTTATTAAAGTATCAAATTTCATCCTTGAACTACATATTTTATTTCTATTAGACTCGTACTATCTCGTAATTAATGAATAAAAAAGGCATATTATGCCTACTGTACTCGTATTTATAATCAAATGCTCAAAAAACAAAACAAAAAAACACCTGCCTACATACACTACTTACTAATATACTGTATGTATGTACAATATCCAGGTGCTTTTGATGTATAATAAAAATTAATTATTTGAATAGTTTATAGTCTTTTGAACGTCTCAATTTTTTGTTTTATTTTATTTTCTTATTTTCATATTTTCTTTTCATCAAGGTTTTCTTGAGCCTGCAGCACTTCATAGAAATGAACGAACGATAATATCTACATATAAATAATTTTAAAAAATGAAAAATACGTATATACATAGTATGTTATATTCTCGTATTAGAAGGCAGACATTTATGTAGGTTAAAAATGTACTCATATTTTGCATTATACTACTTGTTCGCTTGTTATCATCGTATATTTTATGCGTTGATTTACGTACGACAAATTAAAGTATATTAGTGTTATACATGAGGTACACATGGATTTTAAAATTTAGGTGTTTGTATTACACTTTATATAAAAGTGTTCTTATATAAAAGTCTGTATATGTACACCTTAATAACTTACTGAATGACTGACTTTATTTTAAAGTAATTGCGTATATTTGCCTGTTTTCGGTGAGGGATGGTCATTGGGGTTTTCATTTATTATGCAACCAAATGAATACACTCTTGTATATTATTTTCTATGGTTTCATGGTTTCATTACTCTTATTATTTTATTATTCGTACATAATCAAAAAATTTAATTAAACAGTGAAGGAAAAAAAAATATCCTACTACATACTCAATATTGCTTGCTTCTAATTATGCTTTTGACATTGAATTCACAAATACTATAAATATACCTACCTATTTATGTATTAATTATTATGTCCGTGCATGTTCATGAATATTTCAAATCGAAAATTATAAAGAAATTTACGTACAATATGCAATGCATATTCATAATATTACGAACTAGTACACATTATGTATTCATGTGAAATTATAATTTTTGATCCTTCGTATGTATGTGAATAGTTTTAATTATTATTATCATTATTATATGTATGTATATACATTGTACATTTATAGTTGTTTTTATTGAAATTTTTCTCAAGTTTTTCGTTTTTAATTTAGAATTTTATAATGTGTTTGTCGTCGTTGTCGTCATCGTCAATAATAAAAAAGTTATTTGCTAAATTAAAATTTTCAATAACAAAAAACAGAAATGAAAAATTTATAGCACATCATACATATAATTTATTTGCTTCAATGAAAAATTTTCAAAAAAAGAAGAAAAAGTTATTTAACATACACAAAATGCGAATGAATTGAATAGAATAGAAAATAATCATAACTTTCATATTTTAATAGTTTATTAAAATTTTATATAAATTTTATGTATGTACATGACTCTACAACATAATAATACACGCACTCATATATTCAAGCAGAATATTTTTAATTTTGTGTTCAAGTATTATGTGTAGTATAGTATGTACATAAATGTATAAATTATTATAAATTCTATACACTTATATTCATACATATAATGTACAAGTATGTGTATGCCAAAATTATAATAGTTAGAGCGGGCTGGATTTTGGCATAAACAGCATAGGTGGAGATCATTGACTATTGATCAGCTTTAACAATAAACATATTCGCTTAGTTGATCAGCGCTGACATTATAAGCTCAGATCCGATCTGCTCAGCTCCGCTACTTGTGTCCGCACGGGTTTATAGTACCTATAGTAAACGCTACGCTAAGTATAGTACGAGTAGTATTTCTCACATCATTTATGTACTCGTATTTTCATTATTCCGAAAAATTTATTTTCGCTTTTAGTAGAATACAAATATAGTACATGACAAACTCATAAAATCAACAAACAACATTAAATACTTACTCCTCTCCCTACCTAGTACGAGTAGTATTTCGCATATTATGTGTACTCGTATTTTACTTCTTCAAAAATAGTTGATTTTCTCTTTTAGTAGAATGCGAATATTGTATATGACAAACACGAAAAAGCAACTATAACTATACATTTAATATTAGCTCCTCCCCTTTACGCTACGATAGTACACATCACATCATATGTACTCTAGGTCTGCCACTGAGTTAGAGTATGTATCCTGTTGTTTAAGTACTTACGAATACATATGTACATCAGTACATTCATTTTAAAATAATAATATAGAAAATGAAAAAGTTTAAGATTAAACAAAAAAAAAGTATTCTTTTAAGTTTTGATTAAACATTTTTGTTAACGTAGAAAGTTTAAATTTTCTACTAATCAAGAAAACTAAAATTAAAAAGTTTTAACAATGATAAATTTTATTCTTATAAAATTGTTATAAATTCATGTACCTACTAAATTTGTGTATTACACATACACACAAGGAATTTATGATATATATGTGAATGTGTGGAATATAAAATAATAACACACAAATTATCTTGATTGTTTGTATTTTCCTACATTCTGATCTGATTTTTTGGTTATTTTTTTTTTCTTTCTGAAAATTGTGTGTATTTTACGTACTCGTAATCGTAAGTATAAAGTATTAAACATTTTATAAGAAACAAATGATTGTTCAAGGACTGATAAATTTTAAATGATTATTGCACGTACGTTAAATATGTAGAGCACACATACAAGTAGTACATGTATTATACAATATATCTCATCAAGGCTAAAAAAATCTGCGTACGTATACATTTACTTGGATGAATAATAAAATCTGAATTAATGAAACAGGTGAAAAATTTTTTAACAATTCACATATTCGCATAATTGATTCTTAAGTGTTATGTTGTGTATATGTGAATTTTCATTTAAGTACGATGTAAATGTTATTATACGATAAGGATGCCATTTAAAATTTTCATATGTATAAGATTGTATGTACCTGTGTCTTTATTTACTTATTAAATGTAAATATTTTAGAACAAATTTTTTATATTTTATTAAATATAACTTTTGAAAAAAAAAAATAACAAACTGATGTGTAATTTAATTTTTGTTAATGTTTATGTTTTCACAAGAAAAACTCTCGTTCATGCGTATATTGTGCACATACATAGGAAAGAAATAAACTTTTCTGGTGAAGCATTGAAAATTATAATAATTTTCTAAAAATGTTTTTGTCCTTTGAGTATTTTTAAAATTGAATTGCTGTTATGTACATATATTTAAAAAGAATCTTAATTGAATTATTCAATTTTATTTAATATTCTTTAGTACCGACATTGAAAATTTTATATATGTAGTTAAAATGATACCATGATACCTTAATTAAATTCATTATTATTAATGTAAACGTAACGTACAATAATTATGTGTTTCGTTTGGTAATAAAAGTTAAATTTAAAGAGAGAGAAAATATTTTTTTTCTTTTTCAAAATAATTAACGTAAAACTTTTACCCAAAAGCAGAGTTTCAATAACAAAATAAAATGTTTGTGGCTTTGAAATTTTTGAAATTTCTATCAGTAACCATAAAACACAAAAATAATTTTTTATTTTTTTTTTCATCATCAATAAAGATACTTTTATACATTCTCTGTTTTCTATACTCTGTATATACGTATACACCTGATATTGTCTGTAAAATATAATGTTCGTTCGAACTGAATATGTATGCATTTGAAGTATCTATTGAACTTCAGAAACAATTTTTATAAAAACGAAAAAAAATTAGAAATTAAAAAAAAAAACACACACACACATATAAAGAGCAACATAAAAGAAAAATAATTTTCAAATTATTTGTATATAGAAATGGCATCACTTGATGAAGTTTTTACACAATAATAATAACACACAAATGTTTGGTATTGACATAACAGATACATTATACGAGTATGTACTGTGTCTATAAACTTCTTTTACCAATATTCACTCAAAATGTTTATGCTTGTGTGTTTAAATAGCATTCGATTTTGTGTATATACATTTACCTACCATATAATTTGTATACTGCATAAAGACATCATTCAATTCCATTATATACCAACATTTATGTGTATCTAAACATTTATTTATCATTAAAATGTATTTTGTGTATGCAATTTTCATAAAATTTTCAAACTGAATATACGAGTATGTACGAGTATGTACATAGATACATACTTTCTAAAAGTTTATGCTCGTTACTCGTATGGATGCACACCAAATTGTATGAGTTTGTGTACAGTGCATGTATTGTTTTTGAATTTTAATTTATTGAATTTTCTTATTGCACGTAAAGATCGCACACACACAAATACTTGCTCATCATCAACTAATGTTATTGTTGATATTGAATCTGATGCCATTACTGCTGTTTTTTATGGCTTACTTCTTTTTGAATTTTGAAAAGATTTTCGTTTACCTTTCCTAAAGTATGAAATTTAATAATTATTTTGCTTGCTTTTATTTTTGTTACTACATATAAATAGTTTGAAAAAAATAAATGAAAACTAAATTTATTAAAAAAAAAAAAATTTCAATTTATTAGAATCATAACTGAATTTTGCTCAGATAAGTAAAAATATTACATTACATCTGATATGTGTTCGAGGTTATATCAAATTATGAGATGGTATAGACTAAAGGAAAAATTTCAGTATTCACTTTACTGTATAGTGTTTAAGGCTACATGTAATTAAATATTTTTATATAGAAACATTGATACTGGTACACAAGCTTTCAATATAATTTCTCTTATTATCAGCGTCAGGTTAGAAATATATCTAACAAAATCTCAATCCTACTCTATGTAGTTTGGGCTGAAAAATCAAATTTATCGAACAGAACGTAATCTGGGCTGAATTGTAAATGAAGCTTTATTCCGAGCAATAAAAATATAGTTATTTATGTCTCTTCGTTAATAATTTAATTTATGAATAATTTGTTTTACAATTTACCAAACTAACAATGAGTTAAAAGTGTAGAAATTATCTGGTTAAGAGTTGGACTGTTAAGAGGTCATGTTAAGAGATGGACTATTGTATAAGTATTTCAAATTGAAAAATACTGAGAATTTAAAAATTTATTTACACATACGAGTTTATATTTTATAATGGCTATAATTTATTAAAAACATTTTAAAGTTAAATTCAAAAATAAACCATCATCATCAACTGTTTAGTAAAACATTTAAGATAAGTTCGTTCATACGTGCATTATCTGATATTATTTGAGAGGATGCAAAAGAAATTATATAAAAATAAATAATTTTATAAATTTTAATTAATTTTTTTTAATGATTTTTATATGAAAAAATTTATTAAAAAAAAAAAAAAAATTACATCATACTCATCCACATTCATACTTGTGTGTGCATGTAGTATAATTAAAATTAATTCATGCGTAAATTTAATTAGATTTTGAATTTCATTATTTTCCTATACAAAATTATAATATATTCCAACCCAATATACATACACATACATATTCTCTCTATATAATCACGCAAAACACTCAGTTTTTGTATATAAATATTTTTTGTTTTCGTTATCGGTTTTTCCTTTATAATTTTCATACATATAAACATAAAGCAGCATATAAGAAAAGGAAAATGAAGCAAAAAAAAAAAAAAATAAAATAGATTCTTAATGAAAATTAGATACCATAATAAAAGTCATAGGAATATACAACTGTAGGCTGTACATTCGGATAATATCGAATACACAATGTTTGTGCTTGTATTCGCATTATGTGTTTTTCTTCATTTATTTTTTTATTTTTCGTTTTATATGGTTTTATGGAATTTGTATGAATGTAAATTAGTCGGTTATATGCGTACATATGCTTTATCTTTTTGGCATTATTTACGTCTGCATATTTCTCGATAAGCATATGGATAGTATTTCTATTTTACTTTTTTTTTTCCTTTTTTATGGTAAGGAGAAAAAAATATGAATAAAATTTCTTCCTTTATTTTTGCTTATTCATATTATTTTTTTATAATAATATTAAAAGAATACTTTTCGTAGATTTCATTATTTACATACATACCTTTGTAGATCTACTGTAAATCGTTTGCAATGTTATTTCATATTGAATTCTTATCTAAATAAAAACGAATATTCATTTCTATACGGACGAATATCAGTATATGAGTTGAGTACATAAATAAGTAGTTTACGTATATATGTAGATTAAATACGTATAAAACTTTTACTACTTATAAGTATAGAATACTTTAATTTTATATAAACTGCGTATTTTATAGAATTAATTGCCCATCGAAATTGATAAAAATCAATGATGTAGAATTAATTAAATTATATCTTTCATTAAATCGATTCAAAAATTAAGTATATATCTAAAATGGTAGCTAAGCTACATTAATATAACCACCAATATAGGTACATACACAGACACACACACATATGATGCCATCCATAATGCCAATATACTAGTATACATTAATGTATCAGGTCAGTCCATATGTTCGTGCGTATTTTTCCAATCTAAAAAAGGACAGGTTCTAGGTACATTTTTTACCTAGTGTACCTAACTTCTTGTGTTAGAATTTGAAAATACACTCGATTAACTAGTTTTTAATCAACTCTGACGAAGTTCACATCATTTAAAGTATTTAGTAAAAATGGAAAATAGTAAAGAATACAAGAGACACGTGTTATACTTTCTTTTTAAAAGTGGTGAAAATGCAACAAGAGCTGGAGAAAAGTTAAATGAAGTGCACGGTGAAAATTTTATTAGTGCAAGAACCTCACAAAAGTGGTTTGCAAGATTTAGAGAAGGAAAAGCAATTGTTGGAGATGAGCCCCGTTCTGGACGCCCTGTGGAGTTCGACAACGATATTTTGAAGACTCTTGTTGAGACAAAGCCACAAATGTCAATAGACGAGATCGCGAAAGAGCTGAATTCATCGCATGGAACAGTTCAGAGACATCTACAAGAGGGAGGAAAAGTTTCAAAGCTGGGGAAATGGGTTCCACATGAATTAAGTGAATCAAATCGACAACAGCGAATTAATGTTTGTTCTTCACTCTTGTCTCGCCAGGCTCAAACTCCGTTTTAGGAACGTATTGTCACAGGGGATGAAAAATGGATACTTTATGAGTACGTAGAGAGAAAAAGGCAATGGTGTGACAAAGATGAGCTACCACAACCGACCGCAAAGCCTGGATTACACCCAAGAAAAGTTTTGCTGAGTGTTTGGTGGGACAAAAGTGGCGTTGTGTATCATGAGTTTTTGAACCCGAATGAAACCATTACAACAGAAGTCTACTCTGAGCAATTAACAAAATTGCAAGCAGAACTTGTAAAAAAGTGTTCAGTGTTGGTCAATAGAAAACAAGTTTTATTTCATCATAACAATGCACGACCTCACACGGCAAAAGCAACGCTACAAAAAATTAAGGAGTTTAACTGGGAAATCATGCCTCATCCACCATACTCACCCGACATTGCCCCAAGTGATTTTCGTGGAAAAAAATTCACAACAACAGAAGAAGTCAAAACAGCTGTGTCAACATTCTTTGATTCGAAACCACAGTCTTTTTTTATGCAGGGCATTGAAAACTTACCTGTAAGATGGCAAAGTGTAGTTGATAATGATGGTGAATATATCATTGATTAGTACTCTAATTATGTGTTTTATTTTTTTGGTCATATGATGTTGGAAAAAAACGCACGAACTTATGGACTGACCTGATATATTTCACACACAAAATTCATGCTATAAATGTATTAGATAACATCACAGATATTAGAATATAAGCACACATATTGTTGAAATATGATATGGATAATAAAGGAAATTATGGTAAGATATCATTGTTTTAATAATGATAATAATCGAAAATATATATACAAATATTATGTACCAATATGTATATAGGGCATTCAAAGGATCCTGAATAATGTGGAATATAAATAATTTTTCTTTATTAAAATTAGATAAAAGATAAAAGAAATATTTTTATTCTTATTTTACAGTGAAGAATTTTATTAAATATGCAAAGAATTTAGTTAAGAACACACTAAAATTCCTTCAATATTAAATTATTATATATTTTTTTATTGAAGACTTATCGAACTGAAAAATCACGAATTCCTTTTGCCATATTAACTTGAAAAAAGTATGTTTAGTTTTTAAAATTACAATCAAAAACATTTTATGGTCACCCTCTTTTATTACAATTTATCTTGTTTTTTTTTTTTTATAATTTTCAATCTAAAAAAAAGATATATTTATTTATTTCTTTAAAATTTTCCATGAGAATATATTAAAATTAAAAGTTAAATGTTCCGTGTGTATACATCCATACAAGAGTAAAATGAATTTAATGCCAAAATGTCAGATGAGATAATAAAAAACTAAAAAAAAAAAAAATTATTTTCGTAATAAAAATAAATTTTGATTTACAAAACCAAAAAAAATGAAAATGAAAATTTAATATTAAAAATAAATTAATTAATTTCACTATATTATCATAAGGATATAAGTTGTTGAAGTGAATTCTATTGAAAAATTCTTTCATATTTTTATGTAATTTCACAGATATTTATGAGTAAATCGAAATTAATTTTGAATTTTTCGACATTATAATACATTTCTCACATTTATTCTTTTTCGTGTTATCAGTTTTTAAGTTGAATTTTTTATTACATTTACTCACCTTGGTATACGTATTTTCATATATGTACATACATTCTACTGTATTTCTGTAAAGTATTATATGTATTTTTTAAGATTTTTTTTTACAATTAAATTTATACTACATAAATAATCCTGGAATATAAAAATAAATGACAAGACTAACCGACTAAACTAACTAAATAAATGTTATATATTCTCCTTCACATTGAAAATTCTCATTTTAATTTCCCATTTTCATGTAGTAAGTATTTATCATGTTTCTAAGCTAAGTGATAAAAAAATTTCTTCTTCCTTTTTAACTTTGAATCTGGTTTTTTTAGATTTTGCAAAATAAAACAGAAAAAAAAATCATTTTTCTCCCTCTTTTTAAATTCCAACAGATTTTTGTATTTATTTTGCTTATTTAACAGTATTTGTTGTTGTTGTTGTTCTTCTTCTTCTTCTTCAGAAAAACAAATGATCATAATGATGTCCTTGTTGTGTAAGGATATAATTTTTTTTCTTTTATGTAAAATTTATTTTACTCTTTTTAAAATGATTTTTGAGTTTTTATTTCTGGTACGTTTTGTATTTTTTCATCATCATCATTGGATTTTTCCTAAAGTTCGACAGGAAAACATAAAACGTAAAAACAAAACACAAACAAATAAAAAAGGAACGAAAAACGAAAAAATTCAAGTAAATTAAAAACGTAAACAGAGAAAACATTTTTATGGTCTTTTTTGTGGCAGCGTATAGGAGAAAAAAAAATTACAGGGAAAAAGAAAAAGAAGAAAAAATAAATAAAGGACTAAAATTTACACCACATTGGGTTCTTCTGAATTAAAAAGTTAAGCCTCAATTTTGAAGTTACTTAAGTCCTTTTTTTTCTCATTCAGTTCTTCTCATTGAATATAATCTGTACGTTGTCAAGTGTATGTATATTTTTTGTATAAACAAATATTTATTCACATTTACATACATATAGAAGTAGATGTACATATATATGTATTTACATAAATACGATTACGTTTAGATATATTTGTTTTCGAATGAAAATGTAATGAAAGACATTACCATGTACTTGTACATTTTGCATTCACGAATATACATTTACGCTTACATATACTGGCAATCATACTGTGGTAATAAAATCATGTAAAATGGTACATATAAAATACAGTTTAGATATCTATCTATATGAGTCCTTAACTACTATAAAATAGAAAAATTTGTTTCTTCAAAATTAGAGAAAAACTTTTATGGAACAGTACTACAGTTGGGTGAATATTAACAATGATTATGATGATGTAATGATGTTGGTAATGGAATTTTTATATAATTTTTGTTATATTATGTCAGTCCTATTACATTCCAGAGTATCAGGAACAACAACAACACAGTTACAAACATATACATTATATAATTTCCTATAAATAAATATATGGTAATGGTTAATATTAAAGTGAAATTTTTTTATAATCTTTAAATTATAAGGACGAATGGTGAAAAGTTCACACAAAAAATATAATAATAAAATAAATAATGAAAAGCTAATCCCCAAAATATTTTCTAGGAAGTCTTGAAATTTTACAGAAGAATATTTTTTTTTTTAAAATAACAAAAAGAAAAAAAAATTGATCTGATTTGAAAATTCCCAATATCAAGTAGCTCTCTCTCTCTATACACAAATGCGTAATAGCGGATTTATAATAATATGAAAATATTTTTGTTAGCATTATAAGGATTTACAAATATTCTGTAACAATTTGTATATTTATTTGATTTGTTTGGAACCGAAATGCGGATTTAATAGAAAATGATACAGTATATGGAGATGTGATGTTTCCTTTCGAATATAGGAACACAACAGAGAATTTTGTGAACAAAATTAAATAAAACTTTTGCATTTACATCAAATTGGGAATATACTTATATACTGTACAAATTGGATAAATGTATTATACGGTAAGAAAAAAATATATAAGAAACTTAAGGCATTTCGGGATTATATTTCATGATTTCTTGTCAAATAATCAAAAAAAAAAATTGAAAAAAAAAATTGGCGGTAAATTACTATAACCACAATATTTTCATTTTAATTTTGTATTCTTTCTTTCTTCCTTTAAAAAAAAAAAAAATTGAATACTTATGTTGTTTGTGAAGTAAAGTAAATAAAAAATTTTGAAATGTGGGAAAAGCATTAAGAAGAATTAGAATTAGATAAATGGCACGATGAAAAAAAAAACTTAAAATTTTAAAATCATTTTCATAATAAAATCATAAGTTAATGAATACATATTTCAGGACATTTTAATTGAAACAACAAAAATATTCAAAGTATTTTCTGAATAAAATGGAAGAGTCTAGCCATCTGCTTCGTATCAAGTGCAATTTCGCCGGAATTAAACGAAACCTACAAGAGATCGCTAGGATCAGGTCGATTCTAACAAGACACTGGCTTGCGAGAGAACAAGTAGCCAGTTTGGGTTTACTATTTAATATACACTGAGAAGCTGCAAGGACAACTCAGAGAAAGAAACTCTCTTACATTAACTTTGCGGGTTTTTAATCTTGACTAAAATCAGACTAAAAGCTTTCGGTAAGCTTTTTCTCGATGACCTTATTAAGATGGTCATTGTACATATAGATAGTTTCATTTTCTACCTAAATAAGGTTCCTATAGTCTGGAATAAACAACCATCACTAACGAGGAAGCTTTGTGATAACAAAACGGCACACAAAGTATACTAATTCAGTCCGTTTTAAAATACGTGGAACAGACTGCCGCTGTCATCAAACAACCAACCATCTCTAATCATAAATACATGAAATTCATTTTTAAAATATTGAAAAAAAAAATTTAAACTATGTACTGTTATTTTCTAAAAATTGTATCCTTTATACTTTTTCAATTTATTTTCTTCCTATATTAAAGTTTATTTAACCAAATTTTTTTACATTTTGAAAGTTTTTATTAAAATTTAATTAAACACTCATACGTACGTATATGCGTATTTGCGTATAACATAAATTTTAAATTTATCTTGGTAATTAAACCACACATCCATCTATAAGTATTTTCTCTAGCGTATATGCTTACATATTCTATAGATTTTGATGTACATGTAATATTTATACATTTACCAAAATTACTAATTGAATATAGTTTCGGAAAAGTATACGAAAATTTTCAACTATAATTTTTCAAAAAAACAAAATTTTCACTATACGATGTATAAATCATCATCATCATCATCATAAAATATTTATAACATATAAGTAATTCAGCGCGATACGTACTTATGTATATGAGTATAATTTTACATTAAATACTCCCGTAATTAAGTTACAACGTAATACAACTTATATTTTATTTATACAAATTCAACATTTATGTAGATCTATACTTACAATACGTAAATACACACCACCAATCTTTTATAGTTTGATTTGGCTCACTAAAACCGAGCACTAAATCTCTAAAGTCTCATATACGTTTTTAGAAAAACAATTTTATAAATCTCAGTGAAAAGAATATTCTCTACGAAAAATTTCTCTTTAAAATTAAATGCTTTCATGGTAATTTATTGTACACAAGAAAAAGAGAAGAAAAACTACTATGAGCGTATCTTTCTAAATTTTTTCTATCTTCTAAAATACTCATGGTTCAATGACCATTTTTCTTTACACATGAAAATATAGGTCAAAACAATTATCGTGTTTTCTTGTTTACATGGATCTAGTTTCGATCAGAAATTCTTCTCTGTACTCGCCTATACTACATTGCAGTACATGAACTACAAAAGAAAATAAGATTAGAAACGTGTTTATTTTCACGTCTATTCGCGTATAAAAGAGGAGTAGAGAGAAAAGTGGAAAGATACATGAATATTTGTTATTCTTCTCCTTTCTCTCTTTAAATTATGAACTGCTCAATAATAAGGACAGTAAATAATAGCACTCTTATCTGTTGTATTAGGCAGGTACAAAGGAGGATTTCAAATTGAAACCAGATCCGTGTAAACAATAAAAACCGATAATTGTATTGACCTATACATTTCCATGTGTAAACAAACATGGTCATTAAACTCTTGAATATTTGATGTGTATATAGAAATAAAAATAGAAAGACAATACGCGAAAAGTAGTTTTTCTTCTCCTTTTCTTGTGTATATTAGGTGCGGCACTATAATAGTTGATTACGGAGAAGAACTTTAGATTAAAGCTAAATCCGTGTAAACAAGAAAAACCGTCGCTATACGTAAATGTATGCATAATTGTATATGATGAACAAATATTTCCATAATATAATAATATTATGATTATAGAATGAAATTCATGTTATTCAAGAAAATAATTAAAGGAGCTACATTTCATCATTCTCTCTTTTATATTATGCATAAAATACATGTTTAAGGATTCAGAGAAACAACTTTGTTGTTTTGTATAAATGAAAATCATAAAAATATGAAAATTTCATTAAAAAAAAAAAAGGAAAAAGTAATTTATGAATTTATTTTAGGATGTTTTATGGCTTATTATCCTTTAAATAAAAGCACTTTGAAAATATATTACATATGAAAT
This sequence comes from Villa cingulata, assembly GCA_951394055.1. Classification (NCBI taxonomy): domain Eukaryota; kingdom Metazoa; phylum Arthropoda; class Insecta; order Diptera; family Bombyliidae; genus Villa; species Villa cingulata. The sequence goes on along the minus strand of OX596020.1, from coordinate 10,970,997 downwards.
TTAAATTATCTATTCAATTTGATGATGGATAATAATTTTTTGAAGATATTTGTTTTTGTATCTAATGTTTCATACGATGTTTTTTTTTTTACAAATTTCGATAAAATGTGCAAATTATTTTCTTACTTAGTTTTAATTAAAAATATTATATTCTGAAGAAAAATTTTATGTTATTTTTTTTTTTCAGATCTCTAACGGAATGAATTCAAAAAATCAATTCGATGTGTTAAAAATACTATTCACAATTTTGACATTTATTTTGTACTCAATGTGTGGTAAGTATTTTATTTATAACTTCATATTATATACGTAATTAATTGATGATTTTTGAATAATATATTTACAGCTTATACATAATTATTTTATCTTTATTTTGTCTTCTTTATTTAATTCGTAATCGTAACTCAGTCATTCATAATATTGTGTATAAAATTAATGTTTTATGTACGTAATGCATTCTATATAGAAAAATTCAATTTGTAAAACTTTAACAACAAATTCAGATGTATGTACATATCGTTTATAAAAATTTATATGTTCAATCAATCAAGAATGGTGCTATAACCCGATGTGAGTCTTGACCTACTCTAGGATATTTCTTCCGATAAATCTGTCCGCATCCTGGGCATTCCAATTTTGTTTTTTTTTTACTTTTTAATATTTATTTCAATTTCGTCGTTCAACTTGAGTTTCGGTCTTCCAACTTTTCGTCTCCCAGTAGATTCCTGTTCCATGGTTTTACTAACAGAATCGTCTAACTCTTTTCGCAGCACATGTCCAATCCATCTCAGTCAATATTAACTTTTATTTTTTTCACAATATATCGACGTGTACATGCATTACATACAAGTCATCATTGTAATTTGTACGTTCAGGTAATTAAATTAAAATTTTTTGAAAAAATTACATTTTCACCAAATTCATTTATTCAATAATTTCCAGATTGAATAATATTATTTTGAAGATTTAAATTTATTTCTATTCTTTTATTTTGAAAATTAGAAAAAATAAATACGAAATTTTCTCCAATGTAACAAAAAATGTTATGGCATGCATATAAGTCTTTATGCTTACACATACGATTACTTACATATTTGTATTTACATATTCACTAAATGTATTATAAAAATACTATAAAACACTAAATTGATAATAATAATCGGATAAAGTTCGTTTACAAATTCAAATAATCCGTAAAATATCTTCGTGTATTATATTTTATGGTCGAAGTATTGAAATAAAATGCTGTAATAAAATTTTCTGTTACGAATATTATTACAACACTTGTGTATCAGTGTATGTAATATCCTTATTATTCATATTAAATTTAATTGTTTGTCATACAAATGCACCTGTATAACAAAAAATATACCAGATATGTTTTGTAGTTCAGATGTAAGGTACACACAGGTATCCATATATGTACGAGTATGTACATCCATTAACAATTTGTATTGCCCGAAGACGAAACAAACTTTAATGTTAGTTTTGTTCCATTTATTTTAATGAGTATACATGTAGATATTCGTACAATTGCTATACATATGGTAAAATGTTAAATATAATGAAGTAAATAAACATGTGAAAAATAGAAGAAATCATATGAATGATAAACGTAAAGGATCTGTACTAAAAATATATACATAATATTACTACATTTATACTCATGTATACTACATATATTATGTATCTAAGTATCTTAGCAATACAATAATAAAACATCTATTATATATATCTATCTAGAATTACCTTTTCAGAATCCTTTAAATACATACTGATGATGTTTTACAGATATAATGATGGGTATACGTATGTGTGTAACTTTATAACGTGTAATGATTATTCTGAATATATTCTGAATTTAACTTATAAGTGTACTGAATGTCATGTACATATTATAATCGTGTACGTACAAACATGCATTATATAAATACATATATGAATATGTTATAGATTACATATTTTATTCGTATTATATTACATACATATATGTACGTATATGTACGTAATCACCACAAAAAGTAAAAAATACACATACATATGTTATTTTTCGTTATAAATACATATTTACATATAAATATATCTTTATACAGAATTAAAAGGATCGTTAATCTTTTGAATACGATACATAATAAATAAATATATGTACAAAATGTAAAATGTAAGAAAATTATAGAAACAATAATCTACAGATACATATACATATGATAATTTTATACAATTACACATATAGATACGTAAATATATCGTACATGTTTGTAAATATATGTATGATATATCATATGTTGAATCATTGAATGTAGATAAATAAATAATGTATCGCAGTTGGTTTCATACATAAAATTTGTTTGCTGAGCAGAAATATATGTAATACATATAAGAGTATGTATCATTTCACGATTTTTCATCTTTTCCTGTGTTTTATATGTATCTATTTTATTTGAATTTTTTGTTTTATTTGCATTCCTTTTTTTCTTTTTACAAAATGATAAATATGCACATATCAAACTTAAGGCATCATATTATAACTTAAGTACACGACAAAAATAACGTTCATATTAACGTTGATTTATATTTGATTTTATAATTTTCAATGTTTCATGTGATGCCGTAGTATATAGGATATATAGTGTACTTAGTATAGACAAGAAGGAAAATATGAAAATTTTATACCTAAATACATACAGGATTTGTGATTGATGTGTAAACTTCAAATTTAAATAAAAAATAATAAATAAAATGTACAAAATATTTGTGCCATTATAAGCTTATGTGTTTCATATTTTTAGATAAATTGTTCACAATTAAATGTTTATATAAAGTAAAAGATTTTCTTGTTTTATCGTTACATCATATTATTGTTTGTTGATGAATTTACTTTGGTATGCACCACAAAATTTACCATCAATAAAAGATCATGCATTCATTATAAAGAGAAAGTTAAATACAAAAAAATGATTTACAAATATTTATTTTAAAATTATTTATGGATGCAAAAGAAATTCTCTAAATCTGTATCTATTGAAATTTCAAAAATTTTTAATTGCATCTTCTACATTAGTATATTACACAACTTTTGTATTTAAAATTATGTACATATGTACATCCTTTTTACAAATTTTTTTGTACAAGAATTTCAAGTTACATGCACATAAATATTTTACATAACAAATAATGATGTTTTAATTGTTGGCTTTAATTTTCAATTCTACAATCAAAATATATTACCGAGTGTACTTTACATACATACAAAACAAACGAACAATATAAAAATGAAATTCAAGTGGGAACACAAAACTATAAGTACTATATAACTAACCAACAATCAACTAAATATGCATTTATGCGCCCATATGATGATGTGCATGTAACACATAAATATGGCCAATACAAAGAACAAAAAAAAATATATATATATAATAAAAAAAAAGGTAAAAAAAAAAAAACATAAAACAAACATAATAATATAATGAAAAGAAAAAACAAAAATCCATAAATATTTGGAGCATATCATTTATCCTTGAATTTTTGACTAAACATATGTACATAATTGTACCACTTCGTATACATAAAATAGAAAAGTGTACTACTATTTACGAGTTCATATAATGTTAAAAATGGAAAAGAGAAAACATTTTTTTCCTTTATGTTTTTTTTTTCTCAAATTTTTACACAGTTGAAAAGTCTAGAAATGAAAATTTTTTTTTTTTTTTTTGTAGATTTTGTATTTTGCTTGAATAAATTTTCACGTACATAAATATTCCAGGATAAACTCTATGAATTATATGGAATATCTAAATTAAAATTTCACATATATGTAATATGCTTCTCATGTGTGTACATACATATAAATGAGATATGATGTGTGTATGGCTTGTATGTATGTACATACGTTTGTGTGTTTTTAAATATCGTGTAAATATACATTTTTGGAATTTATCCAGTTTATAATACGAGTATGTATGTATTATCATATATGTATGTATTACCGTATTACATACTATATCTTAATATCTCTGTATTATGTTAATTGGATGTGTTCTAACAGTGATATAGCAGTAATATTAAAAGTTTTGGTAGTATCAGCAGCATAACTATACCTATAATATAGTCTTTATAGTCTTTAGGATAATTTAAATTAATTGTAATGAGATATGTACGTGTGTGTGAAGTATTCATTATGTATAAAAATTTTCATATTATCGTATATTTTTGACTATCCTTTTTATCTTCTTTTTTTTCTTTTTAACTCTTGTATAGTGTTACATTTTGAATGACTGTAGGTATATATACCATCATATACACATTACATATTGATTTTGATAAAATGAATCATTATAATAGCTATAGAAATTCACTTGAATGTATACACGTATTAATTCATTTTTAATATAGGAAAAATTATTATTATTATCTATTGTGTATAACAGTGTTATATTCAACATTATACAGAGTGACGCAAAATAAACTTTGTGGTTTGAATTTTTTACAACTTTTTCATTTCGAATATCTTTTTTTCTTCGGTGTTGTTTTGTAAAAAAGATTTGAAGAATTTTAAATGGAACAATGTATGATCGAACAACGAACCAAAATCATTGAATTTTATTTTGAAAATCAAAGATACATTGTTTTCACTTAGCTTGCATATCGTTAAAATGAGTTTAAATTAAATTTTAAATTTAATTTTCACTTAAATGGTTTTGTGAACAAGCAGAACTGCAGGATGTGAGCTATGGAGAATCTAAGAGCAGTTGATCGGCGACGATTGCAGCCACTTAAATGTACCGGTTTGGTGTGATGTATCATCCGAAAGATGAAAATGGTGTTGGAATAACCATCAATAGTGCTCAATATCAGACGATGTTGGAAAATTTCTTAAGACCAGCTGTGGAAAATCATCCAAATCTTTGGTTCCAACAAGATGGGACTACAACGCACACTGTGTTGGACTCAATGGCTCTTTTAAGAGATATCTTTGGCGTACGCATTATTTGCGCGGAAGCGATTTCAACTGGCCTCCTCGTCCACCAGATTTATCCGCTTCCAATATTTTTCTTTGGGGATATTTGAAAGAAAGAGTCTACGTCAATAAGTCAACAACGATCCTTCAATTGAAAAACAACATTCGAATGAAATTAGAGCCATTACACCTGAAATTTTGCGGAAGGTAATAGAAAATATATTAGAAAGAGCACGAATGAGCGAAACATTAATGGCCACCACTTTCGAGATATCGTTTTCCATAAATAAATCAAAAAAATTTCCCGTTTTTATATTGTATTTTAGAAGAAAGCGAAAAAGAATTATTGCTGATTAAAAAAATTATAAAGAATTTAAAACACAACGTTCATTTTGCACCACCCTGTATTTATACGTTGTAGCACATTATTACATTTTTATGTATATCAGTTACTCGGTTACACTAAACTATAAATTTTGTAATAAAGGATATACATATGTTTACATAAAATACATAGAAGTACATTATGAACATATAGGTACATATTCGTACATACATAAACTTCAAATGTGCAAAAATTATATGTACCTATGTATGTTAAGTACCTACAACCTTAGAACTCTATATGTAGGTTTTCATACGTTTCTGTGTAATTATTAATGATTATAACTTAAAAAATAAGGAGCAGTAGGTATTACTATAGATTTATATATAATAGGAATATGTAAGTATTTACATAGTACATATGCGACATAATAAAAGTCACATACATACAACAATGCATTAAATTACTGGCATCCAAATCCATTATATTACTTGAAACTTAAGAAGTTAAAAATAAAATTCGAAAAAAAAACAAAATAAGAAATAAAATTTGTAGTAAAATTTTTTCTTTTGTATCAAAAAATAAAAATAAATAAACTTAAAAATAAAGGTTCTAAATGAAAATGAAACAAAACACAAAAACAAAAAAAAAAAATCGACTAAGAAATTATATAAATTTTTATTTAACGTAACTATGGTACGTGCATAAAATTGTGTAGATTGGGGTACATTTATGCATGTAAGTACGAATATGTTCGTTTTTAAGGCTTTTACATAGAGTATCATATTTAGATTTGTTAGTCTTCGTAAATTATATACGTATAAATGTATTCGTTTCTAACATACACATTTGAGTATATAAATGTTGGTAGTATATATTGACCATGTAGACCATATAGTAATTATTTGCCAATTAGTTTGTTTCGTATAGAATTTTTGAAAATTTATGTAATGAATAAAAACCTAAAGGCTGCAAAATATGTGGTATTTAAAAACAAATATGATACGAGTATATATAATGTGCATACATCTACACAAATATAAATTTTATAATGTGTTCGAATACATACACAGTATAAGAAGAATAGACTGAATAAAACAAATGGCATATGGTGTGCTTATCATTTATATAATATTGGATATGCTATACATTTACTACTTATAAACATGTATCTTCACGTATCATATGTAAGTTATATATATACATATATGGATATATGGTATTATTATATGCACTTATATAAATAAGTAATTAAAAATTTTATGTATTATTTTATACATATGCACTATATGTATATACATATATCATATACAGGTGTATATTTAAAACACATCAATTCATATACAGTATACTCGTACATCCCATGTTCATATATAAATATTTGTGCATTTATTATATGCAATTCATATTCTAGAAAATTTTGTACAATTTGCACAGAGATAAATTAGTAAATAAATATTACGAATAGAGATGAAAATGCCTTGTGTTGTCTGCTATATACTATACCTTGTACCGTATATCATATTTTTATCGTTGATACATAAATACATACATATAGGTAAGTATCATACATAGAACATGTAAATATCCGTACATATATCTATACATAATATCGACTTGACACACATAAATTCGAACACAATTAAAAATTTACAAAAATACAAAATAAAAATAATTTTGTACAACACAAATATTTTACAACGAGAAAAGATAAAAATAAATCGAAAAATTACACGAGTAAGTGTTCTTGTTCACTTTAAAGTTGTTTTCTTTTTTTTTTTTAAATAAATGTTTTATTTTTTATTTTTTAATTTATTTATTTTTTATTTTTAAATCCATATACCTACATATAACATAGTACTGAATGTGGACATCATGAATTTGCCTTTAAGGCATTTATAAAAATTTTTTTGTAACATAAATTGTATAATCATAAAAGAAGATGCTATTTATACTCGTACAATTATAACTGCAAACATAAGTAATAAAACATAATGAGAGTTAATAAGGACATTTATAACATTTTTTTGTTTTCTTTTTTCATGTTTTTCAAAAAAAAAAAAAAAAAAAAAAAATTGATCCTGGCAATACGATAAATAAATTACTACATAAAATACTTACTTGAAAATAATATGTTGAATTCATATGATGTGAATTTATGATTGGAAATAATTTTGAGGGGATATTACTCTAATTTCCATTCAGATTATAAATATTTATTAGGTTCAATTAAATGTAAAACGTAAATAGTATAATTTGTCAAGGATACGAGGTATACATTTAAATACATATTTATAATATAATTTAGATATAAATAAATTTGCATATATTTAAAAAAACATACTTACTTGCTACTTTATTGATAATTATTTTTTTGATAATTAGCTACTTTGTGCCTAAAAATAATTTTATTTTTGACTGGATTCAATATATGAGTACATTTTAAAATACAGTATGTAGGTGCTTAAGTGTATATTCGTACGTACTGTGATATTATTGGTAATTTGATTACATTCAAATATTTTTATTCTAAAATGCTTATAATATTTCTAGAAATACATTTACAAGCATATTCCTATTTATTTGCTTTGATATTATATTAGTAAGTGGTCGTATTAACAATTCCTGGTGAATTGTAATGTAATATGATGAAAATGGTATACTATAATGCATATAAATTTACATATATGTGGTATAGGAATTACTATAAATGTATTTACATATATCTAAAGAAATATTGGCGTATAGGCATATTATGCAGTAAATCTATATTGTAATAGCATAAATAATAATGGAAATGATTGACTTAGTACGGCATCTATAGTGTAAACTTTTCTAGTACGAATAATAAATACTTCACACATTAGCTGTGTTCCTTTCACGTGAGCAAAGTACTTAAAAATCAGTTTGGTTTAATACTTCACTAAATTTTTATGTGTGAACTGCTCAAACAATTTTTCAAAAGTAGTTCACTCATACTTTGAAAGTAGTTACGTTATTTCTTTTTACCAGATGTTTTTTTAGTTTCAGATTATCCAACAGATGGAAATTGACTGTTTAGGTTAGATTTCTTGGTATAAACAAATATCATATGGAGTGTTTTATATAAATCTTTAATATAAATTTTTCAAATTTTAAGGTTATCTTTTGCTTCACTTGTCAAATTTATTTATGTTTCTTTAAATAGTTTTAGTCATTGCTAAAATAATTGCTTAGAAGTACTTCGCTCACGTGAAAGGAACACAGTTATTATGTGTACTCCAAAGATAATACAGTCCTACTAGATGAACCATTTCATTTTTTTTATTTAAATGTTTGTATGTTTGCCAAAAATAAAGATCGAAAAAGTTTTTCGAAACAATATCGAAAAAGAGCGAAAGTTTATAATTCAGGAGGGATGTAAATATGAGAGAAAAATAAGAATATTTATATAGAAGAATTAGTTTGTGAGTTGCATGACTGGCAAAGATAATGTGTACTCATATTTTCAGTCTTCAAGGAAGTTGATTTTCTCTTTTAGTAGAATGCGAATATTGTACATGACAAAACAAGGAAAATCAACAAACAACATTTACTACTTTCTCCTCCCCTTTATACATACTTTCGAGCAGTGGTTAATAGAATGCGAATATTATACAGGACAAACACGAAAAGTCAACTATTAACAACATTTAATACATGCTCTTCTACACATCATGTTTATTTGTATTTTCATTGTTGCGAATATTGTACATGATAAACTCAGAAAATCAACTAACAACATTTAGTACTTGCTCTTCTTTTTTATGCATAATCTCGACTCTCAAACAGTGGAAGGTATTGACTAGCAGAGTATCTTTAGTATACGCTACAATAGTACGAGTAGCATTCTACATATTGTCTGTAACTCATTTCAAATTTTCAGATTATTTATTTTTTAATATCATTTTAAAAATTTTAAAATAAAAAAAAAAATTTACACGATCTAGAAAAATAATTTCTATATTTGAGTTTAAAATTCTGAAAGTAATGTAAATGAAAAGGACATAATTTCATTTTAAACATTTTGTATAATGCAACCAATTTACACAAGAAGTTAATATTATTTTAAAAATTTTTCACAATCTCAGTAATTTGTGAAAAAATAACAAAATAATAGTTTGATCGCTTAAAATCGATCCTTTTTCTACTTCATTGCTTCAATTCAAATTGCATCCACACATTTAACATTACAATCACATACAATAAAATTTATGTATGTACATAGATTGATTCGTCACATTTAACCGTACATTAGAGAATATAAAGTTTCATTTGATTATATTCAAGATTCAAGATTTTCATTCAACAGTACGACATTTGTTTTTTTTTTTTTGAATCTTCAACTTCTTCGGATTTTACTTTCTTCATTCATATTATCCTTTTTTATTTTCTTCTATTTTTATTCTATTTTCATGTCAAATTTGTATTGTACTGCTAAAAATGTAAATTCATTCTGTTGAAAAATTTATTTATTCAATTTTCATTTTTATTTTATTTGCTTTTTTTCAATTTCTTAACTTTGACCTTATTTTTTTTCCCATTTCTATTTCATCCCTTAAAACATTATTTCTTGCTGAGGCTTACATTTTATATTTTTGTTTTCAGTGACAAAAAAAATGTAATTGGGTGACACTGTACGATAATACACCGCAACCGCCCACCATTCAAATATTTTCTCGATATTTAAATGGAAAAATAAAAGTGAAAATAAAATAAAACGAAAAAGAAAATCCTTTTTGTCTCCTTATTATTCTTCTTCTTCTCTCAATTTTAGTTCAATAATTTCTTTTCGTCTTCACATTTTTACATAAAACATTTATTCAACCTGAAAAATAGTTTTAACAACATCTTTTACCATTTTGAGTGGTATCGAGAATCCATAAATCTGTAGTTATGCGCACATACACCATACATATGTATAAGATACATTACATCCTTAGAGAATTTTATTTTTTTTGTGTCTTTTGTCATTTTATTCGTTCTACATTTTATTTTATTTTTCCTTTTTCTCTAATATTTTTGTTGTTTTTTTTTTCCTTTTATATTATTATCGATTGTACACTTTTAAATTTAGTTTATCAAATTGTTTGACAGTAGATCTGTTTATTCATTCATTCATATTCAATCTATACCATCGATACTAACATGTCGTACTAGGATACAAGTGTGTTAGTCTGTATACTCGTAGTAGTAAATAGAAAAAATTTGAAAAAAACTTAGAGTATTGAAAAAGAAAAAAAATGATAATACGTCCCTTTTATTAATATAAAAATTTATACTCGTACAGCATACATCTATCAGACAAAATGAATGAATTAGAAAATACAATACAATGCTTGGTATTTGGTATGTATGTAAGTATTTGTGTGTCAAACAGAAGTTTATACAATTTAAAATATTCAAGACTTAATGAATGAATTGGTATCAAAAATGAAAATGGAATGTTAGAAAAGGAAACCTTTTTTATATTTTTTTTTGTTTTTTCTGTTCTTGTTGTAATTCATTTTTGATTTGATTCCTTTTTTTCTTCTGATGACTGTTATTATTGTATTGATTGTACGTACTACAAAAGAATAAACAAAAAAATATGTGTAAAAAAATTGAAAATAAAATGCAATCATAGAAAATAGAAAAGGACTCGAATGTGTGTATTTGTGTGTGTCGGGTTTCTTTTTTTCTATGTGTTTCTTGATATAATTTTTGTAAAATCACTTAGGTAATTTTTTTTTTGGAACATAATAAAATGAAAACACAAGGACAATATACACATCATGTATAAAAATATTGAATGTTATATACATACATTTAACAACACAACTAAAAAAGGAAAATAAATGTCAGATGTAATGAAAAAGATGAAGATGAATGATAAAGAAAACAACGAAGTCAGTAATCGAACATATTACGTACTCATTTATAGCAACATATAGCTACATCAGGACATAATTATCAGTATTTCGGATATATCAACTCAGCGACGGTTCAAACCTCTTAGGTGTCCAATTCACTTCTAAATTTTTTGACTTTTAGATTTAAACTTTACAATTTATAAATTTAAATTTCACAAAATTCCAATTTCCATGTTCCTCGAGCGAGAAAAATTACATATTTTTCACGTCAACCAAGAGAGAGAGAGAGTGAGAGAGAGAGAGTGATAGATACATTTTTCTCATAGAGTTTCAAGTTCTCTGTTAGGCCTCATTTTCTTTACGCGACATTTCAAGGTGAATCATAAATGTTTCTCAAAAAATGTCTTTATATATCAACCACGCGAAAATTTTAGAGAAATTTTTCACAGAAAATATTTTTCTTTGTTGTACCTACCATGGTTTGTAAAATTATTTTTCTGATAACTGATCTGTGACTTCCTCTATGTTTTTATTCGCGCCCTCAAGATTTGGCGCCCAGTTTTAGTGAATCATTTCAATTTATAAAAGTCACGGGTATTTGTCAACTATGTATTGTTCTTTGTTGTATAAAATTCTTTAAAAAAAAAGAAATGTTACAATAAACCGAAAATAATGAGAGAAAAATCGAAAATTTGAAGAATATAATAAGCAATTTTTTCATGGTAATTGAACGCAAAATGAAATAAAAGCAAAAATCATTAGCCTTAAAAGTAACATTAAAAATTCGCTTTTAATGAGAATGTCAAAATGTAAAACTTTCTATATTCATTAAACAAAAAAAACAAAAAAACAAAAAAAAATACAACATTTTTGTAAATTAAAAATACCAAAAAGTTTTCATATCATTAGATTAGCCTTGAAACCAAATATTACGAAAAACGAGTACATATTTTCGATGTTTTATGTTCTTCTCATTTCTGTCGTATCATCATAAATACTCGTACATTCAGAGAAATAATATAAATTTGTGTCAATTGTTTGGAATCTATACTCAAACTGAAAATTACAAGAAATATTTTTCATATCATCATCATCATCATTTATTTTGTTATCGTCGCCCCACAAAAAAAAAAAAAAAAAAAAAAAAAGAACACGACTACAATACGATACGATGCCTGCGATGTTCAATTAGTCATGATGAGAATGTGATGATGACATTTTTCCAATTTCATTTTGTCATCCATGATTCCTTTCTTTTATTAACACAACAATGGAACACAGTACACAAAAAGAAAAAGACTGTAGGTAGAAAAACAAAAATTAAAGTAAAAATTTTATTTCTGTAATACTATTAAGGAATTTTCATTTATTGTGTTTTTTTTTTTTGTTCATTTTCATTTTTCTAATGAAGAAAATAACGACACATACACACAGATACACTTACAGAACTCTACAGGGCATAGTATGTATCCAACTTGACTCTATTTAAACCAGACAAAAAGTAAAAAAAAAAAAAAAAATAAAGAAAAAGGAAAACAGAAAATCATCCAAAGTCAAGAATGAAAATTGAAAGAATGAAAGAATATTAAATACAGACAAGAATAATTTGACAAAATCAAATAATAGTCGGTCTATATACCGACAATGAAAGAAATACAATAAAAAACAAAATTTTTCATTCCTTTAAAAGAGGAAGTCAATGATGAGAACAGATCGGAATGAATGAAAGAAAGAAAAAATAGATCGGAATCAAAAGTCAATTGATTGGATTATTTTTCATAAAAAATAAAATGTGATGAAAAAAAATATATATATATTTTTTTTAAAAGCATATAACTGAAAGACTGAAGAATGAAAACAGAATCAATATAACGCAAAAAAAAAAGTAGGTACTCTAGAACGGTAATAATTAGAAAAATGAAAAAAGGCAATATGAAAAAAGAACTTCAATTTTTATTAATTTTGTGTTTTAAAAAATAGAAAAAAAATTTTTTTCAGTTTCATTTTTTCAATTTTCCTCTTAGATATGTTCAATTTCTTGTCTTCTCTCTTTTTTTTTTTTTTTTGTTGCCTGCTGTTAATGAAATTTTCTCAATTTTTATGTTTAATTCGATTTTACTAATATTTCTCTTCATTTTCGAACAAATTTCGTTCAGTTTGGTTTTTTTTTTCTTCGTAAATTCACATTCATACACATATACGTGCTTCAACTGTGTACTTCACATACACTTATACGTATTTGTCTGTTGTTCTTTTTTTTGTTCAATTTCATATCAAGGATATTTTTATTGTTGAAAAATTTATCATTATCATTCGTCTCTATAAGTATTTCGATCTTTATTATTCGTTTTACTTTTTTTCGAAATCCTAAATAAGTAATTTAATTTTTTTTTTGTTCAAATTTTATTTTTAATCAAAAATAAATATAGAAAAAAAAAGGATATCGTATATATATGGTCCTTATATCCTTTAAGAAAGAAACTCATAATAGTATTAAAGCAATTGTGAAAAAACAAAGTTTGTGAAAAAAACAACAATTGTGAAAAAATAAACAGTTGAGTCGTATTCCTTTTTTTCCTTTTTCTTTGTATTTTTTACCTCATGTAGTACATAATAGCATATACATATATTTTAGGTGGAGGAAAGATTACAAACGAAAATTCAAAATTCAAAATTATAAATGCCTACATTTTACACTACAATCCTACTATCATCTACAAACTGTTTACGTACATACACTCTGTGAAATTGTTATTCTATGTAGGTTTTCTTGTTATCCATAAACACCCACGTACACACTCGTATGTAAAAGTGTACTATGTAGACTGAAATAGCATGCAAAATATTATGATGATGCTAAAATTTTCTGTACTGAAATGCCAAAAAAAAAAAAAAAGAAACACTCGCACAAATTCACAGAAAAAAATAATCTTTGTAAGTAACTACGAAAATACAATGAAATGCTTGTACACATTTTTTTTTTTTTTATATATATTTTATTCACGATAATAATAAAAAGGATGTCATTTAAATGAAATATACATGACTTAATGCCATATCATACTTGATGTTCAGAGCTGGTACGTGTTATACGTTAAATTTAATAGATGACATTCTTATTTTTTTTTTTTTTTGTTTTTTTCGTAAAATGTATATTTTTTTTTCATTTCATTTCGTTTCATTTCTGTTTACGTTATTTATTTTGTCTTATTCATTTCATCATCTCGACGTGGTTTAATTTTGAAATTTAATGTATAATTTTTCGTATAGTCAAGGTTGAAAAAAGAAAGAATTAAATTTAATTTTCTGGATGTGAATTTGTGAAATACATATTAAAAAAAAAAAAAATAAAAACACAAAGAAGTCTAAGAGAAGGTATTTGTTTTGTATTATGTGCTGAAAGATCCTTAAATCCTTAAGTTCTTTTTTAAAACATCAACATCATTTTTCTAAGTGAATATTGATTGTATGATTTTTACTGATTGTCATTTGAAGATACTTAGTAAATAAAATTCTTACAAGTTTCGCCATGAATTGAGAGACAATTTTGATGAACATAATTCTACAATTTTCAGTTTCTATATGAGTTTCTATGCAATTTTTCGTAAATTATTTTTAAGAGAAATATCATAAAATATTCTCAATTGACTTGACTATAAAATTATTATAAATGCATCTATCGCCTCTGTCATATCAATCACATTTGCTCACCTGTGAATATCATTTTTATACAATTTATTTGACATGCACACATATATACATTTTATATAATTTTCAATATTTCTTATATGATATATCATCCACTTTTTCATGTGTTTTTCTTTTGTTTGTTTATAAATTCTATTTGTGTTTCATTTCTGAAATTTGTTTAAAACATAAAAATAAATAAAAAATCAACAACAAAACATTAGAGGAATAGTAACTGAAAATAAAAACTGACTATCTCTATATCTATTGATTTTTTTGTTATACATAAAAAAATCAATATTTTATTTATATGACATTATAGTACAGTACAGAAAATATAGTAAAAATCCTTTTCAGTCCATTTTTAATTGCTATGTGTTCTGATATAGAATTTGAAATTGTAAAATAAACAAGAATATTTTCATTTACAAAATAATCAAAAAAATATATATATATTCAGTGTGTTTCACTACAGAAAGTACTCAAAAAAGAAAAAACGAATGATTGTTTTGACTAGGTATAAACTTTATTTTAATCAGCTGTATAAACTCTAATTCACGTTATATTCAATAGCTCGTCCAGTCTCCACTCCCTTCAATAACATGGCGACATCTTTCATCACAACTTTCCACTAATTTCTTGGCGTACTCCTCACTAAGGTTCTTCCAAATTCCTTTTAGCACTCGAATTAAATGATTTGTGTTTTTTATTTTTAACCCCCGTAATTTCTGCTTCATGTAAGCCCACACATTTTCAATAGGGTTAAAATCTGGGGATTGTGAAGGCCAATCCATAGTATTGATCCCATTTTGAGATTTCCACTGGGTGCAAAGTTGACTCCGGTGTTTGGGGTCATTGTCTTCTTGAAGAATCCAATCTAAATTTCCGTGTCCAAACCAGTTATTTGTTAATCGTAACAACCCATTTTTATATATTTTGGTCATTCGTTTCTCATCCAGTATCCCCGTGAAGCATATCAAATAACCGAACCCCTTTTGACAAAAGGCCCCATAAACGTGTGCCTTTGCAGGGTGTTTTACAGAACGTTCTGTGTATCGATCAACTTTTTTCGTCCAAGCACGTCTCAAAAGATTTGAAACGAGAAAAGAAGCCTCATCCGTGAAGACTACATTACTCCAATCTTGGTTAATATTCTTTCGGGCCCATAGTAACCTTTTTTCCATATGGGAACTTGTCAATAAAGGTTTTTGCATCGTTGACAAGTTTTTATTTGAAATTCTTTGAGACGTCGCTGAATAGTTGAAGTGGAGATGTTTATACCCTTTTTCGATAATTTTTCTCTATTGTCTTATCGTTGCGCTTTGTTGTAGATCGGGCCTGTCCTTTTTATGCTCGTCATCTACAAAACCAGTTTCCAGCTGACGTTGGTTCCATATTCTAATGAAGAATCTTGATTTTTTTAGATACCTAGCTGCTTCTGCTACGGTCATTTTTGGTCCCTTAGGATGGCTAACTATAAAAATGCTGCTTCAAACCGCACCTTGTAATATGAACTCATTTCACTTTTAATATTGTAAAAACTAATTAATGCCACTTACAGCAAAAACATTATACTGCGAATTAGAGATTCGATTGCTCCTTATAAAGGCAAAAAATTTTATTTGTAACTAAAAGGTTGTATATAAAATCGAATATTTTCTGTAGTGAAACACACTGTATATATATATTTATAATAAAAATCAAATTCGAAAATATACATCACTACACATATGTATGTATGTACATACATCCAGACATCTACGTATGTGCGTATGTATTTCTACATAGACAACTATATTCTATAGAAAATAAAGAAATTTTAATTCTACTCGTATATATCCATTGCGTAACATTATAAATGGAAAAATATATGAACTTAAATGTACGAGTATATCACAAGAGTAACACACACACACACACAAAAAAAAAATTTTTTTTTTATCTAAAACACAAAATCATTCAAAACAAAAAAAAACCAACGCCCAAAAAAAAAATGTAGGAAAAAAGTTCCAGTTAAAAGAAAATTGTTTACAGCAATATTTTTGTGTAGATTGTGAATTTTCATTTTTCGATTATTTTTATTTTTTTTTTTTTATTTTCATTTTTGTTTAATGTATGAGAATAGTTTTACTGTTTTTTTGGATGTATTTTTTTATTTCTGTGTTTCTTATTTTCGAAATAAATTTGATATGATAGTAACATTCATAACAAAAAAAAAAATAAAAAAAAAATAAAACAAAAACAAAAATATAAAAATACAAAAAAAAAGGAAATAAAGTGAAAAACTTAAAAAAAAAATTTTTGCAATGTTGCATTATGTGTACCCCAAACACACACATGAGAACTGCATCAGTTTGCACTTGAAAAAAAAAATTGTAGAAATGAAACGAAACGAAAACGAATAAAAAATATGAAATAGGTCACTGACTACATATACTTTGTACATACATATCTACATATAAGTATTTGTATAAATAAACAAACTACTTAAAACACACACACACACACTCATTTGTACATTATTATTGCATACATTGTATATCCATATAAAATATAATACTGTATACTACACAGGATATATTATACATATACAGAACAATATGTATGTATATGTAGTATATAGTTTTGCTTGAAACAGGATAATTTAATTGTGTTTAATGTACGAAAATTGTAAATAAAAAAAAAAAACATGAGAAAAAAAAAAATAAAAGAAATTATTTTCATGATATTTCTAGTGTAAATATTGAAGAATATTTTATATGTATGATATGTATGTATATGTATGAAAAGAGAGATACATTCGTAATGTACGAGGAGTATGAGTGATTATTTCCGTGTATGGTGTGTGTGTAATACGTATAAATACTGGTATGTATATACTTATATTATGTTATCCGGAAACTGATAATATATACCTCCACAAGAGAATTAAACAAATCGTTAACTTATACCATACTCAATATGTACAGTATACCAAGAATAATTTTTAATTCTTTATGTTTTCATAACAATAATTTTTTTTTAGTAATGATTTTTATTTTTGGGTTTTTTGTTTTTGCTTTTTAAGTTTTAAATTTTAATTTTTTTTTAATTTATTTAATTGTTTTATTCATATCCTCTTTCCGTTCACATTTTTCTCAGAGTGCTTTTATTTTTCTTTTTCTCTCAATTTTTACAATTTCATATTTGGTAGACACAAAATAAACATACATATATACGTATGAATGTGTGAGTTTATGTTTGTACAGTTTTATTTATTGTACTTTTTTGTATTTACTTTTAATAAATAAATTAGTTGATTTTATTATTTAAGTATTTATTTATTTATTTTTTTTTTTTTTGCAATTTTTATATTTGTTTATCTCTATACAGGATTGATATAATTTATCTTAAATTTTTTTAATCCTTTTTCCCCCATAACAAATGAAAATTTTTTGAAAAAAAAAATTTAGACACAAGGTACAGTGATTCACAAAAGTGTTCAGTTTTAAGTTTTGAAATTCGAAATTTAATTTTAGTATTCACTTGCCTATTAAGTGATTACAGGAAAAATAATATCCAATTTGTCGTTGTGTATTTCTAATTTTCATTAGCCCCAAATTTCACTCAGTTTTGAATAAGAATCAAAATGGTACCAGTTTGCTGGAAAAAAGTGTTTAGAAACGTTGACAACAAGTAACACAAAAAGTATCATTGGATCATTCAAATGATAGATTATAGCCCAAGTCCAAGTCCTATCACGTACAAGAGTTTCCTTCTCTACTAGCAATCTCAGCTGTTCACAATTCATGTTAAACTGTAAGTGCACACATGATAGAGTAATAATGTCTAGAAGTCACTTCAGTGAAAATCTTGGTTCACCTAGTGCTGTATCACTGATAATGATAATGACAATTCCACTTCTATTATGACTGACTATTATTTTTTCTGCTTATTGTATTAGAATTATCAATGAAAACATCAATATCATATAATTCAATTAACTTTTGTACTTTCAATTATTATCAAACATTATGTGTACATGCATACACGTCAGCATAGTGCATTTTGTACATAGAAAGATATATTATTTATTTAAAATCAAAATCAAAAAAAAAAAAAAAATTCAAAAATGTATATCAATAAACGAATGACAGATGAAAATATTGAAAAATATGGAAGCCAATATCAAATTGATTCAACGATTTAATTAGTTAATTAAGTTGAATTGGATCCTTGATGATCGATTCATGATTGTTATGTTCTTTTTTTCTATTCATTTTTTTTTGTAGTTGTTGTTATCATCATATGTTTTTAAATTATCTCTAAAATAAAAATATTGATTTATGTATAAACAAATGAATAATGTAATTCAATAAATTTTTCATATTCAATTCAAATGAATTATTATTTTATCCGAATATTATTGATAACATAATTTTATAGTTCATTAAAAATAATGTCAAATTTATATATGTACTCACATTTCATACATCCCCAAATATACTCGTATATCTACTTATAGAAATACGATTCATTTCATTTGTATGTATTTGTAAATTTCCTTTGCTCTAAATTGTATATACACATTAGTATATACATATGTACCACATTCACATATTGACGACATGTTTACATAAATAAAATGAAAAATTATACGCGCATAGATAGATACATAATAATATGCAATATTGAATAATCGTATAGAAAGAAAATATCGAAAATTTCTAATCTAAAAATCATGAACCGCATTAAATTCGAAATTATACGAAATGAATATGAAAAATTAATAAAACATGTACATTACATATATACAAACATATGCACAATTTTCGTTATCGTATATATAAGATGATTTTTAATTTTATTTTTCAATTTTTCTGCATATAGATTTCAAAATATTTGTATATAGGTTATAGAGCACATATATATGAATCTACATTATATAATGTATTAATTTAAATGAAATTACAATTGAATCCTTAGAATTTTATACATTTATTTTATAGTATGCTATGTTGTCTCTGCGCTTATATGCATTCAATTCGAATACAGGAATACGTACTTGTATCTACATTTAATATTTGCTGTATTATGTATACGAGTATAAATCTACATACATATGTATGCGTGAAATATATTTTTTGATAATGTTTATTTATTTCAAAAATGCACGTATATTAGGTATAAAAGAATGGCAGACATATAGTAAACACAGATTATATGCTTGTGGAACGATGATTATGATTCCATATACATAACGTACGATATGATACCATATATTCTAGTAGTGGAAAATTTTAATTATAAATAACATCCATCACAAATCACAATACACATTTAAGCATGTGCGTACGGAGAAAACCAAAAAAAATAGTTATCTACCTAAATAACTAACAAATTTCATTAAATTTTTCATATATGAGTGAATTATATTGCATCGTAGTTATCAAATGATGATATTAAAATATTGAAAAAGAAATATAGGATAAGGAGAAAAAAATCGTATCCTGTTATCCTGTTTAATATGTTCTAATTCTAAATATTTATTTCAATATACTCCTGTATAAATATATCGTTTGTACTTTACTCGAACATACACATAACGTAAAAATAATATTTATTTATAGTGAATATTTTCACATAGTGAAACAAACTGAAGGAATATGTTTAGATTGCGTACACAAAAGCAAAATAATCAAGGAATAAAAACAAAAATAAAGTACCGATGAAAAGTAAATTTTCTTCCATACGTGATATACGAAGAATTTTTGAAAAGTTCTTTCGTCCTGCTTAACATAAAATTTTTCATTTTATCAAAATTCTTTTCAACAGACTTTAATTTTCAATTTTTCGTGTTTGAATGCATACACTCGTATGTTTAAATTGCAGTTATCATTTGCATAGAATGATTGTGATAAAATATATTTGATAATAATGCATTTTTTTATAAGATATATGCATGGCGTGTATCCATTTGATATTAATTCTGCAGAGAATTTGAAAATGTAAACAAAACGAATAACAAAATAAACAAATAGATAAATAAACATATAATTATTATTATTTTTTTTTTTTAGTTTTATTGTTTGGTTATTTCTTCGAAAAGCTAACAGACCTAAACACAGAAAAATGTTCATAGAAATTCGAATGAAACACAACAAATAAACAAACAGCAACATTGTGAATAGCAACAAAGTCACCGAACTTTTGTTTTGTACAATAAATAAACGAAAAGTATAAACTATTTTTGAGAGTCAGAGAGAGGTTGATGTATACCAGTTTTGTTATAAATGAAAAATGAAAATTTAAAAAAATATTGTACAATAAAAAATATCATTTTCTTTAATAATTTTACGAATGTATATCATATGCATCTACAACATACTAAAATACGTTCACATTATAGTATACAAAATATACTGGTATCTGCTATGTTAAACGACTTCCATTAGTTTTGCCAACGTATACCACGTAGATGTGTAACCATACATGTATCTATAACTCAGAAAATTTAAAAAATAAATAGCAATAAACATATTTTTTTTTGCAAAAATACAAGTATATACGACAGACTCAATATGAACATGGATGAATTAAATTTTCAAAAAAAAAAAAAAAAAAAAATAAATAAATAAATAAAAGTTTACACAAACATTTTTACGAATTAAGACGCATTCATACCAATAAATCTGTGTACTGCATTGTATTTTATTTTCATTGTCCAAAAAAATTTGTTCTACTACTACTCTGCTTACCACTCATACAACTATCTACTATCACTGTTTATTATCAAACAACAATTACTGCTGCAACAATGACTATACAACTATTATATTCTACAGCTCTACAACCATAGTGAGCTTGATACCATAACTAAAACTACGACTACGATCTACCATACTGTCAATGTTATGAAATCTTTTTGCATTTTTTCTGCACTATGCACTTTTATACTTTTTATGAAAAACAAAAAAAAAAAAAATTGGCTAATAGACATTATGCAGACAAAAATTTTCATTTATTCATTTGTATAAATAAAAAAGTTCATAACAGTACAATGTTTAGCATTTAAGGATCTGAATATAAATGAGATAAATTATTACAATAAAAACAACAACAAAAGAAAAATTGAATAAATATTTTGTTTTGTATTAAAACAATTCATTTTATTTTATCAGTGTGAGTTTGGTAGTAGATATAAGAGTAGCAGTGGCTACCATATTGATAGCTTTTTATGTTGCACAATTAGAGTAAATTATTAATTGAATTAATTAAATTAAAAAAAATATATTTTTTCTTATGTTTTCTTTAAAACAAAAATTGCTTGCAAAATGAATTATACGTGATTTTAATTTAATTAATTATGGATTGTATTTTATATTATTAATCATTTTTTATATTAAAGTTTGTTTAAAATTATTTTTTTATAATTTTTAAAGCGGCTACACCAATTTATAATTTTCATCATTCAAACCCACAAAAAAAAAAGTCAAAAAAAGTGGTAAACTCTATTTTCTCTTTTTTATTTCAATTTTTCGAATACATATAACCACAATATGTACCGTATGAAATATTGGAAAAATTTAATGATGCAAAACCATTACGAAAAAAAACAAAACAACAACAACAACATTCCTATCGTATAAGCGTATAAGTAAGAGTGCACTATTATAGGCGTGTGTGTTTTTTTTTTTTTTTCTCAATTTTAAAATAGATTTTATAAAACCACTTATGTTTACACATACGTAATTTAAACTATAATATACATACATACATATATTGATATGCATCCACATTCATATACAAATTCACACATGTATATTAATGTACATTTGGTTGGATAATACTCGTAGGATATACATATGTAGTAAAAGTTCAACCATTAAATAAAAAATTTTTTTTAAAAAAAATTATTTAAAAAAAAATATAATGTATCTTGAGTTCATTAAAAATGAAAGAAAAAATAAAAAATATATAAAGTAAAATTGAAATAAAATAAATAAATAAAAATGTTGAACATAAACGATTGCACAAAAATAATAAAAGATACTCAAAATTAAATGAAGTGTAAAATTTAATTTAATTTATCGAAATCTGTATTACTCGTATTATAAGTATTTACTCTTAAATATAGAATATGTAAGTACATATGTATAAGGATCTTTACACATGTGTGTTAAGTACTAGTTTACAAATATATACTCAATATACAAAAGTATATGTAGGTACATGTAAAGAGTGATATGTAATTTTATATCGAGTGTTCATATTGATAATAAATTCTAAATATGATTGCAAAAATGTATAACGAACGATGCAATCGATGTAGTACATACAAGTATATGTGAGCTATAAAATTTCATATCTACTATGTATTTTTTTTTTCCAATAAATTTTTCTGTAAATATCTTTTAAACGTGAACAGTACATTTGTATGTCTGTGATTTTAACTTCTAATAAATTCCAATAAATTAGGTAATTCGATTAATTTAAATTGCATATTAAACTCTGTTATTTTACATATTGTGCAATTCTTGAAACACATGCGTGGGAGATATAGGCATGTTGCATCTTTCTAAACAAGAATTTAAGGACTAAGGTAGTTGGGCCATTAAAGTGAAATTAAAGGAGCAACATAGAGATGATAGGACAGAGCACCAGAATATTGAATTTCTAAAGATTTGAAATTCAAAACTAAAGGGAGTTATTTTTTAAGCAAAGGTTCTTGCATGAGATGTTGTGCCTTTAAGAAGAAGACTAAACTCAGTCATAATTCAACAGTTTTATGAAAACTATAATACATAATACGATAAAGAGTCTGAGTTAAAAATAATTATATTTTTCAAAGCCTTGAGAACAATGATATCAGCTTTGAAATTGTCTCCTGAAGTTAAGTTGTATTTATTTGAAATAATCTATGAAAACAAACCCAAGAATGCATTACAACCTTTTTATCCATTGTAAGATTTAAAATCATTAATGATTTTAGTTGTTATTTTTTAACTATTTTCTTATATTTTTGCTAAAATACTTTTTCGTTATTATTCATTTGACTTTTTCTAATTGTTCTACCCATAAATACATATTATATTCTAAGTATTAATTTTTTAGCATAATGTTTCTACTTGCATTACGTAATGATTTTTATATACTACTCCATTTTTGTTCTCTCTTTTATTCTCATACATGCTCTCATACCTTATCTATTATTTATTTAATTTGTATTTTTTTCTCTTTTATTTTTCTTTCAATATTTTTTAGATGCTCATAAACTTCACAATGTAACATTAACAATTGAACCGATATGGATACGACGTGGTCAAAGTGTACGTTTATATTGTAATTACAATTTAAATGGTGATCCATTATATGCAGTTAAATATTATCGTGGTCATTTAGAATTTTATCGTTATTCACCATCTGAGAATCCGCCAGCAAAAATTTTTCCATTTGCTGATATTAAAGTTGATGTAAGTATTCAAAAACACAAATACCTATAATTAAATGAAAATGAAAATAATATTATTACAAATTTAATTTTTTTTTTTGTAGATGATGTCCACATCATTTAAAATAAACATACAAATACATATGCAATAAATTCATTTTTCACGTATACATATTTATTGTTTGAATTTTTATATTATATACTACACTGTTTGTGTTATCAATTTTTCTGTTTTACAATATTTTAAAGTTTCGAAAGATTTAAAGTTATATCGTACCATTTATCCATGTGCTTTTAATTCATAAAATACAAATATATATGAAAAATGTTGTATTTAAAGGATACGTTTGTGCAATATTGTATGCTGTGTATTAACTGTTAAAAATGCATAATTTTTGACGAAAAGTGTAAATTGTTGAGATCCTTATGTATTTTGGTTCGGAATTTCTCTTGAATTTTTATCAAGACCACTTTTGCACTTATTCTCGTACATGTTCTATGTCCTTTACTTAACAACAATTTAATTCTTTTGATTTTTGTATTCGTTCTAATTTTCGTATATGTACAAATTAAATCTAGTTTCATTCCAACTAATCCAATGACAAGATCAGCATTTATAATTGAACAAAAAAAACGCATAAACATGAAATTTATCTGAATATTAATTTTCTGGTTTCTCATTTAGCTTAAAATGCAAAAAAAAAATGAAATTACTGGTTTTTTTTTTTTCATTAATTATAAACGAACTGGAACGAACTTTATCTTCAAAGTTATAAAGAATATATAATCATATAATCTTAACCTTTTAATTAATTTGGTTTTCCCTTAAACAAGAAATAAAATAAATGAATAAATAAATATGTAAGAAAAAAAGTAACGAAAGAAAATGAAAGGAAAAATATACATATATTATATACATATGTATATGTATAAAAATAATCCTTTATTAACATCATTATCCCTTTACCATTTTTCCATACTACAAAGTACGTTACTATATACATTGGCATTTTTTTTCTTTAGTGTTATTCAGCAATTTTTACATTTTCTAATCACTTCAAATTTAAGGCAAAACAAAACTATTTTTTTTTTGATACAATATTTTCCTAAAAAAATAGAAAAGGGAAGATTTTTGCTATTTTCATTATACAATCATTTTGTTTTCATTTTGTTGTTTGTGTTTTTCTAAAAATAATTTTCCTACAATTTTAACAATTTTAATTTTTGTATTATTTTTGGCAAGTTTGACTGATATTGTGTTAAATAAAAATAAACTAAGAAAACATTTTTTTTTTATTTTCATTCTAAAAGTCATCCCTAAAATGATTCAAAAAAAAAAAATAAAATAAGTACAAAAAAATCGTTGGTCCCTTTATTTTTTTGCATTTCATTTTTCAAAGTTAATTCCTTACAGGGTTTATTTCGTTTTATTTTTTTTTTTTTTTTTTACTGATAAAAATCTTTCTCATTCATTTTAAAAAGAGAAAAACTTTTCTGAAACCATATAAAAAATAAAGAAATTATAAGAAAAATAAATGAAATGCTTTAAACTAATTACAATCCTTGACAACATGGTAATTTTTGAAAAAGTGATTCATTGATTAAATTTTTATCATGGATCAGTATATTACTATTTGTCTTGGTAAAAATTTCTATATTAAAAATTATGGTAACATTTTTCTTTTCTTTTTTTTTTGGAATAAGAAATTTAAAATTTTTTGTAATGAATTTAATAGTTACACATTTCTGTGCGATGTGATTTTGGAAAGAAAATTTCTCAAAAATTTTACATAATAATTTTCATTTAAAAAGGATAATGAATTTTTTTTTTTTTTTGAAAAGTAAAATTTTTATAAATGCAAAAGAACTTTAATTAGTAATTTTAACGGACTAGGAAATGTAAACTACCTGCCATAACGTAATAATGAAAACAATCAATACTCGAAATTATTCAAAGTACTTTTAGAATCAATATTTTTACACTATGCATTAATTTTAATTACTTTTATTTGATTTTTAAAAATATTAAATTACTTATAATACAAAAAATTTGAAATCTAATTAATTTTCCTTTTTAAATGTAATTACAAATTAAATTTCTTAAATTAAATTTTATTCATTTTCATGTAATCAGAGAAATAAAACTCTTTCATTTTCTTAAATAAAAAAAAAAAGAAAAGAGAAAAAACAAAATTTAATTTTAAAATCAAAATGAAAATAATACGAGTATAGTAGGTATCTACAAAAGAGAACTTATTATAAAATGAAATTTATTTAATGGAAAAGTTTCAAATTGTTTTTCTTTTATATAGGAATTTCAAATCTCTTTTTTTTTTCTTGTAAAATGTAAATGTATACATACACATTTTGTATGAAGACCAGTATACTATATTCGTCATTCTAGAAGGAAAAGAAATCAATTAATTCATCATTATAATTATACAACATTTAATAAAAGTATACTACTTTTACTACTTACAATCGTTGTAGTAAATGAAAAGTAAAGACACATACCAATTTTATTTCATCATCCAACGAAACGACGAAATTTTAAACGAGAAACAAAATATGTATATAAACATAAACAAAAATTTTCGAAAAACTTTTTAAACAAAATTTCAAATTACATACTATTCCATAGATTTCCCAGACGATATAATGAATTCAAGTTTTATTTATATTATTTTTATTTGATTTTTATTTTTCATAAATAAGATGATAATATTTCATTTATTCGCTAATATTTACATTCCTCCTATCGCAAATAGGACTAGTATTTTGTTTTTAGAAGTAGTAATGCTTCCTTTTATGATCAAAACATTTCAATATAAATCATTTGAAAATATCCTAAAATATTAAATCAATTCTATTTTCATTCATTATTCATTTCGTTTTTAAAAGGATATATGTACATAGCTACTAAATAAATAAAGTAATTAAAATATTTAACATTTAGAATACCACTGCTATCTCTAACAATTTAACATAAAATCAATTCCATCATACTCATCATCATCATCATCATCATCATAATCACCAACATTATCATCGACTTCATACCGTTGTGAATTTCTATTCATTTCAAATTAATTACTACACAAAATTTAGAATACAAATACAGACTTTCTAAAGATTCGTTGGTGTATAATGTAAACATTGAACAAAATATATACACAATCTATCTTCATCATTCATCTATACTTCTCTCTCGACAGTAGTAATAGCGTAATAGTAATAATATTATTCTGAAAGTGTTGTAATTATACGCGGTCATCTATTTATATATCTTTGTGTTATATGTATATAGATATCGATATAGTATACAAATTAACGAATACAAATTCAAATCTTTCGAAAATTATAAATCAAATTGAATCTCTATGCCTTTACAAATGATAATATCATTGTATGTATATGTATGTATGTATATATATATTTTTCATTAAATTTTATTGGAGTAAAATATTTAGATGGGTATTCTACAATTCTGTGGTGTGGCATAAATACACCCTTCAAAATAGAAAAATATTTATAATAAGATAAAGACGACAAAAAAAAAGAAAATAATAATAATAATAAATACGAGTAGTTGATATAATAAAAGGATAAAATAAATTTTCTTTTTCCAAATCACAGATTTAATTGAATTTCCGAGAAAATACGAATAAGGAAACCAACAAGGTGTATTCAATTCAAAATGCAAAAAAAAAAAACGAATTTGAAAAAAAACTTAGAAAAATAAAATGAAAAGAATGAATATTACAAACAATGATGTCGTTGATAATGATGACAATTAAAGGGGACGATAAAAATGTTATACGTGATAAGAAAATATAATAACGCATTACCACTGCCATCGACTACGATATGCTACCAACCGCACCCACTCTACTACTTAGTACGGTAGTACAGTGGTAGTATGTAGTATCATAGAAGAAATCTCTTTTCAAATGTTATTGCACTCATTCATGAGTGGTTTTTTCTGTTTGTTTGTTTTTTTTCCTTTTTTTCTTTATTTTTATTTTTATTTTCATTTATGTTTTTCTCTTGTACCCTTACAAATAATAATATAAAATGTACAAAAGTCAAGGAAAAATGATGAAACTTTTAGTAAAGCGAGCCAGTCAAGTTTTAGAAGGAAAAGAAAACAAAAATATAAAATCACTATCACCCCGTAATCCAGATACATTTATACCTTCTTCTATTTGTATGTGTACGTTATCTTTTAAGAAGAAAAATCAAAACAAAGACTATAAAATGTAGAAAATGTTTTTTCTTTAAAATATATAATGCATGGGTATATTTTCTTTTAAATGGAACAAATTGACATTCTTAATTCTAGAAATATTTTTTCATTACG
The DNA here is from genome assembly GCA_951394055.1 of Villa cingulata. Taxonomy (NCBI): domain Eukaryota; kingdom Metazoa; phylum Arthropoda; class Insecta; order Diptera; family Bombyliidae; genus Villa; species Villa cingulata. The sequence goes on along the minus strand of OX596020.1, from coordinate 10,942,365 downwards.
ATCAAAGTGAAATGAACGAAATGGAAATGAATGGAAATGAATGAATTAGTTGAGAGGGGCAGACGAGAAGAGAAATACGAGTACTACATGAATATAAACAAAAACAAGAAAATAAAGAAAATAAATGAAAGTACAATTCATACCTTTAGTTTAAATGGAGTAGTATGCACTGTGTCTACAGCTACACAATACACAATACCAAGTTTTTCTCTTCTCCTTCTTATTCTTTTTCTATTACTTAATTTAAGGGTATAGACTATAAAGATAAAGCATAAAACACCAAAAATAAAAAAAATAAAAAATGAAGATAAACGAAGCAAAATAAAATAGAACTTCTAGTTAAAGATAAGGAATATAAATTTCTCAGAAAAAAAAATGAAACAGAACCATTCATAAAAGTGTACACAAATAAAAGGTAATGAGAAAGAAAAATCATTTACGAATATAAAATTTTCACCAAGTTATATATTGGTGTGGTGTGTATTTATACACTTTACCCTACTAAGATAAGAAATTTTATATCAAATAATGTGATAATTCTCACTAAAATGTATTCATTTCAATTTCAATTTATATACGAGTACTACCACTGCAGGAAAGTATGAATGAATCCAAAGCCAATTTTTAACAAACCAAAAAGAGAAAAATGAATAACTTTTAAATAACAAAAATTTAAAATACTCTAATTAACACGAATTATAATGAGAAAAAATTTAACGAAATCATTTCGATAGGTATTCAATTAGTGGATTAATAATGTAATAATTCATTATACAAATGAACAACAGAAGCTAATAAATGAAACAATTCATATTATACTCTGTTTGTACACTAATAATTAACACAATTTTTTTTTCAACATTAAAATGAACTATTACATTTCCACCATTCCATTCCACTTGTTATAATATTTACTACATTATTGTGAGTGTTATTTTTTTCTCTTTTTTTTTTTTTTGTTACATAATGAAAACATGTACGTATATTGAATTTATTGTCGCATAAATAAAAAAAAAATTTTAATTTAATATTTCAAAAGAAAAAAGAAAAAATTAATATACGATGGGATATTATATTTGTTAGTGTTAAGTCAAAATATTACATGATGCATACAATACTCGTAGATATAATGCTATGTGGTAAATGAATAAGTAATCGTCATATAAATATAATACGTTTATAGAGACTTTTTTTTGCGCATATTATATGCATTCACATCCCTTTTCATGTTTAATAAGTATAAAAAAATGTCATTTTAAAATTGATTAAAATCAATTAAAATTACAATTAATGAAATTTCGTAAAATGAAGCAAAACAAAAACGTTAAATAAACAAAAAACAAATATGTATGTATAAATTAAAAAATAATACACCTACACAGAAATACATACATATGTGTAAATTCAATTGTATTGATATTGATATAATTACTACCGGTGTATTTTCTTTTTATTTTAAAAATTACACAGTTGTTATACGTTATACCAGTTAGTTTATATACACAAAATGAAATATTCAAAATTGAATGTTTGAATATTCATTTCAGATTTTAACGATTTCTAGGATAATCGGTTATCTATATACCTAGATGATTCTTTTGTATAAAATTAAAAAAAAAAATATATGTCGGTACGTATTAATACGAATGTTTATAAAGTAATAATATATGCACGCATATATAAGTATACTATCGTATTACAAAGAATATACAATATTCTCTTTTTATTTTGTGAATGATTAAATATAGATAGTATCTATAATCGAAAAATTAATAATAATAAAAATATCAATTATATTAATAATGAAAATAAATTATGACATACTACAAATAATGTCATTAAATTCATTACAAAAATTTATCAGCGACAATTTACTGCATATTCATTTAGTATAAATGAATTTCATTTCCTCAAATTAAATTTAATTTAATGTAATGCCAGAGATGTGCTAATTACTAAATCAATCTACATAAACAAAACCAAATACATACATAACTGAAATGATATCAGATTAACATAATTACATATGTAGGTACACCGTATACAAGCATATACTTTTCGATGTTATTTTTTGTTTATACAAAATTCAATAAAATTTGTTATTTGATTCTGTTTTTTTTTCTTTTTTCATTAACTAAATAAAATAAATACACAAAAATATTCAAATTCAAATTATTTTTACAGTGAATTTTATTGCATTTCATTTTTGTTTATCACATATCAAAATGTTAATTTATATAAATACTTATGTTAAGTATATTACACACAAATTTTTTATTTATATTCATTTGATTCAGTGCAAATTTAACAATATAACAATAATCGAATCAATTTTTATTCTATTTTCTCTTCTATCTAAACATCTAAAAATCTAAAAAATTATAATAAGCCTAAGAGCAGAAACAGAGAAAGAAACTAAACGAACCATTTAAATTTATGAAAATATGTAATTCAAAATCTCATTCATACTTACTCATTCATATAATTATCGAACACAATTTGTATTTAATGTATAGATAGAGAATTAGAGTTTAAAATTTTGTTCTTTCTTCATGTTTGTTATAATACTAAAGATCTGTATCATTTATGTAACGTATTTATTTTTTATTGCAGAAATATTAACTGCTTTTGGTGATATTTTTATTATTTTGTTATCGATTTTGGCAACAAATTGAACAAGTAAAAATATTGAAATGTAGTAATAAAAATTTCATTTAATTTTGCCTAGAAGGTGGTAGAAGTAAAAAATTATTTTGAAACAACATAGTGTACAGCAACATATTAAATAAATTTGTAGTATTAGTTAAAAAGTTATGAAAGTGTAGTAGCTTTTTAAAATTTTCATGTACAATTTTATTGGGACCGATAAAATTTTTTTTGTCTATTTTATAAAATATGTGTATGTAGAATCGAAGATTTGCGTATATATGAAGCTCTATCTGTTTAAAATAAATTTGATCTTTCGAAATAACAAATAAATGACGAATGACGATGATGAATTATCTAAATCTCTTAAATTTTTTTGCCGAAAATAATCAATTATAGTTCGAATAAATTTTCAATAATTTTATGATTGACATAGTACGTATTTACAATATTAAACATTAAAGAATTTTTGAAATTCACACTTTGTAAAATGTTTTATTGATGAAGATCATTCATCAAAAATGAAGTACGCATCCTTTTCTATATTTCTAATGAAAATCCATTTTTTTTTTTTTATAAAAAACGACCATTTCATTTTTCATTTTAATCTTTTATCATGAAATTGACCTTTTCAAAATTAAGTGCTTTATGAAATTTTCTACTTTCTGATATAAAAGTTAAATGTAATGTACATATTTTCCAATCTTCAATTTAATTTCATAATTATGTTTTTTTTTTTCTATATCCATTTTGTTACATTACTTTTCAATTTCAAAATTATGTACATATGTAGTACTTTCATCCTATTATGTGATGCATTTGCACTTTAGATTTCAATATTATGAAATATCCCATTAGATAATATACATTTCATATACTTGTTTGTATAACAGCCTATGTATTTTAAACAGATTTATTTTTCATTTTATTTTCATTAATATCAAATCCAAACAGCATTATTATCATCGTCATTATTATCACCATCACTGCATCGCATCCATTAATATCATCATCGTTCTTAATCCTTATTATCATAAGCACTAAAATGTTTGGGAAGTATGAAAATTTATTTATTTTTGGAGATGTTTTTAAACTCATCATCATAATCATCGTCATCACTCTACATTATCTCTATATGTATACGAATGTTGGTAAAGGTTTTTATGCAATACTTAATACAGATTACATTTACGAGCAAATATACAAACATACATGAGATATACATAGATATTCTTAAATGTTATATGAAACGAATCTCCGATATTATTACAATCAATTTTCAATATTTACAGAAGATTTTTATATGAAATAAGAATTTTCATCGTTCCCACTTTATATTTTATTCACTTCAAATAAATTTTTTTTTAACGTTTTTTCAATCAAAAAAAAAACAAAAACTCATTCCTTTTGCCTTTTTATTTTTTCTGTTTTTACTTTCTCCTTCAATTCATATATATTTTTTTTAAATATGTAATGTACATATTTTTTGTTTGTCAATGCACATAAATACTTCTCATCATACGAGTAGGTATGTAAAATGTGTATATATATAAATTTAAAAAAAAAATAAACAAATAAATAAAAATACAAAATATGGGATTCTTCATTTCTTTTTGATATGTGAACTATAGACGGGAGTATACATAATATTTCGTTTGTCATATTCACATTTTGTAAGCTAAAATAACACTAAAAGGAAAATAATGTATAGAGAAACAAGACTTCATATAATACATATGTATATTGAACAGAAAATAAAATTGTCGAAAAGAAATTGCATTTATTTTCCTCTTCAAATTTTTTTTTTTTTGCTTTGCACATTTTCACATTTTCAAATATTATGTTATTTATCATATTGTATTTATTTTTATTTTTCTCTTTCATTCTCTTTTCAATGCATAACGTTACAGTTGACTGCATCAAATGCCACACAAGTAACACTTCGAAATGTCGGTTTTAGATTATCAGGAAATTTTTCATGTGAAGTAACAGCAGATGCTCCATCTTTTCATACGTCAGTTGCTTCGAGTGCATTGACAGTTGTCGGTAAGTGCAAAAATTAAAAAATAAAAAAAAATAAATATCTTTTTATTTTATTTTAAAATACATATATTTTTAACTTTAAAAATAACATATAAAACGTATATATACATGTGCATGCACATTTGTTAAATACAGAAAAATGATAATAAATATAGAGGAAAACTTTTTTAAAAAACTTTTTCGAAATATTTTCCTCTTCATTTATTGATACGTTTGTATATATTTTTTTTTGTCCTTTTTGTAGGATTTAATGCATGTTTATATATTTTTTTTTTCATTGTATTTGTATTTCATTTTTGGTCCACAAGTAGTGCTGTGTATTTTATTTTTGTCATAGTAATTTTTTGGTTCTTACTATTGATATGCTCTTCGAATGAATAAATCAAACTTTTCTCTTTGTTGTTTGCAATGAAAATTGCTATACAACGTTTCATTTTTGTTGAGTGAAAAAAAAGAAACTGAAACGTACAAAAATAGAAATCAAATGAAATTCTCATTACTTTTGCTTTGAATTAAATGCTTTACTAATTTATTAAATGGAAAATGTATAATAAATAAGTGATTCAGTGAATTACACAACAGTTAATTGTATGTATAAATGAAACTATAAAAATTTCATAAATTTTGAATTCGTTACAATATCATTTTTCTCCATGAGAAAACTTTTATTTTTTCGGAAATATATGTATATAAAAAGGAGAATAGAAGAAATCAATTAAAAAAATAATTTTTTTAAAAAAAAAAAGTAAATTTATCTACCTTTATTTCCAATAAGTTTGCTTATTAAGCAGTTTATTATAATGATTCCGATTCAAAGTAAAAAGAAAATCAATATCCTTATGACACTGTAATTTTGTATACTGCATTTATACACAAATTACTTTTCAAGTACTTACTTATGTGCATAATCTGTTTGATTGAAATTATTAAATTTTCATTAAAATTACATTTAACTGGGATTAGAATATAGTTAAATTGCAAAAATATTTAATTTCAAATTATGTATCATTTATTATTATTGTAAAGTATTTAAATTCGAATTATCCTTTAATTATTTTATGTACTTATAACTGTATATGTTCATTATTCATTATATGTATGTGTTATAGTGAAACTCAAACAGCTATTTACCTAGCAGCTATGAAACAGCAGTGTACTTAATAAAAAAATAATAAAAATTTTAAAAAAAATTATTCCCTCAAAGGACTTTTGTGTATTGTGTATATACTTCTGTGTGGATATCTCTGTGTATGTGTTTGTAGATTTCTTTTTTTTTCGTTATTCTTCTTTATTTTCTTATATTTCTTCTTAATTAGAAATTATATTAAAATCCTTTAATTTAAAACTTAAAATAAACTGTAAACTAAAATCGCTCTATTTAAAAAAACAAGAAAAAAAAAACCAAAACCTTCTAAGTTAAATAAAAATGTTTTTGTGTATTAGTACGAGTATACTTGTATGGGCATTGAATCCTTAAAATTATTTTTATAAACTGTATCGTATCTATATGTGTGTAAAGTTATTTAAGTTAAGTTAAGTAAATGCGAAATTATGTAACTGAGTGCATAGTACTAGTACTATTATAGTACTGAGTGTTAGATACAAAGTACATCTATTCTATACAAATATTACGTGTTAGCCATACACATCATTATATAAACATTTACATTCACATACATATATAAGTACAAGATAGACAAAAAGTTAGTTAGTTGTTATTATTAAAGAAATTAGCCCTTTGATACATAGAAGAAAAATTATAATTTTCATTTATTCATCCAATTTTATATAACATATACACGTTCATTTACATGCGGATATATCACCGATTATAAAATGTAATTATATAAAATCATATACTTACTTTTGTGTTTTTATCCTTACACATATACATACAAACTAATATGCATGTTCAAATTTTTATTGTGTTATGTAATACACCAACATGTAGAAAAAACAAAATACAAAATACTTACTATATATATATATATATACATATATATAAAAAAAAGGATAAACTCTAAATAACTTTTTCGCTTATCTCATTTTATTTTCGACTCATTCTAAGAACTAAATAGTGTGTATGAGTATGAACTGTATATGTAATGTATGTATGGGTATATGTTATGATTTGTATATAGTATTATAAAAACAAAATTCAGAAATAGGATAATAAAATCTAGATATCTAGCTATATATATATTTATATAAGTAAGTTTATGTATACACACATATTCCATGTACACAGAAACAAATGTATGTAAATATTTGACTGTATTATGAAAAAGATATACATATAAACAAAAGCAAATGCACATAGTATACTAAAAACCAAAAAAAAAAGGATTTAAAAAATAAAACTCTGACACAAATCTTTAAATCTCTCCCCCAGGATACGAATACATATATATATGTGTGTACTAATGTATGTATGTATTTACGAGTATATGTTGTACATGAAAATATATATAAAACAAAAAATACGCGAGTATATGTACAAATGTATCTATATGCGTTTATAGTTAAGTACAGTGTGTACAAGAAAATATATGTACATATTCGTATGTTCGCGGTAAAATTACTTTGCTTGCATATATAACGCATAAGTATATTGCGTTTGTATATCGTGTATTGCATATAAATTCCGACATATACACTAAAAATGTAATTTTTTTTCTGTACTCGCATTTTCCTTTTTTTTTTTGCCACGATGATGATGATGATCATGATGATGATGACGATGATTATTCTTTTTCGGAGTCGTTTTTATATGTGTAGTTTATGTTGGTTTTGTTATTGTGTTTGTTGATTATTTTTATTATACGATTTTTTTGTTTATATCATTTTGAATCTATATACGAATTGTATCCTTTTTGTTTTCGATTTTTCATCTTCATTTCTTTTTTTTGTTTTTCATTCATTTTTATTTTTGCTTTATCCCTCAACACATTTATGGGATTTTATCATTTTTGCTGTTTTTTGTTTTTTTTTTTTTTGTACGTCGTATAGAGTTTTATTTTTATTAAAGCGCTAATCCCTTAATACATTCTCTCTGTATGGCAGTTAAAATGCAATTTCTATTGCAATTTCCTTTATCTACATTCATTCTTTTTTTGTTGTTGCTTAATTTTGTTTTGTTTATTTTCCATTTATGAAATAATCATTTCTACTTGATCCGAAATAAGAATACTTCAATTACCTCTAAAATTTTATGTAAATAAATATAAAATCTATCCATTTTATGTTCTTAAGCTTTCATCTTTGACTGTAAGCAACTCTCAAGTGTTATTAAATCTGAAGATACTCATTTTATACCTTTTACATTTTTAGTTGAAAATCATCTCAATAAATAATAATTTTTCGAAAATCCGCTTCTATTTAGTGCTGACTTAAGATCAAAATGTTTAAAAAAATACATTTTTTGGATATTTTACTGAGATAAATATTTATTTTAGTATTTTTGTCTCATATGCAGTCCACTTAAACTATCACGAAATTCATTGCAAATAACTATGTCCTAAACGCTAAACAAGAAAAATACAATATACTCATCTAGATTTTCTTCATTTATTTTTTATTTGATGATAAATTTTATTCTCATTTTTCATTTTGTATTTGTATTTTTGTTTGGTTTTTTCCTATCAACATTTAACAGATTTATGACCAACTAACTACACATATTCTGTTTGTATTCTCAATGATATTGCATAAAAACTTCAACTTTAACCACTCCTCAATATAAGAGTGTACATATACGAGTACATATAATATAACTTTCGTAAATAAGGAAACGAATAAAATGCCGTGATTCAGAAAATATATGAGTGTATAAGTGTGTTGAGATTTCCCACACCTTTAATTGCTTTATTTGACAGATGAAATAATTCTTTATTTTTCTGTGTATTGTTGCTGTCGTGTTCTTGTTTCTTTTTGTTTGTTTATGGTTTCGTTGTTTTTTAAATTATGCTTTACTGTATACCTACTAGAAAATAATCAAAAAAAAAAAAAAAACACAAACTGTAGTATATTTTACCAGTTCTACTAAGTATAGAAGTTTATAAAATTCTAGATTTTGAAATAATGGCAAAAAAAAAACAGCAATAAGAGAGAAAATAAAATAAATTTTACTTGGAATTGTACAACAACATCATTTCCTAGTTGTACAACATGTGTATAAAAATTTGTTGAATGAATACGAAAAAAACAGAAAACAAAACTAAACATAAAGAAAAGTAAAAAAAAAAACTACGCAATCATATAAAAAAGAATGCAATGATTAATCACGCTTCAATGGATGTGAAGGAAACCATAATAGAAAATGACAATAACAAAAGAAACTACGATACTAGAAAACTACAACTACATGAGTATACAAATATTAGACAAAATATACTCGTATAGTGTACACAATACGATTTATAATCAAAGCTTTAGAAGAAAAAATATAGAAAATTTCAGAGATTTTCATTACATATATTTTTTTGTACATATCTTATATTTTCTGTTTTGATTACTTTCACACACATGTACATACGAGTACTCGTTCATCAACAAATACAAAATATTCACTCTATATACGTCCATACATGTACTACTATAATGTCAGATAAATAAGGACTCTATTTTTCATGGCTTTTTCATACATTTTATTTTATATGAAAAAAAATTTTCTTTTTATTTGTTTTTTTTTTTTTTAGATTTCAAATTAATATACAATACACGTAGATATATACGTACATGTGTATGTACAAACTGAATACGATTGCATAGATATTCGTAGTATATGAATAAATGAACAGTATACATTTATAATGTACTGAGTACTGATGTACACTCATCAAAATTATGATTAAAAGATTTCATTTTGACGTATGACAATTCTGTTTTATATGTCTGGGTATGTCGGTAATATTTCATCCAACAAAGTAAAGCATAAACAAAAAAAAAACAGAAAAAGAAAATCAAAAATACAGAAAAAATAAAAATAAAATGATATATGCATGTAAATAGAACACAACTCAATTAATATAAGGATCATCTTTTCTTTCTTACAGAACACATATTATACGAGTATTATTTATATTTTTCATTTTGTCCTTTTGTTATTATTATTTTAATCACATTCTTGTGTCATGTACACTGCTAAACGTAAATAAATGACAAAGAGTTTTCCAGAAAAAAAAAAATGAAAATGAAAATAAAATTTCTTGAACTGTCAATTGTTAAAATTTTAATGATTTCTCAATAAATTAAAATATTTTTCTGATGGTCTGATTCTCTAAAATCCGTACCGTACGTATATACCAATTTGATGCTTTTAAGATTGTAAAAATTGTACGTTCTGTTTGTAAAATTTTAACCAGAATAAGAAAAAAATTCAAAAAAAATTAACAGGAATAGCTTCATAGTTGGAGAAATGAACTTTCATACAGAATGTACCGGGTTTGAAATCCTAACTAAACGCACTACAATCTCTTTCAAGACGATCATTTACTTGACTTTTTGATGAACAACTGGATGATATAGCTGATGAAATAAATTATTGTTTTATCATAAAAATTGAAATAGCACATAGAACCCTAAATTGAATAGAACGTTCACTTTTTCTTGCACCTCAATAGCACTAAATAGCTCTAGATGAGCCATGGGTTTTACTAAAGTGATTTCTTGACTTCTTATGTGGCTTAGACAGATTCATGATACTTGAGTTACTTTACTTGTCGTCAGAAAGTAGACTCGAAAGAGTATTTCTAATCTCTTTCTATTCCTTCAAAGCTGAGAAAAATTGGGTATCATGAAAGTACTTCTCTTCTTTACCTTTTCCCAACTTTTGCCTTGGACGGAAATTGAACTAACGATCTCGAGATCATTAGGCCAGTTGCTCCACCACTGACCCACCGATCCCCCCAGAACATTCATTTAAATATAGGAACTTAAAATCGTGATCAGAATCCAAATTTTATTCAATGATGATCACACTTTTTTTTAGTCGTCAGTGTCTATAATATCAAAGTGAACATATTATAGTAAAAACCATTAGCATTAAAGGATATCAGTAATGAAATGTTCTTTCATATTATACGAGTATCATCATATCCATACAAAAGCACATCTTTTGAAGATGTTATATATCACATTTTGTGGTACATGTATCGTATATGTTTGTGGATATGCTTTGTACAAAAGTGAATTTTTTTTTCTTTAATTGATAAAAGTGTACACACATATTATACGTAATCCTTGAATAATAACCAAAATAAATATAAACAAATGAAAGAAGAAAATATTAATTGAAAACTTCACATAAGTGAACAAGTACTTACATACACTGATACGAATATGATACAGCACACTTTACCATCATCAACAATTTAGATGTATGTACATATGTGTTTAATATGTAACCATCAATATCGTTGGAATGATGATATTACTTTTAATTGTATATATGAAAAAAAAAAACACATGTTTTTACTGCTTACACTTTATCTTCTTTATACTCGTATATTATTAAATGTGTACACTTTTATTTATATTTCGTTTTTGTTTCGTTATATTTTTTTCTTGTTCGATTTATTTTTTTTTTTTAATTAACATTTCATCGAAAAGCAACAGTGCGGTTATAAAATTGCAAAATCTTTAAAAAGGATTTGATATATCAAGCTATGTAAAATACGGATATGTTTACTGAAAGGATTTTATTATAGTTTGTTTGAACATTTTCAGAATATTCTTCATTTTCCTTTTACAAACAAATGATGAAGTTATCAAATTTTTTGACACTGTACTCATCTCGTTACCGTGCAAAATATTGTATCCTCTTTCGAACAACATAGAAAAATAAACATTAGCAGATAATTTTGTGGATTTATCCATTTCCAAATATAATTTTCATTCTATCATTATACTGAAATTTATCATGATCCTTTAGTTTAGTATAGATGCTGATACATATATGAATTTATCTTTTTTGTCATGTATTCGTTTCTCTGCTATTTTATTTTTCTTTCTTTTACTTTGGAAACATTCCAAAAAATTTCCTATAGATGGATGCATGTTAAGTTTGCAAATCTATATTTGAACTTAAACCATAAACGTAAATATCTCGAATCGTGAACAGAATTATTGATATTCATTGATATTTTTTCAATTAGAATGTAATGATGCTCCTCTTATTCATGCATAATCTACTCTTAAGCAAGAATTCGTATTTGAATGCTAATATGGTACACGACAAACACGAAAAATCAACAAACAACATTTCATACTTGTTTCTCTTCCTCTACCTTCCTCTACTATTTACATTATCTTCTATACACATCTTGTTTACTCGTATTTTCATTGTTGCGAATAATGTACATGATAAAGCAAGAGAAATCAACTAACAATATTTAATACTTGTTTCTCTTCCTCTACTCTATACATGCTCTTCTATACATCATGTGTACTTGTATTTTTATTTTTCAGAAGAACTTGATTTTCTCCGTCAGTAGAATGCGAATATCGTAAACAAAAAGCAAAACACGCAAAATCATCTAGCAACATTTTAATAATTCCTCCTCTACATCATACATAAGAAAATTCGTTAAATGTTTTCCGTATAATAGTTATATTTTGTATATCATTTCGAATAGTCATTTATTTTATATTTTTCTTCTATTTATTTGGAATCAAAAAACCTTTTTAAGTATTTTTCTTTTTTTATCACAAAAATTTATCAGAATTTTATTCAAAACTATGAATAAAGTATCACTTATCATGTATCACTTATACTTTAAGTATTGTTTCAATTTTATCTTCTCCATCAATAATTTTTCTCAATTTTTGTCGCATTTTGTTTTTTTTTTTTTTCTGTGAAGTGTTCATGTGAAAAACGTTAAATTTATTACGTTATTGACAGACTACAGTCCCATTTAAAATTTATTTATTTATTTTTTTTTTTTTTTTTTTTCTAAAATATCGTTGAAATTCGTGTCAACTTTATTTCTACAAAATGAGAAAGTGTTCACTGATAAAAATCAAAAAAACAAAATCAAAGCATAACAAAAATAAACACTAACATTATAATGCGAATCTAAAGTACACTAAATAACTAAATATAAATAAATAAGGCACAATCGTCCTATTACGAAAAATGTGAGTACATAAATACCGAGTGTCTATAAATTTTTCAACATTCAACACGAGAAAAAAGTCAATTATTATCAGTATTGCTACTTATCAAATATAGCAAGCAACTTTCTTATCTGTTTTTTTTTGTTTGTTTTTCGAAGTTACTGTTGACATATTTTATTCATTTACAATTATCTTGTTCGTTTGTATTGTTTTTTTTTTTATCAATACAGCACATACAAATGTGTATATACAATGAGTATTAACATTAACAACCTATCATTCGATATAAATATAAATCCAGTACCTCTCAGATAATCATTTAATATCATCTTGATATAGTATCCTTGATATTCGTATAAAATATAAATGTTCTTGTATACGCGTGTATCCACTACAATTTTTTATCACATCATTTCAATAAACGACAAGCAAAAAAAAACAAAGAACCAAAAATCCAAAAACAAAAAAAGGAAAATGAAAAAAAAAAACGATAAAAATACGACACTACATAATACCACCACAACAGCAAAAGCATAAAATTTCATATTTTAGTGAAGATAAAAACAGAAACAACAAAAATGAAACAAAAGTAAGGACAAGGATATTATAGGAAGTGGAAACAGGAAAGAAAAAAAACAACAATGAATATATTCAAAGGACAACTTTAAGATTATAGGTTTTCAAATATAAATTTTTCAGCAAAACAAAAACAAGAAAAAAAAATGAATAAAAAATAACACTAAAATATCTAAAGTATTACTAACAAAATAAAATAAAATATAAGAAAGAAAAAAACATTGATACTAGCAGAACAAAAAAATATCATGCCAGGAACTCTAACTGACAAGAGATTTGTTAGACTGTGATTAATAGTCAAATTGGGGAGAAAATAATATACGAAAAGCGTAAAAAGCCAGAAACATCTAACGACATTACATTAAAAAAAAAAAGAAAAAAAAAGAAGAAGAACATGAAAACAGTAAAAAGTCAATGATAGAAAAATTATCTGTGGAAGGCACTTTATCGTTTCAATATCGCCGGCATATCAAATCCATATAGGACAACACCGAAACAAACGAACGAAAAAAAAAAAAAATCAACCAAAATATAAGGACTAAAGCTGTATATATCTAAAAAATTGTTTAGTGTTCAATTTTCTTTTTCCTTTTTTTTTGTAACTTTTTTTCTGTTTATCTTTTCTTTTTATTATCCCTAAAGTTTATTTACTGTCTAAACTAAGGACGAAACTTTGTTTCTTCTCATTTCAGTTTATCGTTTATTTATTTATTTTCATTTTTGCTTTTTTCGTTTTTCAACTCATAAAATTTTAACGAAAATCCAATGAAGTGTACATTACAACTTTACCTAACATAAAATTTTCATTCGTTTTTCATTTTTTTTGTTTTTTCATTATGCCTTCTATACATACTGTTTTTCTTTATAAAAAATCTCAAATATTTGATTATTATTTGGATTCCAGACTAAAATACCATCGATATAACAGTAATAATAAGAATAATAATAATAAAGAAACAAACTCATGTACATGAAAGGCTATTTCGATTTCGATTTTCATTTTTATCCAATATTATGCGGTTTCTAAGAAATCATAAAAGAAATTAAAACAAAAACAAAAAAAATAAATAAACATCAATGGTATTCGTATCGTATTTTACACACAGTACTTCACTGAAAATATACTAGAGTGTACACATAGTAAACGAGAATATTAAATAAACACAGCACAAGTCAAAGAAACTGACAAAAACAATGAACAGAGAAAATCAAAAAACCAAAAAAAAAAAATGTCTTTTCTTCGAATGAAATAGACGAAAAGAAATATTCCTTTTTATCCTGAACATTTTTATTTTCTTTCATTTTTAGTTGGTTTAGTATCTATATTTTCAGAAATCAGTGATTTGTTCTAAAAGTTTTTCTGGTAAAAGTTATAAGCATCCTAAAATTTATATAACCTACAAAAAGCTAACATTATGTACACATGTATATATTCAAACATAAGCATGTAATGGTTCAAGAGTAGAGATGCTCTTACAAACGAGGAAGTGGCTTTTCTTTTCATCGCCTTTTATCTGCCGTTTAATTTTTTCTTTTGTTTTTCATTCATCGTTTCGTATACATGTACATACGCACACTGAAAACTTATCGTATCGTATTTCAATATATATAAAAATGATTTGATGATATTAGCGATATAGTATATATTGTATTCTATGTTATGTATATTTAGAGATGAAAGGATAAAAATATTCCATTCAAATTAAATCGATTACGAATATTTTTATGCTGACACATTACAATGATGACAGACAAAATTGAATCGAAAAGTAATCAAAAATTATGTGTATAGAACGATCAAAATAAAAATAATGAAACTATAAAAAAAAAACGCTAAAGGATAATGATTGTATGTATAGTAAAACAGTTTTCATTCATAGGATTCAGCTGCGAATGTATATAATTCTTGGGTAACATATTATAGAACCCCTAAAAATAATTCAATTTCCCAAGCATAAATCTATTGATCCTGTAGGTTTTGTTTAATTTGTCCAATTACATTTACACCAATTTTTTCGATAATAATTTATTATATATTTTCTCATTTTCTTATCATTACATTCAATGAATACTCTCTATAGCGATATGGAAAATTAATTTTTTGTTAAAGGAAAATGAATAAAATTCTAATTTATTGATACCAGACGAAAAATATCCTTAGTAAATGGATAACTAATTAGACAAATACAACAACAAGTAGTACTACTACTACACTACCATAAAATGAAAAACTACATGATGTCCTTAGTACCAAACGTTTTTTGTACAATAACAAATTCACTAAAATATTTATTTAAAAACAAATTTCTCTTTTCTTTCTGACTTCAAATTGCTAAAATTACAAGGAAAAGTTTCTGAGACTTATTGAAGTCATGCAAAAGAAAATCACAGAAAAAAAAATGAAAACAAAAGAAAAAAAATTTGAGAAAAATCTCATATGAAGTTCATGATATGAAATATTATAAGCGAATTGTTACCACAGCCAATAAATACGAAATTTTCCAAAAAAAATAAAAATAAAAAATAAGTTTTTTATGATCCCTGATTATATTTTCATTAAATTACAGGAAGAATATTTTTACAACATTGACTAATTTTTTATTATCATAATATCAGTAGGATACAAATCATATTATTATGTATATGTAAGTCGTATATGTTACCCTCATACATATGTACTTACATGCATATTTACTTGTACGCATACATTGCTTCTTAATTGCAAAAATAATAAATTAAAAAAAAAAGCGAAACTTTGACTTGACCTTAATGTTTTTTCTTTTCTTTTTGTGTTTTTGTTTTGTGAAAGTTTTACGTCTTGCCGTCTCATATTGAAGCTGCTGGAATTCATTAAAAATGTGATGTTCATACTGCATGGATATAAAAAAAAAAAACAAAAAAAAACAAAAAAAAAAACAAAAAAAAAACCACAAAATCGTTGGAAAAAGTTTTATTGCATAATAATTTTTTGTCATAAATTTTTATATTTCTTTTCTTAATGAATTTTCTTTTTTAAAAGATTTTGCTTCTTTTTATTTTCTGTCAAATATACGTCATCTGTGTACACAAGTATACACACATCTCTAAGTATACTTAATAAAAATTTTTCAATATATTTTCATTTACGTACACGTTTTCGTACGTATTTACAATGTCGACAAAAAATTTTTATTCGATCCTGTAGAGAATAAATTTAATTTTTCGATTTTTATTTTTGTTTTTTTTTATATTTTTTCCTGCATCTGAAATATATATAAAGCCACAAAAGCATAATGATGCACTTATCATTCTTCCAGCTAGAGAACTGTCAAATTTGTATCGTACACATGTCAAAATGAAATTCAATAATGAAATTCTCAAATTCATCATCAATGCAATGCAATCAGAAGGATATATCGCCCAATAACGTTATTTTCTAATCCATGTTATATGGACATGGTATATGTATCTCTGTTATACTCTAATTAACGTACATACATCCATACATACAAATGTACGAATATTTCTTTTCATGATTACTTATATATTGTTTCCTTCCTTACGATTTTGTATTTATTTTTTTGATTTTCTTCATTTGTCTAGAGACTATCAAACGTCCTTCATTTCATACACACTGCTGTATATACAAACCCGGTATATATTATATAAAGAATTCATTTCATTCACACATGTGTACGGTACTTATAATACAAATTTTGTTTTTATTATTAAATTTTCTAATAAAAAAAAATACAACTGACAATGATATCAAATAACACACACTTCTGCTGATGGCAAGCACCTATACAATTGCTCTCTTTCTTTTCATTAAATTTTGCTCTTTTCTTTTCTGTGATTTTTCTTTTGCATTTTTCAATCAAATAAATACGATATCTGTGCTGTGCACAGAATAATATAATAAAACTTAACCTCAAAGAAAAAAAAAACAAATCGTAATTGTAGGAGCACCAAAAAAAAAAAAATATATGAAATAAACAGAAAATAAGTATAAAGAAAATGAAATAACAATAACCAGTAACAATATAAAATCAACGCAGCATGTTTTATTATTACAAATCCTTAAAAAGAATATTTTTTTTTTGTAATATTTTTATTTTCGTATTCAGTTATTTTCTATATGTGTGGTGTGTGTCTGTATTTTGTTATCAACTTTCATAATATGCCTCTATGCAGACGATACCATACCATAACAGTTAGAAGTTAGGACGTGCTGGCTCTTTTCATTTATATTTTAGATTTTCTTTTTTATAATAAAAATATTTTTATTTTATTTTTTTATTTTTTTTTTTTTGTTATGGTTTTGGTGCAAAAATGTTCATAAACTTTCTACATAGTTTTTCTTTTAATTTTTTTAACTATTGTAGAATATTACAACGTACGTCCGTACGTATCAGTACGAGTATTTTCATTTCGTTTGTATTTGTTTTTATTTTATTGTATGAGTGGTTTATATTTAATTGTTTCCAATATATACATTACATATTGCGGTTAAATTGTAACCATTTCAATAATAATTTTCATTTTCATAATAATAAGAATATGAGAATTTTATGTACCAGATAAAAATGTGTTTAGTAGTTTTAATTAACAAATTAAAATCACTTAAACCTACACACAGAACTGAGAACTGAACTGAAAATTCACATTAAAATCGGGTGAATTTTACTTTACTGAGAAAAAAAAAAGTATCCTGTATCCAAAATAATTTTGAAATATATTTATGATAATTTTTTGAACGATATTTCGACAGTTTTGTTTGAAAAAAAAAAAAAAAAGAAATTCAAAATTTAATTAGAAAATGCTATGAAGTTCATCAAATTATTGCGAAGAGTACAAAAATTAAGTTCAGTTTTCATTGACATTTTAAACCACAGATAAAGAGAGTGAGAAAAATTGAATTAAATTCAAGTACATTTCGAATTTTTACATTTCACATTTGTTACTATATAGAAACTGGAATGTCTAAAAATAAATTAAAAAATGTTTCAATTGATATTTACAAAATTTATAAAATGTCCTTATAATTCTATAAAAATTTATCATTATTTCATTATCCTGATGACAATCATTTCAGCTTTCTATTTCAATTTATTTTTTTGTTTCTAAATACGTACCACTATTCTACTACAAATAATCTATTAATCTACAGCTTACGGGCACTACATAATGCCAACCATAACTCTCACGATGTGATATTTTTTCAATTCAACTAAAATAAAAAAGAATTAATAAAAAAAAATAAATAAAAATAAAAAATATATCAACAACAAAAACGAAAAGGATATATAACGATGTTATAAAAGTACGTATACATGTAGATAAAATGTGTTTACTGACTCTAAAAATAAAAAATAAAATCCTTTTTCTTTCCTGTTATTGTTTTTATCCATACTCGTCGTATTTCGTTCGTTCTTTCGTTATATTTTATTTTTATTTTTTATTTTATTTTATATTTTTTTTTTTTAAATTCAGTAAACATCTCTCTTATTATTTGGAATACATTATTATATCATTATTTATTCATTACACGTATTATTTACTGAAATTTATATAACATAATATGAATAAAGTTGTAGGATTTTAACATTTTATATTTTATCTTTATCATTCTTTATTTCATTAAATTTATTTTTGTCATGTATTTTACCCTCGATAGTTTTATAAAATAAAAAAAATTTTTTTTAATTGAAAATAAAATAAAATAAAAGGAGAATCACTGAAATTCAGTCAAATAAAAAATAAAATTGTATAAAATTATTGAAAAACAGAAGACTAATAAATATATTAATTTCATTTTAAAGATAATTTTATGCAGAAAAATAAAATATTTTATAATTTTTTAACAAATGTGGCATTTATCAGTGCACAAAATTATCAGAAAATTAATTTTTGGACAGTTTTTCATAGATGACATTGAATATTTGTATGGGAGTGTGGAAAACATAAATTATTTGTGTGTAAATATATTGAATTTCTCTTACAAACTGGAAGCTACAAAATATAAAATCAAATTCTGTATATATGTAGAAATAAGAGAACAGTACGATTTTTAAAATAAAACTTCACTCAACTTTTTTTAATTGCAATTTCAACTTTAGTTAGAAAACTTGAGTCTAAAACAAAACTGAAATTTATATATGTATAATGAAAACTATGAAGAAATGTCGAGCAACAACCAATAGGAAAAGTTCATCATTAATTCAATTTTAAGTTTAAATCATTTTAGTTGAAATTGGAACAGAATTATCTACTTGTATAATCTACCTACATGTCATTAAATTCAATTCATGATCTAAACAACACTATATTAAATTATTGATTATAGAGTATATTTTGAAACAACATTGTCAACATTAATTTGTCAGCAAGTCATAGAAACAACATTGAATTGATTTTAATTTAAGCAAAGCGACATTTTATTGAGCACATAAAAATTTCTTATTGGCATATTTGCATTTTATTATCATTAATTTATTAATTAATTTTTTTCTATAAATTGTATTTTCCTACTTCTACTCATATGATTCTTACATTATTAATCATTTTGGACGGATTTAACTTTTAAGGACAACAAAGTAATTTTGAAACAATTAACCGAATTATTCCATTACTCTGTTAATAGAATAAGTATCTTGAAAATTTTTGATTTTATTGCTCAGATTATAAATTTAATTTTAAAAAAATATTAAAAATATTAAAAATGAAATTAAATTGGAAATCTTAAAATAACTAATTTGAAAAAAAGATATTTTTCTTTCGACATTTTTATAATTCAGTCATCGCAATCCATAATATCTGGACAATTTGGATCTTTGAAATTTCTTGGGCATATCATTCCGTTTTGAAGTTGTGATTTACCCTTGAGAAATGTCAAAAAATTTCGTATAGTTTCCTGTTTAACTGTCTTCCCAATTCCCGGTATTGGTGGAATTTTACACTGAAATGCATTCGGACGAACACTAGTATTTTCTTTCTGTCTTTCATCTTTTATATCATCGGAAACCTGAAATATGCATCAATAATACAAAAAAAATTAGAAATTTTTATTAAATTTTGTATTTGCTTCGAAAATAACTCACTTTCTTTGTGATTTCTCTTTCTATGGCTGTGTCTGCAGATCTTTCTGTTGATGGCTGTAAAGATGAGTCGTCATTAATGTTGCCCAGCATACTTATTTCAGACGATGTTGCTGTAATTACTGACTCATCAACCTCATTCTCTTCATCAACAACTTCCTCAACTGTCGGCGTATCTGTTTTCGGTATTAAACCCAAAATCAATTCCCTAGAAATTTGTTCATTTATAAGATGTTCATCTGCATCGATTCCATCTGCTACGAATGCATCCCGAATATTATCCACTGAATTTTTTTCTAGAAATTTATCTTTTAACTTTTCCGATTCTTGTTTTTCTGCTTTATCTTTATCTCTACTGTCGTCTTGTGATTCGTATTCGCTGTCATTATCCAACTTTATGTTGACTTGGATTCGTATGTCTTTAATTTCATCTTCACTTCGATTATCACTCACTATATCATCAAGTTTTTGTAATGTGTCAACATCTATATTCGATATTTGATCTTCTTCGACATTTTCTTCTTTCACACCATTTATTTGTTCATCGACATTTCTTACATTCTCACTTTCTTGCTCGATTTCTTCAGGATTATGATCAATTTCACCAGTTTTTTTGACGTCCACTTTCTTACATTCCTCTTCCACAACTTCTTTCGTAACATTTGTCAAATCAACATTTCTCTGTTCAGACTCACATGGTTTCGGTACTTCAATGATATTTTTCTGTTCTGGATACACTTTTCGAATGTAATCGATCATTTCATCCAGATTTGAAAAATTCACTCCTTTCTGATGTGCCTGCTCTAAGATTTTTGCAATTTCCAACAAATCAACTTGTGGATTATATTTTTCGCCTGCTCTTTCTAAAACTTCAGCTGCTTCTTTACGTAAAAACGAAACAACACTCTCTGTTTCTGGTATATGTCCTTCACCGATTCCAATTTCTGACAGAGTGCTTCGGAGATGCCTCAAACAAGGTCCTAGATTTCCGTATTCTTCCTGCTCTTCGCTCTCAATTCTTCGAATCCGCTCCGTATTTTCTTCAAGTAATTTTTCAATTTCATTCAGCTCTTTGTCGTTTGCCTTCATTTCAAAATCAAAACTCTCATCTACATCACAATTATCATCATTTTTGGATGTTTGCTTCGAAATAACTGTCATCTCATCTTCAGATTCAGATGTTGCATCAGCTATTGGTTTCTCTTTATCGAAATCAAAACTTTCATCAGACGATATTATTGGTGTTGCATCAGATATTATCGATTGTACATCTATGAAATTATATGATTTATCAATACAATGATGATCAGATACGAATTCATGTAACCATGTCCATGGTGGCCCTAAATCTTTAATCATTTTAATTTGCTGTGCATAGATTTCATGTTTTCCAGCTTCTTCATACATGTTGGCTTGTCGTTCACGTTCTTCCATAATTTCGTTTTGTTTACATTTCGCATGACGAATATGTTTTTGTGTTATTTTTGCTGGTCCATCATATTCATGTAATTTTGCACCTTGTGCCTAAAACAAAAACAACATTTTCAAATGATCAAAAAACATTTAAAAAAAAGGATTTTGCTTATTAAACCGCAATGAAATATTTTATCCTCATTTTTAATAGAAAAAGTTATAATACACACACACACACACAGAAATACCTTCACAAAGACGCATTGAATTAATTACAAAATCAACCGTAAAACTTTTACCAGAATGAAATTTATTTTTCTGATGAACATCGCAATAAATCAAAAAACCGAAGAAAAAGTAAAAGGAAAAAAAAACAACCTTAAAATTTAATGGAAAATGTTGCAAACTCTATGAGAAACTTTTTAAACCAATTTATAATTTACCGTTTTTACCGTAAAATATCTTTCATATTTTATATACTATATGTTTTTTTTTTCTTATTTTTTCTGGGACTAATTAACTGGAATTTAATGAAGTGAAAAATTTTAATTATGATTCAGTTTTTCAGCTCATGATTGATTTATTTGTGCTTCAAGGTGATCGCAAAAAAAAAGAAATACTTAGATGTAAAATAAAAATTTGGTTTTTTCAACCAATTATAAAATAAAAAGAAGAAGCCATCAAAAAAACAATTTTAAAAAAAAAATTCTAATAAGAAGACTTATTTTGTTTTGTTTTAATCAGCGAAATATGCAAAATAAAAGTCCCAATTCGTGTCGGTTAATTAACTAAACTTCAAGAGTATATACAATGTGTAGGTACCTCATAAATTTACATTTAGTTAATTACATGATGATGATTAAAAATAGGAAAAAACCTAAAATAAAATGTAAATAACTTAACTGGAAAATAACGAAATGAACTGAGGACATAAAACTCTTTAAAATACTTTAGTTGATTATTGGAATTTTTTTGCCCTTTTTTTTGTTTGTGCTATTTTATCACAGGCAATGATGGAATAGAGAAAATTACGAAACGATTTACGCAACAATTAATCGGTAAATTAATTTAATTGAGTTCAAAAGCTTTTTAGTTGCTCAAAACCAAATAGAATCTTTTTTTTCGTAAATACGAAGAATAAAATTTGCAAAATTGCAATTTTCTTTCCCAGAAATTTGATAATCCAAAATAAAAAATTATTAAAAAATTTCACAATTCAAATGCAAAATTTACCTCACGTAAAAGCAGAATAATGCTATCGAAATCAGCATAACTATCAATAATACGCTTTCGATCCCAGCCATTAATTCTTGAAAATTCAAAATTATCTGATGATGCAATTGATTTCCTGTCCGTCAATTGATTTTCCGTTGCATTATTTTCCTAAAATAAATTGAAAAAGTAATATAAAAAAAAATAAAAAAAATATATGAAAATTTCACAAATAAAATGTACACATAAAGATCCTTGTACAATGATGTACACATACATACTTCATTCATTTTCGAATAATTTTCAACATTATTTTCATTTGATTTGGCTTCTGTATAACGATTTCGGCATTCTTCCAAAACAGCATTACGTAAATATAATGGTGAACATATTTCTGGTGTTGCTTTTATATGAATTTCATCTTCTAATTCACCGTTTTGTCTGTGGATAGATGTTTAAATTATTCGACCATCATTTTTAATTAAAAAAAAAAAAAAAAAAAAAATGGAAAAGATATAAGAAAAAATGAACTAAAATTTATTGGATCATCGCATCCTATATATACTAACAATAATTTTCGTCCATCGATAAATGTTTGCTCTTCAGAACAATCTAATTCAGCTAAAAATTTATAACAGACACGAAACATCCAAATTGGTACGTATGCTTCAGCTCCGTCAACATTCTCGGTTAATAGTTCACATAATGTGATTAGTGTATCTAAAGGTGTCTGCATCAATGAATGAACATACAAACAATACAGAAAATATAATACAAAATGAATATACAGAAAGAAAATAAAAAAGAAAAACTACATAAATACATTGATAATGAATGTTCTCCATTATATAGACGTAATCATGTACGTATACGCTTACCTAAAGTTGGTAAATGCAAGAGAAAATATTCATTCATTTTCTCCTTTTTTTTTGTTTTGTTGATAAAATTAAATTGTACGATGAAATCGAATTTATCGTTGTCGTTTCTTTTCCACTTTGAAAATCATTCATTTAGGAATAATAATAAACTGTATAAATGAAAACATTTTGTTCGGCAATGTCAAAAATACTTATGTATGTACCATCATGTGTAGCACCACATTCAATTCAATTGAACTGAACGAAAATTAAATGCCATCTAATGTACAAAAATTTCGAAGAAATTTTAGTCAATGAAAATTAAAATTGTTTGTTTCTTTATTGAGGAATTTTCATGAATTTTTATTGAAAACATTTTTCAACTTACGTCAGGTACATACAAACTACTTACCTATGTACTATACTACAGCAACATGTATATAGACATCTAAAAATTGGTAGAGATTTTGTGTTTGTGATACTTTATATTAAATTATACATCTCAAACATTATAGGTACATTTTTTTTCTCTTTGATATTTAAATTCAACGTTTAAAAAAAAATTCAAAAATTTAATCAACATTCTTATCAACAAAAATAAAATGTTACTGATAAATGTTCATGTAGGTGCTACAGATTATATGATTCACATTAACATTATTTTATCTAGGTCATGTAGATGTTCGTATACGTACATTAATTACTTATCCACATACACATTACATTATATAGGTACGTGAAATGTGAAATTTACCTTACTAATAGTTCCTACTAAAATTGCAAAAAATTTAAGCCAATGAATTTGAGGCCAATGTAGCATACGGCACAATGATAAATATTTAAAAAGTTCATCCTGTATAGAAAGATAAAAATACGTAAATACGTATGTACGTACATGTAGATGATAAATTTACATGCAGGATAATGATGTTGAAGAAAAATCAAAGAAAAGTAAAATAATAAAATTACAAAAAAAAAAAAAAAATTAAATATGCAAATGTAAAATGATGTAAAATAAATAAATGGACAACATAAATTTAACTATATAGTGTCTCTGTGTGTTCGAGTATATGATGGTTTGTTTTGTGTGTATGGTGTGTGTGTGCTTGCCATTCAATTGAAAATGCTATAAAATATCAAAAGTATCAAAAGTTCATAATGCATATAATAAAAAAATAAATAAACAAAAATTTTGTTCCAGGGATAATTTAGGCTGTTTTCATTATATTTTTATCTTTTTGTATATGTGTGTATAATGTATGATATAAGTACATATGTAGGTGGTGTGTATAATAATGTTATTTTCTACGTTTTTTTTTTTTCATTTTAGTGATTATAAAAAAAAAGAAAACAAAACAAAATAATAAAAAGGAAAATAAGAAAAATATAACACCAAGATTATTAAAATATTAAAGTTTGTGCATTATATGAAAAATTTATATTTTTTTTATTTATGTTCTTGTTCTTGATTTTGTTTTTTATATTATTTTATATATGTATATATTTTTTTTTTCATTTTTTTTTGTTTATGATGATTTACCTGAGGCAAACATAAGCCATCCCAACGTTGTTGAAGTAATAAACGACTAATGAAGAAACCTTTTCCGACCTAGATACACATAAAATATGAAAAACAAAAAAAATGAAGAGAAAAATGAAAAACAAAATGAAAACTAAAACAAAACAAGAGAAAAAAATAACGAATACATGGAAAGAGCAAAGAACATAAAATGTATGAAAACCACATGATAACGAAAGGGAAAACATTAAACTATTAAATGAAGTAAATTTTAATAATGTGTGATAAGGATTTTATTTTCAGTTTTTTTTTTTTCAGTTTTAAGTATTCACATACATAAACATACATATGTATGTACATACACATCATTTATTATTTTAAGCCCTTACATACAGTCGATCATAAATGCTTGTATGTTTGTAGGAAAGGATATTACTTATATATGTCGAATAACATTACATATGTAACTCACATAATACACTTACGTATATTCTGACTTGTGGTACTGTACTGTATATGAGAGCATGAACCAATTATTGTACTCATTCATATATGTAGATACGTACATATATTCACATACTTACATATATGTATGTAATATAAGTTACGTTATACGTTTACCTGTTTAATAAGAACTCGTAAATATTCTTTAGTTACTGAACCATGTTCAACATTTTTTTCATAACGTAATTTAACTGGTGGTGGTATACCCATTTGTAAACAGCGGAAATATGTCGCAGACCATCTTAATAGGTCATAAGGTTGTGTACGTAATGCAGCTAAAAATAGAAAGAAAAAAAAAAGAAAGTATAAAATGAAATTCAAAAAAATAAAATAGAAAATTCACAGGATTAACATTAAAATACTCGTAAAATACAATTAAAAAAATATATACCTACTCGTATATATAAAAATGAAATGAAAAGAAAAATGGAATAGAGATGAAAAGGTAAGAGAAAAAAAGAAAAACTAAAAATACAAAAATGTATTTTACGAAAAAATTTTATGTGATAATACTCGTACAATTGTTGTTCTCGGTTGGAAATTATAAAAATTTAGTTCATTGCAAATAATTAAATTCAATTTTTAAAAAATTGAAAAGAGAAAAATTTTTATTCTTAGAAGAGAAATATTTTTTTGAAATTTTAAACTTAAATTCATTACAAAAATGTACTCGGACATAATCATCATAATTATTATTTATTTTTTAGTATTACAGTCTATTATGTTGAAAATGATTAAATTTAAAGAATGTTTTCTGTTTGCATAACTGCATCAAAACAAAAATCGCACAAATTATTCAATGTATGCGACCAGCTTAAATAATTCAAAATTTATATGTACGTACTCGTATATGATCGTAAAATTTAATTTAAATATTTAATTACCTTTCGAAAAAAGGACAATAATAAATAAATATGTATATATATATATTTTTTTTTTATTAAATGACTACAACATAAAAGGACTCATTAATATTTTTTTATACTAAAATTTTTATTTAGCGAGTAATATTGATCGTGTGTGTACGTGTCAAAAAAAAAAGAAAAACTATTGACATTATATAATAATGACAATATAGTAATTTCAAATAAAATTCATCATAAAATTCATTTCATTATTTTATGTTTTCTGATGAATATATGCACGAAAATCCTTTCATCAATGTGTTTATATCGTGATGTATAGACACATGTTAGTATATGAACTTCAAATTGAATTATGAGCTATGACATACTCTTTAATGTCCATATTATGTACGATATGTTCGTATTTATTGTTATACATTCACACATAATATTGTAGACACACAGTGGCTGAAATTAAGCATTTTGCTAATTTCAGCCTCAAAACCCGGAAAAAACTACCGATTTGGGCCGAAATCTAGTTAGCAAAATTACATAAAAAATACGTAATTATCGCTCGATATCTACTCATGTTTCGCTCTTTACGTATAACATGAAATATTTTTTTTTAAATTTGCATTAAGAAATAATTGAATATAAATGACAGTTAAATTTAATAGAAGAAGTAGGCTATGTTTAGATAAATTAAATTAAAATTAGATAAATTAAATAAATTAGACAAACTGTCAAAATCGCTGTGCGTCACCTTCGTAATTTCTACTCGAAATTAAACTGAAATCTACTTAATTTCAGCCTCTGTGTGTCGAAACCATAAGGCTACATCAAAATTACAACATTTAAAATAAAATAATTACAAAAAAAAAAACGAAAATAATGCGAATAAAAAAAATCCAACATAATTTTTGTTGTTGTTGTTGTTGTGCGTATACCTTTTGCATAATCTTTTAAAATATTTGGAAAATTTTCTGGTATAGAAATTTGCTCTGGACAATACAGTTTAGTATGAACCATATTGTTTCTTCTTTTATGCGTTATTATTGTATTTCTTGTTTTTGTTTATTTTTATTTGAGAAAAAATATTGTTTTTCTATTATTTGATGTTGTTTATAAATGCTATCATCAGCAGCATCACCATCATTATCACCTGTAAAAAAAAAAACAAAAAGTGAATGGCATTCAGAAAAAAAACAAGGACATAAAAATTGAAGATACAAAATAAAAACCAAAAATTTATTATATAAATAAAATTCATTGTCATTGTTCATTTTTGTTTGTTTGTTTTTATATTATCATTAATTTTTATGTGTGTGTGTGTGCATGTAATAACATTACATAATCGTAATAAAAATGTACAGAAAAAAATTATGAAATATTAAAGCTAAAAAAAAAATAAACAAGCAAAACAGTACAGCTAGAAAAATAATAAAGAATTATTATTGCATAAAGGTAGTTAAAAGGAAATTCTGTTCTTTTTTTTTGTGTGTGTTTGTACAGATACATACACACAATCATTTATGTTCGTACGAGGGTATTTCAAAAAATTCCCGGAATACTTGCGTCCGTATAAGTAACTATATTTTGAGTTCTTTTATTTAAAAGCACACAGATATGTATACTTGAAAAATTAGGTATTATTGAGCGAAGAACACATTGAAAAATTTCCGAACTTTCACTGAATTATTGAACAAATACGATTCAAATCCTGAAGACTTCTAGCACCGTATAGTGACTAGTGATGAAGCTTGCTGGTTTATAAGTAGAAAAATAAATCCATAAAAATCAACAACTATTATATTATTTCTCCGGGAATTTTTTGAAAAAACCTCGTGTATACGAACATTATGGTTGTTTTTTTTTTATAATCAGAAATATTTTAATGATAATAAATGAATAGAATTTGTTCTATTTTCTTGTTTTTCATTATCATTATATTATCGTCATTATATGATCATCATCATCATTATCATCATTATTGTATCGTCACTGTATCTGTATTAGGCACTTATTACATTTTTTTATATAACAAACATGAAAATACGATTCATAAATATACATCAGTAGATATTAAATTAAAGCAAAAAGTTATGATACAACTTTGAGATATTTTGTAAAATGAAATTTCAAAAAAAAAAAAAAAAAAAAATTGAAATTCACATGTACCTACATACATATGAATATTTTTATTCACTGTATTAATCACGATGTCATATTTTTGTGTATGTACATAGTACATATGTACGTATATGACAGATTCTTCTTGAATATTAATTTCGTAGAAATAAAATTTTTAAATCTCAAAAGGATATTTTTTGTTGTTGCTGCTATTGTTATTCCTATTTTTTGATAATAAAAGTGACACAAAAAAATTTTTATTAACATTATTTATTTGATGTCCTAGTATACAAAAATATATCATCAATTTTTGTATTTTTTAGTCATCACCGGCGTAATTTAGGGCTGGTTTTTTTTTTTTTTTTTGGTGACACAATGTTTTCACCATTTAAAAAAAAATTTTTTTTTTTAATTTTCTATAATAATTTATTTATTTTCTTTTTTTTTGATTATTTTAATAAATTACGTGTACATGTATAGAGGTATACACACACACACACATTCTTGTATTATCTTTAAATATTTATTATAAATTTTCATTATTTTTACAATGTACATATGTAACTTGCTTTGCTAGCGGTAGTGATGGTATAATATCCTTCATTCATCCGGTAAAATGAGATATTTAGTTAAAATTTTCAGTTTTTCTTTTTTTTTTCATAAAAACCTTATTGTGTGAATTTAATTATAAAATACTCTCGTATGGATGACGATGAGTTTAATGTATGAGAATTAATTAATTTATGTTCATACATAATTTCTTTGTTGTTCAAAAGCACAAAGAAATCATTTTAACAGGATGATTATTAAAATTTATTTCAATGACTTTTTATTTTTCAGTTTTTTTCTTTTTTTAAATTTTATAACTAATGAACAAGCATAAAAATTTTATAAAACACGCTCACAATCACAACCTCATAAATACTTTACAAATATTTTCTGGTATTTGTTGTTTGTTATCTAAAAAATTTTTTATCAAGCGAAAAAATTGCAAAAACAAAAAAAAATGCAAAATGCAAAATTAGCCCTATAAAATAGAAAAAAAAAAAAATGTTAATCTTTTAAATAAAATCAAACTTACAAAAACAATCTGATTCCAAAATGGGGAAATAAAAAAAAATAAAAAAATGTCTTACCATAAAGTTATGATATGATATATCCTTCCTATTCACAGGATAGCAATATGTTTGAAAAATTGTTTTAAAAAAATTCTTTATCTTTCTTCTTTTTCTGTAGAATGAAAAAAAAAACCAAAACAAACACACACATGTAAGAACAAAAATATAAAATTGGAAAAGAAATTTACATACATATAGAACAATAGAATTTTTTACGTACAAATTAATATAATAAAAATGTTCTGATATTCATTTATTATACAGCTTAAAAAGAAAAGAAAAAATCTAAAATATTTGAAAAGAAAAAAAATGAAAATAATTTGACATTAAAATGTCATAAGGTTTACTGTTACTGTTTTTTTACTTTTTTTTTACTTTTATTATCGAATGTACAACAAATGTGTTACCACAGTAACGTTATAACAAAACTTTTACATGTGGTATACATACACGAATAAAATATATATAAATACTTCTCATACATTCACATGAGCATTTAATATATGTCATGCAGACGCAAAGAAACATATGGGTACATGTGTAGATATAGGAATCAATATCCTTGTAGCTTATAGTCATCTAGTAATTTCTTCCTTTTTTTTTTAATTTTTCGAAATACACCTGTTCTAATTTTTAGATAATATGCCTTGTAATGATGATGGTAACAGTTTGTTGAACGACAAAAATTATGACTACACACAGGCACATATAAGATATTCTTTATTGAAAACAATAATTTTCATAATAACATGAAAATTGAAAATAACGTATCTATAGGATACCATAACAGTACGAGTACATATACATACATACTTACAGAATTATGATTGTTTTAATACACAGGTGTTGGTGTTCGTATATGTGTGTACGTAAGTACTACATGAACAGGCATTTTATTATAAGAATATTTTTTGGGAAATACATATATTTGTAGCACGGTATAGTATTTTTATGATGTGTACATCATGTAACCGCAAAATATAATAAATGTAAATAGGTGTAACATGCGTATATGGATATCCTGAAATTGGCTAATAATCTTTTTTTATTTTATTACATTATTATTAATTTTAAGTATTACTATGTACATACGTAATATGATTTTTTTTCTTCTCCTTGGTTGGAAAATTTATTAAAATCCAGTATTATCCTTGTTAAATTATTACTAATGAAAAAACATTTTTTTTTTTTTTGTATTTTTTACATTAGATGTAATGACTGTTATAATTTTTATTGGGATATTAGTAGAATTAGAAACGTGAAATTTCGCAAGAAAAAAAATATAAGGATATGCCTATTTGATTTAATTAAAATGCAAATAAATCTTTTTTTATAGGAAATTTTATGAAAAAATTAAAATACCTACTATATTTATGAAAAATAATAAATATAAATCACACATAATTTATTTTTAATTTATTTTAAAATTATTTAATATCATGAAATTAAGTAGATATATCCTTTGATTTATGAATATTGGAATTTTTGAAGTGTATACATTATAATTATGTTTTACGTACATTCCAACATATGAAATTAATTCATCTCAAAAATTATATAAAAGGTTGTTTGCAGCGCCGGTGTCATCCTCTTAGACGTCCGCAAGAAAAGGAGAATAGCAACTATACTATTTGCATATTTTTCGAAATCATTTTCTACTTCTCAAATACTCAAGAGTTTAATGACCATGTTTGTTTACAAATAAAAATGTAGGTCAAAACATTTATCGGTTTTTCTTGTTTACACCGATCTATTTTCAATCTAAAATTCTTTTTCGTACACTATTACTACATTCCATTACCTGGTATACACAAAAAAAATTAGAAGAAAAACAACAATTCGCGTATTTTTCTACTTTTCCTTCTAGTTCTCCTCCTACATCTTAAATACTCAAGAGTTTAATGACGATCGATGTTTGTTTATAAATGAAAATATAGAAAATGTTGAAAGATAAGCGAATAGTAGTATTTTCTTCTTATTTTGTTTTGTAAACTAGGTACTGTTCTGTATAGTAGACGGATACAGCCTCTGTATAGTAGCACTACATATAATTGAATAAGGAAAAGCAGAAGAATAACAAATATTCATGTATCTTTCTATTTTTCTTTCTACTCTTCTTTCTACTCCTTCTATATTTTTATGTGTCAACAAACATGGTCATTTAACTCATGTGAATATGAGATGTAGAAAAAGAAATTGAAAGACAAGTAGAAAGAAAAGTAAAATTATACGCGAATGCATGTAAGTTTCTTATTCTTCTCATTGAACTATTGAGTTTTCTTGAGTTTCTCATTGAACTCTTTAGTATTCGAGATGCAATAAAGAAGTAGAAAGAATAGTAGAAAGATAGGGGAGTATTTTATTTTATTTTATTTTTCAAATATACATATATACATAAATGTATATAGTATATATTAAGTGCACGCGGATACTCAGTCCATGGCACCGCCGATCAGTAATTTTATGTCAGATATACATATTATCCAGTTTATCATCAGTAATCAGTTACTGGTGTACATTGCTGATGGGAAAAATTTTTGATCGACTTGGGCAAGAGTAGTGCGCTGGCTGGGGTTCGATAGGGGAGTATGTAGTAGTTTTAATTTTCCGTTTCTTGTTGTAATTATGTGCTGCCTTGTAGTAGGCGTATACGGAGAAGAATTTCAGATTGAAAAACTACATCGGTGTATATAAGAAAAACTGATAAATGTTGTGACCTAATTTTCATGTGTAAACAAAAATGGTTATTGAACCGTGAGTATTTTAGAAAACACAGAGTTACTATATAATTTTCGAAATTTGTTTTTTTTTTCTTCTTTCAATTTCAACGACAACAAAATATTAGCAAATGAATTGTATTTGTTTTCATATCAATTACACATTTTCTGTTACAACGAAAGTAATGAATATTTTCTAAAATTATTGTATTATTAAAAACATTTACATACAAACGAGAGTACATATTCTAATATTTTGTTACATATCAAAATACATAACATTGTTTAGATTGTAAAAAAAAGAATTATAAAAATAGAATTATCAAGATTATTACATATTTTTATTTTAAAGATATTTTTACAGAATTTATTTAAAGAAAATGCACATGTATATTATAATGATTACATGTATCAGATTTTTCTATAATTTTTTTTTAAATAATACATTACGTAATGCATGATTATCTTTTTAGACTCATATGTATGTACATAATTCTATAATCAAAATTAATACGTGTACATATATAGTAAATGTCATATTAGTATTTTATTTTATTTTATTTTATTTTGTATGTTACAGTCTATGATTACAAGTACAAGATCTGTAAGAAGAATTTTTCATTGAACGAAAATTCCATTTCATGTAAAATAGTGGAAAAAAAAAACAAAAACAAATCAAAGTAAAATATTTGAACATAATATTGATAGCAACATTTTATTCCTAAGATTACTCTAGAGAAAATTTAAAAAAATTTTTACATCTACTTGTACTCGTATACACTGCTGTTTTCTTCTATCTTTGCATTTATGCATAATAACATAACGTAGAATGGCAAATGTCTTACGTAAAAATTTTGATAAATTTTATAATCTCGTTGTTTTTCATGTATTTTTTGGATTTTTATTTAAAAAAACTACAAAAATATTTTGAAAATTTTAAAAATATATCTGCATATAGAACATAAAATGTACATGTTTACATCAGGACTATCCTATGTATGACATTAGATATTTTCTGAAAAATATTATTTTTCTTATTTTATTCCAATTATTTTTCTTCATTTTCTTTTATAGAACTACCACATGCTCCACCAACATTATGGACAGAAAGGGAAAGATATGATCCAGGCGATATATTAAGAGCAAACTGTTCAACGCCACCATCAAAACCAGGAGCTAATATATCATTCCTTTTAAATAATATTCCGGTAAGTGATTGCTTTTGTATTAAACTTTTTTCTCGATTTTGTATATACATATTCTTAAAAAATCTATTTTGATTCTACTGAGGGAGGAAATTAACTTTTTTTTTTAAGAATTGAAAAACGAGTACACTCACATGATGTGTAGAAACCTACTCGTACAATCGTAGCGTATACTTTAGGTAGAGGGAGGATCAATTACTAAAAATGTTGTTTGTTGATTTTCCGTGTTTGTCATGTACATACTATATTCTCATTACACTAAAAGAGAAAAACAACTTTTTCTCCAGTATAAAAATACTGTGTGTAGAATAATGGTGTGTAGAATAATACTCATACTTTGGTAGCGTATAATACTGCATAGATGCTGTCTGAACCAATGCCCATAATTTCAAACACTTGAACATTATTTATACATTTATTTACTTACATATGTGTACGGCAAAAATAATAATAAATATTGTTTATTTTTTTATTATAAATATTTGTTGCCCTGTCTACTACATAAATGTAATTCATACGAGTATGTGAATGAGAACATATTATAGAAAATGATGATAATGATGATAATACATAGTAATAATAGTAAATATAAAATATAAATAATTCGTTGTCTTACTTGTACACATAATTCAAATCTCTTTCATTAATTCATTCTGTTTTATTCTCCCATCAAAATGAGTGTAAGAGTTGTATTTTGTTTTTCTTGAATTTCTTTCATTAATTCCTTTTGTATATTTCAAACTTTCAACATTACATTATGAGTGTATACTCATATCCGTTTAAACATCTATTTATGCATGTACCACGAGTAATATGTTTGTAAACATTTTTTTTTTTCTTATTATATGAATATGAATAAAAGGTTCGTTTTTCGTTGTTGACATCCTTTTTAAATGTTTTTTTTTTCTTTCTTCTCTTCTTTTACTTAATATACGAACATATACGAATATAATTTCTTTATAATCTTCATATTTTTATTGCGGTTTTGTTTAAGTATTTTTTTTTTTTTTGTTAACAATATATAAAATTATTTTATACTTGAACATGATGTAAATATAAATGTATGTACACATGCATATTTGTCATATGTCGTCTGTACACTACACTATATATATGGCATAAAAAATAAAAATTCTGATATGTAAATATGCATGTATAGTTTTGTGTATATTTTTTTACGTAAATAAGTAAGGATACCTACTATATATTTATACATTTTTGAACTTATATACATGTGTACATACATACACTCTCGTATAAGAAGTATCCCATTACTATTATTTTATTATGAAATTTTTTTTTTTTTTCATGTCCTTCTTGTCGAAAAAGCTCTCTTTGAAATATAATTGTCAAGTAGACGTTAAGGACATTTAAAGTTTATCATCATCATCGTCATCATCATCATGAATGATAAAAATAAAAATAATGATGATAATACATATAAAGAAAGGACAAAGTTTTTGTCCTTTTTATTATTTTTGATATTATTTGGTATATATTCAGTTACTATACATGTACATAGAATTATTTTTTTCTTATCTGAAAATATATATATTTGTCCTTCTGTCGTTTAGTTGTGTGGTACATTTTATTTATTTATTTATTTCATTTTTATGTTTATTTTTTTTTTTTCTTTCTGTTTGTGTAGGTGATGACATAAAACTGAAAACTCTCACATTTCATTTTTTTTTATTCTGTTTTTTTCATTCTTTTATTTTTTTTTTTTTTTTGTCCTTTTCCATAGTTATTTTTCATATTTTCTTACGTAAAAAATAAAAATATTTACCAACAGTTCAAGGTTTTCCATCATAAATATGCATATATACATAAATATTATTAAAAAAAAATAAAGAAAATGTACATAAATAAAAAAGGTTGTTATGTAAATGATACTCTAGAAAATAATATAAAAATATACGTAAATATGTACTGACGAACGAATATGTGCATTTATTTTTTTTCTTGAAATTTATTTATTGTGATTGTGACACAATTTAATTTGTATATTTTTGTATGCTACTGCTTCTGTTTGACTTGACATTTTTAATTTTTAGATATCGACTTTAAGGAAAATAAAATTTTTTGTATGTAAATATTATAGTTAAAATTCTCTTGTATTACCATGGTGAGTTTTTTTTTTTTTCAAATTTTTTTTCAAGGATATTTTTATGCATAGGTATGTATGTATGTACATATTTCGAATATCAAAGGTATATTTGTAAACTCATAAAAGTAAAAACGAAAATTATAATTTTAGGTACACATTATTTTTAACAAATTATATGTAAATAAATTTTATTTAATATATTTCTGTTGTAAATTTAGAAAAATTTGAAATGAATTGACATCAATTTTGAATTTTATCATTCATTTTGTTTTTGAAAATTTATTTTAAAGCAATTATTATTATTTATCATACGCAATATGATCTACATACTACTCCTTCTTAAATTATGTAAGTAAATTTTCTTAAAACATCACGAAATTTGAAAATAAACAAAATTAAAATAACTGAAATTATCCTGTAATGTTTTTTTTATTATATTTTCAAATTTTTAATTTTTTTCGAATATCCTTTCTTTTCAATGAATAAAATTCGTTAAATTTCATTTGTGCGTAATTTTTATTTGATAGAAAAAAATAATAATAATAATATCAGTAAACGCAGCGTAATCTACTGAATACATTATTGAATTGCAGAATTACACGTGAACACATAATGAATACATAAACACCATGATGTCTATATATGTATATAGTCTGAATAAATTATTCACTTTAAAAATTATTTAATTGATGTGAATAATCAAAATATTTATGTATATTCCTTGTATATGTGTAGTTACGTGCGTATGTATACTACCCATACATACATTGAAATTTTTTTCATATTTTCTGTTACATATACAAATTCACACATTATATACTCACAGAATAAACCATATAAAATGTACACGAATGCATATATATGTATGTATATATGTACGTACATACCTGACATGTGAATCAATAAATTAAAAAAAATTTAATTGATATTCATATCGTATATTATTTAAAATTACGCAAGAAATTTTTTTTTATTTTTCATTCAATTTATTTTTATTATTTGTAATGTAGAAATTTGAGTACACATAATATGTTCTGCTGTGTATGTATGCGTGAATCATACACAATAAATTTGAATAAACATTAAAATGACAATTATTTGACTGACCACTGTATGATCGTATAACTGACTGGTATGACTATCTCTGTACACTGACAGTACATTCATATTGGTAGTGATGAATAGATACTGACTATTCACTATGATTTATAATGACAGACTATGTTATGTATTATTGCTATTGCTACTACTAGCTTTGCTACTAAAACTACTACTGGTACTGGTGCTACTTTTCTCGTATTTTTGTAATTGTAAAACTTTCTCTCATTCTCATTTAGTATTTAGTATAACAAAACGTAGAAAAATTTTCTTTATTTATTTTTCATTTATCATTACTATTTTATTTTTTGGATACATTTGAACAAATTCATTATGAAAATTTCATTTAGTTTCCCCTCCCCAACAAAACAGAATAAAGATGAATTGAAAATTTTACATTATTTTACACAAATCGATTGAATGAATATTTTTTGACAGTGACAATGATAATAACATGATGATAAGATATCGTAATTGACTGATACAATATAATTTATGAAAATTTTTATGCAAAAAATAATGTTCACATTTACATTGCGTACATGTACATCAATACGAGAGTAGATATGCATAGTATATGTAAGCATACAACTATTTTTTTAGGTTCATATACACGCTGTAATAAAATATTCCATTTTGAAATTTATATCTTCATTGTTTATAAACATAAATTTTATATTTATAAAACAAAATTGGTAATCAAACGTGTGTATCGTTACAACAATTGAACAATATTATTATTGCAAAGAAGAGTATATATTGGCATGTATACACATGTACAAATTTTGTTGATATTTCTTTCTATACATTTTGTATGTACATACATTGAAATCGAATTTAAATTTTTGACATGTATTTAAAGCTATTAAACGTATGGTTGGTTAAGAGTATTTAGTAATGCACAATTGCATCATGAACGTTTTACAATCAATTTGTTTTTTTTTTTTTTTTGTTTTTCATCATATTTTTTGTCTACTCACTGCTAAAAAATTCACATGATGTCGTGTACATAATACAATGTAAATGAACGATTTTTGCCAATCATCATCATTATCATTATCATCATCGTCATCATCATCATCACAATAATCTGAAACTGAATTTAAAATTATTTAACTACCCTTTAGCTGGTATTTATTTGTAGTAAATTAATTGAATTAACTAACATAGAAATTATCTGCCAACTAACTATACTTATCTGATTAAAATGTTTATAATATACATACATATAAACATAATACATATAATATGTGATATAGTAAATTGTAGTTCAAATTCAAATTTATACGTTCATTTTACAGTTCATATAGATTCAAGATTATGTAGCCATTCAAATAAAATTACAAAATTGAATTATTTTATGTCCGTCTGTCTATTATACAAATATACGGTGTATTGTCTATTTCTATACATATATCGATATTGAATTTATATAGATTGTGTATTGAAATTTAATGTAAATTCAATTTGATTTAATTTGATTGGATTTAGAACAAATACATAAATAAATGAACCGATAAAATGGATAAATAAATTTATATATAGCTACATATACATAAGTATAATGTCTTCTGATATATTCTGATATTAATTTTAAAGTTTGATTTATATTTTTATTTTTATTGAGTAATTTATTGTTTTATATGCAAATTATAATTTAAAATCTGACATTAATTTATTCAAAAAGAAAGAAAAATTAATTCATTACTGATCTCACATTTCAATAATAATTTTGTCAGATAATAATCTCTTCGCTTCAGAAAATATTCTCGCAAATGATTTTCATATTTTTTCTGCTTTTTTT
This sequence comes from Villa cingulata, assembly GCA_951394055.1. Lineage (NCBI taxonomy): Eukaryota > Metazoa > Arthropoda > Insecta > Diptera > Bombyliidae > Villa > Villa cingulata. The sequence goes on along the minus strand of OX596020.1, from coordinate 10,903,380 downwards.
TTTTGCCTAGAGCTAAATAAATACATTTATTATACCAATAAATATGAAAATAAATTTTATCACACATCCTACAGAACCGATTTATATAATACATATGTATATAAAATTTATATTTTCACGAAACAAATTTTTCAAAAACCCAAAAAAAAAGAAAAAACAAAAATTTTATATATCCTTTTCTGTCTGGAAAATGATGAAAAATGTGTCACGCTATTCAAAATAATGTATACTCGATTTGAATCGTTTTATTTGTATCGATATGGTTCATGAACTTTTTCAACATTCAAAATAATTTTCCTGTTGGAATCTGTTACAAATAATGCATGTATGTATATGTAATCTAAAAATTTAAATTATTACTCCAATATCCACCACATTCAAATTTATTTTCTATTCTAGAAATCTTGAAATATACTAAAATACTAAAAAATAGACTATGTACTATGTATATAGGAAAACTTTAGTTTATAACAATGCATATATGTACTACGTACTACGGTACTACTAAGTATCTCATATCACACATACTTAGAAGTAAAATTTGAAACATACACACATTACATAAATGTACTTATGCATATTTGTACACCATGTAACATGAAAAATACATTTTTTTTGTTCATTTTCCTTCTATATTTTTAAGGAAATACGCCTCATTTGTTATAGTTAGAAAGACACTTACATTTATGTGATTGAGCCAAAAAAACAATTTTGAATCAAAAATTTCGAAATTCGATAAAATAAAAACAACAACAAAAAAAATATGTTGTACATACTCGTATGTAACAAACAGAATGAAATGTAGTATTCTATATCCTTTTGAAAAGAAACCTTTTTATTTAAAAAAATAAAAAAAAAAAAAATTAAAATATCTTACCATCAATTTTATCCAAAAATCTGAATAGAATCCAAAATTAAAAAAAAAAAATATGTAGGAAAAAAATCATTTAACCATAAACTATTGGATAGATCTATCTCAAGTTTGTGTCTATTTTATATTGTGAAAGTGTATGTTGAGTTGAAGTGATTTCATTTCATTTCTCCCATTATTACCATCACCATTACATTATTATTATCATCATCATCATAGTCATATAGTCATTATCGTATTATTGCAATCACCATCAGTAACCATGGTCGTCATATTGTTACACATCTCTGACTTTATGGGTTGGTTGGTTGATGATGATGAACAAAAAAAAAATTTAAAAATTTAAAAATAGTTGAAAAAGGAAAAAAGGATTTCATATATACTTAGTTTTTAGTTTTGTGAAATGAAGACAAGAATATACAGTCAGTAATGTAGTTCTATATAAATATTTTTAAGTACTTCTGTTAATGGGATACACATTACACACATGTCATTATGATGTTATTTAGCTAATGCGAGCTAATATATATTTTTTTTTTACAGTAGTAGTAGTAGTAGTAGTATTAGTAGTTAAAATAGTTGCTATATTCATAAAAAATGAATTTTATTTGAAACACTTCGCTTCATTTTTAACTTCATTTTGAAATTATATGAAAATTATTTATCTTTAAATTGAAAATATTTTTAAATATCATTATACTCGTCGTAATGGCGGCAATAAAAACTCTTAAACTACTTTAAAATAATATTTATGGAAAATATACAATATCTGTATGAGTATGTATTTGCATATATGGTGAAAAACTAAAAGCATGCTACATTTATAGTCCTTGTTATTAGTTCATTTTCTTTGTATGTTGTATACATATTCTTCTTCTTAAGAATAAATATATACGCATATAAACATAACCGGTTCTTTTATAGATTGAAACGCTTCACTAAAATGGGGCGATAATATCGGAATTCGCGAAATAGAACAGAATGAATGTCACATATCCGGTTTTAAGAAAAATAATTTTAAAATTCACAGCAAAAAAAATATAACATTTTCTTTTAAAAAGATTCTCAAAAGTTAAATGATAAAAGTTAAAAGTTGTTCACACATGGAAATATAGCTCAATACAATTATCAATTTTTCTCGTATACACGGATCTTGAAATTATTCTTCGCACTCGCCTATTACAGAGCAATACATATAATTTACGCAAGACGATGAGAAGATATACTAATATTCGCTCGCTTCGCGTATCTTTCTACTTTTCTCATTACTCCTCTTTCTCTCCTGTCATATTTTCATTTGTAAACAAGCACAGTCATTAAACTCTTAAACATTTTAAATGTAGAGAGAAGAGTAGGAAGAAAGGTAGAAAGAAAGGCTGATAGTAGTTTCTCTTCTAATTTTCTTTGTGTACATATCTTAGGTACTACACTATAGTGGGCGGGTACGAAAAAGAATTTCAAATTGAAACACGATTCGTCCAAACAAGATAAACTGATCAATGTTTTGATCTACATTTTTATTTGGAAACAAACATGGTCAATGAACTCTTGAGTATTTGAGAAGTAGAAAGAAAATTAAAAAGATAAGCGAATAGTACTACTTTTTTTGTGTACATTATGTACTGCACGCTAAAATAAACATAAAAAATTGAATTTTGTGATGTTAGATTTAGAACAATCAAAGTCAAATTAAAGTTTAAAATAGTAAAGTTTCAACCTAAAGGGTGAAAAGTTTACAATTGCACCGATCGCAAAAACCTGCCCTTGCATATAACATAAATGAAAATAAAATTTTTAAAGTATCCTTACTTGCATATGTACGAGTATACATACTTTGTATTATAACCTCATATTATAATAGTTTATATTATATGAATTTACACAAAATTATGTATAATACTAGTATATGATTTTGTAAATGTGTGTGGAAAAAGTACATTATACTTTTAACTTTATTTGTAACATTAACTTTTTAAGAAATAAAAAGCAAATGAAACAACAAAATGGCTTAATGTTAACAGGAAAATTGGATTTTGAAAACTACTTAGATGTACTTAATATACGAGTATGTATATCGATATAGGTACACATGTAGTGTACTCATAATATGCATTTTGATATAACAAACACTCATATAAAATGACTTTGTGGATGTACATTGACTGTATGTGAACATGTAAAACTGAAATTTATCAGAATGAAATGAAAAATTCACTTTTAATCCAGTTTTCATTTAAAAGTTACACACTCTATAACATAACTATATAGCATATATGCACCATGTGCTGCTGTATGACAATTGCTCTTCATTCGTATTAATAACATATCAAAGTAATGTACATAAGGGTATGTATCTATTCTACATATAAATAATATTTATCATTTTTATTTATTTATATTTTTTTTTTTGTCCTTTAGATCATAGATATTTTTCTACATAAATTTTATCTTATACTTGGCAAAGAATTCTATCAAATTGAATTTTTCTCATATATTATATTTGTCCAATATCAAATCGTCTTCTTTACTATATCTTCCACTGTCTACTAGACTAGATACTATATTTCACTTTTGTATTATGTATACATACATTTTACATATAAAATAATGTTGCAGATAACATTAACAAATGTTGATGCATATTTTAACTTTTCAATTTTCAGTTTTTTATCATAGATATACACAGATACACAAATGTACATAACATACAAAATTATAAAATATTTATACTTTACATAGATTTATTTTAGCTTTGTTGTACTTTATATCAAAATATAGTATATAATATGGTACATGTATTGGATATTGAATATATTTCCCACAAGGATTCTCAATGATATTTATTTAATTTTGAATTTATTTTCAATTATATTGCATATACGAGTATATATTACCATATGTTTCAATGTATGCAAAATGTAAGTTTAAAGATGTAATACAAGCACACATACAATATATGTATAAGAATATATGTATACTAGAAAATACATTATGTTATTGTATATTACATTGCAATATTGTAACAAATTTATAAATTTCATGTGTAAATGATAAAATATATTTGATCTAAAATTTATAATGTTTTGTGCAATAAGATGACAAAATGCAAGTATAAGATGGCAAAATATACTGTACTACTGTTGTATACATTCGCATATAAATGTAACACTCAATATTGTATTCAAATTCGAAATGATTATTTTTATGATATTTTTGTGTATTTTATTTTTTAAATTTTTTGGTTTATATATTTATTCATTTTATGTTAACATTTTATGTTTTCTATTACTCTCAAAAGTATATAATTTTATGGTACGTACACACATTCACGATTCATACAAAATGCATTACATTGTTTTATATAAATTACTGTGTAACTTCTAACTTGTATCATACAACCCACAGAACGTAAAGCACATACAATACGTTATTAGATGCATTCTTTATATACATACTACATATTTATTAAAACTCTCATTAAAAAACTGTATTATAACCATAAAAAAAATGACAAAAAAAATATAAATAAAATAAAGATAACCAAAATGAAAAAAATAAAAAAACCAAATAAAATGAAACGATAGATAAAAACCGAAAAAATTTTCAACTTAAATTCAAATTTCAATGTAATTTTCGTTGTCGCAATCGTTCCTCACTTCATAATGTACAGACGTAGATACAAGTATTATATGTATGTGTTGTGTTTATTGTACATTTCGCGTATTGTCAAAAAAATTTTTATTTTTTCTTATAAAGTGTATACACCATTTGAAAATTTTCTTTTCCCTTTTTCCTTTGTTTTCTAATAATTTTCTTATGAATTCAAATTTACATTCCAGTCGAAAATATGAATGTAAATACGTACTTATACTTGACAACATAACATCAAACTTGAACCATATACCAAATAGAAAGATGAATACATTTTCATTTCAAAAATTTTTCGTTGATTTTTTCTCATTTGATTCGAATTTTTCTCATCTTATAAATATGTACTTATGAATGTTTCATAGATATGAATGTATGTATGTATATATGTAAATGTGTAGATACATCTGTATACATTTGTGTATTTATAAACTTTAAAAAGTTTTGTTACTATACTATAAGAAGCATAGCAAAAACATATCTAAAAGTACACCCCATTTTCTCAAGAATTCAAATAACAATACTTCTGTGTATTCAAAAAATATTTTGTTTGTGTTATCCTTGCTAGATAATAGAGATGAAGGTAACATTTTTTTTTTCATTTATTTTTTGAAAAAATTATTTGAATGTTTGAAACAAATTTTTTGGCTACCACAAATAAACTGAGTTAAATGTATGTACTAACAAGATGCCATTATAATAACAATAAAGAAGATAATGAAAAAAAAAAAGAAAAAATTATGAAAAAAAAAATTTACAAACAAATACACTCGTACTCATATACTATACATAGATAGCATCAGTTTGAATGATATGAAAAATGAATTAAACTAAAGAGAAAAAAAATCACATCCATTTTTACAATTGTAACTTCTTTATACATGAATCCCATACAATATTGCGGTGATGGTGGTGGTGGTGCTACACAAAATCTGTCTATACAGTGTTGTAGTGTGCCACATAATAACAAAATAAAATATAATAATAAAAATACGAATAAAAGTAAGAAAAATAATAATGTTTATATATTTCTTTCAAAAAGAAATCCAAAAAAAAAGAAGTATTTACTATATAAAAATTTTTTCAGAGATTCCTTTTTGATCTTGTTTTTCTTTCTGTTTTATTTTATTTCATTTTATTTATTTATATGCGAAATTACATAAATGTAAACATTTTCTATTTTTTTTTCATGTCATTTTTCCAGCATTTTCATTGGATTTTTATTTAATAATAAAACGGAGAAAAAAAAAATTTGTTTTTTAGAAACTTAAATTTAAAATTTTGAAAATTTAATCTTTCATCCTTCTACATAAGAAAGAAGAACAAAATAAAAAATAAAAACAAAAAATAAAAAAAGAAACAAAATAAAATTTCAAAAAGGAAGTGGAAAAGTTTATTTTACTGAAAAAAAAAAACCATTTTCTTTCAATATGTAACAAATACATATGTACATTATATACAAATGTATATGTGTGTACAAGTGTATTGTAAGCACATAATAATAATGAAAACTTTTTAAAGAAAAACCAAGTATTTTTCTGTAGTTTGATTTTGTGATACAACCATTATATAGTATTTGATATTTTTCTTAACAATTTGGAAAATTAGTTTTACACGAATTTATATTATCGAAAACTTTTTCAAATATTTCGAATATTTTTTTCCAAAAAAAAAAAAAAAAATACAAAAAAAAATTTAAATAAAAATGAAAATGAATGAAAACAAAAATAAAAGTAAACAAATTTTTAAATGAACTTTTCCTATTCTATACTTATTTACATGAAGTTTGGAATATATATTGTGAAATGAATGTAAATGTTTCAATTCTCTTTGTAATTTTTGTTTAATATTATAAGAGTAGACCAAATTCAATGATTTCTATTTCATTTCATTTCATTTCATTTCATATCATTTTTGTTTTCTCTTCATAAAAACTTAAAAAAAAAAAGTTGTACGTAGCTTTGAGTTACAAATAATATCGAATTCATACACTCATAATACACAAAAATTTTAAACAAACTTTAAATTGACTAAGAAAATTTTTATTGTTTTTGATTTGATTTCTTTTCTTTTATATATACATATTTTATATACTACATTATTTACACATTTAAATGATTCTTGGCATTTACAAATTTACAATTAATTATTTACTTTTTATTTCTGTCGTTTTTTAAATATCAAAATCATATGCATTTATAGCAATCATAAAATTTAATTTTCTTCTATTATTAATTTATTTTTGAAAATATAAAATTTTCCTTTTATTTTTTTCTTTGTATTTTCTTAATATGGTCCTGATGGAGGTCCATATTGTGGTGATGGTTTCTTATCACCATCTTTATATTTAATGAAAAATACTTCTGGTTTACTTGGTTCGGTTGGTGGTGCTGACGGTATAACAACTTGTGGTGCTGGCTCTGGTTTTTTAACTAAAACATAAACTAATGTTTTATGTTCGTCTTGTATCTGTTCGGGTATAACTGGTGCTGTTGGAGTTGGTGGTGTTGGTGCTTTTATGAAAATTATTTTATAATGTTTTTTCGGTTGTTGTATCGGTATCGGATTACTTTGAACAATTTCTGCTGGCTCTTCTGGCGGTATATGAATGTAAACATTTTTTGTTATCAATTTTTCTGATTTTGGTGGTCCATAGTGTTGTGCTGGTGGACCGTATTGTTGTTGCGGTAATGGTGGACCATATTGTTGCTGAGGTAATGGTAGTCCATATTCAGATGATGGTGGTGGTGGTGGAGGTGCAGGTGGACCATATTTTTGTGCCAATGGAGGTCCAGGTGATATATATCTTGATCTAGGTGGTTCTGGTCTTCCATATACCACGGAAAATACCGTTAAAATTACCTGAAAAAAAAAACAAATAGAAACAAATAAATAAATATAAATATAAATTATTTGAATATAATTTCTTTGACTTCATTACAAATTAAAAAAGAAAAGTTCGTGAATGTAATATTGAATGAATATGTATATGAATGAATATGTATATTTTTTACAGTTATATGTTCAACAAAATTTGAAAGAGCAATTGATTTTCACAGTAAATAAAACACGTAATATCAATCATCTATCAATCAAACGATGATTTTGGTAAAATTTTATTAAAATTTATTCATACAATAATCAATTTTGACAATTCTCCTTCGGAATATATTTCAAAATTTCGATCATATTTCAAAATACATACATATGTACATATGTATAAATCATAAACCATTATATAGAAAAATTTATCTTTGATCCAAAGTATATTCTTACAATTGAAAATGTATTCTACATTTATACATAATGATATTATATGAACATACGAACATTTTTCATAATCATTATTCATTATCATCATCATTTTCATGCATTCATCTATGCCTCTGGTATACGTTATACGTACTATACTTCATTATCATCATCAAAATTCATAAATTCTAATGATTTGAAAATTCAACGAATTTCACAAAATTGTGTTTTTTCAATATATGTATAAGGTCTCTACTATAAACGGATTTATAAATTTAAATAATTTATTTTCAATATTCAAAGTTCAAAGTTATTACATCAAAATTATTCACATCATATGCATCATACATTTTCATATTATATGTTTGTGTATTATTTTAAATATTTACTTATTACAAACGAACTTGTACATATATGCACGTTTCTATATGAACAAATATTAGAAAGTTATTCGTTACCTTTCATAATAATTTTTATTCATTTTCATTCATTTACATTATTATACGTATTGTACGTACATATAAAGATAAGTAAATTTGTATGCATACTTTTATTATGTACTCTTACATGTACGATATTTCATTTCATTTATTCACTTATTAAAATAAAATGCTCAAAGGTGTTAAATTTGATTGCAATATTAAATTTTGTAGATTGAAATGTACTAAATATTCATAAGTGCACATGTAATAAATGTATTTGGATGGTGTATATAGTGTAGTCTATAGTACTGTATCTGTAATGTAATCACTTTTAACGGCTTTATTATATCATCATCATCATCATCATCATCATCATCATGATTATTGATAACATTATTTAATATTAAAATATCAAAAAATTTTAAATACTGTATCAGAAATGACGGAAATATAATGTATAGGTACTCGTACATATTATACTACACAAATTTAAGGATTTATTTACAATATAATAATGTAAATATATTTAACTTTTATGGTACATTGTAAGTATAATATAATATATTTTAAGTATACATATATGTATATATGTGTGTATAATTATGGATGTATGTAAGTATATGTTAACAATTTTGTTAATAATTTATTCATGAAACACAAATATAATCCCTTATATACCATCATCATGTATTTCATTTGTAACGAGTGTCAAGAGACTCCTTAAGGTTATTAAAATCCAATCGTAATAAATTGGCAATCATTATACACGTTTTATACTATATAATATACAAAATGTATTTATATGCTCGTTATTTGTACATATATGTGTAAATAATGTATAGTAGTTTAAAGATAGATGATGTCAGATTGCAGATATAATAATTATTCGAATTTATTTTTGTTCATTCGTTATTATTTTTATTTTATTTCTTTTTTTATTTATTCCTGTATTCTTAATTGTTTTTCATTAATACTGACAAGTATTACAACATTGACAAAATTAAAATATACATACATTATATATTTTACAAAATAACATAAAATTCATTATTGCAATAACGACGAAAAAATGAAATACATAAATAAATACAGGAATAAAAAAAAAACGATAATATTTATCAGATATTCATTTATACAGCACTGAAAATATTTTTTGAATGAATTAATGTTTACATACATAATAATGTGTAAAATGATTTACTTTACGTATCAAAATATCAAAAATTACTCAAATATTCCAATACTCAATTTTGTACTCATATACTGTACGTTCATTTTTTTCATAGAATTTTATTCTATTTTGTGCTCACAATTTTATTTCATAAAAATGAAATATAATATTTACTCTTAAACATTTTTGTTTTTTCGTTCAATTTCATTTTGATTTCTAAACTCTAACAGGAACAAATACACAAAGTATACAGATACAGTATGAAATAGACAAATAAATTTTGATTTGAACGTATACATAAACACATTTTGTTGAAATTTCAAAAAAAAAAAAAGGAAAAAGAATATTTAAAAAATTCTCAATATAAGCAATAAATATTATTACACAAAATCTTCCAATAAAATTACAAATATCCTGTTTACCCTTTAATTCAATTTTCATAGTTACATTGTTTTCATTACTAATTTTTATTTTATTTTTATTTTATTTTATTTTTATTATTTTTGCATTTGTTGTACAAACAATAACATCGAATTCATTTCATTTATAACGATGCTAAAAGTCTCTTAAATTTATCGAGGTAAAATTAAAATTAGATAAATAAAAATGAACATAAATAGATTCACAAAAAAAAAAAAACACACACACACACAGTAAGATATAAAATTACAAATCCTTAAAAAATGTTGATATAAAATATATTTAACTAGAAATAATTTTATCTTTTGCTTTTTTAACAAACTACGTACATACATGAGTATATGGTAGCTTTTCGATATGGAAGTACATAAGTAAGCACAAATATCAAGTGAATGAATATCAAATCAAATTCTAGTAAACTTTAATTCTGTTTTCTTTATATATACGAGTATATTTCTCTTCGTGTGCTTTTTTTGTTGTTTTTGCTATTTTTTTTTTATTATTTTCTTTTACCATGCTCTTACTCTATACTACACTAAGAAGAAAATTTGTACAAACGCAGTCAACTTAAAATCTCTTGATCTGAATGAAAAAAATTTAACGAACAATGTAAGAAGAAAAAATTAAAACATACTACTACTGTTACAATTGTACATGCATGAATATTCATCCATACAGTACATATATTATGTGCAATAAAACCAATATATCGGATCAAATAATACTGAATCAAGATTGAAAGATATTCATTCTTCTATGGTATGGAAAGATTGAAAGTAAACATTTTCCAAAAAACAAAAAAACAAAAAAACTTTTCCTCTATGCAATAATACACATACGTCATTCTACATGTATAAGAATATGTAGGTAGGTACATATTCTTTCGAATGATTTTCAATGTGAAAATTCTCTCTCATACGTAAAAATACATACAATATTTTTGTTATATTATTATCAGCAAGTATGCATGCGAATATTTAGATATTATAATATACTCGTATTTGTATGCATGTATGTATGTGTATGTCCTTAATATTATCAACAGAATATAATCGAACACATACAATAATAAAAAAAAATGTTCTACCTAAAATCCTGGAACCTAATACATACTAATACATAAATGAAAAATATACACTTAAATGTATTTTCTTCTTTTTATAATCTTATTTTTCTTCTTTTTTTTTTCGAAAATTCGAATCCATTTCTCATTATTAAAGCCACTGAATTTAACCATCATTAAGTTGTTTTTTTTCTTTCTCCCATTTTTAGACAGCCATCTTATACCATTAAATTAATTTTTGCTTTTTCTTTCTCTTTTTTCTTAATACTTCTCTAAATTTAATATAAATAACAAGCACACTGAACTACAGCAAAATCATTGAAAGATAATCAACAAAAAAGAAAAAAAAATAAATAAAAACAAATAAAAATTAAATTGATTCAGAATCAAAAGTAAACATATATACACAAGTACATGCATATGATATTACATGATATTACGATTATATAAGTGTGATATTTGTTTACATATAATAATCATTCTCTAAATTGATTTTAGGCTAAACAGCATGAACTCTGCAACAACAAAAACAATATAAATTTTTTGGTATTAAAAACCAAAGCAATTACATACACAGAGAGTACCATTACCATGGTTTATGAATGTCTAAATAAAATACAAAGTCCGCTTTGAACACCATTTATCTACATACACTACTAGTAAGTACTGCTACTATCATAACTACGACCATGTACGACTAACTACTCTCTTTCTATTATCGCTATACTCGTATACATTCTCGATACTCGTACTGCAGAATTTTATAGTGAAGAAATTTCAAATTTTGATACAGAGTATTCAATCAATTTTTTTTTTCTTTTTGTTTTTTTTTGTTTTCTTTATTTGCACACTTATAGCAACTATACATCCATAGCCATACATATATACTTCTACTCGTACACAGTGTATAACTTCTTGATGAATTTCATTCAAGTAGATTTTGAGTAAAAAGAAGGATTTTCATTTTTTCTTTTTTCATTATCGAAACGATTTCATAAAATTTATTTGTATTTCTATGAAAATTTATTAGTGTATTTGTATGTTTATTATTATATATAACCATGTTTGTATATACATACATATAACAAGTATAATAAACATAGTGTATGTGAATGTATGTATACATAAATATTCTACATTAGATTTAAGTTATTTAATTTTTCTAACACAAAATATACAAATACAAATCCATACATATCTACATATCGAATAAAATTTGTTCCTATATATAATGTACATATAATCCTAAATGAAATACATACTATATATAAATTTACTACATTATATGCATACATATAAGTAAATATATGTATACGTAACTTTACATGCATACATATGGTTGTTACACATTCATGTAAAAACGAAAATGTTTGTAATTCTTATATATGAAAGAAATTCAATGATATTTTCTTCACTTATTTATAATGTGTGCGGGTGTATATATGTATTCACTGGTATATTATATATGTATATTTTGAAAATAAAATAAAAAATAAAACAAAATAAAATAAAATATATTAGGAAGGAATTCATGAGAGAAACGAAAGATTTAAGATAATCACTTAAATCCGATTTTCAAAAATAAAAAGATCAACTTAAGCTTAAATTGAATAAAATTTGATAAACTGGAAAAGGTTTATGATGGTTTTTATTTGAATTCTATTTTAGATTTTTATTTATTTATTTATTTTTTTCTTTCGTTTTTTCATTTCTTTTTTCATTACATATTTATATTTGTTGTTGTTTATGTTTGTGTATATACCTACTCGTATCTCGTATGTTGTTTTCATTTAATTTTTCTATGCTAGCTATATTATGCTTCAAATCATTTTCATGAAAATCATCAGCCAGCAACAACGAAATTTAATTTGAAATAAACTTATTTACTTTATACTTTTTTTATACATCGTTTTTTTTTTGTTTATTCTTCTATTTTTACATGCGCTTATATGTATGTATATAATATATTATTCTACTGAATGTATTTTATTTAGTATAGATTTTTATTGTTTTTTACTTTTTCTTCAACGTTACATTTTTATCATCATTTTCATCATCAGAGTAGAATTATTTTGATCCTATTTCACCTACATACTTTACCTGTACTATATTTATATTATATACATACATAATTTATATATTTATATTATTTTTAAATGAATTCAGTTAGCTATTTTAGTTATATTTTCTTCTATACAAATACCTACATAAATATCTTCCTTAATATATTTTTTTTCTATTTATTCAAGTACAAAAAAAAATGTAGTTTCAAATGTTGAATTCATACACTTAAAACCTTAAGAGTACTTTGTATAGATACATCCGAGTACATGTACATATGTAATATTCAAGAGTATATGTATGTTAACAATGTTTTTATCATACATTTATTAAGAGAAAAAAAAAATACAATACACATAAAATGCACTTAATACACATGCAATTTTATAGATTGTGAATGTGATACAATGTTAAAAAATCATTATTTCTTACATATATTCGTAAGTAATTACACAAAGCTTATACTTTATACATACTCGTATATTATGGCTCTAAAAAAATTTTTGTTGTGGTTTTTATTTCTGTTTTTGTTTTGATTTTATAGTTTAAAAGTTATAATGTCATACTGTAGATTGTGTGACAACGAAAGTATCGAAACTTAGAAAATGAACATTGCATATAGATTTATTCTACACCAAATGTTAGTACTTGTTTACTTTGTACCAAAACGTAATATATTTGTAACACATCAGTAAGTTCCAAAATCATTGGATTCATATTTTAAATTAAAATCATTATACAATTTCTCTTTCCTAAAAATTCATTCTGTCAATTTCACAAATCGATCACAGATAATTTTGTAAAGCTCTCAAAATAATTCTTACCATACATAAATCACATTAGTAATACTATGTACATCAATTTCTAACCTATTGGAAAATTAATATAATTCAATGTAAAATTCTACAAACAAAATGAATGTAAAGTTGTCGTGATTGATATTCAAATTTATATATTCAAATCTTCTATTTCTGAAATATATATATCAATTTTTTAATCATTCACTGTATACATTTATATTTGTCCTTCTTTAGGACTCATTCACATGAACATTCATAAGATTCAAAGAATAATAAAAAATTGAAATGTCAGAAATTGTGGTATTTTAAGATTATGATACGGTATTGACATCAATATAATTCTTTTACATACAGTTTTTCCTTCTTTTTAATGTACATCATACAAGTGGTTTTCAAAAATATAAAACAAACTTTCTCTTTTCAAGCCTATCCATCATCATCATCTATTTGTGATGTAAATATTCAAAAAGGACATGAGATTGAATGCCAACAAATAGTAAAAGAGTATGAATCAATATTATAATATGCATATTTTAAGTACCACTATCACTATATAGTTATATCATACTCATGAATAAATCAAGGATGTCTTCTGGAAAATAAAACCAATACTTAACTGACCGAGATACTATCTTTATCATTGTATAGGTATAATAGGTAAATAGAAAATTTCTAAGTTCTGATACTTTCTGTGTATATATGGATATGTACTTAGAATTTTTTTTTTTTTTTTTTTTTGATTTTCAAATCGTTATAACAGTGTGGTTTGTAGATACTTCAGATATATTACTGTGTACATAAGTACCCAACAATCTTTTTTATACATATGAAATAATTCTCTGAGAAGAATTCAGTTTCTATTCAAAGTGCTTATTATTTTCTAACAAAATATTTCTCATTCATTGCTGATTAATATATTGAATCTCTAGATTATTTTATTGATTTACCTTAGAATAATAATTTTTTTTTTTTTCATTTTCTTTCAATTTTATTTATTTCTTTACTTTTTTTCTTTCAATTTCATTTATTTTTCTATTTGTGAATTTATGAATTCGTATAAATTCAAATGCAATTCAAAATTTAATTGAAAAAGAATATATTTTATTATTTTTAATTTGATTAAAAAAAAAAATAACTTCAATGATTTAATGAAATCCATATACTCATAGTTATTCATATTGATATCTTATACTTACAATGAATAAGTATTTCAAATAAAATGAGCACAGAAAATCTCCCTGACAAATGAACTTAACAAACAAAAGAGAAGAGAATTTTTTTTTTTTTTTTTTAGGTCATGGCCAATTTAATAATTATTGTATAAGAAAATTATATATGCATTATTTATATACAATTAAATTCAATGTTCTCTTTCGAAACTTATAGTCTTATGATCGAAATAAAGACTTTTAAAAATTTCATGTTCAATGCTCTTATATGAGTACACAATTTTCATCTAATTAATTTTTATTATTGTAGCATACGATCGTAATAGATAAATATTTTATCAAATTTTTATAATTTAAAATATAAAGTGATCACTATTTAGACACTCGAAAGAATTATTTTTAAGAATTATTATTTTTTGCGGGTTACACAAAATATTTTATAAAATTTATTTCTTTAAAAACTTTTCAATATAAATTATTATTATTATCACATTTACAAACACACACACACACACACACACACAAAATCATATGCATTTGGTTATACACTCAATAAATTCGTTACAATCTTCTAGTCCAAGATTATTTTTATATTGTTCCTTTGTCTTTTAGAACTTACCAAAGTGATTTTCATTGTTTATTGTTCCTTTTTTTTTTGGGGTTAAATCCTTATTATTTTCTTACTTAAACTAAAACTTTATAAAATTTCATTAAAATACAAAATAAACGAATTAAATGAAATTGAAATAACGATATCAAAACTCAATTAAGACGTAAACGACTGATAGCACGATATCGATAACGATAATTTTAAAGCACGTTTGATAATAATCGAAGGGTCTTCACAATCTTTTATAGATGAATTTTTTTGCTGTTTTAAAAATTTCATGTTTCATATTACACCCATTCCACTAATTACCATCCCCATTGCTAGCAAAAACCAAAATCCAAAAACCTTGAGAAATCAAAAGCACACGTTTACTACAAAAATCTTCATGCTATACCAACTACTTACATAGTTTTTTTTTTGCTCTTTTTATTATTTGATTGCAATGAAACACGTATACATACGACATACCTCTACCTACTATATATAATTTACATACCAACATAATACTAAAAATTACTGAAATTGTCTAATATTACGCTTTACCTTAATGATATTATTCAGTTGGCTACATTTAAATTTGTCCAGCTATTTACTATGCAATGTGTTTACTCTGTGCCATAGTCTTCTTTTGCTTTCGCTATCATTTTATCGTCATAAAAAACCAAAAACATTAAAATAAAATGAAAAACACTACAACGTATTCCATGAATGAATGAAGGTATAATGTGTATAACAATTAATTGTTTTCTTCTTTTTTTTTTTTTGCTTTTAAATATCTCAGTATGCATATACTTTTATATATATGAAATGCTTATAATTTTACAGTAATTACTGAACGATTGACCAACGACAGAAACGACACCCATCTTTATCAAAAAAAAAAAAAAAAAAACAACGCCAGAGAAATACGTATAAAATGCATGAAAAACATTCACATAATACTCATGCATACAAGAAGTACATTTCAAATCTATCCTGTTTTTTGCATGCATTTTCCAATGTTCCTGTACATATACGTAATATGTATATTCAAACCAAAAATGTGTAAAAACTGACAGCAAAACATTTTTGTTGGTGTTGCTTTTTCATATTGTCGTTGTTTTCGTTGTTGTTTTTTTTTTTTTCTGTCGATTAATTGAACCGTAATTTTAATTATAAAGATACATAACATGATATTCAAAAAACATATCATTAAAAATGTCCTGAATTTTTTGGTTACAAATCAAATTTCTACCATGAAAATTTCGTTATGGAAAAATTAATACTAAAAATGTACATTATATCCACATACACACTTCAAAAGCAATGTTGGAAAATTGCCTGCTTACGATAATGATGCTATATGTTGTTCTTAATATTAAATTACAATGAATTTCCGACATTTTCGACTTTTACATATAGTACCCATAACATACTGTATATGTAACAACGTTGTTGTGTATAATTTTCCAGGCGTTAAATTCATCATTATACAATTTTTTACATACGAGTATACCTTTTGAAAAAAAAATGCTTAACTTTATATGTTATCTGTCATAAGAACATTTCATTTTGAAACATTGAAACGCTTCTGTTCACTTTTTATGTACTATATGTAGGTACCAAAAGTAAATTTACAAATATCCACCATGTTAAAAAAGTTTTGTAATTTTATTTTTCTGTTTTTTTTTTTTTGTCTGCGGTACAAAATCTAAAAATATTTTCATCTCTTTTTAATATAATTAACACATTTATACATTCATGGAAACAAACAAACGAAAGAATCAAGAAAAAAAAAAGGGAAAGAGTAAAAAATAGAAAAACAAACCTTGTAAAATTATATAATTAAATGTTTTACAAAGTTTTCAATTCTTGTATGTAGTATGCACACAAGAAAAGAATAAATATATGGTTTTTTTTTTTGGTTTGAATTTGAATCATAAACACAAAAATGTAAAAAAAAAAACAGCAGAATACAAAAATTTTTCATAACGGAAGAAAAACTTCTATATGAAACATTAAATTGCAAACACAAAAACCAAGCAAAATGAAGTCAAAAAAAAAAAAAAAATTAATAATAATAATAATGAAAAGGAAATGATGGAAAGAGAAAGAATTAATAATTATAATTGAGAAAATAAAAATGTTTTTTTTTTCTTTCTTTTTTATTTTAATAAAAAATGTTGAGAAAAATCTAATTTGCTTGGAAAAGTTTTTCGAAAAATAACAAATTAAAATTTAGTAGACTATGTACGCGATAATGACGAGAACTCTATATAAGGATAATAATAAAGATGATGATGGTAAGAATATTCATTCAATTTGTGAATTGTGATCGTTAAGAAATTTTCATAAAATTCATTTCTCCTCTACTTTGAATTTTCTCAAATTCTCTTTATATTATACAAATATGTACATAAATATTTATTTTCGAAAAAGAAAGGATTCTCAAATAATAATATTACAATCACATAAACTTGAAAAATAATATGTATTTAAAATAAAAAAAAAGAAATGAAAAACAAAAAAAAATGTTTGTTTTTTTTTTTAAATTCAACTAAATTAACTGAACCTGAACCTGATTATTATAGAGAATGGATTCATGTCTTTGTGAATTTTATTGCTATGAACATAAAATTGTTTAAAACTTTGTCATTATAATGCAAAAATATAACAAAAAAAATATTAACTAACTAACTATACCAAGGATAAATTTTTTTGGTGTGGTTAATTAACTCGTTACAACTACTACTATCACTATCGCTGTACTAGTACTTTAATACTGCACCAAAAACATTAACAAACTTTATAAAAAATTAAAAGTAAAATAAAAAAAATACATTGTCCAATATAAATTTTTTTTTTCTCATTCATTTTCTTCAAGGTTTTATTTTATTTTCAAAATAAATTTACAGTTTATGAACGAATAATTTTACATTTTAATGTTATTTAATAAAAAAAAAAAAAAAAAATTAAGAAAACTTTTAATTCTTGTTGTTATTTTTTTCTATTTTCCTGTTTGATTTTTTAGTGGAGAAGTTTTTAAACTTGATTTTGAAAAAAAAAATTTTTCATTTTTCATGCTTTCTTTGTACGCCTTCATTTAATTTAATTATAATTCTAATTTATTTCAACAAATCAAATATTTTTTTTTCTGTTTATACTGTTTATTTTATAGTAACTGTATTACCTTTTACTTACCTCACTGTATTCGTATGCCTGATTCCTTTTAAAATATTAAAAAATAAAAATACTTACGTGTATAAGGCAATTTACTCATAGAACAGTTGAAATCAATATTTAAATTTTGTGCAAATGCATACAATACATCATATTCTTGAATACTTATTTTTTTTTTGTATAATTCCTATACTTTTGAATGTCTCTTCCTGTTTCACGTAATACTTGTATTGTGTATAGGTATAGTGCAGAGCAAATATAAAGAGGAAATGAAATTTTTTCTCATGAATGAAAATACGAGTGTATGTTAAGTCAAAGACTATAGAACTATAATTATAGTCTTTGGTTGAGTGCATGTTATGTAAGGTCAGTACTACTATAGCATACTTGGATATCGTACTATAGTTAGCTGTCAATAACCACATTGGTATTGTACACTTATACCATCTCTTCCTGTTTCTCGTATACTTCTTATTGTGTGTGTAGTGCAGATCAAGTAAAAAAAAAAAATGAATTGCTAATACTACTATTTGTTACTATGTACTTTACTGTCTCTTCCTGTTTATCGTATTCTTCTAATGCTGTATACCGAAAAGCAAGAACATACCTATAAAGAAAAAATGAATTTTTCTCATTAATGAAAATACGATTACACGGTATGCGAGGTACATACTTAGTAGTGTTGTATCGTACTATAGTTAGATGCCAACAAGCTCATATATAAGCTATAAGCAGTAGCCATTTCGGAATAGTAGTAGGTAGTAGTCATTTCGTGTGAAGCAAGCACAGATCATCTGTTCGTCATAATATAATGAACATTCTAAACGCATTTATCTTTGAAATTTTCTTATAAAATTTATCTACTTAGATAAATCTTTAGGGAATTTTGGAATTTTGTTTAAAAATCTAACAAATTAAGTGAAAATCATAGCTATACATATTCGTATAAAAAATTTGTAATAATAATATTTCATAACTATACATTTCTAATATCTAATTATTACATAAATAAAAAATAAAAGTCAACAATATAACATTAAAAATTTCATAATAATTTTATTGGAATTTGATTGAATTTGTTTTGTTTTCTTCTTCATTTTTTTTTTTGTCACAAAATACAATTATATATTTACAATTCAATGAACGTAAATATGTACATTTCTTTTTTATTTTTTTATATTTTTTGCATAATTTATACGTAACACCAGTAAACACGCAGATATTTAATATTTGAAATTTGAAAGCTTCAACTTCAAGTTATATATACTTACCTATACTCTTACATTTTATAAACAAATTATAATTTTACCTGTGCTATACTCAATTAAGTACGATAGAAATTACTGGCAATTTATTTTATTTTTTTTTTTTTTTCAAATATTATTACACTTGTATACCATACATAAATCCATCTATTGATGATGGACAAATTTAATTAATTTCTGTTTTGATTTTTTTTTTTATTTTTGTCATTTTTATTGATTACAAAACACTCAATAATTTATTATATTATGTTTTGTTTTATATGTATGTAATTGCAAAATTTGAAATAAAACAAAAAAACATTTTATCGCACATTTAGACGCATGAAAATCAAAACCTTGTATATTCAATAACCTTGTCGTCAATTACGAATCAATAAATACTATCCGAAGGTATAAAAATTAACAATAAATTTTTCATTATTACTATATAATACATTGAAAATTATTTAAATTGAATAATTATTTATTAATAATTTATGAGTCGAATAATACATTTCGAATCGATATAAGTAATAATTATAAAATGAAATTAACACCAAAAATAAATTCGAAATTGAAATCGATATACACATGCACTGTATGCATAAAGTTTAAATATATAATAATTTTAAACATCGTTTGTTATTATGGCATGCCTGCTACTTGCATAACCTTTTTAGTCTCGAGAATGTTCATTAATTACCTTGCAGTTTTTTTCACAAAAAAAAAAGAATAAATCGAAACTGAATTAATCGGTATCGATTCCTTTTATCTTTTTCAAATAAACAATGTATGAGGAAATTGTATGTAGTCGGGCAGAAAAAATATTTTTTTAAAAAAAAAAAGAAAATAAACAGACTTCATTATTTCAAAAAAAAAAAAAAAAAAAATTAAAATTGTGAAAAATTATCGAATCATTATTGCGAAAATAAATAGGAATGAATATTATTATTAAACACTTTACGAACATAAAAAAAATTTTTATTATAATATTGATAAAAGATTTGCATTTGGTTGTGTTTTTGACGATGTCATAATATAATAAACATTTCCTATATAAATAAAAATTCTACTAGTATACGTTTTTACGTTTCTACTGGTTCTACATCAACAATCACATATACATATACCACATTCGAACATTTTAGTTTGTCGTTATTACCACACGCATGTAAAAATATACATCAGTACACATACAAACAGATAAAAAAAATATATGTGCACACATAAATAATTCCCCAGAACGTATAAAATAATTACAGTTATTTAATATACACAATTTATTTATTTATTCATTTTTTTTTCTCTCTCTTTCCAATATAAATAAGTATGTTTTTATTTTTTGTTCGTTTTTTATAATTTAATTTGTCTCTATTCATAATGAACATAATGAATAATATTTCATTAATAATATATAAAAAAAAATAAATAAATAAATATGCATGTATTTGTATTAAGTAGTGTATAAATAATAATGCCAATAACAACAATCAAAATCCCAACATTTAATATTCGTATTTACGTGCATAAGAGGACATTATTTATATTTATACGTATAATACCCGCATTTCGCATTAAAATATATCATTAATAATTAATACATTTTCATATATTAATATACATAAATTGTAAATCGAAATTTTTATGTAATTATACACAAGTATTTGTACTAAATATATATATTATGTATTTTAATATCATTTTTATTATAACGATTTCATCGTCATTATCATTATTAATAAATCCTCTTCAGAAAAATATAAAATTAAAAATAATAATGACATGACAAGTGTGCATTTGTATATACAAAATTTGTTCTTGTTTTTTATTTTAAATTTTAATTATAAATTTTTACTTTATACATATATTCTTTTTTTTTTTCATTTTCATTTTCAATAAGTTTGTTGGAAAAAAAAAAAATATTACAAAATATTACATAAAAATCCCCTTCAGTGTTATTTTCATATTATTCGATATTTAAGTGTACATAACATTATATATATGAAACAAAATTTCATTTTATTATTTTTGTTTTTTTTTTTTTTTTTGTAAACCATTCACAAAAAAACAGATTTAAAATATTTATTAAATTCGAATAATCACATATGTGTAAAAGCATGTAATGCACAGAATACGCATATTATACGCACTCATAGTTTATCTATACATAATATATACAATCATCATTATCTTTTATATATTTATGAGTATAGATGAATGTATATTCACATAAAAATATACTAAATAATGTATAAATTATATATGAGTGTGTACTTTATGTACACGAAAAAATTGTAATGCATTATATGTATATTTGATATCATTTCAAAGGATATATCAAAAGAAATTCTGTGAATATGTCATGAATGATTTTGTTTTTCAGTTTTTCAATTATTTTCTTCTCTTTTTTTTTTCACTTTTTCTCTTTTTCATTTTTTTCACTTTTTTTGTGTTAAATTAAACAAATTGTTAATAAATTGTTAATAAATTGCAGTTTTATGCAAATGAAAAGGGAAAGAATATTTTTAACAAGAATAGCAATAAAAAAAAATATTTTAAAATAAATAATAAATAAATAAAAAAACGATCTAGGAACATGTTTCATATATAGACATATTTTAATTTGCAATCAGGATCATTTTATTTTTTATATTATCCTTTTGTTTTTTTTTTTTGATATTTTTATTTTATCCTTTTTTTTTTATTATTATTCTGTAAAAAAAACATATTTCATTTTCCGTTTATATTTATTTAAGTTATATTCTATAGAGGATATTTACAATAATTTTGTATTCTGTATTAAATTTCTGTTATATTGATTGCATATTGGAACTTGCCTTTTAATGATTCTGTGCAAATAAATTCGAGTGTAAAATAAATATAATCATCATTAACATTTACCACATAATTTATGTATATAGTGGAATTCATTAAAAATAATCGACTGATAAAAATTATAATACAACATACGTATACGTAATATAAAAATAATGCATGAGCAAACTTTATATAAAAGTAGATTATAATACTTACCGGTAATTATATCGATTATTTTTTATTTTTATCGATTTTTTTTTTGTTCTTCTAAAAGCTGTTATGAATATTTAGGTACCAAACAATTTTGATTCTTAGGGAGACCATCAAAAAGACTGGGATAATCAAAAAATAAATAATAACAACAACAATAATAATAACTTCAGGAAAATATTAATTACACAATATAACCGTAAAGATTTGTTCGTTGTTAGTCGTTTAATAATTTACATTTATAAACTGTGAGCTGTAAGTTTGGCCAAAGGGCGCATTTGTCTTTTCTTGCTTTCTTATCTTGTTTTAGGATTGAACGATAGCATTTACATTTTATCCATTCTTGCTTTCTTGTTCATGTTTCGTCGTATATTTTTATATGCGATGCCTATTAGTAGTATTGCCATATACTTATTTTATGATTTTCATTCTTGCTTTTATGTTTGACATTTTTCATTAAAATTAAGTTCGATTGTGATAAAAAAAAAAATAACTAAAAAAATATATATACATATAAATTTTTATTTTAATTGATTATTAATTGATTATTAATTATTTAAATTGATTATTATTGAGTATTATGAATAACCTATAGCAGTATTGCATTTTTTTTGATGGTGAAACATTTTACTAATTTTGATTATTAACAAACTGACAACACTAAATTCAAGAAAGCAAGAAAGAAAACCACCTCTGAGTTGGTTTGCTCTCTTGTTTCCTCTTGTCACGCTCTTCTATACCACTCTTCTAGTGTAATGACGTCACGTTCTTGACATTCAAGATAATGTAAATGTGGGCAAAGAAAAAGTATAGCTTGTTAAAAATTCTTAGCGAATAGAATATATGCGCAGTGAGAGTATGGCGTCATGCTTTGAGCGAGGTTATAATTGTAGTGGTTACACTTTTTCAGGTTTATATGGGAGAAAAACACAAATACATATAATCATTTTATGTACATATTTAATTTCAAGAGAAACATGCGCAGATTATTCGCTGGGAATTTTGAACAAGCTATACTTCTCTTTTATTCGGTGGTCTAGATATTCAAGAGAGTTAATTTATTTTGTTTTAATTACAATATTAACAAAATTTTGTTGTATAAATTATAGTTATGGCTTTGTTATATAAAATACAGTTGGCTCTATAGAAAATTAATCTATACGATATATGATATCCTTTAATTTGAAAGAAAGTACAAAATGTACAAAAAATTATCTGTTTATTGTTGTATTTTTTTTTAAAAGTTTTCTAAACAATATTCATGAAAATTAATTTTACATATTTATTTATTTATTATCTTTATTGAATTTTAAACATTAATTTTGTTCATCATATTTACACATTTCATTCGCGTATGTACATACACCAGAGTATAATATGTCATCATATCATACACATACAAAGTCATCATAATATGTATCATAATATCACTTGAATTTTTATTATTTGAACGATGATGATATGCTCGGTTAACATATTATTCTAGTTAGAATGCATATTATATAATATAGGAGTTTCACCCTATGTACTTATACATACGTATGAATGTTTAAGCAAAACGAATACTGATTTACAAAATGTAAGCTATATGTATGTAATGTTTAGAGTAAAAATAGCTTACATTTTCGTAGAGTAGCTATGAAATTATGTGAAAATTCAAGTAGGTATCTATCTATCTATTATATGAAATAAAAAATAATAATAATAATATTTTTTTTTGAAAAAATTTTCACGTTTCAATATAATTTTCTAATGTCATAAATAATTTTAGTTTATTTTCATTTCATTTTCATTTTCATGTTGTTTTGTTTTATTCTCAGTTATTTTGTGTTATTTTTATTATTAATTTTTATTTTATTTTCATATACACATACACAATGCATGAATATTTTTTAAGATAAAATTATGTTTATGAAGCTATGGTATATGGTTAAAACAAAAGAACAAAAATAATATTTCACTTTATTATGATCGTTAGAATGGTTACGTTTGTTACGTTCATAAATGCGTATATACATTATGTATGTATGTAAAGTTTGTGTTTATGTAC
Organism: Villa cingulata; assembly: GCA_951394055.1. Lineage (NCBI taxonomy): Eukaryota > Metazoa > Arthropoda > Insecta > Diptera > Bombyliidae > Villa > Villa cingulata. The sequence continues at coordinate 10,878,413 of OX596020.1, read as the reverse complement.
AAAATATATGTAACATCAGATATACATATACAAGTCATTCAAGTAATCAACACATTATTTTATGTGCTTTTAATAATAAACAAAATAATTTATATTTTGGTTCTTGTTTTATATAATTATGGTCGTATTTACCAACCATGATTATCTTTTATCTGAGATAAAATGTATTTATCAATCTCGATTATACACAATATTCGGATATTTTTTAAGACAACCTTGGAGTGGTATAATATATGTCGTTTGAACCCAAGCTTGTTTATTAACAGCAACAGAACAGCAATCACATAATGTATAATCATCAAAACGCATAACCTCACAAAAATACTAACTTTTCGCAATCAGCTTACATGTTCGACGCTCCGAAAATAAATTCTATCTAAGTTGATGAATAAACTGAAATTATGCCAGGCTAAAATATATCCGACGAATAGTCTTAGCTGACGAATACAAACCTTAATGATAATGTATAAAATAATTTTTCTTCTATGTGCAGTGTAAATAGGATACGGGTATACCTATTAAATGGTAATATCATACTGTAATTTTATACATAACGTATATGATAATTTCACATTTTATTATCTTCTAATGTATTTGAATTATTGCTGTTGTATTATATTATTGTTTTTCGTAGACAAATTACAGGCATAAAAATTTTTTTTCTATAAATAAAAACCACTAAAAACCATACTGTATGTAATATTATATCATATTTATGCACAATTCACGTAAAATAAAACAAAGAAAGTTCTACTGTTACTTAACCAGAAAGGATATACAAAATATTACTACCGCATCATCAGACATATACTACTTACATATGAATAAATGTACACAAATACATTTACACATTGTAGGAATGTGCACACATATTAAAAATCCATCATATTATCTCAATATTATCACAATATAAAATATGTATAAAATTATATATGTACACAATATTGTAAAATTAAATGTAATCGTTTCATGTTTTATTTGTACATATTTTAATTTTATTTTCATTATTTTTTTCTTCTTTTATATTTTGCCCTTTATTACTCGTACATCATATTTTTTAACGAGGTCGTCACATTGTCGTATAGTCGTTTAGTCTTTGGTCGCACAATACATAAACATATATTTTTTTTTTCATAATTAAATATGGTAGCTATTTGTTTTTATTATTTTCACGTATAAAATAAAAATTCAAAAATTAGTACACATCATAATGTGTAAAACACTACTCATACTATCGTAGCGTATTATACTATAGATAATGTTATAGATGGTTGTAGGATATAGATTATAGATAGCATTCAATGACCAAAACTGCTTTTGGGTATGTATAAAAGGGGATGAGCATACATAAAATGTTGTTAGTTGATTTTCCGTATTTTGTCATGTACAATATTCGCATTATACACAGAGAGAAAATACATTTTTTTCAAGAATGGAAATACGAGTAAACATGGTATGTAGAAGCTAGAAGAGTATTTATAGATTAGAGGTAGAGAAGCAAGTAATAAATGTTGTTAATTAATTTTCCGTATTTTGTCATGTATAAAATTCGTATTATGCTCAGAGAGAAAATCAACTTTTAATGCAGAATTATACACTGGATATAATAACAAACATAAGAAAAAATAACGAATGTTAAAACATAACATTTTGTTAACTATAATGACATAGATAACATACTAAGCAACAAACAATACAAATTTCACAAAATTATATTATGGCTTATGTTATTATTTATGTCATGTCATGTACGCTCTCGATCGTACTGCTTATGTTGAGCTTGTGTTAAAACGAATTTTTAGCGAGTGACGGCAATGTCAATTATAGTTTAGCTCATTGATTTGGCTGTGTTTGGCTTATGTCAGATATGTCGATTACAGTTCCCCCTTTATTATTATGAATTTTTTTTTAATAATCGCATCGGTATCCATAAATCATATATACATATCTTGCTATGTACATAATGATTGCATTACTCATATATTCTATTTGTTGTGGTATAGATAAATACTATAATATTGCAATATAATTTTACATTCAGGACATTTTAGTTATTTATTCACTTTCTTGTGTTTTGTGTTATTTTTATTATGCACTTTAAATACATAATATATATTTATTCGAAATATATGCACAATACAATTTGATTACAAATTGGTTACAAAAATCAATAAAAAAAGCACAACAACAACAACAACAATAAAATTTATATATTTTTCTCAATGACTAATCTCACAGTATTTATTCAGAAAATAAATATGTATATAAATATAAAAATTCATACCAACATAACAAAAAATATACATCCCTGTAATACATACTACATAATATTGAATTTTTCGCTTAAATGTAAATACACTCTACCACATCCATTCAATGTAATTTATTATGAATTAACGATAATTTTACAATATATTTTTGTCGTTTTTGAATACACATAAGTAAATATTTTCGTAAAATAACCACAAAATAACATATAACGCCTTTTTATTTATTTACGTATTACAATTTAATGATTGCAATTCATGTCGAAAAATTATTTACATATATGTATAAATGTATTATGTATGAAGTTGTACATATATGTATAAATGTATTATGTATGAAGTTGTACATATATATACATGCACAGAAATATGAATAAATGCTCATATAATATGTACTTATTTAATAAAAAAAAAATCTTTGTTCATGTTTTTTTTTTTTTTGCTTTTGGTTTTCGTTTTTATTAGGTGTAGTATTGAAAAAGAAATTTTTTTTTACAAAGTTTTTCGCATATGAAAATTTGTTGCTGTTTTGTTTACTTGCTTATTTAAGTTTATTTATTTATTTATTTTATTTTTTTATTTTTAACAAACACGTGAAATTATTATGAATAAACATTAATGAACCTATATAAAAAGATATCGGATACCCTAAGGTATATCATAAATTATAAAGTTACAAGGCTAAATAATTGTATATATGTACATAAACAACATGTTATATATGGTATTCAATATTAATATTAATACACTATGTTATATACATATACATACTCGTATATTTATACACATATATTACGAATACTTATACAGATAAACATTTTACATAAATGTTTATATTTATGTACATAAATTTTGTTCAAATTTTATTTATTAACTGAAAAATATTGAATACGTACATGCATTTAGGTCTTAAATATATTTATCGCGTACAATAAATTTAATACTAAAATATTTGATTTGTAAGAAATGAAAGGAGAAAAATTAGATGAAAATCAAAAAAAAAAACTCTCAAATTACATATGTACGAGGGTATTTCAAAAAATTCCCTGAATACTTACGTCAGTAAGTAACTAGCAGGCAAACAGTCAAGAAGTTTGGTTATATTTTGAGTGTTTTGAAAACGTAACTGCGCTGTGTATAAAAAATTTATTTCAATTGATTTTATTTATTATTATTATTATTTATTAATTATATAAATTAATTTACATAATTAAAATTAAGAAAGGAAGCGCTGGTAGCTGAAACCTTCGGCTTCTTACAATATTGGTTAAAATTGCTTAATATGTATCATATATATCTATAAATATATATATATATATTTTTTTTTATATCTGATTACTTATATTTATATTATAGTTAAGTTGGTTAGTTATTAGGAAAAAACAATGTTATATGTTTACTTATTCTTAAATGTGTTTGTAAAGTTTGGATAATTTTAGGAAGGTGATTAAGTTTTGAAGATTTTGTATATTAGTATCTATGAATGTAGGTATTTTATTATTATCTAAAATAATATTTCTTAAATTATTATACTTCGTGCAGTGAAATAATATATGTGGTATATCTAATTTGGAGTTACAATGCGTACATTTTGGAGGGAGGGATTTGTTGATTAGGTGTTGATGTGTCATTAGAGTATGCCCTAATCTAATGCGGCAGATTTTTATGGAGTGTAATCGAGAGAGAACAGGCGGATAATTTGAATTGAGTGTGTTAGTCTTAATAAATTTGAAATAGAAGTTATTGTACTTCAAACGGTTGGCGTGTTGTTTTTCTATAATAGCTTTAGATATATGGAGGTTAAGGTCTTTTAAGGATTTATTTTTTTTAAAGAGAAGGGGGAATTGGTTTGAGCGTGACGCTGTTAGGTCTGCAAAATGGTTACCTTGAATGCCTATATGGCTGGGAACCCAGATTAATTTAATTTGCTTGTAATGGGCGATCATTTTGTCTCTTATTTGATTAATTAAAATTGAGTTATGATTTATATTAGAAATTGCTTTGAGAGCAGATAGGCTATCTGTAAAAATAGCTGAATGTGATTTTGTATTTATGGTATGGTCTATTGCTGTGAGAATTGCAGTGGTTTCGGCGGTAAAAATTGAGGAATAATTGGGTAGGTTTGCATTGGCAACTATATTGCCTGTTTCTGATACTACTGCGAAGGATACTGAGTCATTTTTGACAGAGCCATCAGTGTACAGAAGGTTAAAATCTTTATTTAATGAATTTTTTATTTCATTATATAGGTTAATGTAGATATTATTGGAAGTTGTAGGTTTAGGAAAAGTGTGTAGGGAGGTATTGATTTGGTCTTGTTTAAGAAGCCATGGAGGGAAGGAGAGTGATTGATGGGTATTGTCTATGTATTTGATGTCTATGTGTAGTTCTTTGGTAAGGTTAGCGATTTTTGCGAGTGTGGAGGGAAAGCGGAGGGTTTTTTTCCTGTGTAATAGTCCGAAAAAATTTGAGAAATAGATTGATTTTCTTGAGAAAATTGTTTTGGCTAGGAGACGGCTTGTAAGGAATTGTTTTCTCTCATCTATGGATTGTATGTTAAATTCAGTTAACATGTTAATGACAGGAGTGGTTCTAAAGCAACCAAGAGATCTTCTAATTGCAGCTATGTATGGTGGGTTTAATTTGCTTAAGACTGATTTGGAACAGTTCCCATATATTGGAAGACCGTAGTCAATAGTGCCACCCATTGTTGATTGGATTATATTGCGTAGTGTTGAAAAATGTGCATTACTGTTTTTGCTGGTTAGATATTTTATTATGTTTAGTTGTTTGTTTAGTTTTATCTTTATATTATTGACGTGGTGGTTCCAGATAAGTTTTTTGTCAAAATGTAGACCTAAAATTTTTAGATTATCGGTGGTTTTTATCGGATTATTGCCGATTTTTATGGAAAAGTCTTTGCAACTTAATTTTCTGCAGAAATGTATTTGTTGGGATTTATCTGTGGATATTTTTGCTCCAGAATAGTTAGTCCATTTGGTTAGATCATGAAAAATTTTATTGGTTAAGGTGGTGGCTTTGATTAGGTCTGTTTCTTTACAGATGATGTAGAGGTCATCGGCGTAGAGACAATGTTCAATATGATTGTATTTGTTGATAATTGAGCTGACTTCATGATATGCTATTTGAAACAGTATTACTGAGATAGGTGAACCTTGGGGAATTCCTGTATAGGAGTTGAATATGGAAGAATATGTACCATTAATTCTGAGGCGGAATTTACGATTCGTAAGATAGCTTTCTATGTATTTGAAGATTTTTGGACCGATGGCAAATTTTTTTAGTTGGTTTAGGATGGAAAGATGTTTTATTCTGTCGAAGGCTTTATTAAAATCTAATGCTATGATTGTCAGATGTGTTTTTTGTGATAAAGCTGAATGGGCTAGGTGATCTAGATAGAGGCAAGTATCTATTGTACCACTGCCTTTTCTATAAGCAAATTGAAACGGATTGAATGCTTTACTGTTTTCTATAAACCAATTTAGTCTGTTTGAAATTATTTTTTCTAGAAGTTTGCTGAGGCATGATAGAAGGGATATGGGTCGATAGGATTTGACGTCAGTTTGTATATGATTTGGTTTTAGAATTGGAAGTATTGTGGCTATTTTCCAAGTTTGTGGTATGATACCAGTTGTGAGGATATTATTGTATAGATTGATAAGTCTTTCTTTTGTTGTTATAGAAAGGTTTTGTAACATGGGGTATGATATTTTGTCATACCCAGGAGTAGTTCCTTTGACTTGTTGAATAGCTAGTTCGAATTCTGTTATGGTGATAATGCCTTCTATTTTTTGGGCTTTAGGGTTTATGAAATGTGGATTATTGGTGTTTGGAGATAAAGGACTGTGGTCAACATGGTTATGAGATGCAGGTGTATCGTAGGAGAAGGAGCTACTGTAGAAAGTACCAAAGATTTCCCCTATTTCAATTGGATGTGAGGCTATGGTGTCATTGTTATGTATTTGTTTGATATTGAATGGAGATTGATTACCAGTTAGTTTTTTAATTTGATTCCAAATGAGGGAGGATGATGAATTTGGATTGATTGTATTGGTAAATTTAAAGAAGGATTCTTTTTTAGCATTTTTGGTTTCTCTTTTAAATATTGCATTTAAATTTTTGTATTTGAGAGAATTTGGAGTGGTAGGGTGTTTTTTGTAAAAGTACCATGCTTTTTTTCTTGATTTGTTCAGAAAATCTAGGTTTTTGTTCCACCATGTTGAGTATTTATTATAAGGTTTTGAGGTGGGATGTGTTAATGGAATGGAGCTTGAGGCTGCAAAGATGAGCGCTTTCTGAATAGTTGCTGCTTCTTTGTTTGGGTTATTTGATATAGTGTGACGTGATAAGTATAAATCTGTTTGAGTTAAGAATTTTTGCCAGTTAGCTAGATTAGTTTTAAATTTCGGCAGGAAGTTTGAAATCGCGGTATGGTTATTGGATATATTGACTGTTGTAAATGAGGGAAAATGGTCACTTCCATATAGATCATTTAATGTATCGAATGAACATAGTGGGGCAATATTGGCTGAGCAAATACTTAGATCTATGTGTGTGTAGGTATGGTGGGTTGAGTAGTGTGTTGGTTTACCATTATTTAGCACTATTAAATCTGTGGTTAAAAGCCAATCTTCAATTTCGGAGCCTATAAGATTGTGTGAGGGAGAACCCCAAATGGGGTTCCATCCGTTAAAGTCGCCGACGAAAATGCATGGTGTTTTTATTTGATTGTATAGATTTAATAGTTGAAAGCTTTTTATTTTACTGTGTGGGTGGATGTAGATGGATATTATTGTAATTGGATTTTTTGTATTGATTTCAATGGCTAGCGCCATCAAGTCTGTAATAAGGTTAATTTGTCTATGCGGTAGATTATTTTTTATAAAAAGACCAATTCCTCCTTTTTTAAGTGTGTGTGTTGTAGTAGGAAAATTGAGTGAATAAGTGCGGTAATTTTTTATATTTGGATGTGGATGCTTAAGGGGTATGTGGGTTTCTTGGAGTGCAATGATTTCTGGGCTAAATTCGTTGATAAGAAGTTCTAGGAAAGGGAAGTTGTTGAAAATACCTTTTATATTCCACTGTAAGATTTTCATAATTTATTAAATATATTATGTGTTATTGAAGAATGGATGATGTGTTGTCTTGTGTTGTGATGATGTAGACTTTCCTATGAGGGTGTTATGTGATTTAAGATGTTGTAAATTATAGTTGAGTTGTTGATTGTGTTGAATGTAGATTTGTGAGTAGATGCTAGTTGATTTATGTTATTCCATGATGGTGTCGTCTGTTGGTTGTTGTATGGTTGATTCTGTTGTTTCCTTGTTATTTGATGTGCTAGGGGATGTGTATGTTTGTATGTGATTGTTTGCGTTGCGTTCTATGATTTTTTTGTTCGATGATGATATAGGGTTTGGTTTGATGTGATCGTTGGATGCGTACGTGGGTTTATGTGTTTTGTTCGGGTTATGTTCGTCGGATAGAGTAGAGTTGTGGCTAATATTGGGTTTATGTTGTGTTTCATTTGATGTGTTAGGATTGTTGTTAATTGGATGTGGTGTTGAAATTGTTTCATCTTTTTTTGTTGTGTTTATTTTTATGAATTTAAGAGCTGTTTCTAAGGATTCTTTTGGTGATATTTTGATGGTTGTTTGATTGTGTTTATTGTTAATGTGTTGGGCTGCTTCTTTGTATGACCATTTTTTAGTGGCTTGAATTTCTAAAATTTGTTGTCTCTTAACAAAGGTTGGGCAGAGTTTGTTGGTTGATCTATGGTTGTCGTTGCAATTAATGCATTGCACTTTTTCGCAATTATTTGGTGAGTGGTTTACATCGACACTGCAACAAATTTGGCATGTTGATGGATATGTGCACCTTTTTTTCGTGTGACCTAGTCTGAAGCAGTTTTTGCACTGCATGGGTTTGGGTATATACTGTTTCACTGGAACAGTGACAAATCCAATCTTTAAAGAATTGGGAACGTTCAGTGAGTCGAAAGTTAATATATGTAGTGGTGTATTTAATCTTTTGTTATTAACTAGTTTGGTGATTTTTACACATTCCTTAACTTTTTGGCTTTCTAGGAATTTTATTATGTCTGTGTTTTCAATTTCTGTAAGTAAGTCGCAGTAAACAACCCCTTTAGAATAGTTTAATATAGGGTGTAGTCGACATTCTACTTTGATACCATTGTTTAATTCTGTGGTATTCAGTAGTAACTTTGTTTGTTTTTCGTTTTTGGTAGTGATTAATAGGTTACCCTGTTTTGTAAATGAAATACTTAGGAATTCCTTAGAAATATTTTCTATTGATTTAGTTAGTTCAAAAATATTTGTTTGTTTTAACTGTTTTGTTTGGTCTTTGTGATTCATAATCACGTATTTGGATTGGTTGTTGAAAGTACTTGATGCATTGTTTGAAAAATCTAGGAAAGGAAAATCCTTTAAGCTGTTGATGTTGGTGTTCTTTTGTGGAATTTTTTGTTTGGATGTTTTGATTTTTTTATTTTGTTCTTCATGTTGATTAGATAGTATGCTGAAGTAGTTTTGGTTTTGAGGGGAAACTTGTCCCCTCGAAGAACTTGCCATGGTATACGCACTTCTTTTAATGTTTAGTTTATTGTTTTTTTTTTTTTTTAAAAAAGAAAGAAGATTGAAGAAACTTACTACACTACGCACTACACTAACTGCGCACTGCACTAACTATACGAGGGGTAATTGTTTGTTTTTTTTTTTCACAAAAGTGGTCTTTCCACTTAGGTTGATTGTTTTAGATAATATTATCTTATAGCTATTAACGATTTATATAAGAGCACTTACTATGAATATGTTCACACTTCGGGAGTTTGAGAGAAACTGTGATTTTATTTAAAAGGATACAGTATTATTAAAAAATTGCCAAAAGCGTTGCGCACAGAACACAACTTTCACTGAGTTTTTGAACAAATACGATTCAAATCCTGAAGACTTTTTGTATCGCATATAGTGACTGGTGATGAAACTTAGTAGTTTATACGTAGAAAAATAAATCCATAAAAATCAACAACTTGTATATTATTTCATTTTTATGGGAATTTTTTGAAAAACTCTCGTATGTACATAGTGCCGAAAAAAAACTATTTATTACACTATGATGTGTAATATTTTTTTTGTACTTTAATTAATTATCAATCTGTCTCAAAAATTTATATAATTATTTAAGAAATAAAATTTTGTAATATCTAAAATTAAACTTGACCAAATGATAATCGTCCTGCTAATAATTTAATTTAATTCATGAAAATGCTCATGAATTCGAACGCAAAATACATATATGAGACAAATAAATATTATGAACTTATTCTAATTCTGATATTGTAGAAAAAAAATTGCAACTGGAAATCATTTTTAATACAAAAATGTAATATTTTATATCTTTGACGAATTTAATGTGACAAATTTACGTTTCACATTTCGATGAAAATAAATTATTTAATACATTAACTCATTATTTAGTTAGATTTTTAATTTAATTTAAATTACTCTATGTATCTGTATGTATATTATTTTTTTTTTATTGTTTTCTTTCTACATTTTTTTGAATTTATCCTTTTCAAAAATAAACAAATTTATAACGATCATAATAATTAGTACATTTACTCATTATAATTTTTGTCCATTTACAAAAGAAAATTATTAAAAAAAAAAACGAAATTGATTTTCTTTTTTTATCTTTTTGATACTATAAAAATATATAATCATTAAAAATGAAAATCAAAATAATAATAAAAAAAAATTGTATACTCGTTCATAGTACTCTATAATACCTTCAATTTTTTTTTTTTTTCATTTTTTGAAAGCATGTCCATTTCTTCCATTACCATGGATTTTTTTTCTTTCATCAATTTCAAAATATGAAAAATAACTCTTACATCTACTTACATTTTTTTATTTATGTTATGCAGGCTTGTTTGTACCATATATACTATATACAGAGAACTCCAATGCATTTTTTTCTTTTCTATATGAATTAAGAGAAGAGTACCTTACAATATTCAAATAAATAAAAATAAAATAAAAAAGTAAAATGTTGAATGTTGAATATAAAAATCTAAAGTACTGCTAGTTAGTTAGTATTCAATTAATTTTTTTTTTCTCTCATAAATTTTTTTTTTCTCTTCTTACTTTACTTAACTCAACTTAAATTTATAAACAGCGACAACAAGTTTTTCTTAAACATATTTTTCCTATACTTAAATGTACATAAAGTATAATAATGTGTACATGTTCGTTTGTATGACAGTTTGTATATTTTTCATTTTTCAGCACTTTTCTTATAGTTATACAATTTTTTTTTTTGTTATTTTTAATTTAATTTTTTTATGTTTTTCTCTTCAACTTGTTAGTTTTTATTAATTTTTTTCAACGTGGTACATAGTAAAATAGTATAAGTTAGTTGTAGTTTACTCTCTGCTATTTTATTCTAGTTATAGTTAAGTACATAAGTAATATCCCGGCTATTGTATATAGCACAAATACATTTTTAATCTGATTTTATTTTTTTTTTTTTTGCTTATAAATTTTTGTATTTATTTTTACTTGTTTACAATTTTTTTTTTTTTTAATTTTTATTTTCAAATAAAATAATTATGAATTATAGAAAACTGAATATTAAGTACATAAATACAAAATCAACAAGAATACTTACGTCTCTATGTTAGGTATCCTTGTCTTGTGTATGTTAGTTGAGTAATAAAATAAATAAATAAATAAATAAATAAATACTATAATACGAGCAGTACGAGTATACGTTGAACCACGTTGAACGTGGACTCATACAATTGATAATTTTAATTTCATTATGACCATTCTAGTTTAGTGTGTACGTATGTATATTAATTCTATTTTAATGTAGATTTACATAGGTATATTTACTTGTACCATCACCATACAATAAGAAGAAAATTATAAAGAAAAACTTTGCAGTAATTTGATTTCCCAATCTCTGTATATATATTTGCGTTGTGTATGTATCTACTGCTTCTTTTTTTTTTTTTTTTGGATTCTCTATTTTATGTTTTAATTATTTTTCTCTCCTAGTAAAGTTAAGATTTTTTTTTTTCTCTTGTTTCTTATTTTATATTTGTTTCATGTTTTATTTTATGTAAAATAAAAAATATACAATACAAACCCACACAAACACATACAAGAAACAACGTGACAACAGGCTAAATACAAATAATTATGAAGTACATATAGCCAGTGTATAGCCATTCATACTTCTACTTATTTAGACTGGCATTCAAACCATATACAGTTTGTTTAAATAAATACATACTACAATACACGAATGTACTTACGTATTTTTGTGTATAAAGTATAAAGTATTTGAGACTAAATATATTATAAGAAATTTACATATACAAGTGTATTATATGTGTAATGTGTATATTTATTTACCACAAAGTTCTGTAACAAAAAACTTTTATTTGAAACATTTTAATATTTCTTTTATGATGTTTGGAACAGTATTTCATTTTCTTGTATTTTCATTATTTATTCTTCATTTACACATTTTATGCATATACGTTGTACAATAGAATTTATTCGTTTATTTAACATCCACAAACACATACACCCTATCATCATATATAATAATATAAATTTTACCTGAAGAAGATTATTTTATATATGTACATTTAAGACTGTATATTCACACATATTTGTAGTAAGTACATATTTACAGGTTTACGGTATATGGATATATGCGTATGTATGTATGTCTCGTGTTTATTTTGTATCTCTTTATTAGATTTCATACATTATTATAAGACACATAGTACTTCTTATACGGACGTATGTACACATTTTCAATGTACAATCACGTACAATTCATTTAAAAAATTATGATACATATACTGTACATAGATATGTACATATATTTATATTTATGCACATGAATACACTTCAATGCACATAAATACTTGTACATATGTAGGTACATAGATATATTATTCATTCAATTATTGACAAGAAACAAGAAACTATTTAGCCCTTTACCCATGTACCCGTGTACAATTCAAAACTAATAACGAATCTTTTCATTCTGATAGTGTTTTATTAGGTTAATTTTTCCTAACATTGTATATAAATTCAGATCCACACATGCACACACACACATTTATATTTATAAAAATCTTCATTTATACATACATGCAGTTATATATATCATCACTTCATATCCTTGTAGCAAAATATAATTATTCAATCGTAATACATATGTACATATATATACATATAAAAATTTATATAATCATATAGTATATGCATGTGTTGCATGTAAAAGTATAGAAAATGTTTACATATTTGTTATATACTGTCGTATACATTCACTATACATGTGTATTTTAAATGAAAAAGTCCTTGTCTAATTTTCATCTTAATTTTCTTCTATATGATGATATACATATGTATGTATGTATGTACATATTATTATTGTGTATTGCTTCTAGGTCTTTTTTTCAAATACAATTACACAAAGGAAAAATTATTATAGATGCAAGAGAAAAATATACAAAATGTACGTACGTACGTTTATGTTATACATAATAATCATGCGTGTATGAATGTAAGTACTTATGCATATATCCATGAAAATATATGAATAAAACACAGACACAAACACTGAATATTGTGTACATAATGAAAATGGCAATAACAAAATTGCAAGAACATAATAAAAAATAAAAAAAATATATATATAAATATAAATAAAACCTATCAAAAGATGTATGTAGCTGATGTGAATATTAATTGAGCGTAATGAAGTGTACAAGTTTCTAGGGAGTACTTCTTTATGTGTGTTTGTGTACTATTGCACAAACATATTTATGTATTATATATTATTTTTATACACATATATAAATATGTACGAGAATATAACATAGTTTTCTCATTGTTATATTATATACATACATATATTTTGTTAATAGTCCTTCAGTTAATTGTGTTGAATTTGTTATTTTACCTACTTTTTCATTTTCTTTTTTTTATTCACATTCTTTTCTACAATATATATTCTGGTTTTTTTATTGGCAATCCTTTCTTTTAAAATGTTTTCTTTTTCTTTTTGTTTTTCAATTTTTATTCTTCCCTTAAGCATTCAAGAAGCATTACTACAGCAACATATCCATACATTCATCCATATCCATACCATACTTACTTTTATGTATTGCAAATAATGTAGGCAGTTTAAATTATTTTTGAAAACTGTAAAAAAAAAAAAAATAATAACAACTAAGAAAATGATGAAGAGAATAACACAGGAAACAATGAATTGAGTTTATCAGGAAACAGCTTTTCATTCTTTCCGTATATACAGTATACACAAATACTTTGAATGTATACATAATAATATGAAATGTGTCGTACAAAATGTATATGTGTATGAAGATAAAGAATGAAAATGAATAAAATAATAAACAAAAAACATCAAAATATGTATAATGTGGTACAGGCACATACATTTAATGTTTGGTCCTTGTTCGTTCTTGGCTTGCTTATCAGAGCCTACACAACAATAACTGTCTACTCTACTATATACATACATACTGCGAGGACTATGTATCGTATATTTGTATATGTATGTATATGCTTTTCATTACTGATGATTATGATGATGGCTGAATTAGAAAATTGTTGTTTATGTGATTCATATTAAATAATATGGCATATGGATTTAACTACAAAGAAAATCAAAAGGAAACAGAACTGCTTTCATTTATTATATGTATGTTACATGTTTGTATAAATGTAGAAATATTATGAAATACATGAATATATTATTCAGTTAATTCAGTTTATACTCTTAATATATACATATTTTTTTCATTTATTTGTATTTAGAGAAAATTTATTCAATTGCGTGATAATCATACAAAACGTATATGTAGTATACACATAATGAAAATGTCTCGGTTCTGTTAGGCACTTGACACAATGACTGGATGAGGTGATGATAAGTACGTACAATGCTAATTGTTTTTGACATAATAAATACTGCTGGCTGTATGGTATCAGACTGTTTTCAACAATGTTATTTGTGTTGAATTCAATGAAAACTGACATTTAAATACATAAAACATTTGCACACACATGTACAAAAGTATGCATAAATCTAAACAAAATGTAAGAATAGTATAACAATACTGTCATTGCTATTATCCAGTTAATTTTATTAATAAATTTTCCTCAAGGTATATAAAATCATATACTTGAGTATATTAATTAAAGTTTTATTTAATAAAAAAAAAGGAAAAAAGAAACAAGGATAGAAATTGAAAATATTTGTATATATCGTTTAGTTTCATGTTTTACAGGATAAATAATAAAGTAAGGTCAACACCTTATTCATATTACTTAATTTCTTAAGTATTTTGTATGTATTTTCTTCTAAATTTTGTCATTTTCTATGTATTTTGATTGTAAATTCTAATTAAAAATTCCCCATCGAACAACAATCGAATTACGATTTAAATATCCGCAAATTACTTTTTTTGTAATATCTATGTATTTTTTAAAATATTACATTTTTTTTTTTTCTTATATTTATCCTTTTGTCTTAGAATTTAGAATGCACGCTTTGTCAATAATTTTCAAATGTTCATTCACTTTAATTACACTTTGTCTAAAGTATCATTTCCAGCAATCGTACATTGAATTTTATACAAAGACTATCGATTAATATTTATGAATTTAATTACTTTTATTGTTATTTATATTTTTTAAGAAAATCCATTAAATAATGATTTTCTTTTACCACTTTTATATGATACTCCTTTTCGATTTCAATAAATTTCTCATTAAGAATATTTACTTTTTATTACTTTTTTTTAAAACTTAAATGAGTCACCAATATTATAATAACATGCAATCATTAGGGAGAGTGTGTATATGTACTTGTTATAGATTACATTTATTGTCGTATAAGTGTTACACTTCACCATTATTACCACTTACTTTTTATTGCTTACTTTTTATCTTCGGAAAATCTTTAAATCTCTTACACGAACACGACTACAAGTGCATACAAGTATGCGTACAACGTACAAATGATAAGTAAATAAAAATTTAATTGATAATTTTCTCTTTCTAATTTTGGTTTGCTGTTGTTGTGTACCTTAATGAAAGAAAAATAATTACTTTTCATGATTCATTTCAATTCAATTCAATATGTTGCACGTTTATATCATGTACTCGTTTTGAGTATTTATAAATTTTAATGTTTCAAATTTCAAAAAAAAAAAAAAATTTTTTATTTTATAACAAAACAAATAAAATAACTCTTTTAAATTACAGATTTGAAATATAATAGTCCTTCAAAAACGAAAAAACATTTATTCCATGAAGTAAAACTTTATAAAAAAAAATACTTAGAACCGATGAACGTGCACAATATTCTATACTTGAAACAATTCTCAAATCTATTAACTTGAACAACTTAATTTTTGTTTTTTTAGAAATTCGAAGTTAAAAACAAAAAGCAAACGTTTTGCATCCAATTTCTATATTAACTCTCTACTGCAACATTTCAATTTCTTTCATTTTATTATCTTTATTTTGGGTTTTTGATTTTTGGATGATATTTGTCGTTATTGCATTTTCTCAAAATAAAATTTGATTTGAACTTTCAAAATGTACATACATGAACTATACCATACTCATCATATACTATATATACAATTTGCTGTCTGTAAAATAAATTTTCTGCCAGCTTACATTCCCAGAAGTAAATTTACTTTTCACTTCCAGTCAATAGTCTATAAGGAATTCGTATTGAATATATATATTTTTTTCTTTTTTTTGAATGACTTCTCAACAATGTCAACAGCAATTTTTTTTTCTGGATACGAATTTCAATTTTCCTCCTTTTACACAACACACATATGACATACACTACATTTGAATATTTATTTTTTAACTCTATTGAGTTTCGATAAAACCCTTGAATTTTGCTATAAGTATCCTTGTATCGGATATATACTATATACACTACAAAGTACTACAAAGGATAGCAATACATATATGTACATACGTAAGTGTATTTGTATGAGTGAATAGGCTTAATGTAAATATTATCGAAATTTTTACACATGAAAAAAATAAATAAAAACAGAAAAAACTAAAAATACAAGCAAAAATTGAAAGATAAAAAAGGATAAAAGGAAATATTATGAAAGGATATGTACTTGTATTCCAACATGTAATGTTATATTACATATTTAAGTTCTTTTTCTTCGTTTTTTTATTTTCAATTTTATAAACGACAAAACAAAAAATAAGTAAACTCAAATAGAATTGAGTAGGCGCCTATTTATATGTTTGCCACTTACACATATATGTACATATGTAGGTATCTATATCCATCTTCTTTGGATATTTTAAAAAAATATGATATGAAAATGGGCATGAATTGATATGAAATCTACATATCTTTTATTTTGTTGATTAATTTCTATTTCTCTCTTTGCATAGTAACTACGGTGTTCTACTTTTACATATTGTGTACATTTATGATTTATCTGATACATCCTATCATCTTTTTAAGATTTTTTCAATTATATAAATGAAATCTTTTTTGAAATATGAAAATAGAAAATTTTTTTCAGAATAAATTTGAATACGTTTTGAATTCTTCATAAATAGAATGCACAACATTTGATGGTTGTTTGTTAATATTGTGTACTTATAAATTTAATTGAAAAATATTTTATTTAGTATGCAACATTTTATTGCAAGCAACATTGAATGAATTTATACAAAAAGAAAGAAAAGTATCAATCGTAGTAATACTCAGACTAATGATTAATTTTAATCATAAAGAGAGTGGGATGTTGTATGTAAAAGAAGAGAATTTTATAATTAATTAAATTTCGATTCGTAATGTTTCAGAGTCAAACATTTAAAAAAAATACTAATCTAATAATAATTGTTGCAGACAATAAATTTTCAATTTTAATTAAGAAAGTTAAAATTTTCACCACGATTTTAAATTATAAATTTCAAAATTTATCATTTTCATTTTCATTTCAATATTATCTGAAATTTTTTTAATTCAATTACTCGTACATTATAATTCATATTTATATTTTTATTCAATTAGCTAATTGTATATACAAACATGAAAATGAAATTTATTTATTTGGCATCTAACCTCTGATCATTCGTTTTATTCTGCATGCAATTAAAACACTCTCTTTACTATTGTGCATTTGAAACATTTGTGTGTTTTTTCTGTTCACATCATTTACGACAGGATCTGTGTTATATATTTTGTAATTTCTTCTCTTTTTTATTTAAAAAAAAAAAAAAATGTGTTGCTTATTCACCATTACATTTTTCTTCTTCTTTTCATTTTAATTTTCTGGAAACATTTTTACGCATTCAATGAATACATGCACATTTACGTAAGAGTGGAGTATAATACAATGTGATTTTTCATTTAATACTTGAAGGAACAAAAAAAAAACTATGCATTGGTTATAGGATAAAAATGAATTTACAAAATTTTGATAAAATGCCAGAAATTGTCCAAGCATATTGTATATGATATATGAGAATTATAGCCAATTTTTTTCCTCTAGTAAACATCAATTTACAACAGTGTTAAAAGCACATATATTTTATATCCTTTTTATGTCGTCATGATAATTTTATATTGTAATTTTTAGCATTTAATATTCATACTCTTTACATACATATGTAGCTTATTATTCAATGTTTTGCTTTTTGTACTCAATAGCAAAATTGTAAATGTAAAATTTGTGAAATTTTTGTAAAATTGACAACTTCTCAAATTTCATACAAAAAATTTATAATTTCAAAAATTTAAAGAAAATATAATAGTAAGGCGACAGGAACTTTCATAAAATCTATGTACTAATATCCAGAAAAGAAAATCATCCGATAGATTACACTACATACATATAGATTTATCTGTGGTACATACATATATGAATTTTTTGTTTCACTGCTTTCAAAAAATCAAAATTTTTAACAAAAATAAACAAATAATGAAAGAAAAAATAAATCTACTCTAAAAGCTAAACAAAATACAATATATACGTATAT
Organism: Villa cingulata; assembly: GCA_951394055.1. Classification (NCBI taxonomy): domain Eukaryota; kingdom Metazoa; phylum Arthropoda; class Insecta; order Diptera; family Bombyliidae; genus Villa; species Villa cingulata. The sequence continues at coordinate 10,860,019 of OX596020.1, read as the reverse complement.
ACGTACAATAAACAAAAAATATAGAATTCATTCACATATACATCCTATTATAGTATCCTTACAAGTATTATAAGTTAAAATGTTTTGTAATTTATAAACTGTCAACATCATTTCTATTTTCTGCTCGTGTATACATAAACACACACACACTATAGTTTTTTTTCTTTTAGTTTCCTATAATCCTTATACACGAATACATCTAAAAATGAATAAATAGATACACATTACAAATATAAGTAAGGACATAACATTGGAAAATTGAAGAAAATAAAAACACAGATCCACATACATATGTATGTATATATATTGGATTTATACACAAGATGAAAACAAAAAATTATAATCGAGATGATCCATTATTTCTTTAGAGATTTATGTAATTCACAATTTAAGGTAAAGCTGCATTTATATATATTCTCATATTTTATGTATGTTTGTAGTAGTAATGAATATAACGACATAAAGTACTCTATACGATATGAAATAGAGAATATCATCGTGTCGCAAAACAAGAACATTTAAAAATACTGTTATACAATTACAAAATATATACAATACATTCGCATAAAATACATGTGTATATTTATAGAATATATAACGTAATAGATAGAAAAAAAAAAAACTAAAAAAATATATACAAAAAAAATGGACAGATAAAAATCTTGTAAATATGTATGAAGTCTCACAGGGATTTTTTTTTGTTTTGCTTTGCTTTTTGTCTGAAATAAAAAAAAACATACACAATTTTGTTTTAAAAAATGTAACATTTAACTTGCAAAAGTTACAAATATTTTCCTAATAATTTATGTGCAGGGTAGCAGTGTTATTATTTAGCAATAGATAAATTTTTTTGAACAAAAATCAGTACTAATATCGTACTCGTACATCGTACTATAGTTAGCTGCCAATCACCTCGTTTCTACTATTTACTGTCTCTTCCTGTTTCTCGTATACTTGTTATGGTGCATAGTGAAAAGCAAGTACAAAGAAAAAATGCAATTTTCTCATGAATGAAAATACGAGTGCTACTAGCGTGCTAGTATATCGTACTGTAGTTAGATACCATGATGCCAATATAATCTCTTTCTACTACCTTTTTTCTCTTCCTTTTCTCATATACGTCTTACGGTGTGTAGAGCAGAGTATAAAGAAAAAGGGCAAGTAATGCAGAGCAAGTATAAAGTAAAAATGAATTTATCTAATGAATGAAAATACAAGCGCATTGTATGCGAGATACTATACTAGCGTGTACTCGTATATTGTACTATAGTTAAGTTGTCAATAACCTCATAGCTACTACTTACTATCTCTTTCTGTTTCTCCTATACTTCCTATGGTGTGTAGTGCAGAGCAAATATAGGTTCACCCTATAAACACTTGTATGTTTTACAGAGAAATGAAAACAAAAATACAAAAAAGCGACAAAAAAATGAATTCGCGAATCTGATTTAATGATAAATACGTACAGCATTAACTTAGTTATACAATTTTTTTTTTTTTTTGTATAATGAAAATTACAATTTATTCCAGTGAAATGATAAAGATAAGTGCATTTACTGTAACATATACACCAAATCCAATATATTATTCTTTTTCATTGTTTTTGTATTCTTTACATGCATATGTATATACCTGCATATACGTACGAATGTATATATATAACATATAACATTTTTTTATTTCTGTTGTTTTTTTTTTTTTTTTTTTGAAAGGAATGAAATGAAACAACTACATACATGCACACATCCATACATAAATGTGTACAATAAATTCTCTTTCATTATATGTATATGAAACGATAGTTATACAATGATAATATGGATGTACAAATATTTTCGCTATTTTGCAATATATGTATGTATGTATTTTTTTTTTTTTTTTTGCTCCTGCTGCATATCATATCTCCGTCATCAACAGGATAAAGTGTAATTTTTCCACATTTTTTTTTATAATGTAATACACATACTCTCACTTGAATCCATATCCATATATATGTACATATATAATGTGCATACAGAATATACACATAGACATGAAAGTTTATTTTATTTTATTCATCGTTTTTGTGTTTTCTTTTTAATTGTCAACGTTTGTATCGTAACAAAGTTTATATACAATATTTTCGTTTACTTTTTTTGTATCATTTTTTTTTCAGTACATGCATCTATGCATTTAAGATAAATTCAGATACTGAATTTCATTTATCAAAAAAATATATATATATGTATATACATATATCATGGTGTATATTATCATATTATGTACCGAGTATATACATATAATCCTTCAACAGAACATATATAGTACTCGCATGTAGCAAAAAAATAAATATGAAAACTGTTACTAATACATACGACAAAAACGACGAATATACGTATATATAATATATATTACATATTACTGTTGTGTTACTTTAAAATATATTTTATATCATGTCTCTAGCATTTGCTTTCCAACGCCTCATCATTCCCAACTAGATCCTGTGATTATTTTTTTTTTATTTTTTATTTTTTTTTTTCATTATGTTACATGAATATTCAGCGAATATATACACACACCACATTAGTAACGGTGCTCGTTTCTGTGTGTACATACATATAATATACATTTATAAAATATTGTATAAATACTTACATTTTTTGTTCACATTAATAAATACCGTTGATATACACATACTTATACTTATATGATTTACTGATGCACATACTTACATACATACAATGTATGAATGTGTAAATGTTTGTATATGAAGCATACGTTAATATATGAGTACATTTATATTTTATCCTAAGGCATATAAATGTTTTACGAGAGCACTTTAGTTATTGTTAATATCAATCCTATTTCATTGGCTTGTGTTTTTATTTTATTATTATTTTTTTTTTCCTTACAAAAAAAATTACATTTTTACTTTTCCTTTTTCATTTATTTTATTTTTGTAAAAATAAAACTACATTTTTTCATACATGTGCATAAAATAATAGAGTGAATATAAAACACCCAAAATAATAAAAAAAAAAAATAAAACTAAAAATACTATACTATAATACTTTGGTGTACGAGTATATAAGATTTAAGATGTAAGAACATTTTTTTTGTTCCTGTTAGTTTTTAGTTTATCATAACGCAATAAAAGAAAAATATAGTTTTTTTTACATTACGAATATGCATATCAGATCCTTGAAAAATAAATATAACAAAACTGAAAAAAGTGTATACAAAAATGTTATTTTCATCAAATTAAAAATGAGTTTTAAAGAAAAAACGGATATCTAGAGAAGATAATATTAGATCGTTTTGTATTTTGTATAGTATTTTTTTTTTTTCACTTTTCTCATGTGAAAGTTTTATGCATAAAAAAGTTGAGAGAATAGAAATAAATAAAATACATGAAATCTTTTAATGCATAACTTGAAATTTATATTTAAATATAAGAATATTCGCATACGAAGATATGTAGCAACATTACATTACAAACATTTATGTGATATGTGAAAGGATTTAGGTCATGAATGAAATGTACTTACTATCATACGATGATAACGATATAGTTAGATAAGAAATAAAAGATTTATTTTATACTTTACTTACCATATACGACTTCAATCGTGATATCCAAAAAAATAATAATAATAATAATAATAATAAAGTTTACTCCTCTCAAAGCGAAATGTAAAGAAATTTAAATCGATAATGTGCACACAGAAAATTTAATGTTTAAATTACATAATATGTATATTTTTTTGAAATAAATCCTTCAAAAATCCATTATACAAAGTTTATAACAATCACAGTATGTGTACATTATATCCTATACTTTACCAGCAACATGTATATGTATAACAAAAACATTTCGAATACAGAATATTATATTTGTGGTATTTCAACTTTAAAATATTATAAATGTATACATACCGCATATATAGTACAACATTTACGCACTCACATTTATAATTATTCATTTCAATATCCTTCAAATATCCTTAAACGTTGAAAATTTTGTTAAACCAAAATTATTGTAAATTTATATTTTCATTTAACTAAAATTACATACTATACCGTATTTTATGTTGTTCTTGTTATATCCTTTCATTTAATTTCGCAAAAGAAAATTCATATGTCTTTGACAGGCAATAAATTAACATTTAAGTAAAAGTTTTACTCATTCCATCACATTTTATTACATTTTATGTTGACATTTTGTTTGTATTTTTTTCTTTGTCCTTGGATCAATGAACTTTTTTTAATGCTAAACGAAATGAAATTTAAAACCTTTCACAGTCACATTTTCTCACCTTCATTTTCTTATTCTTCTTAAAAACGTATAATACTATAACTATAAGTAATATTCTTTTCTTATATTGTTTTTGTTGTTGTTGTTGGTTTTCATGTTTCTTTTCTTTTTTATTTTTAATTTTTTAGTAGTAAGGACAAGAAAAAAAAATATTTACTTAAATCATCAAAACAAATTACAAATTCATTTCACGTCTTTTTCATATTTAAATTATGACACACACCCAAAAACAAAATTATTCTTTAGATATCTGTAAATAATTTTTGTTATTTAATTTTTCCTTTTTTTTGTCGTTTACCATTTCGCAAAAAGTATTTGACAAAAATATACGAGAAAAATAAATTTGACGAAAAAATAAAAATGATAAAAATTTGCTAATATCTATACGGTTTGGTACACATACTGCGGTACACATGTGTAGTACATTGTGTGGTCTGGTATTTATAGATTTAGAATATTTTGAATGAAAATTTGGGATAAACAATAAAATTTCACCTTTCTACCAGATGTCAGAGCAAATGAATTTTAAAATTCTTTCTACATACACATAGTATCCGATATCAATGTGAATGTCCTTTTATTTTATTATTTTTTTTTTTTTAGTTCTCTTTCACTATTTGCTTTATATTCGAAATGAGACTGGAATTAAAACTAATATATCGCATATTATACTAAATGAACGGTTGAATGGATGAATGGATATGAATGTACATATGGTTTTGATCCTTGCTTTAGGGGCCTCTAGTGTTATATATATATATATTTTTTTTTTATTTGTGTGTTGATGTTGTCGTCGTCGTTGTTTCTTTTTTATATTATTTTATGTTGCTGATATTCTTTTTTTTTTTTTTTTTTTTGTATGCACGTAAATTTCATGATGTCAAGCATATGACATGTTCATTTTATGGGTGTGCACTATTTTGTTATTTTAACTTTATAATGTTTACTCTTAAAATGCAAACAACACAATCACAATGTCATTATTATATACATACATGCGATAACGTTTGATGTTTGATATTAACAAAATGATAATAAAAGTTTTCATTTTGTCTGATATTATATGTCAGGATATTATTGTGTATTTTATTTGATTGATGCGTTATATCGTGTTTTAATGCAATTATTTGTATATATGTAGGTACAAGCGGTATCATCATTTTTTTTTTATGCTTTAAACATAATATTTGTTACAAAATGCTCACCCGTATACTATGAAATGTGAGTAATGGCGCTTATGTGTTGAATTTTCATTTTTATTTTGTTTTTTTTTTTTTGTTTCTCTTTTTATGCAATAAATGAAATACCTTCTCTTTATCGTGGTTTATATCAAATTTTCATTTGAAATTTTTCATACATTCAAAATAGTTAAATTGCAGTATACCTGTATAATATAATCCGCAAAAATTCAAAACTAATTTTTTCAATGAAAATTTTTTTTTTTTGTCATTTGAAATTGAATTAAAATGTCCTCAATTTATGATGACATGAATACACAAAATCAAAGAAAATATCTTAGAAATTTTAACAAAGTATTCATCATTTTTATCTTTTTTCTGTTCATGTATATTTCCAATGAATTTAATTAACATATTTCTACTGACAAAATCCGTTTTTTTTTAATTATAATTTTCTAGTTGTTTTACAAATTCAATTAAAAATCATACCATAGAATTATATAATAGAATTATATCGAGAATATTATGTTTGTAGTGTGTAAAGTATTTTAAATATTTTTAACAAAAATTAAATTTTTAAACTAAACATAAATCCAATACATTAATTTTCACTTTTACACAACATTTTACAACAAAACAAAAACAGAGAGAGTGAGATAAAATTTAACTCAATTTATAAACATCAAACTTACACTTTATATAAATAAATGACTTCTTAGCAGTCAATTTAGTTTCATTTCCATACCATACCATGTATGATGAACATCATAAAATAAAATTTAATTTATGCTCTTGTCCATTTTTATACTGTTACACATTTTTTTTTTTCTGTTACGTATACACATCATTGGACATACATATATGCATTTATGTACATTACAATACCATTAAATCGTATATACACATTCTCACATACGTATCTAAATACGATTATGTAAATATGCACGTATATGTATGAATAAGTACCATTAAAATCTCTTTGATAAATTCCTAACTAATTTATCATTCATTTAATCATCATTGTCATCATTACTGTAACTATACGAAACGATTATGCATGCATATGCATGTCCTTTATACCCTAAAAAATGTCTACACACACATACATCTATATCCGTTTATCATATGTCCTTTTTTTCATCATCATTCAACTTTTATTTACATAGTTTTCATATACTTTTTACACTTTTAACCTTTTTCAATTTTATTTCCCAATATAATCCAACATTGTACATTTATGTATGTACGTGTGTGAGTGTATATATGTACATATATATATATATATATATATATATATATATTTATCATTTTGATAGTTTTAAACAAGATGTTTTTCCTGTATTTTCCTCAAAATATATAATAAAACTTTTTCTTTTCCTGTTGAAAATTTTCTGTTTGGAAAATAAAAAATGTTAAAAAGTTCAAAAAAGTACATACATACATATGCACAACATACATTGACTGGACTAAAAAACTGTACTATTTTATATTTGTTCAGAGGTGTACTGAATTTACAATAATGTATTTATATACATACATTCTCACATACAGATAGCACAAATCCATAAGCAGACGTGTAAGAGCAGATACAATGAATACAACACATTACTCTGTGTATCGCCAAAAATATGTATAAAAAAAAACAAAATGTTGACACGTTCGTGTTGATTTCTCATATTTAATAGAACACGTTTTGGACCAACAAAAAAATAAAACAAAAAAAAATTACTTTTATCACTTTGACTTGATTGAGCTTAAAAACTTTTATGGATAAATCGTACATTTTATATACGTAGTACCTATTTATGTTTTCCTTATTTACCTGGGTTTTATTATTGTTTTATTTATTTCTTCATTTTATTTTTTCATACATAAGTATATTTTTTCTTCCATTTTGTATTAAAAAAAAATCTATAGAAAAAAAAAATCCAGTTAAATAATAAGTAAGTTTGTTGTTATTTCTGTCATTCAAACGTTTTCTTTTCAAATTAAAAATATTTTTTTTTTTTTACTCTTATACTCGTTTTTCTCTTAACAGTATTATTTCTCTTTTTATTTTTTTTTTTCTTTTGTTTTTCTCAACTATTTTGCTGTAAAATTTCTCACTAACTTTTATCCCTAATTGATAAAATTTTTTTTTCATGATGATTAAAGTTTTCTTCATTCATTTTCCTTCTGCAGAAAAATCAAAGAAACTTTTTTACTCATGGCACACACGTTAGACAGTGATGATATATTTTTTTTACCTTTTTTTTTTTTTTTGCTTTAGTAAGAAAACAAAAAGGAAATAAATTTCAAGAATTTCATATTTAATTGTAGTAGAATTTAAAGTTTTTGAAAAAAGTTTTTCGAAATTTTAATTTTTTTTTTTTTTAATTTTTTATTCTCCTTCTCTTCTTTTTTTTTGCAATTTTTGAAAAGAAAAAGATTCCGGCAGTTTTATTATGCGATTCGATTGTTTTCAAAACAATTTTTTCCACATAACAGACTTTAAAAAAAAAAAAAAATTTTTTTTTTGTTTACTGTGCACAAAAAGGATATACCACTTGAAGACTATAGTAAAATGAAAGGATTTCATATTATCATTTTTTTTTTTGTTTAATTTGTTTTGCAAATTAATTTGCGGAAAATTATTTTTCTTCTTCTTCTTTTTTGTTTTTTCATTTTGATAATTTTATGCATAGAAAATGAATTTTTCGAAATGATTATTATAAATATGCGATATTTTTTCTTAAGTATAATTCCTTGTAATTCTTTTGAATTGCTGTATACAAGTACCTATACACAAATGTATGTAAATGTATACACTCGAAAATTTATTTTTATCTTGTCAACTATCTAGTATGTACAAAGGTACAACAGGTGGAAATTTCAACATTTTTATTAATAAACTTTCTCATCATTTAACGCCTTCCACACTTTACATAATTAAAATATATTTTCGCTTTTTGTATTTCCGTTTTTTTTTTTTTTGTTTCTACTCTACTACTCTTCAATTATTATAATTAGTTTTTTTTTTTTTTGCATTCCGTATACACCTACATATATAAACGTAAGTAATTTGCAAATAACATTTTTAATTATGCATTTTTAATCAGACGACATAGAGAGAAGACAGAAATACAATTTGTTAATGTAATTATTTCCGTTTCAATTTGCTCAATATATAGACAGAGTGTACATATGTATGTACTAGTATGTACTAAGTACGTAAAAATGTATATATGGACAGTAGAATGTGTTTGCAGTTTGTACTTATTATGCACGTAGTAAGTAGATACTGTCGAAAACAAATTTGAAAAAAAAAAAACAATCCACAAAAATGGAATTAAGAATTTCACTTTCAATTTATAAAATAATACAGATTTGAAATAAAATGGAATTACGTACCGTGTATACATAACATAAATAAATGTGAAGAAAAAAAATACGCAAATAAATTAATGAAATAAAAAAATTAAGAGAAAAAAAAAATTCGAATTAGACGAAGAAACCAAGAGTAGTAATGTAATAATGATATAAAAATTTTATATGGATAATTTGTGACTTGAATTTAAATTAAGATATCCAAATGAATTAAAAAAAATATATACACGAGTATACATATACACAGAAATATGTACGTGTATGCACATAAGTATGTAAGTGTATGTGTCTTGAAAAATGTCTTGACCAACTTCTTGAAAAACATTAAAAATACATGCATACAACACTATATACATATTATATACTTATTATTTTGTCGTACATGTATACTTGCAGAGAGTGTGCAGAGCTAGAAACAAAAACAAAGAAGAACCAACAGCAAAAAAATATAGCACTAAAACGTACGATTGTACGTGAGGTCGAATCGAGAAAAAAAATTTGTTTTGTTTTTCTATTTTATATAATTTTTTTTATTCAATTTGATTTAAATGCAACTCATTGTCGTGAAGATATTCAAGAAAAATTTTCTGTCTTCACTTCTCCACTGCAACCAAAGACTACAAACGCTCTATACTCGTAACGTATTCAATTCCTTTTTGTGAGATTTTCTTAAACACAAACACTTTGTTATACAGTCAACACTGTATTGTATTCAAATTTATAATAATTTAAGTAAATTTATCAATTGAAATGTGTTTTTGCATTTGCATTTTATATTTTTTCTTTAATATTTTAAGAAATTTTCAATAGTTTTATGACTATGCTATGCGCTATACACGAGTATAAGGAGGGTGCAATTAAAAAATATTAAAAAAATAAAATATAAAAGAAAACTAAAATTAAAAAATAAATAATATATAAACTATGATGCGTTAAACAGCTCTACCTACATGCTGAAACAAAGAAAATATTAATTTCGAATCACTGAAACGTTTGCATACAATTACATAATTATTATGGACATTAATTCATTTTTATGAATAATATGCATGCATAATGGGAGGACATTTTACATTATGCTGATGTATGATTTGCATTTGCATTTGTGAACATAGAAAACTTTATAATATAATATGGCTGAGAGAAAATGTGCAATTATGGTTTAATTAGTTACATATAATTTTTTTGATTTTCAGTTGATTTTGAGTGATTATTAATTAATTTTACTGCAAATTTATACAAATTGAATAATAATTTAAAGTGTCTTAAATGTATCATAAGGATTCTTAATTAAATTCTTTATAACAAGAATTTTGTGTAAAAAAAAAATTTTTTTTTAATATCATTTAAATGGCAAAATCTTTTTTTATATAAACAATTTTTTTGTTAGGATCATAAATCATAAAATCCATGAAACGAAAATGAAATATGTTACCCTCACCTGCATTAATAAAAACTAAATTTATTTTAATTTTTTATAAAAGTGAAAAAAAAAATCAAGGAAACTTTTGAATTTCTGAAGTACACCTGAACAAATTGTGATTTTTTTTTTCTTTCTGTATCCGATCGTTAAACAAAAAACAAACACAAAAAAAACAGAAAAAAAAAATCAAAATTCACTTGAAACTTTCAAGTTCATGCGAAATAAATATTTTCGCATCACTAATCAGGGAATAAATTTATATTTTAGAAAGCCCCCTTGAAATCATCGTGAAAGTCCTTTATATGAAATTTTCTGATTTTCAAAAAAAAAAAAAAAAAAAAAAACAATTCTTTTTCTGTTTTGATTGTTGTACAAACAGAAGAATGAAAACGTAATAATAATAATAAAAATAATGAACTTATACTTTTCCACCTTTTGAATATAATTCAACCTTTTTTTTTTTGTTTATTTTACAATTTAAAAAGTTTCATTTTTGTTGTTTTTGTTATTAATTTTTTTCTTTCCTTTTACCTTATTTATTTATTTGCTTCTTTTTAAACGTCCTTTTTATTGTACTCTTTTTCAGTACAATGAATTAAGATATTTCTGTAATCAAAACAAAAGAATATAACAAAAAAATAAATAAGAGTATAAAAATGTTTACTTGTCAATCGAACAAATTGTTTCACAGAGACAATATGAGATCATTAAATATTCTGTGTCTACAATTATACTTGAGAATTTAAACGAAATGAAAAAAAAAAAAAACAAAAAAAAAAATAAAACAAAAAGTAACAAATAACATAAAAGAGGAGAGAGTACACAAACAAAGAGCATAAATTTTTAAATAGAAAATGAAGAACCAAAAAAAAAACAAGACGAAACTATAAACATTTGACAATAAGAAAACAACAAAAAAAATAAAAGCCTAGACAGAACTAATTATGTAAATCTTTAAAAAAAATAATTCTCACACCATTTTCATATACATTCAGGTCATAACCCTGAGAATTAAGAGAAAATATATTCCGGCATATTTTCTTTATACATATTTTTTTTCTGCTTTATGAATTGTGTTGAATTTTAAACGGAAAAAAAAACAAGAACAAGAATGAATGAAATAGAAAAAACTTTGAATGAAAAAATTTATATGTGTACAGTACAGTCCATGTCAAAATAAAAATAAAAGTTAAATCTCAATATAATTGAATATGTATCAAAATGTCTGTAAAACTTGTAGAATTTCGATTCATGTCTCTAGTGGTAATTTTCATCTTCAGCAAGATATGCTTGTATTTTAAATGAAAATGTCTGATATGAGAAAATTTTCATGCAATCCAATAGAATTCGTTTCATTCTTGTTTGTTTATTTTTTTTTTTTTAACACGGACTGTAATTCCAAATATTTTACTAGTCTGTTGGATATTTTTTTTTCTCTCAAGATATATACTCGTACATAAACGTTTTTTTTAAAATTGTTTTTTAAATGTAAAAATATGTAAAACAAAAAAAAGAAGAAGAAAAAATATTCTCATGAAAAATGCATTATTCTTTTTGAAAAATTTACAAAAATATTATCCACTCGAAATATTTTCATATATTGTTTTGTATTTATTTTCAACAACATTATATTATGCGATAAACATCTATCGCCATCACACCTAAACAAACACATATGTACATACATATGCATGTTACAACTACATGTCACGTTTATATTTTTGCAAGATAATCAGAGACAGCAGTTATCATCATATATGTACATACCTGCAAAGTGCTGCTACGTATAACTACATGTACTCATGTGTATATAAAAAAAAAAAAATTGTACGTAAATAGTATCAGTACATAATGTGTATGTAATTATGTGTGATTTACACTTACATTTTGTATAAATTTTCTCACGGGTTACGTGCCATCTGAACATACAAATCGTTTGTGTAAAACATACCATATACTATACATATGTATTTAGTTACCTTTCAAGCATTTAAACAGTCTATAGTCTATACGAATATATTTTATGTCCTCTATGTGATATGGATTCATAAAAAAACAATCATATTCATGTGTAATCTAAATTTCGAATGTACATATTGTACATACTTACATATGAATATTGTCATCATAATAATAATGTTTATAAGGTATTGTTTTCATCATTAAATCTCAGTTGTTGTCTTTCAATTAATGTCAAAGCGTTTATGTGATAAATTTTTTTTTCTCTCTTAACATTATTCTATCAAATTTTTTTTTTTTCTGTCATTTTATAAATATTCAAATAAATTATATATTAAATATGGAAAATTATAAAGAAAAATGAGAAAAAAAAGTAAAGAGCGAAAAAATAAATGCAAATATTAAGTGCTTTGATATTAAGCTACCGTTCATCATAATAATCCATCATCATTAATACTTTCACTTGTGCAACTTGTATAGCTTGTGTAGACACGCTCTTTTGTATATTCGTTCAGTTTTTACTTTGTTCCAAAGCATTATCAACATGCATTCATTAACATTTTATGGAGTATAGATACATGCATATAGTAGGTGGTATATATTTGCTTATTAACATTTTAGTATATGTACGCATAGATCTATGTGTACAATTTATATGGAATAGAATAATTTATTTAAAAAGACTACAAATAGAAAAAATAAACTTTTAAGATAAATTAAAGCTCTACAGGTATAAATGCTGTACATATATATAACAAACACATAGAAAAAAAAACAAATTAAAACAATAGAAATAAAAATGATTTAAAGAAAAGAAAACAATAATTTTCTTCGAAATAAAAGAACAAAATAAACTTTGACATTTTACCGTTGACATTTATTATTTGTGTTTAGTATACACACACTCACATACAATGCATATACGTCTCTCATTCCATTTCAATCATTTTGAAACATTATACAATTGTGTATATGCCGACGTATAAGAGTGTTTAAGTTGTAAAATATACATATAATCAAAAGAACAGTACATAGAGGTATAGATAGATATATATGTGTGTACATATAAAGCTGATTAACGAACAAACAAAGCAAAAATGATCATTATATGTATTATGAAAGAGTTAAGAAGGTAAAGTTTTTCTTCTAAAGTACCTTGTCGAAAAGACCATTTTTCAATCTAACCGATGTGATATCGTAACGACAAAACAAAAAAGGAAAAAAAGCAAAAAAAAAAGAAAAATTTATGTATTTATGTACAATAGAAGACCGTACTTACAGATTTCTCTTCAGAACGTACATATGTAATGGGCATGCATATTTACACAATATGTATGTTTGCATTTATACTATATATACGAGTATGTATACATTTGGGAACAATATAGAATAGAGAATATGTTGTTAGAATTGCTTACTTATTGTAGCTAGCCAACAAGCACTTTAGATCCTTAACAAGTTGACTTATGACCATCGACCTGACTTTAAGTTATTCCATATAGAAATTGTTAGTATTTTTTAGTAATGTATCATTTGTCTTCTTATCCTTGCACATTTATTTTTATTTTTATTTTTTTTTTTTTATTGTAATTAGAAGAATGAAAAATATCTATGTAACACACACACACACACATACATTCATGTGTAAATAAATCTACATAAGTTAGGATGTTCATAGATACACATATGTATGTACAAACATATGTATATGTATTTCTCTTGTAGTAAGAATTTTTTTTTTTTCTATGAAAACAACAAAAATCTTTTTTTCAAAAAGTTTTTCATCGATTAATTGTTCTTTTCCATTAAAGTTGGCGTCCAATATTCATACATACAATATAGAACGAAGGAAAGAAGAAAAGAAAAAAGAAAACAGAAATGAAAACCTCCCTATAGAGAAAATATGGTATAGCAAAAATATACCAAAAAACCTCGAAAAGTGTAATTTATAATTTACAGGATACAGATTTGAGTTCATTTTTATTATTTGTTCTGCATTTTTTACATTATAATTCTTTTTTTATTATTTTTTTTTTTTTTTTAAAAAAATTAAATAGAAGAAGATATACCCAAATATTCCCCTAAAATTTTTAAAAATTTTTTGTTTTATTTAAAAATAATAAAAAAGAAAAGAAATAAAAACCGACCCAGTATAATAGTCATTCTCCTATATCTTTGGAAAATGTAATTGCTACAGATTACATATTTTTTCTATATATGTACTCGTATATGTAGAAACGTAGACATATTGTTTCAATTTATTTTCCTATACTTTATATTATTACATACATAGTTTTTATTTTAGATTTTTTTTTATAATTTTTTTTGTTTTCCTATACAATGTGTACGAGTATATGTGCGGGTATTGTTTTTTTAGTTTTTAATACTTTTTAGTCTATTGGTCGTCTTATTGTGAAATTTATTTCACATATGGTATATGTGTATATCTGTATGTGTACATATTTTATTGTTAAACTCAAATATAATGTACATTACTTTAACATTTATGTATTTATTGCATGTTTTGCCAAGAAATTTCATACAAAATGAATTCAGTGCCAAAAAAAAAAATCTTTCATTCAATGTATATTGGGTGTTTATTGGCTGTAGTTATACATATCTGTTTTTTTTTTTTTTTTGTTTATTTCATTTGTTATTGTTATTTTTATAATTTCTTTTGTTAGATATACATTATATAATGAAGACATTTTATTTTATATACATATTTATATATACATATACAATGTGAAATGAAGGGAAAAATATCTAAAAATAATAAAATATGTATAAAAGGACAACATACATATTACATAATAAGATTTTAAATTGTAGTTGTATAGTAATTGAAAAGAATTGCAATAAAAGTATCCTTACAGTTGAAAAAATAATAACATTGAGAAAATGAATTAAAATAAAAGAATAATGATTCATATATATCAAATCTAGAATCTAGAAATATATAATGCAATTCTATAAGAACATGATATAAACAACAACGACAAGAACATACAAAATAAAAAAAAAACAAACAAAAACAACATTACATACTCGTATAATGAAAAACTTTTATTAAAGTAATTTATCATTAAAAGACAGATTTTAAGTGTTCATATTTGATATAATTGATTTAAATTAGATTTTTTTCTCCCAAGCATATGTATACATACATATGTCTAGTTATATATTACTCATTTGTGTATATACACAAATTTTCATTCCCATGATAAAAAAGAGAAGAAAAAAAAAAAACAAACGGAAACAAAACATAGAGAAGAGAAAAAAATATATATATATTTTCAATATTTTTGTTGTCAAGAAATTGATTGAAAGGATGTATACATACGTTATGTACATTATACAAACTCAATGTAATTTATGAGCACATAAAATATGATTTATTGATGAAAAATTAATTTATCCTTTTTATGGTTATAACTAATTTATTGATTACAATAATAATTTTTCAACAGACAAATATATGTGTATAAAAAAATTATGTCAAAATGAAGAATGACGAGAGAAAAGAAAAAAAAAATTTTTTTTTTCATTTTATTTGTTAATATTTGTTTAAGGTTTTTTTTCTTTCTTTTTTTACTTTTTTTTTATGGCGACAAAATTATCATCTATATGTGAACTGTAATATGTATGTACTTTATATACGAATTAATATAAAAATGAATTCAAACTCTTTACAGCTTTATGCTTCAATTATTTATACAATTTTAATCAAAAATTATTACTTAAATGGATTATAATTCTCCAAAATTGTTTGACAGTTTATTGTAAATGAGTGTAAAAAAGTTCATTTTATCACACATTAAATAATAAATTTTGATTTTGAAATAATTTTAATATGTCCCCATTATAATATGTTACATGATTTGATTGATGAAAAAATTAATCTAAAAAATACATTGTATAGAAACTTATTTAAAAAAAAATAAACGAAATAATTATAAATGAATTAGTTCTCTTTGTGAGAAAGTTGTAGGTACTACATGGTACTACATACAAAATCAATTAGTGTTTCACCTGTTGAGAAAACAAATTAATTGAGAAATTTTTCACTCTGTACAAATAAAAATGAGAATTTTTTTTTTTTAATTTTCAAACAAACAATCAAAACATCTGTGACTCACAATTTAATTTATGAATTAATTATCATAAGTTTGTTCTTTATGATATTAACTTTTCTATAAACCAAAGTTGCATAAACAAAGTTGAAAAAACTGTAGCAAGAGAATTGAAATTATAAAAATTAAATTCAGCTCATTTCATACGTTTTGTATGCATGAAATGAATGAAATGAGAATGAAGTCATCGATTTATAATATAAAAACACTGAATAAATGGAAAAATGAAATATTCATTAAAATTTTCTCTTTGCAATATTTTCGTTCATTATTTTTATTTTCTCAAATTTTTCAATATTAAATATTTTTGTGTTGCACAAAATCAGGAAATGTATGCATAGAATGTAGAATAACAATTTATTAAACTATCCCAAGAAAATGAAGAAATAAATGTTAAACAAATACAAAAAAAATATAAAAATTACAACAAAAAATGAAAGTTTTAAGAAAAATATTATTCAAAGTTTACAAAAAATTAAAATATTTGTAATTTTAGGTACTGTATACGTAAAAAATTTATTCGGTATATAGCAAAAGAAAAACAAAAATAATTCCAGGTTATATGTGGTTGAAAGAATTTCAGATAAACAAGCATAAAATAAAAATAAAAATATGCATACTATTATACTCGTTTATAAATACAAATATTTTTACATGTATGTACAGATATATTTGTGTATGGTATATACAATATTATTTAAATGCATATCTGGTAACATATATTCAGTGATAGAATAATAAAGATAGAGAATAATTTTTGCATAAAATATACAAAAAAATGTATATACTTACATGTTATAATATATAGAAAAATATTTACTAATCTTTAACATACATATACATATGCAAATTGAAGATTAAATATGAGTGCATACGAGTATATTACGTACGTATATGTGCATCATAAGTATTATTACTATACTTTTCATGGAATGTATGTGTATTTTACCAAAAAAAATTTTTAATTCAAAGCACGTTATAGTAAAATTATTTTTTTTTGATTTTGTTGGTGTATTATTATTTTGTCTTGCATTCAAAAATTATTTTCGATTCTAGATTGAATAGAGGGACAGCTATTATATTGTTTTTATTACGGAATTCATGTACATACGTATATGTATGTACATGCAAATCTATATCCATTCCATACACGTGTAAGTGTGTACATTTTAATGTATTCGTATTGGTATTATGAAACAAAAATAATAATATGGAAAAGAGAGTGAATGAATGGATGCATTTCATGTAGTTTTTGTGTAATAATGGTATGGTGTATATGTTGTATACTTTATAATATACGAGGAATCCATGAGTATCCTCGTATACAAATATATTTTATAATAAAATATTGAAGGTGATGTGATACGATGTAACAGCAGTTCTATATATAACGAATACGGACGGATAATATACGTATATATTGATATATATATTTTTTTGACAGACAGATACATGCATTCATGTACATAATATGTGCACGTAGGATATACAGGATACATATTTTAAAACCAAATATATGTATATAAAATTGAAATGTTCATTAGTATATGTATACGAATATTGTATTGAAAACAAAAAAAATAAGGAAAAAAAAAAA
Organism: Villa cingulata; assembly: GCA_951394055.1. NCBI lineage: Eukaryota > Metazoa > Arthropoda > Insecta > Diptera > Bombyliidae > Villa > Villa cingulata. The sequence continues at coordinate 10,842,069 of OX596020.1, read as the reverse complement.
TTTAAATCGAAAATATTATTCTCAGTATATGTATTCTGAAATTTTTAAAACTTGACTTACATATTCGACACACATAATTATTACATATGCATACATTATATGAACCATTTATATATTGAATCCCACATGAAAAGCATTCATTATTTCATTTCATTTTATTTTTTATTTTTTTTTTTTTTTTTGTTGATTTCTTCTTTTGGTTTCATATTCACCGACCTGAATATTAAATACTATATGAGAGACTATATATACTTAAATGCCCAGAATATATAAATAACAGTGCATATAAAAATATGCAAAATACACACTTATACTCATACGTAATGTACAATCGTATATGTAAGTTCAAAAAAATAATAAATTTATGGTATCCTTTATTTATGAAATTATTCAATAATTGCACCATCATATCGAATCCGGATATCGAAAGTTAAAAAATATGAAAAAAAAAATTATAATATTTACATAAATATCCTCTGATGATTACATGATAACGCGATCACAATATCGATTGCAATATCACAAATTTACTACGTAACTTATTTACATATTTAAATGCAATGTTAATACGAATATGTAAAAATTAAGGAATATTTGATTGAAACGTACAAATTTTCTCATTAAATGAAAACGAAAATTATAATCAAAAATCATGTTATAAATTTTTTACATTCTTCAGCAAATCTCTTTATGCATACATTTTTTTTTTTTTGGAACTCTCATCATACATTTTTCGATTTAAATTCTGATGTAGAAAATTTTGTAACAAAATATTCTAATATTTTTTTTTTTTTATAAAGAAAAGAAGTGCTATAAAATTAAAAATAAACGTACAAATAAAAAATTTAGAGTTTTTTTTTAATTCAGAGTAAAGAAAAAAATAATAAATAAAATGAATTCAATAATAAAAGCAGACGACAGAATTTGAAACAAAAGGAAATGCAACACACAAAAACGCAAATAAAATAATATATCCAGCCAGAGACTGTATTCTTGGTACCTTACATAAATGAATATAGGTGTACATATTCTATATATGGAAGATGTATGCAACTATATGACATATTGCAATAATTTTATACATTTACTGTACAAAATATGAACTTTATACTCGTAAATGTAGTATCGTTTTCTTTTAATTTATAGAATTTATCTTTTGTCTAATGAAAATATAATATCATCTCATTTTTTTTTTGTTTTCATTTTATTTTCATTTTATACTTGTATGTTATTCGCATTTTAAGTTCACTTCATTTTTCATTCTTCCCTTAAAATATTTTTTTTTTTTTTTTGTAGAACTTAAAAGCCAAAAAAAAACAAAACAAACAAAATACATAAAACGACGACAAAAATAAAAGCAAAATATGACATATGAAAAGATAAAAAAAAAAAATAAAGTAAAAATCATTTAAAATCATAAATTAAATTCACGTACGGTTATGTTACGACGATACATTCATTACAACGTAACGAATAGTATATAGGTATACGATGATATATTTTTTATGTAAGCAATAACAGATTTACTACAACGATCACATAACGATGATGATTATGATACTATTGTGTATGATTTCTTTACAATTATCTTTCTATAACATTTATTTTTATTTTTATTTTTTTTTTTTTTTTCATCAAAATTTTTGTTCTTCATATTTGTAATTGTAATACATGCAACATAATTTTTTTTTTCTTCATTTTTTTGATACGAAAAAATACAAAATGCAACTCAAACAAAAATATACTTATTTTTTTCTTCCTTCCTTCCATATTACATTTCAACTCATATTTCTCTTTTTCATATAATAGTATTTGTGTAAGTTTTAAGTTCATTTTTATTTTTTGTTTTTAGTTCTGCATATCTATTTTCATAAAAAAAAAAAAAAAAAATGTATACCGATAAAACATGAAAATAAATGCCAGTCATGTAAAATACTAACTACTACCGTTAACTGCAATTTACCTATATGCTTTACAAAAAAAAAAAAAAATATATAAAAAGAAAAAAAAATTATGAATGAAAATTATTATTCCAAGTACACATGCGAAAATCCTAGAATTACAGGAACAAAAAAAAAAAAAAACATTTTTTATATTTTTATCCTTTTTCTGCATTTCATATTTCATTTAATTTTTTTTTTTCTTTCATACGAGTACTTTTCTTTTTTTTTTTAAATTTTTTTACCTTCATTTGAAATATTCTACTCTCATTTAAATTCGTTCTTTTTTTATATCATTTTTTTTAATATTTTTATTTAAAAAAAAAATGAAAAAAAAAAGTTTAGGTTGCTATACCTGGGCCATTCCATACATAATACTCGGAATTCCATATATTTATATGTACACATTACGTAAGCATTTATGACAATTTCACATTCACATGTTATCTTCACACACTATTTATATGTAATACATTATGATGATGATCATAAGGTGAATTTTTATTTGGTTATTTTTCTCTTTCTCATTCTCATTTGAATGAATTCTTTTTTTCTATGATATTTTTTTTTTTATTTCCATTTTGAATTTTTATAATTTTTTTCTCTTTCTCTCAATTTCTTTTTTTTTTATAGGTTTCATTTCTTCATGTGAAATTTCATTTAAATTCTATTATCTAACACAATTCACTTTATTTTATTTCATTTTCATTTTCAAATTTTTTTTTTTTGTCGTTTCATTTCAAAAATGTGTACAATACGGGAAACATATTTTTTTCACTAATGATATAATATTTACTATACATAAATGCAATACGTGAGAAATCCTCACAAATAAAACACAAAAACATAAAACAAAATAAAACTAAAATGAAAACAAACAAACAAACAAAAATTACTGAAAGAAAATCCACAACAGAATTCATTTTGAATTATTTTCAGAATTTTATTTATTTTATTTAATGTTTTTTTTTCCTTTTTTTGGTTTTGCATTTTTTCACATATTTTATTTTTTCTTCAAAGAGATAAAACATTGTTTTTTCTTTTCACAGTAAATATCATATTATAGGATTATTTATAAAGGTATCACATTGTAATTATATATATATTTTTTTTTTGTATGTACTCATATGTAGAGTAGATATTATATTTTCACAGAAATGCTTTAGGGAATTCAAGAAAAAGGATATCCTTTGGTAAATGAATGTAAAGTTTTTTGCAAAATAAAATACGAGATACCAGAGATCAGAAAACTAAATAACAAAAACAAAAAAATAATAATAAATAAATGCAAAACAGAACAACAACAAAAATGACAGCATAAAATAAATAAAAATAAATTTAGTGTAAAAATATATACTTTTCGATGTTAAGTTTTCCGTTGCTATATTTTTTCATCTATACATTTTTTTTTTTTTTTGCTTCTCCCTCTTGTTTTATTTTTATTTTACTCTCTTAACGATTCACTTTTCATTGTATAATGAGTATTCATTATTATTGTACGTAACAAATAGTATTATGTAGGTACTTATATACTTACATATAGTATATACATACTCATATTATGTACCTTTAATGACAATATGATACACTATGAGGTGTTAAGTTTATTTATCATTTTTCTCTTCTATAGTAATACTTGTGTATTATAATTTTGTGCACGAATACATTTGCATATATTTGTGCAGCATATGCAATTCAAATATAAACACAGAAGAAAAGCAAATCTCTTAATTTGAACGAAAAAACATAAAATAGAAAAATGAAAATATTTTCGTTGTAGAAATATACAAATTTTGCAAATGAAAATATGTTGAATGACTGTTTCTGTTTCGCTTTCATTTTTGTTGCTGTTGGATAATTGATGCAGATCAAAAATAGAAAAAAAAATATGTTTATACCAAATGTTGTACAAAAAATACAAGAAAAAATGAATAAATGCAATTATAGTCAATGGACAATGTTGATGGTATGATGATGCGATGACGATGATGATAGCAAATGGCTGAATTTTGATGACAATAATTGAAACAATTATTGTTATCTGCTGCAGCTCAGCTCTATATAACATGTTAAGAGTATAGTATGTATGTGGTAACGAAATACATAAAATACGTGAAGAATTTATAAATGAATTTTAATTCTTCTCTTTCTCTTTCTTCACTTCATGTGATAGGATACAATTTAAAAAGAAGAAAAGAAAAGTTTATGATAGAAAAATTAAAAATATAGAGTACCATAATTTTAAATTATACAACATTTTAATTTTTTTTTTTTTATAATTTTGAATGAATAATAGAAAGTGGTTTATTGTTTCTTTGGTTTATAATTTAAAATACAATGTACATAATATTTTGATATAACTAATTAATAAATTAAGAAAACTTTAAATGATAAATGAAATCAAATTTGAAATTTATTAGGATTCTTATTGAAGATATTTTTAATTTGTTTAATGTAAAAATGAAATACGTCGTATCACCATATGTAAATTATTAATAATTTAACAATTAAGTTGAAATTTGAAGAAATAGTATATAAATGAATTGGACAAAAAAAAAATAAAATAAAACTAGAGAATTAAATGAATTATTGAGAATCTTTTAAAATTAATTTAATGTAAAATTACTTGAAATACATATACAATCATATTCAATTCAAAAGCGCTACAACCCAATTCTTCTGAATTCTACTATTTCTTCATTTTGGCTTGTAATAAAAAGTTATTAACCATTTCAACGTTGTATACACAATCATACACTTATTTTGTTTTTACTTTAAAATTTATTTTCACAGTATCATTTATTTTTTATAGTCTTTTTTATGAATTTCAATTTAATTGTATATAAATATTGCACTAGATAAAAGAAAAACCGAATAATTAAATTAATGAATATTATATTTCAGTAAAATGTTTTTTTATATTATAATGTACTTATACCACGATTGCGTTTAACAACATTATTACGTTTCACAATTAATAGATAAAATGAAAGTAAATAATTATAATTATTAATTTATAATTTAATATAATTTTCATTTTAACGTGAAAAAGAAAGGATAATTTTCAAATTGTTTTTATTTATCTGAGTGGAATATGAGTATGTACATATATATGTAATTTCGTATACGAATTCAGAATAAATATCTTGATACAATTTAAAATAAGTGATGAAAAAATAATTATTTATTATTTATATTTAAACATACATTAAAATTGATATGTAAGTATATCGAATATTTATTTCATTAATACGAAATAATTATACAGAAAACATTTTGTGAAATATATAATACACACGTATTTTATTTGTTAACAAATATTAAGTATGTATTACGTTGATTTATAAATAAATATTTTTATTACAAAAATAATACGCAATTCAATAAAACAAAATGATTCAATAAATTAAAAGATACATTATTATCATTAAAATAATAAGCAAAAAATTTTTGAAAATTAAACAAAAATACTTAGTATGATGTATGACGTACTATAAAATTATAAAAGAAAACATTACACGTAATTCATTAAATATTTGAAACATGAGAATTTTCATTATTTACGAAAATTCATCTTTATTAAACTTTAGAAAATTTGATATTGTGCTTACCATATTCAATATAAGTACATACCTTAAATTATGTACAAAACTCATTTAATATATTTGAAAGAATTAACAAAAGGATATGGTAAGTATAGATTGTAATTGTTGTGATGATTTCCATGGAAATCAATTTTTTCAAAGAATTTTCATTAACTGTTAAAATCATTTTTAAAATGTTATCATATTGTACATATATGGAAATGTATAAGTATTTTCAAAAAATCAATATTTGAAAATTTTCATTTTTGTATAACACTTATATATATTTGTATACCCATATATACAGTACAGTATTGATTCGATGATGCGAAACAATTGTTGCAAGTACCCAAATCCAAAATAGAGAATACATAGCATCGAATAAGAGAATAAGAGAATTTATTATAAATAATGAACGATTGTGAATATTTGTTATACTTATTTGTTGAATAATTCAAAATAATTCAATAATTGAATCGATTCGATAATTTGATAAATGAATAAATTCAATTTGATGTTTATCGATTATAATTTTTTTTCTACTTTAATTCATTTTGATAAATTTCCGAATTTCACTTTGGATTAGTCACAATTTCGGAAATACATATATAGCAAAATTCAGATTAACGAAACAATACTGCATATTACAAAAACTGCAATTAGATACATTTTCATGATTCATAGATACACAAAAATATACAAAAGATGTACATGCACATGTATATGTATGTATGCCTGTATAAGAATTTCTTTCAAAAACAAATGAAAATTTATTATTTTCTTTTAGAATTGTACATGCACTACATACATACATATGTATTTCCAAAATACAAATAATTAATTTTTCACGTAATGAAAATATGTACACAACATATATCTAAATACATACATTCTTTCACATAAATATGTATTTGTGTAATATAGTATTTGATGTGTTTTTTCTGTATTTGACACATCACCAATACCAATACATATACATTTGTAAATAGAATAAAATAAAATAATTTAAAAAGAAAATAATTAAAAAAAGAAATAAAAATGAATTAATTTCTTTTTATAATTTTCATTCTATGTATATGTGCAAAGTTTTCTAAATATATCACTTTCTTTTCTTTTCTGTTGTATTATGTTCCATTTGAAATAAAATGAACAAAAGAAATTAATAAAAAAAAAATAAAAAAAAAAACATTATTTCATATAGGTATTGTCTGCATTTTATGTATGTATACTGAAATGTTCTTCTGTTGAATATTTTCTGCTAGAAAATAAGATATTTTCTCATACATATGTACTAATGTACATGCATACTACATTAATTGGTAAGTTTATACGTCAGCCCAATAAATGTACCATCGTATCTAGATTTCACTCACGTGGCATATCTAATGCAATTTTATTTCTGTATCTATGTAACTACATATTTTAAATTTTTTTTTTGTTTATCATGCACCTATGCACATTTCAATGTTTTTGTTCTGTCATTCATCAGAAAATAAACTTTATACAAGACCAGAAAGATATGTTGTCGTAATTTGAAGGAAAAAATAAAAATAAATAAATAATTAAAATGCAAATAAAATGAAAAAATTTTCAACAAAAATGAATGGATATTCTATTTCAAAATTTATTATATAAAATGAATGTGCGTACATAAGGATATTTATTATGTTGTTTTATTTGCTTACATAATAAAATTTATTATTTAATAATAATTATATACAGATTATATTTTGTAATTAGATATTCCTAAATATGTAATGTGTACAACTGATATTAACAAACTATCTAAAGTAACAATAGATTTCAACATGTATTTATATCATTTATGAAAATAATAATTATTCTATTATGAATTATATTATATAAAATATATTCAATACAATTATTATTCATCATCATATCATTATGTTTATCCTTATCATGAATCATTCATTAATAATTTTATAAACTGTTGAAATGAATCCATTTTATGTAATATTCGTTTTCAATTTCATTTCTATTTTATGTTTGTATTTGTTTATAATTTTATTTTATTTTAGTTATGTAATTCCTACCTTCTATTTCTTTTGACATATAAAATAATGAAAAATTTATTATTTTCAAATTCATTTTCATACGTTATTTGTATAAGACTACTCGTATAAGAAATTTGTATTCTGATACAATAAGAAATTTTGGAATGAAAATTCAAAAATGAGTAGACATGAAGCGTGAAATACTTACTACATGTAATATCGTTGCATAATGCGTATACTATAGATACTACTATAGACAATGAACTCTATTACTACAGAATATGTTAAAGGGGATAGCAAGTAAAATGTTGTTTGTTGACTATTCTTGTTTTGTCATGTACAATGCAACAATGAAAACACGAGTAAACGAGTAAACGATGAAAACTTTTTCTCAAAAATGAAAATATGAGTACACATGATATGTGGAATACTAGTCGTACTATCGTAGCGTAGCGTATACCGTATACTACCTATATATACTGTTAGAGACAATAATCTCCCCTGCTTGAGAGTGTATATAAAGGAGAGAAATAATTATAAAATGTTTGTGGTTGATTTTCTGTGTTTTTCAAGTACAATATTCGCATTACATTTAGAAAGAAAATTAACTTTTTTTGAAAAAAAAAATTTTATTTATTCATTCTTGATATGGGCTTACTGTAAGATACACCTACATGCCTATATGCCCTGTGCTATAAATATATTTATAGTAATTATTAGATTTTATTATGTTGTGGTAAATATACTCGTATGTTTGTACATAAAACAATTTCAAATAAAATTGTATTCTTATTTATTTTTTTTTAACTTTTTCGTTTTATTTTATTTCAATAAAAACAAAAATAAATGAACCGAAAATGACATTCAAAACAAAAGGAAAATGAGTTCAAAATTTTTGAGATAAAATTTATTAGATACACTGATGCATGAAAGTAATAATAAAAGGTGAAACATTATGGTGGAACTATATCATTCCATTTATCGTGTATATTATAGTGTACGTACATACTCTTAATATACACAAATATTTGATACATATGTACACGAAAAGTGGTTTAGTATAAGTGTATATATGGCACTTTATATTTAAATGGTATATATAATATAAACCACCCAATAACAATTAATATTAAATTGTTTTTTCCTATATAATATGTTTGAGTGTATATAGTGTCGATAGCAATTTCAAATAAACAAAGGATTTATTTTATATTTTTGTGTGTGCATACTTTTCCTTTAGAACAATTTTCAATGTATATTTCTAGAATTTTACAACCGAAAATCATCTACAAAATGTATATATGTTATCTTTTCCATATATGCAAATCGGTATTATATGAGAAACAGAATTACACATCAATAGTATACCTCTACTCTATAAACATTAAACTAATTAAAAAGAAAACAAAAAATATATGAAAATATTTAAAAACATTGGAAGTTATCTTGAAATTTTCTAAAACTCTCTTGTTGTTTTTCTTATTATTTTTCTCACAGTTTTTAGTCAAATAAGAAATGTTAATGTACTTTTCTTTAGTTTAATTGCACAAAAAAGAAAAAAAAAATGAAATAGAGAAAACTTCGATAGATGCCACAAAAATAACAAAAGACACATCTTCTAAACAATTTCATATAAATGTACACAGCTTTTTACAGAGTAAAATGAAAAACTTATCTTAGACAATATACAAAATACAACTTGTACTTTATATACCAAACATAGTACATATAAATTAAAAAATATCAGATAAAATACACCATAAAGGATAATAAAAATACTTATAATAGTATTGTATGAAGTATACACTAAGAGTACGTGTTGAATTTAGATACACACATATGTAAGCATGTATGTACACGTGAATGAATTAAAGAAAAACTACATTATATGCATGAAGATACTGTAAATTCATTCCATTTTATATAAAATTTTTCATGTACTCGTATATATGTATACTACATTTGTATATGTATGTTGTTATGTACCATAATATGCACAAGCAATATAATTTTATGAATCTAAATTTGTTTTTTTTTTTAATTTTACTTTTTCCTTTAGCTTTAATCTATACACTCCTATGATGAAAAAATGAATAAATAAATTGTACAAAAACTATACAAAATCTTCGTACATTTATACACATACAAGAAAATTGATTACTTTACTTCAGGGCAATATAAGATGGTTTATTAGATTTGGTGACATTCACCTGTTCTTTTGTTCATTATTTTCTTCTTTTGAATATAAGAGTATACAAAAGAAATAATAAAAGAAAATTATACATATACATATGTACAGGATTATAAAATAAGAACAAAACATATAAAAACGAAAATTAAAATTATACAAAAAAAAAAAAAGGAATGCATACGAGTACGAATATATACATGAAATGAAGATATTCTTGCATTCTTCAGTATCAAGATAAAATAAAAAAAAAAAACCTAAAGAAATGATAACATTTTAATTTAAGGATATGACGATGTCTGCATTTAAATTTTATTGTACATACGTATATCTATATTCACTTTGGCTACTGCGACTGAGATATAAGTATACTATATAGATAAGTATATACTATTCTAAACTGAAATTGTGTATAATTTGGATTTTTTTTTTTAATTTTTCAGTTCGGTATTTAGTATTTTGGTATTGGTTGTCGTTTATGAAAAGATCGTTGAATGTGTAGAGATACATTTTTACTTTCTACCATACACCATATAATACTGTATTGAATATGTATACATATGATGTGTTCATATGAAATCTTTTAATAGTTTACATTACGGTTTTTTCATAATAAAGAAATTTTAATCTTGATTGAACTAGAATATATTGGTTTTCTCTACATAGTATATTATATGTATACCCAAATACTAGGAATATACATGCATATAAAATTTATACTCGTAATATCGTAGTATACGAATCTACAATATTTTCTTGTATAATATAACACATCCTTAAAGATATTTTTATTTAAGAGTATACGGATTTTAAAACTCTTTATTGTATAGCTATACATTTAATATACCTACAGACATGAGTACATATTTGTCGATCGTATACATTCAGTCACACAGACACACTACAACCATAGGTTAAGCTTATACAGTTTTAAAGAAAATATCTTCTAAGATTATTATGTTTACAGGTCACTTTAATCTTTAATACTATCCAAATACAAGAGGATAATATAACAGAGACTACTACATAATATTTATACTGACAACTGACTACATGATATACTGCTGGTAAACAAGTGATTTTATTTATCTTGTCTTTTTTACGGATTTTATATGTAAACGAATGATATACGAGTACATTATATATTTATTTATTTATTTTTTTCATCTGATCATCTTATATTACCAATAAACAACTGCTATACAACATACTATTTCTATATACTCGTATGTTTTTCTACATTTTTTTGTAATTTTTTGTATTTTTATTTATACTTTTTCATCGTATTTTCCTTCTTCCTTTAAAAAAAATAAAATATGAATCTGATAAAGATTTAATAGAGTTGGTGATCTAAAACGTAATGAAGTTTGAACATTATAAATTGTTTTTATAAATATAAATTTTAAAAAAATATCTATGTACCTACATTTACATTAGTGTACACATTTGTATGTTTTTGTCTTTCAATTTAATTTTATTATATCGTATAATAACATAAAAATCTCTGCTAGGTATTATATAGTATAATCTTAAATGTACTCTTAAATGTACACATCAAGAAAAAAAAAAAAAATTGAGAAAATTTTAATTTAATTCAAGTACACATATAGGTTGATGAGCATAGACATATTAATTATAACCTGACTGAAAGTAAAATAAATAATTGCAATTATTGCAAACTTATAATTTTTTTTTATCCAAGACATTAAATTGAAATAATGCGAAACATTTGTAGTATATGTGTTGTTATTATTATTCCTTATTGCTCAATGTATGAGGAAGAAACTGGTAACATTGAACTCCTGAGTATTTTTGAAGTAAAGAGTAAATTAAATTGTTATAAATTATTAAAATTAAAACTTAAAATAGTAAAGTTTCAACTAAGAGGGAGAAAAGTTTAGAAATGCACCGGGTCCGGGAGCCCAAGAGACTAAAACTTGTACTCTTCCAATATAATAGTAAACCATAATCTCTACCCTGAATTTTAAATACAATTTATTCAATCTATTCCAATGAATCTACGTTGAATTGTGAATGTAACTTCATCATCATAATCATTATAAGCTCATTAATCCGATAAATGTTCTGATATATTCTCTCTCGATTCCTATTCGAGTCCATAAATTAATAATCATTTTTCAGGGAACATTGCTTTATGTCGAAAATAATCTTCAAATTAATTTGTCTGACAGCCACCAACAATAAATTATTATTCCATTAAATTGTCCACATACACATAAAACTTTCATTTTCAATTTATCGCTAATTTTTCAAATTCACATTTCTCATTATTATCACTTTAAAAAATATTCAAATTCTTCACTCTTGATAATTCTCAATAAATTCAAATTTTTAAACGGTAAAATAATTCGTTTGGAAAAAAAAAAATAAAAAAATTTCAATCACAAGTCTTTGTATAAATTTATATGAATTCGTGTATAAACAATTAATAAATTATACATGTGATAATATGTATACACCTAACTCATTATACTTCATACAAATTCTGTATTATAGCGTTATTATTCTTAAATTCTATATAAATATGTATATCAAAACATTGAAAATCTTTTTTGACTTATACTAACAATAAACATTTGTATATATGTATACCTAACCGAACCCATGTCATTTAAGTTAATAATAAAATCAGTGAATAAAGCCAAAAAAATAAGTGTACAAGAATTATATTCCTCATCGTATTAAATGTGAATCACTTGAAAAATGGGCAGGCAAATAGGCGTCACAGGCATAATCATTACTATATCATTATTATCATCATCATTATCATTATTATTATTTAGGACAATAGCAATGTGATATTTTCCTTTTTTGTTGTTGCTGTATATTAAGGCATTTATATATGGATATACATATATGTACACACGTACATATTTTTCTTCTTTGGTACACATAAAACTTTTATATGGTTATTTGTACAATACGTACAAAAATATTTATGTATGTACAATACAATATAATATAGCTGCACAGTACGTCAATAATATATAAACGATAATGTACTCGTACATATGTATATATACAAGAATAATATCAAATTTAGTCTCAAAAATTAAATGCATGAATGTACAGGAGGTGAGTATCCATGACAATATATAATATCTGTGTGTAAAAGTTTGGTTCAGCTTCAGAGTATAAAATTGTGTAAAAATCCATTTAAGAGAAATATTTTAGGCAATTAATAGTAGTTACGACGTATAGTACTGTGTGGATCGTTAATCTTGTCCATTAATAAACGAACGAATTTACCGAAACAAAATTTTCATCTAATTACACATTGACTCAATTTAAACACGTAAGTTTTAAGTGTGATCATAAATTAAATGTTTAGTGTACCGTTTAATATAAATACAGTACATAAATATACGAGTATGTGCATATGTATGTACGTACATACTATCGTATAAGCACACACATGCAGTCATATAAAATATAAAGCATATTTACATTATGTGCCTATCTTTATTTACTAACAACACCTTCATAATCACATACATACATTATGCATGCATGTATACACGTACATAGTAACTACATATGAACTGTTTAAAGAAAGGATATAACAAAAATTTTCAAATGATATCTAAATTAAAAGGTGAAAAAAATTTGTGAAAATTCAGGAAATTTTCGTACGAAAACGTTTAATATCTCAAGTATACTTTTCAAATTATTTATATACATACATATATGTATATGTATATGTATGTATGCACTACATTGTTATGTATACACATTATTAATCACGTTCATAAAATTACGCGCCATTTTAAACATTTAATTAAAGGAATAAAAAAATTAAAATTTAAATATTTTTTCTCCTTTATATAATGATGTATATTATGTAGTATCTATATTTACACATAACGCCAAGAAAAAAAAATTCGTTTTCCTCTTATTTTCTAATCCTAATTTTTAAGGATATTACGAAAATTTATTTCAACCAAAATATTTTTGCAACAAAACAGAAAATAAAGTTTTTAGTTAAAGTTGGAGGTTATATAATGTACACTTTTAATCGGCTTTTTAATTTAACATTTTTTTTTTTGGTTTTGTTTTATTTTTATATAATATTATAATATATTCTCTGTATAATCGTAACGTAATGTATGTAGTAGTACTGTACGTAAATAGTATAGCAGCAAATAGTACTCATATGTATATTGTGTGTTTGCAGTTTTTCAGTTGATATTATTTAAAAATGCATGTATATTTCGTTGTATCTTCTTAGCTCGCTATATACTATAATATCTTTTATTTCATTAAATCCTGGATAAATGGGATTAGAAAAAAGATTACAATCTGAAACAATTTTTTTTTTCTTTTGCTTGTTTTTTATTTTAATTTTTAGTTTTTTGGATCATCATTAATCCACATTTATATGTCATCATAATTTAAAATGAAAAATACACAAAACTCTTTTACATACATACTCGTACATAATAATTGAATATTATATGTATTTTAGCAGGATATTTATAATATTAGATTGTATTTATTACACAGATTTATACATAAAATAAACTTTTTTATGTACATAGGGGTAAAAAAATTATGGGACAAGTACCATTTTTCGAAATAAAATAATCAACTAAAACTACAACAAAAAATAGTAAAGAAAATTGATGAAATTCAATGAAAAAATGAACAAACCTTTATGTCTATAGACTTTCTTTAAATGTGTTGGCACTAACTGCTCAAGGTTTTTAACAAAATCTCGTGGAAGTGGAACCTTAAACCTTACTCCATTCTCCTAGTAATATTTTTTTTAATTTATCCACTAACTTATTTATACTGACAACATTTTCTATTTTTTTTTTCCAAGAAATGAACGAAGATATTCGATGAGATTGAAGTCCGAGCTTTGTTGAAGCAGTTCTATCACATGAGAGCAATATAATGTTTCCCATTTTGTCTGTAGTAAATCATTAGAAACAAATATCACTGTATGCCTGTCTTGTAGCTGTAGAGTATCATTAGACACAAATATATATTCATATCAGTATGTTTACATTTTGTTGCTGTTGTTGTTTTGGTTTATGGTGGGGGAGGACGCTTACTCGTTAACGTGAGCACTCAAATATATAGCTGTCCATTTATTATACGTTTTTTTTTTACTCGTGAAAAATTATGATTATCTCCTTACGTTTTTACGCCTATGTATTTACTAGATGTTATGTACACAAATTTTATAGTATAAAGAAAATGTTTACAAGATAACAATAATGTATTTGTGTTTTTGTGTAGGTACATACATATTTTATTTCATAAATAAATCATCAGATATACACAGAGTTTGAGAGAATATAAGTGATGCAGAGAGAGTAGGTGACAGATATACATATGTACATATATCGAGAGAAGAAGATACAAAAATTTTATGGTTCAACACTTAACTTTAAATTATTAAAATATATTTTTCCTGTTTTTCAAAATATGTATATATAAATAATGTATAATAATACGGAAAAATACAAATGAAATTAATGAATTTGTCTACAGAAATACATATATGTATGTATATAATCCCTTCAATACTTTCTGCTAATATATAACAACTGAGTAGTAGATTAAAATAGGATATTTTTTTTTTAAATTCATTTCCTTCTGAGAAAATTTATTTTTTTAAAATATACATTATACATTTAAATATATGTATATATCTATGTATTATTTTAGTATACACACAGACACACTGATATATTATATATATCATATTATATATATATGCACAGATTTGGTATTAGAAGTATAGTTTTGATTTTAAATTTATATACATATATATCTAATGTAGCTTCATAAAGGATTCATAAGGGTATTATCAGAATATATACCTATATTTATATTTATATATAAATGTTTTAAAGGATTCTAAATATTCTAATTAAATTTTAAAACTTTTTGAATATTATGTACTATATGTTTTTCTCCTTTTTTTTTTAATTATTATCATTTCTCAAAATTAATTTAACCAAAATTTCCTGGCACTTTTCGTATTATGTACATAGTACATACATACTACATATGTATTTTAATTAAATTTTATTAATTTTCAAACAAAAATCTAATCACAAAATAAAACACAAAATGAAATATAAGTTTATTTTTATGTATGTACTTTTCCTTTTTCCTGTTTTTTCCAAATTAATTGTGGCTCTCTTGGTAAACTAAATTTTTTGTGAATTTTAAATTAGAATAAAAATATTTAATTATTTTTTTTTTTTTATTATTGTTGACTTTCTATTTTCATAAATAATGTTTTATGTATATGTGTACATATTTACATGCATGAATTCTATACATAAATTTGTGTTTGTGTTATGTACACAAAACTATAAATATGTAAAATACATAACGTGATAAAATATCTTTGTGTCCATTTCGTTATTCATTATTATTATTATTAGTTTTATATATTGTTTTATTTTATTTTTCATTCAAATTTGTTTTTTTCTATACTTTTTACCTTTATAAATTTTGGAGACACAAAAAATTTAAAAAATATTAATAATAAATACATGTTTATATGTATTATTTTTTCCATTTGTTTCATTTCATTTATTATTTTAATTTTTTTATAAACATTTTTATATGAAATTTTTAAATAAAATTCTCAATATACAATGTTATTTAATGCTGCTACAAGTTATTATATTTGTTGCAGTTATTATGTGCTCTGGCAATATTTCATCTCATACGAATGTTTTGTTGAGCAAAATGTCATATTTTTCCCAAAACTTTCATGTCATTAAAAAAAAAAGAGAAAATTTTAAAATAAATTTGATAATTCGGACAGAATTTTTTTTTTTCTACTTTTAATTTTTTTTTTTCGATTTTTATTTTTTTCTATTTAAGTATATGGTTTATTGTAACAAAAATATTGCAAGGATTAAAGTTTTAAATTGATAACTATAGAACACAATACAAAATATCGTATTAAATTCAAAAAAATGAACTAAATTGAACCTAAATTGACAAAAAATAATTTTTATCCTTTTCGGTTGAACAAATATCACATCACACCAAAACTAAAACTAAAATTTTTTTTTGTATAAAATTCAATGTTTTTAAATTTGAAAAAAAAAATATATGTATTTCATTTTAAATTAACACATTATTTTTTTCCACATACATATATAAATACCAAAAATATATCCTTGTTACATTTAATTGTGT
Organism: Villa cingulata; assembly: GCA_951394055.1. Lineage (NCBI taxonomy): Eukaryota > Metazoa > Arthropoda > Insecta > Diptera > Bombyliidae > Villa > Villa cingulata. The sequence goes on along the minus strand of OX596020.1, from coordinate 10,825,148 downwards.
AATATATTTTTAAAAATATTTTTGAAAATTTCATCCCAAAACATTTTTCAAACAAAATCTAAACCGATAAAAATTTAACGAAAAATGTAATATAATAAAAATAAAAAAAAATATTAATTGAAACAAAACATAAATTTTACAAAAAAAAAATAAATATATATTCAACTACATATACATATGCTTATGAATTAGGAGGTCCGTGTACATATATGTACGAGTATATTGGATTTAAAAAATTTTTCATTTTGTAAAAAATACATGTGAACACATTCTACATAAAAAAAATCTAAAAAAATTTTTATTAAATTCCAGTAGTGTTAGTCCTGATATGATATAGTAAAAAACATATTCTATCAACTATAAAAATTGATTCAAGTACGAAAAAAAAAAATGAATGAATTCTCATGAATAAAAATCTAAAATTCATTTCAAGTTTTTCTTTTTTTGTTATTTGGATTTTTGGTTACCTAACATTTTTTTTTATTTTATTATTTTTGTTAATTGATACAAAAACATAATCACCATCATCACATAACCGCATACCACTACATTTTTTTTAGTATTTTTGTGTGTGTATTTGTTTATTGTTTTCATGTTTTTATTTAAGTACTTATTTATTTATTTCTGTTCACATTTCATTTCATTCTCTATACACTGATTTAATTTAAAGCTTTTATTTATGTGTTATGTGTTAAATAAATAAAAAAAAAATAAAAATATGTTACGTACTTCAAAATACAGACACACACACACACATATGTCATGTGAAAGATATCGAATTTATTTTGTTATTTTTTTTTCCTTTAGATAAAAAATTTAAAAAAAAAAATTTTAAATAATCGTATTACTTAGAAGTTTCTATTGTGAACTGTTTAATTGTTTTTATTTTGGATTTTTGCACCAAAAAAATTGTGATTATTGATTTCATCTAAAAAACATTTCTGTAATGTATTAAATACAAAATTTACTGCAATCAGGATATACATATGTATACGAGTATGGGTTGGGTACATTTTTTATAATAAAATTTTTCTAACACAAAAATATAAAATTCTATTTTAAAAACTGTTTTATTTTTTATATCTATACTCTTATATTTCGAATTTATTTCATCTAGGAATACAAGATTAATTTAAACTGATAATATGATATGGAATCAGTATATTGTTTCGGGAATTTAATTTTTTCTTTTCATTTTTTTAAAACAAATTTTTTGAAAAATTATTTTTTCATGAATCAATTTAAAAAGTTAATGATGATTTTTCTCTGTGTACATGGAAACTTTTTCCATTCCAAGAGTACGAATACGAGTACGAGTTATGTTATTTTCTTTTAAATCGGTACAAATTTTTAAAAAATAATATATATTTTAAAATAAAATTTATTATAATAAGAAATAATAATTTTGTGAGAAATATCTTAATTTAATTTTGAAAAGTTTCTCAAATAAATTCATAATAAAAAATTTCCAAACCTTCGCATATACAAATAAATCATAAAATAATAATAAATTTATTTAAACTTTTCAATATATTTCAAATTTTAAACTGATTTCTCTTCTTTACTTTCCTTCTCTTCTTCTCTTTCAAGTTATTTTAATCAAAATTTTTCAAAACATAACTTCAAAAAATTTATAATGAAAAATTTTATTATACAAAATAAATATTTTTACCACTCTTCGACAATAATAATTTTGAACAAAAAATAAATAAATAAATAAATTTTTTTGATATTTTATTCGAAAAATATAACATAAATGTCTAGATACTCTGGTATAAAAGATTTTCCATTTTTTTTTTTCATGATCGTAAACATTTTTTTTTTCAATATTTTAATACTTGACTTTTGCTATTGTATTATAGTTCAGCAGTATGCATTATTCTTACTATAAAAGTTTTCTACTACATATACAATGTTGTTTTATGTTTATAAACATGATGAAGAACAATTTTTATTTTTGTTTTTATATTTTCTCTTTCATTGTTCAAGTATTATTTGTGCATGTAATTTAAATAGTAGTCAGTAAGAGTTACACAAAATATTTACAGAAAAATGAAAATGTGTATATACAAAGTTTTTAAAGCGACATAAATATTATATACAATCATTGGTAAATAGTATGAGATGAGTGAGTCTTCATGACAAATATTACATTTTTTTACATATGTTTTGTTTTTTTGTTTTACATTTCTAACCAATTTATTTTTTCATAGGTATGGTACACAGCGTATACAATATAATCTCGTATGTATGTACATCACTTATATGTAGATACAAGTTTAATGTTTCTATTAAAACAAAAACAAATGAAAAATGTATAAAATGAAAAACAACAAAATGATGATAAAAACTAAAAATGAACAAAATTGACAATAAAACATAAGAAATACTGAAATAAAAAAATAAAAAAAAAATTCGAAAAAAAAAAAACATAAAAAAAAAATGTTTCTCCTTTGTAACAACTAGGATAATAATGAAAAAATGTTCAATTCTTTTAGTCTTTTCTTTATTATTGTTTTTCTTTCGTTATGTTATTATTGTTGTTTCTTTGTACTTTTCATTTTGCTTTGCTTATTCATCCATTCATTCGTTTGTATGTGTACTCGTATATGTTTAGATTGAAATACAGAAAAAAAAAAGAAAATACAATAGAAAAAAGAAAACAATTACAAAAAAAAAAAATGAAAGAACAAAAATGAAATAAAAACCTGCACATAATGTCACATATTGTACACGAAATAATAATAATAATAATAATAATAACTTTGAACATATCCTTTTATGTACATTTATTTTTTATGTATGTACATATATATGTACGTGCATAAAAAATGCACAAAAGATATTTTAGATTGCATGTACCTATCAAAATAGATAAACAATTAAATTGTTCCCTAAGGATATATTTTGTTCCCTTATCAAAACAATATGTGTATAAGTACATACGTACACGTACATTATATGAGTGCATAATAAAGTTAAAGCTATTATACGGCTATACTATAGTATATGCAATAATATCAGATATCTACTCTTGTATATGAGCTGTGTATACACATAACATGAACATGACCTTTAAAGAAGTTGCAAACTTATGCGATTTTCTTTGGTTATATGTTTTTTTTTATTTGTTTTTATTTTATATGAGTGTATTATATGTGTAGTAGAAGTTCACATAACCTTTATTATATATTTTCATTGTTTTTGATAGAAAAAAAAAAAAAATAAAATAAACTTCTAAATGTTTTTTCAAAAAAACTAAAAAAAATCTTGAACATGCACGAGTTTTTCAATTAAAAAATTTTTTTTAATTATTGCTTTTGTTATCTAGAATTCTAAACATATTCTTCTAAAATGATTGATAAAAATGATAAAAACTAACAAGAATCTTACGGTTGACTAATTTTATTAGGTTACACTAATGTGCATAGAATCTATCGATCAACTACATACGTTTGATAATTGCTCTGATAATTGTATTATAATTAATATACCTTCAATAAATTCAATCAGAATATTCTGGTCGTTATTCGGAAGAAAGAAAAAGGATAAAAAGAACAAAATACTCGTATCTAGTAGTATAGCAAATATTACCTAATTATTTTTCCGTTGTTTAGTTTTGTTTATATAATAAAAATGTTCTCTTTGTACATGCTGTGCATTATAATATGTGCATGCAAAAAACAAAAATTCATTTTATTATACACATGCTATTCTTTTAATTTTCCTTCTGTTTTCCTTATATTTTCCTTAATTTTTTTTTATTTTTTATTCGTTTTTCTCTTTTAAAAAATAAAAAAGCGATGCACAAACAATAGCTTCTCTTTTAGGTTTTATTTTATACAACATTTTTATATTTTTATATGCTCATTATACGAGTATGTATTTTTTTATGAAATTTCATTTCTACAAGAAAATCTTAGAAGAAAAAAGAAAAAAATAAAACAATGAAACAAAAGAAAATTTTTAACGAGTTGTCTTTTTAGAGTCATAATACTTGTATAGTCTTATAGATCATATTATAAACAGGTGTATGTACATGTGTACACCTATACAGTATACATGATATACGAGTATAATATGATCTCATTAAATTTGACATAAATACTAGATTACAATAATAATAACAATAATAATGACACAACAGTGATTGTACTATGATAATGATAATGATTATATGATGTGATACACTAATAGAGATTGACTATACGCGATAAGTATAAGAAATGAAATGGTATAGCTGCATATTTTATTAATTAAAATAAATTAAAATAATAAATAAATGTGTATAATATGTATTCAATGAAATAAGAGACTCCCATTTCTCATAACAAAAAATATTCGTAATTTTTCTTTTTTCATTTTCCATAGTTAATATTTATCTTAAATCACTATTACTATTTTTCTCTTAGAAATGAATTAAATTAAATTTTACAAAAAGTAAAATTTTATTTTTGTCATCGTATATTTAATTCATTGGAAATCTATATTTTTCTGTTTTAAATTTCATTTTATTTTTATTTTACTTTTATAAATATCTGAAATGTAATAATGTTTTCTTTGGAAATACAAATTTTTGAACACTTGCACACATGGATATTGAATTTTCTAAAATGCAAAAAATTTTTTATTTAAGAATTTTTTTTTTATTTTTTTTAAATATTTTCAAACGAAATGTAATACAAATGCGAATCATTTTCATCAATACCCAATATACATACTTACAAGAAATTTTAAGTACGTACTCTTTTGCAAACTATAATATGGTTATCATAATGATAATTTAAATTTTCCTGTACATTACTATACTATACCATATTATATAGTACGTTATAAATAATGAGATTTATATATGTAATATAATCTACATTATGTGTAGGTATTTGTACATATTTTTAATATAAATCAAAAGTAAAATGTTTTCAATATTATTACCGGTAAGATAAAATGAAAAGAAAAAACATAACATTTACAAAAGTATAAATGTAGAAAGTAAATTGTTCCCAAGTGATGAGATAAAATGCATGTATCGTCAATGACTTAAAAGTTCATATCCATATATAAACATACAAACACATATAAAAAGATATGTTTCTTTTATACTAGTTAGTTCATACTATGTACATGAGTTTTTTAAAGTATAATTTTACATTTTATATATATTTTTTTTTTGATTTTATATTTTTTCTTCATTTTTTTTTAAAAACATTTTAACATTATTACAATTTGTACATAGATTATATATATGTATATACATATTTATACATGCATTACATTACATATGTAATAGTTATAGAAGGTACATAATATTCACATGGACTATTTTGTATAAATATTTCCTGCTGCTATTCCCATTTACATCCTGTTTTTCTAAATTCAATCGATCGTTTTATATATGTACATACTCGTATATTTTTTTCTTCACTTTTTTATACATACACAATATTATGCATATATACAACTGATGTAATACATATTTATTTATTTTTTTTTTTTACTATACAATATTCTTCCTATAAATCTTTGATAAAAAGGATACATTTAGATATGCATACATTTTTTTATGTTTCTGACACACATATAATTGCATGTGAGAATATTTGTCGGTATTTTATGAATATGTGTGTGTATGTACTACATATACGAGTATTTAAATATTTATGTATGAATGCGTGTGTACTGCACATATATATACCATGAGCATTTAATATCAATAAGTGCTTATACATTTTAAGTTTTTTTTTTTTATTATGTTTTCACGTTAAACACAAGAATACTTACGTAAAATATATGTATGCATTCATTTTATATTTCTTACATAGTTTTATTTATTTATATATATATTCATTCATTTATTTATTTTATTTATTTATTTATTTTTTAATTTAATACACAAATATGTAATACATTATACTCACATATACATATGTACACACAATATGAGTTTGTGTATAGTTTTTATTGTGCATTTATGTGACAATTGCACATTCTCATTTTTTATGCATATAAACAAAAATGTTCTCTTTTAAAAATCTGAAGAAATAATGAATTTTATGGTAAAGCAATAAAAACTAAATACCAAAAAATGAATAAATTTCAAATCTCTGTAGAAGTTTACTTGATTTTTTTTTTGTTATTTTAAATAAAGGTTTGAATAAATTTCTTGAAAAAAGAAAATTATTTTTAATAGTTCTGCTGAATTTTGATGTAAATTTTTTGACGCATTAAAAAATTGTATTAAAGACTGAAATGGATAGATTGAAATTCATGAAAATCATTTATAAATTCAAAAAGTAAATATTTTCATTCATTCGTAATTCATTCTCTCTTAAATTTTTATATGTATTAACCTTATGTATTTAATCAAAAGATTTTTTTGAATTCATAATACAGATTCACATTTTATGAGTATCGATCAATAGACAGCTCATCGAAGAGAAAATGATATTTTCTAATGATTTACCATCTTACTCGTATACCGTATTATAGTTAACTGCCAATAACCTCATCAAGATAAATAGAATACTTACAAGTAACCTCATTGCAACTACACTGCCTGCCAAAAAATTCGCCGAACAAACATTTTTTTAAAAAATCTTAGATTAGCATCAGTTGTTGAACTCTACATGAACACATTTATTGAAATTGTTATTTATTCAATTAAAAGAAATGATGTCGAGTACAGGGAAGAAATATGATTAATAAATTTTACTAAGGAGAGGTTAAAACGATGAGAATGTACCTAAAGTGTTAAAAAGAGAACCATTTTACCAATATCTTACATTTCCATCGAATATTTATATATTTATTTTCTTCATACTTTTTAATACATATTAACACTCTGGAGGTATTTGAAATTTTTTCTAACATAATAAAATATAATTAAATAAAAAAAAAGGTACAAAAATACTACTGATAATAAAATAATATCAGCAACTTTGTTATACTAATAGCGAGTCGGTCCTCCTTTTGCTTTTATGACATCAGCCACTCGCGCAGGTAAAGACTCATAAAGTTTATGAATATAGTTGTTGTTGATTTCCTCGTACCATATGTTTTCAATAATTTTTTTAAGGTCCTCTATATTGTTTGGCTGATATTCTTTTATTTTTTTCCTATGAAGGCCCATACGTTTTCAATGGGATTCATATCTGGGCTGTTACCAGGCCAAGGTAATGACGTGATTACCAAATCTATCTTGTATTTTTGTATCTAAAACCATAAAAGACAATTGAAGGAAAAAAATTGAGTTGATAATTATCTGAATTGAAAAAAATTAAAAAAAAAAACAAAATAATTACTGACGGTTCGTGCTCGATGGCATGGAGCACTATCGTCTTGAAAAATTGGATTTTCTACAAATTCAGTAATTTGTTCAATAGTTGGTATAACTCCTTCGTCTATTATATTTTTGTATTTCGCAGCATTGATATGACCCTCTAGTATTAGAATTTTGCCAACTCCTTTAGATGTGATGCATCCCCAGACCATAATATACGGGGAGTGCTTCACAGTATGCAAAACGCATTCAGGTAAATACCTCTCTCCAACTTGTCTTCTTACCGGTAGGCTACAATCAGGTCCAATTAAATTAAATTTCGATTCATCCGAAAATATAACTTTCTCCCAATCGAATGCAGTATAATTTTTCATTTGTTTAGCCCATTCCAATCGTTTCTTTTTCATATATTGCGTCAGAAGAGGCTTTTTAGCAGGTCTACATGCTTTGAGGCCTAGTTCGTTTAATCTTCTCTGTACAGTTCTGATGCTTAATTTTTTTTTGGTTTGTTTTTCCAGTTCGACTTTTAGTTTTGTTGCTGGCCAAAACCGATTTTGCATCGATAATCTCCTTAAAATTCGCTCGTCACGATTCGTAGTTATTTTTTTTCTTCCGGACCCTGATTTTCTAGCACATTCACCAGTTTCTGCATAAACTTTTAAAAATCTTCTGATTGTTGACTCATTCCGACCTATTTTTTTCGCTATCTGACTATTATTCCACTTCAGTTCACTTAAAGTTACAATTTTTACTCTTTCTGCGTCACTTATTCTTTTACTATTTGGTGCCATTGTTCGTTATTTTAATATGTTTTAGTTTTTTTCACTCACCAGCTCACCTTTCACAACACAAAATTTTAAATAATTTATCAAAAACTATACAACCAGTATATATACTCTAGGATATACCTAAAATTAGTAATGAACATATTGGAAATCCCAGCACAATTAGGTAAAAATTGATAAATTTAAAAAGAAAAGGGATTCGGCGAATTTTTTGGCAGGCAGTGTATTTATTGTCTCTTCAATTTTTTCTCGTATACTTCTCATTGTGTATAGTGCGTGGTACCACAGATAAGTATAAAAAGCAAATGATTTTTTCTCATAAATGAAAATACGATTTGAATATTAGAGTATTGGAGTACTAGCTAGCATTTTCAAAATTTTCAAATTCTCATTTATTGACTTTGTAAAACAATAAAATTGATAAATAAAAAATTAAAAAAAAGTAGTTTTTACATAAAAATCAAAACACTATGATATCAAGCATGTATCGATGTATTTATGGTGTAATAAATTTTTGTTCAAGATAATGTAAAAATTTAGTTTACAATAATTTATTTAAGTCGAATTTGAAAAGAAAAAAAAGTTTCGCAATAAAATAATAAATGTATAACAACATAACTTTATTGTTCTAGACATTTAAAATTATTTTATTACAACATTGTTTATATACATAATATACGAAGAGTATATTATATATCAACAAAATAATTTACAATTTATTATATATGCATACCGATGTATCAAATATTTTCTCATATGTACGATTGTTAAATAAGAACTATTATTTAATGTGCGTACATAAAACAAAAAATAAAGGATACTTATATACATAATACACACACTTGCATATAAAGTTAAATATACTACTTACATCCATATATGTTGTGAAAAGAAAATAGAATAAAAATTAAAGATAAGAAATATTTCCATAAAATCTCTGTTACAGATTGGTACATAAAATTGTATATCAGTCGATGCTATATAAATGATAGAAAAAAATAGTAAAAAAATGAAAAAAAGAAATTAAAAAAAATGCTTTATAATAAAATGCACACATAAATTATAATAAAATGAATTCATTTGTATGAAAATACAAAGCACATTTTTAGTATAGTGTACAAGAAAAAAGCAATATGAAGTGATCTTAACTTTTAAAAGTCATCAAAAGTTTTGTGTCCTAGATAATATAAAATGTATGTTGTTTACTAGTACCTAGTACCCTAGTACACATTATAAGAAAAAAGTAAAAGGAAACAACAACAACAAGAAAAAAAGAGAAAAAATATAATAACAAATGGTATCAACGGAATGAACAATGATTTATTTTTTCAATTTTTTTATGTATTAGATATAACACACATGGATTAATAAGTCTTGGAAATAACTACCAAAAACTACAGCTTTTTTTTTTTTTTTAGAAAAAATAACATAGTCAGTCTCCTGTAAATGCGATACATTCACTCTAATGCTTTTTTTAACGTTTCTACACCGGCCATGAAAACAATTTATTTTTGATCTGAAGTTAAACGTATTTTTTGAGGATCACTTCTTCATTGGACTCAAATCTCCTCCCCCGAAACATCTTTTTGAAGTCTGCCAACAACCAATATTCTCTGGGAGGCAATATTCTCTCAATCTTCAGTATATGTTGAGTGTGAAATTAATTTGTTATTTTGGGTAATTAGTTTCAGAACTTATTGATCCATGCAAAATATTGGATGTTACTAACATGAATATAAATATTTACCAGGATATACATATACTTACAAGTATTTCCATATCATATATTCTTATGTGTACATATATTGCACCTATAATAGATATACATGATGATAATGACGATGATTATGAAAATGATGATGGAATAGCAATATAAATGCTTTCTTTCACTTTGATTATCATTATTATTATAAATTTTGATATGTTTCATATTTTTTTTTTTTTTAATCAGAAAAATTTTATCCTATATTTTATTTTATGCGTAAAATTGTAAAGAAATTATTTTTGTTGAAAAGACAGAGCAACAGAAATATGTATAAAAAAAATGATGAAAATACAAAATACAAAAAAATAAAAATGTGATTTTTATCTTTGTTATACCATAACGTCTGTGAAAATCAAAATAATATAAAATAAGAAGTGTGATCTCATATCTTTATTTATTTTTTTTTTCTTATTTTTATATTTCTTTTGTTATTAAAAAGTATGTCGAGTATTCATATTTTGTATAATATGCATGTACTCTGATGTACTCGTACTCGTATTCTCGTATACATGAGATATTTATGAAGTATGTAATAAAATATGAAGTTTATATTTTTTACAGTATATCGTATCCACCATACCATATATATGAAAAATACATATAAAAACTATAATAATTTTTTCTAAAGAAATAAAATAATAAGAAAATTTTTAATAATAAAATGTCTAAAGAAATAAAAATTCATTTTTTAAATAAATTATTTCTTGATAAAAAACAGCTTTACTTTTACTTTTTCTTGTAACTTTTATTAAAATTTATTTGTTTTGTTGTTCTTTATTTGTATTTTCTTCTTTTTTTTCGCACTTTCATTCGCTTATTACATTTTTTTTTATTTTATTGAATTTTAATATTAAATTGAAAATAAACGGGTGCTAAATTATAATTTTATCCTTCCTGGATATGAAATGAATGTATTTTTATATATTTTCTGATAAAATTGTATGAATATACGAGTACATATATGTATGTGTATGTAAGATTGTAAACATTTTCTTATTCTTTTTGCAATTGCAATTCTCTTCAATAACTTATTACATATTTCATTTTTAACATTTCATTTTATATTTTATTGAAGAGAATATAAATTCTTTTAAGAGTGTGAAAAATTTTCTAATATACAATAAATATTCGTATACAGCAAAATATAAAAAACACATTTTTTTTTTTGTTACACATTTTTAATTCAAGGAAATGAAGTTTTAATATGAAAAATGTTTGAATTGAATTTTTAAGAATATTTCCAAAAGTAAGTAAATTAAAATCTGAATAAAAGATATGTATATATGTATGTACTTGGAAAGAATTATAATTAAAAAAGAATTTGATTTTACGAAAATGAACTTATCTTTAGCTTTAACGCTTTAACTTTATAACAAAAGAAAACTTATTTATTACTTACTCTACTCCTCTACTTTATATAAATAAATCAACTTCATTTTTAAATTTACTCTTAAGATGTGTAGTTCTCTCTTGCGAAGAAAGAATTTTCTATTCTCAATTTAAAGTAAAACTTTAAAATTAAATTTTCATATTATAATTTACCATCATAAAATATTATTAATATTATTTTTTTTTTTTTAGTTTTCCTTGAATTAATCTAATTTTATATCTAAATTACAGTAGCTAAAAATACAAAAAAATTTATTTTAACTTTTAACCATGCACGGTATTTCAAGGATCTACTAAATTCATTTTTTATCAATAAAATTCTATATAGATAACGAATTTATGTGTTTTTGAATGGTATAAAGTTCCTCTCTTAAAATAACTTTTTTTTATTATTTTCAAAACTATTTTAAAAGATTTTATGTACGTAAAAATTTTATCATATTATATTAAGTTTTTTTATATCCTTAACCATTAAAAGAACGATAATATATCTACACATTCATACCCATAATTGATATTGATTTATTCTTTTCACTTATATATCTACATACTACAAAAAGTCATTTTTTTTATTGACAAATAATAAATAATTCAACATTTAAATATGTATAGTAGGGTAGTAGTTTTGAAATTAAATTAAAACTTATTTTCAATAATAGCTGCTTTCGATTTAACAATTTCAAGCACTTGAAAAGGTAAATGTCTGTGCTAAACCATCTACTCATAGATAGCTAATCATGAAAAATTTTTCAATTAGATGCAAGTAGTTAAGAATAATTTTTGTGTCGTTCGTTATAACAATTAATCCTCGACACTCATATTTGTACTCGCAAGTACTTGGAATTGCTAAATCAAAAGCAGCTAATATTGAGAATCCTTTTAAAAGTATAGTAATCTTCATTTCAGAACTAGTACACTAGAAAATTCAAAAAACAATCTAAAGCAAATTCCATACTTAACTATCTATATAACAACATTTCCATTAAAAATACATAAAAAAATACATATGCAATCCCATATACAATTTTACACCGTGTATTATACACATGAAATTAATGTTGTACAAATCTACTTGACTAATTGTAAATAAGCACACACATAAAATACCACAAAACTCTTAATTATTCTATGAGCCTGCTCTAACAACATTTGTTTGTGTCTTCGTTTTCATGTTTTTTTTTTTTGTATTTCTTCATTTTTATTTTTATGTTTATTAGATTTTCTTTATAAAATAAGTTTTATGGAAAATAGTAAATCCTTTTTGCTATTAATATCATTCCTTAAACAAACTTACATAATAAAAATCCGAAAAAAAAAATAACAAAACCGAAAATGAATAAACGAATTTTCATTGAATTTTAAATATGAACTAGAATATGAATGTATGTACGAGTATGTATTGTTGAAGTTTATTATTTTGTGTGTATTACATATACTTATTTAATTTTAATTTATTCAAAAGCATCATATTATTCTCGTACACATAACATATGTTAAATGAAAGTATGTTTCTATAGACAACAAAATAATTCTGTATACATGTGTATGTACACATAAATCAGAGAATTTATCATAATTCATTCACATAAAACATAAAGTATATTATATTGAATAGTTAAAATACTTACATAATAAATACATACATATGTATACAAATTTATATATGAATCTTATAAGAGAATGAATGCCATCATCATCAGCATCAGCATCATTATTATCATAATCGTTTAGTTGATTTCGTTATTATCTCATTTTTATGGTTCAATTCAAAAGTCATTTTGTCGCTGTTATCCTATATATCCATTTACGTATGTAGAAAAATAAGAGTATGTATGAGTATGTATATATATTATAAGAAGGATATAAAGATATAGAAAATACACAAAATTCTATACATGTAACTACGATTATGTGTATAAACATAAATAATAGCGGATTTTATATGTAGCACAATAAAACGTCAAAAGATTTTTATTCTCGAATATATAAAGACAATAAGTTGTTATATAAAATGGATTTTTCATGTATTTTATTCATCGTTTTTGTACATACGCATACTTATATCTAAATAGTTTTCTTCTCAATTCTTTTGTCTTAAGAGTTTTATTATGAAAAGATGAAAAAAATTAGTACATAGTATAATAATGAATATATTAAAAGCATTAAATTATCTTTTATTAGTAAATACAATTAAAAATGAATAAAATTGTTTCCTTTTCTTGTTTTGTTTTAAACAACAAAGATTATTATCATAAAGGATTTGTATTCTACAATAAAATTATAATCATTTTTTTTTTTTTAAATCAAAATCTTTATGTATCTTGAATAAAAGAAAATTAAAAAATTAATACTTATCGTTACATATTGGATAATAATTTTCTTAGAAATTTTTATTATATTTGTACGAAATATTATCCTATATTTGTTTTGTCTTCTAATTGTTCCCATTTAAATATATGTATTTTAAAATTTAGAAGAAAATAAATTTAAATGAAAGCCAGTCTTCTCATAAAGGGATACTAAACAACAGAATGAAGAAAAAATGAATTTTATATTACTAAACAAACATATTTGATGGCGAAATCCAATTTTTTAAAAGTTATAATGGAATTAGTACGAGTAGTACCAATTGCGAAATTCGTTCTTAACTCATTTAAGATCTTGCATAGTTTTCAAAAAGTTTTAATACTCAAGAGTTCAATGAACATGTTTGTTTACACATGGAAATGTAAGTCAAAACAACTATCGGTTATTCTTGTTTCAATCTGAAATTCTTCTCCGTATACGCTTACTACAAGGCAACATATAATTATAACATGAAAAGGAGAATAAAAATTACTACTCTCCTATCTTTCTACTATTCTTTTTACTTTTTTACTACATCTGGAATACTCAACAGTTCATTGACTATGTTTGTTTAAAAATGAAAATGTATAGGTCAAAACAACTATCTTGTTTTCTACTTTACACAGATCTAGTTTCGATCGAAAATTCTTCTCTGTACTCGCCTATACTATATTGCAATACATAAACTACAAAAGAAAATAAGAAGAGAAACTTATATTCGTCTTATGTCTACTTTTAAACTTATGTCTACTTTTCTTTCTACTTGTCTTTCTATTACTTTTTCTACATCTCATATTCGCAAGAGTTAAATTGACTATGTATGTTTACACATGAATATATATAGAAGTAGTAGAATGAGCAGTAAGAAAGAGGAATAGAATAAAAAGTATAAAGATACATCAATATTTGTTATTCTTTTTCTTTTGCTTTTTCGATTGTGTACTGCTCTGTAGCACGAGAAGAGTACAAAGAAGAATTTCAAATTGAAACTTAATTCGTGCAAATAAGAAAAATCGATAAATTTTTTTATCTACATTTTTATTTGTAAACAAACATGGTCATTGAACCCTTAAGTGTTTGAGAAAAAGATGAAGATTTAGAAAGATGCACGAACAGTAGTTTATCTTCTTCATTTTGTATGTACATTTTTGGTTTATATATTTAACCATGCGAGCATTTAAAGAGAAAATGTTTGTTGAGAATATTTATTTTTTGCTGTGATTTGTAAAATTATATTTCTAAGAACGGATATGTGACTTTTATTCTGTTCTTATTCGTGTCGTGCCCTCGATAATTGGAACCCTGTTTTAGTAAATCATTTCAACTAATTCTTAAAATTAAATGAACATTTTTGTAATGTGAAAGTAATTTTTGAATTATTTATGGATTCTAGATTCTAGATACATATATAAATACATTACGTATACGTATATATGCAGATATCTGGATGATATTATTTTCTATAAATTTCATTTATTTTATTCAAATTATATAGTACATAGAGATGTTAAAACAAAAATTCAATTTTATTTCAAAAAAATATTTTCACATTTTATTTATTTATTTTATATTCCCTGTATGTGCGTGAGTATTCAAATATATTCAAAAGAGAATTCCTTTGATGATGATCATAAGAAATGATTAAAATGATTCGTGCGAATATAAATTTGTATATTCGTATATACATATGTACTTTTAAAAGAAGAAATTTATATATGATTGATATTTGAAATACCTATACATTTTTACATATCTGTATACATTATATCTATTCAATTTAATACTCATCGCATATATAGTATGTATATGACTAAAATAAATTCTTCTTACAGTACAATGTGTTACCCATGTATGTACACCTATAAATACATATACATATATGTCGTATTAAGTATGAATGAATTTCAAAAATATGTTTATATTATTTCCTTAGTTACTGACATCAATTACATACTTCCATATACTTGTACTTGTACCTTTTACCTTCATTTTTATTTTTGTACTTTGTTTTTTTTTTCTTTTTGCATTCATATTTTGTTATAAAAAACATGATATCAAAAAAAAAAAATTAAATTTCTTGTATATGTGAATATATGTGAATCAAATAAAAGTATGATACATACTACATTACAAATATTTTGTATATGAAATGTACAAATATATGAATGAAATTTATGTGATGTAATGTACGTACAAAATATACATAATACATACATGTTAGATAAATTTTAATTTGTTTAAGCACGTGTACAACACAAAAATACACATGCTACATAGAAAAATTTTATAAATAAGTATAAATAGGTACAAATACACAAACTCTTAAAGCATTATTGAATCTTTATATTACACAGAGCCAATCATAAATTCTATAAAAATTTCAATCAAAAAAATTCAATTCCAATATTCGTTCTAATATACGAGTATTCTAATGAACATATATATATGTATTTGCGCGTGTATACATATACATTATATGTATTTTTAAATACAGGCAAAGAAATATTTTAATATTGTAATTGATTTAGAACATGAGTGTACAAATATACTTAAACTTTCAAATTACTGTTATTTTAATATAGTATGTACATATGTACATTTTAACATCAAAGAGACATTCAATACCATGTAAAGGATACTCGCCTATATGATTAATTACATATATATGTTCACACATATGCATATAATGAGATTAGAAACAAATAATATCTTCCATGTACACAGATAAGTGTATACATAAAGCAACATATGATCAAAATGAGAGTTTCGTATCCATAAAATTGATGAATTTTGTAGATTACATGCATTGAAAAGCAAAACAAATTAGGGAAAAAAAATTAGTAATATCCCTCTTTTAATGAATTTTCCTATCTTTTTTAGTATTACAATTTCAAAAGAATTTTCCATTCGAATAAATTCATTTTCAATCTAAGATTTATTTGATTTTATTTATTATGAATTATTTTTACAGAGATTAATTTTAAAATACATATATTGAAATTAAATATAAATTGAATATGTATAGTACACATCATTATATACTCAAGGCACCATATATGTATGTACTTGATGTCTACATAATTAAATGATATTTTATTAGGGAAAAGTAAATAACAAATAATATGTATTATTAACATAGAATTCCATAAAATGTTGAAAGATTTTATTCGTTTTTCGAAATTTTTTTTTCTTTTATTGATTAAATTTTAATAAAAAATTTATATAACATCCTTTTTATATTTTTAGTCCATATCTGTGATCAAATATAGATAAAGATAAGAAAATAATGTTAAATCAATATTTGCTAAATTATACTTAGAATTATAGATAAATTTAGTATATTGGATAAGAAAATTTTAAAAAATCAAACAAATAATAACTAAATCTTGTGTAAATATTAATTTCATTTTATGATAATTACAAAAAAAAAATGTATTTTATCTTTTTTATTCAAATATGCACTTTTGTACATATTCACTTACTTACTCCAATATTTAGAATGTATGCAGTATATAAAAAAGCAACAATAAAAAATAAAATTTAAATATATCGAGTATAAAAATTCAAACAGATTTCAATATCATATAAAATTTATGAACAAGTCCATTCTCATTTAAAGATAATTTTCTTTATTGTCAGGCATCACTCGAAGTTTCAAAATGAATACACATGTTGATGATGATGATGATGATAATGATAAAGGGAAGATGCTGGTTTTAAATGTTGTTAGTTGACTTTCCATGTTTGTCATGTACCATATTCGCATTCTACTAAAAGAGAAAATCAACTTTTTCTCAAGAAAGAAAATATGACTACACATCACTAGTGAAAATCTCTACTACTCCATAGTATGTGTAGACTGTAGAGTAGAGAAATGAGTATAAAATGTTCAAAGGTTCAGAGTATGTATAAAGGTGAGGATCAAGTATTGAACACGTATTGAATGTTGTTTGTTGATTTCCCGTGTTTGTCATGCATAATATTAGCAGAGAGAGAATGAACGTTGCAAAGAGGAGAAGCTAATATAAAATGTTGTTGTTTGTTAGTTGACTTTCCAATTTTCCATGTTTTGTCATTTATAATATTCTCTCTCATTCTGCTAAAAGAGATATTCAACTCCATTAATTCTATTTATTGTGCAATTTTAATACCTATCTTGAACCTCTTGAACATTGTATCTATTCAACTACATAAGAGTAATCTTATACATCTTATATGTATATCTTGTGTACACTTACATTCCACTCATATATTATCACAATCGATTTTTATATAAAATCTGATGGTCTGTCGATAAACACACACATTGAAAGTACTGAAACATTCTGCAAATATTTATTTTAAACAAAGATTTTTATTTTATTTTCATTTTGAAATGTGAAATATTTAGTTTTTCAGTTCTGTCTTCTTTGTAGGATAATCAAAAGCACCACAATTTTTTATATTTATTCTCTTCAAAGAAAAGAAAAATTAAATAAAATTTTTCAAATAAAAACCAAACAAAACAAAAAAAAAACGAAATGAAAATAAATTAAAAAGAATATTGCATCGTTAAAACGATTTATGAACTTGAATATTTTGTTCTTTCATTAATTTCATTTCACAATTTATAAATTATAATACATATAATAATTTCTCTTTTAGTCTTTGTATGATTATTATGATTCCTCTTATTATTTTCATAATTATTATTTTGTATTATGGCAGCTTTAAGAGCAGTTTTTTTTTCCAAAGAAATCATTTCAATTAACTTTTATCATCATAAAAATTTTCATGTCATCTCATCATATCCGCAACAATGAGTTATGACGAATGTATGTATACGAGTACAATGTGTTAAAGAAAAGGAAAATCTTTTAAAATTAATTTTCTACTTTTTGTTCCTTGTAGAAAACCTATCTTCTTCATTTTCTTTTCTTGTCTTTATTATGATTTCATTTTTAATTTTTGTAGTGTTTGTCAAGTAATTACATAGGAATATTATGAAAATATATAGTACAAGTATTATTATTATTAAGGATCACTTAATTTTAATGCTTTACATAATTAAAGGGTAATTGAAATGATGGACTTTGTTATGGTTTTGTATTTATGCTTTTTCCTGTTGTTGTATTTTTTTTTTCATCATCCTTACCATACTATTCATTTATATATTTAAATAAAATTATAAATATGTATATGTAAGGACCTGTTGTCTTCAATTTACTGTCTGAATATATGTATCTTCGGTATATATGTATGTACTTGCATACTTTAAATTCTATAAATTCTTATATTTTACCATTTCTATAAGTTTTACATTTTATTGACATATACAAATCTGTATCTCTGTATGTACATACATATTTACATTTATTTAGAATTAATTCAAAAATTAAATTTAAACAAAAATGAAATTTTCAAAAGAATATTTTCAGTTTTGTATAAAAGTTTATATAGCTATTTACTTATACATAGTCTATGCTTATACAGTATGTATACATACATATAAAAGGTTATGTATTCTCTATATACATATATTTTAAAAGTTTTGTAAAAAAAAAATAATTTTGAATGGTAAAAATATTTTTTATATATATGTATTTTGTTTTGTTTTTCTGTTTACTTATTTAATCTTTTAGGTTGGCTATGAACCAACAATTTTACATCCAACTCATGAAAATCTACATTGGGCATCAAGAGATCTTTTGATACAGGTAATTTTACGGTCATTTAAACTGAATTTGTTTTATATACATAATACTTTTATTTTTTATTTAATATTTATTTGTTTTTATATTTTATTTTTGTTTTATTTCATTTCAACTGTACGAGTAAACTTTTTAGATTCCAATTTATTGTTGTTCTTATAAATAGTTGTTGTTTTTTTTTTTAAACTTCTATTCTTTGTGGTATACAACAAGAGTATATATGTATGTACATAAAATTAAAATATGTATACATATGTATAAAATGTATCATGAGAATAAAAATAATAAACAGAAAATAATAAAAACAAAAATTATATGACATAAAGAAAAGAGAAATTGAAACAGATTTAATTTAGTCAAAAATCTTTGCCAATTTTATAAAAAAATATTTTTGTTCTGTTGATTTTCATAAGATTTGAAGAAAATTTGTTATTTATAATTTGTATTTGTATGTTTATTTAAATGTATCTTAATTGAAATTTAATTGAAAATATTTAAAAAGTCCTAGAAATTTTTCATATTTTTAACACAAATAAATTATCGTATTGTTGATTATTTTTACAATTTTTCCATTAATATGTATTATAAATATAAAATTTTTATGTTCAATTTTTTTTTTTTTTTAATTCAAATTCATATTAGCTACTACCATCACATTATCATAATGGACAATTAATACTTAGATGTACATCAGAAGTTGGTCAAATTTATGCAGAAAGTACAGAAGCACCATTATGGAGTACAAGAAAGGAACCTATACCAGAGAGAGGTGAGCAATAATTATAATTTTCATATTTTTAATGTATACAGAAATTAATTTATATATTTTTTAACTAGCATAGTTTATTGTATAGATACATATTTGTATAGGTACAAATTAAACATTATTTTTTATGTTTATATACATTTAATGTATCTATGTATTATTAATTTAATTTTATACCGAACGGAAGTATCAAATACAAATTCTATATTATATATTTTTCCGTATATACATCGAATAAAATGTATAGGTACATAATAAAATTAAAAATTTATATTGTCTCTTTAGATTTTATAAAATTATTTATTTTCTACATTGTGTTGAAATAGAATAGGTACATTTGTTGCTGTTGTTGTTTCTCTTTTTTTTTTCGTTTTTGATTCATTTTATTATTTAATTTCCTTTTAAAAGAGGGAAGTATATTTGTTCATGAGAAGAATAACAATGAATGGAATGGAAATCAGAAATATTGAAAATGAAAAGAAAATATTTGAAAAATTTAAATTAAATATAGAAAATAGTAAATGTAACCGGAAATTATTAATAATTCTATTGTAATTGCATTTGAATGTAATGTGTGTGTATGGTTATAATGAATATTATGTGATTTCTACATAAATTCAAATCTTGCAGAATTGAAAATATATATACTAACATATATGTGAACGCATGACAACGCATTAAACTAATTGATTCTGTATGTAAAACAATGTACAGAAATATATATGAGGTATACTTATAATATTCGAGAAATATAGGTACTTTATCATGTGCAGTGCTGCATTACTTCACATACAGAAAAATTTCAAAAAGAACTAAAGAATTGCCCAACCTATTATACATCTCTATACCTCATATCCGTATCATGTACACACAAGTATTTTAATTTATACACTTACACATACATAAATACACATAAATAAATAAATAAAAAATATATATAAATGGCTCACTTTAATATTACACTCATATACCTACCATAAATAACAACCATAAAAATCATAATTTAATAATTTTTAAATTTTATTTAGTATATATTTTCTAAATTATATTTATAATTAAAGTGAAAAATAAACCAAAATGCATTTTTTTACAAGAGTAACAAAAAGTCAAACGATTTTTATTTCAACATGGTTATACGCTAGGACGCTAGTGTATATGAATTTGCATTTGGCGTATAGGTACGTGTACCGTACATACTTATGTACTATATAATGTCCCAAGTCCCACACTCTTAGATATTTTTTCAATGATATTTATGTAAATACATGCATATAGCTAGAGAGCTATACATGATATTAAATACTAAAAAAATATCCTGTTTAAAAAAAAAAAATTAAACAAAAACAAAACGAAACATTTTAGAAATAAAATAAAAATAAAAAAAAAAAATTCAAAATGAAAAAGTACATTACTTACACATTGCTTTATATTACTATGAATGCAAAATGAGTATACTATACATAAAATGCAGAAAAAATTTTTAACAAGCAAACAATTGTAAACAAAATCAGGAAATGAGTGTAATAATAATATGAAATGCAAATAAAAAATATTTTTTTTTTTATTTAGAATGAATGTATGTGGGTGTATTGGTTATGTTTTGTTTTTCATTCTGTATAAATTCCCTTTATATATAATAATAATATAATATATTTTTTCCGAGTAATTCTTTATTATAATATGAAAAAAAAAAACATTACATTACATTAACTATATATGAAATGAATGAAAAAAAAATTTAAATCCTTCCTGTTTTTGTTATTATTATATTATCGTTCTCTTACACATAAATACATACAAATTTATACACTTATATACATCTATAGGGTACATTACGCATACACAATTAAAACATTCCGTTTACGTTTTATGTTCATATCCTTTTATTTTTTATTTTTTTGCAATTTTCCACATTATAACATTTATATAGTACAGTTTCCATGCGTATATATGTATACCGCGTCGTATATACGAACATAACTGTGCGTTTGTATTTGCGTGGGTAAATAAAATATAAAAAAATTTATATACATATATTATAAAAATAACACATAATTCGAATAAAAAAAATTATCATATATATGATGTGAATGTGCTCGTAAATGTGTATACAAGACCCTAAAAAAATTGCGATTATATTACTCGCGTATGTGCGTTTATAAAAAAAAAAAAAATAATCATAAAAATTAGAAAAAAAAAATGTTTACATACATACGTGTACCATTTTACGAACATGCATATATACTCATCATATGTACATTATTTGAACATTCATATTATGTATGAAAATAAAAATCTAAGCGTCCTTACAGTCTTATGTGTGTACGCTTAAATATAAAAAAATACACATGATTTTTTTCAAAAATATGTATGTGTATATTAAAATTATATAATTATATATAGGATGACTTTATATAAAAATATATATGTACATAAATGCATATATATTCATATATAATTTATAAACAATTTATATACTACATACATATGTACATGCATATTTATTAAAATTGAGGTTAACGTTTTTTACATATCTACTAATATTGCATGCATGAGAATTTATTACAGGATAAAAAAAAAAACACCAACACTTGCACAAACATAAATAAAAATTTAAATTAGAAAATTGCATATTTTTAGGGTGGTATATATATCGTATAAATTTTGAATGAAACACACCCATACACATATGAAATAACTATACTACAAGACAAGCTATACGAGTACATGGATGGAGTTTGATGGTTTACATAGCTAAGTACATTTTTATATAAAACATTCTTTGATTTTCATCATATTTTGTATATAAAGTTCAATGTTTCACATTATTTTAATAATGTTTTAATATTTAAAATATTTTCCATGAATTTTAAATGATCACTTACATATACATATGAATATCAATTCTATCAGAATTCTTTTTGAACTGATTAAATATTTTACATCGCATAGTATAATTCAGTATAATAAAAGGAATCTTTTGAAATATTTGATGAATTTCAGTTTTCTTCTTGAAAACAAATTGAATATTAAAATTCCATTTTACATAATAAAATTGCCATTTTAAGAGTGAATACACACAGGATGGTGTTAAAAGTGTTAAATGGAAAATTTTTCTTCAGCGTAATTTCGTCTTAAAATTTTGTAATAATCCATTCGTTTCGAATGCAAGTATACTGAAGAAATTTTTCAAAATAATTTCTAATGTAATTTTTTGAGGTTATGACATTTTTATATTTTGAATGAAACTTAAACATAGAGCTGTAAAGTTTTGCATTGTCATTATTTGAAAGAGAGAATATGAAAAAATGTTTCAGACATATAGTATAATATTTTTAAAAATTTTTATGCAATCAACATATTGCAGTTGCAGAAGTAGATTCATCGTATAATGGTGTATCGTATATGCATCCCATGATGATGACGCACTCAAAATTATAATACAATTATACTTAAAGTTTCATAGCCCTCTATATCATTGCAATAACTTACATATCATCGTTTTTATTTCGTTTTTTTTTTAATTTTTATTTTCATTTGTCGATATTCCATTAGTTTATTATTTGCAGTATTTTTTTTCAACTTACACTGTTGCATATTATAGGGGTAGATCCTATAAGCTACACACCTGTACATTGTAAGTACTTATAGCATTATCTACCCTTTACCACTTTCTATACTTCATTCTGCATTCTGCACTTTTGATATAATATTCTTTTCAATTTAACTTTACAATGCTATATACGAGAATATGTACATATGTATGTTCTATGTAGTATATGTATGTACTGTTTTTGTTACAAAACTAACTACATTTTATACATACATACATTTACATTTAAGTAATTCATATAATACATATATGGTTCAAAATATCCATTCATGTTTACTTAGTTTATTTACTTGTTGTTTATTTAGTCACTATATTAAAAAATGCTTTCTCTATACGTATGTATATGCATCTACATACATATGTATGTGTATACGCACTCGTATACAATAATAGTATGCTCTTCATTATTGTTATTACTATTATTATTTTTATGGTTTTATCTTTCATCTTGATATTTGCTTTTTTTTAGCATATTTCTGTACATACATATATGTTTGTGCTATTGAACAAAAGATTGTGTATATGTGTAGTTATTTTCTATAAAAGTGTATGTATACACATATACACCTTTACACATTTTATTCTAACTAAAGGATTGTGTTGCTTTGAAAAAAAAAATAATCAAAAACTATTATAATTTTAACGGTATAAAAAAAAGCTTGCATATAAATGCAAAAATATGTACCTAGACTACTGCATAAATATGTATACATAACAATATAAGTATGTATATAAATGCAAATACACGTAAAAAGAATTCAACATCATCATTTCAACATAAACAGAAATAAAAAAAAGTTTAGAAATAAAAAAAAATAAATAAATAAAAATATGAAAAAAAATATTGAATTACTTTCTTTTTTTTTTCAAATGGAAAACATAAAATGGAAACAAAAATAAAACACAAAACATAAGCATAATAAATTTCATATTGCAGTGTTTCATATACATCTACATTTATGTAGTACATACGAATACGATTCTGTATGAAAATGTACTGCATTTCATCATACTATACGTAAAAACGCATTTTTCCATTCTTTTCTATCGGATAATGGTTGAATGATAATTTAAATTTATATGCTTTGGTTTTTTACTTCAATCGAAAATCTGTGTGTACTTTTTTTTCCTACTCGTCGTTCTCTCTTTTTTTTCGGTTTCTGTACAGTGTACAACCAAGTATAATACATTAAAAAAATTTGTATTTAAACAAAGAAGACTTTTCACTCGTATACTTATGGAACCGAGGAGGGTATACATACATGTATAATATACATAGGATACACTTTTACGTATAAAAAAGTAATTTTTCCTTTTTTTTTGTGTTCTTTTTTATTCAATCTAGAAAAAGATTTATTACATGAGTTGGTGAGAAAATTTTGTATGTTGCTTTGTTTTTGCAAATTTAATAAGCATAAAAATTATTTTGAAAATTCAAATCAAAATACAAAAAGAGAGAGGAAGAGAGCTGAAATTAAAATGTGAAAAAAATTTCTTTCATCACAAAATCAAGTATGCAAACACTCGTATACATCATTATTACCCTTATTACTTTAATTTTGTAATTAGAATTTTATTTTTTAATTAAAAAGTGTACATAATGTGAAAATTTTTAATTTATATTTCATGTCATAGATGAAAAAATTTTCTATTTTTCTACTTTAAATTAGCCTCTTTGTGAAGTCATTGACTTCTTAACTTGGTAAAAAGTAGTTGTCGTCGTTGCATGCATGCATAGGTATTTCAGTCAGATGTAAAATAAAAATTAAAATAAAAAATGTTTCTAAACATTTATATACGTAGGTATACATTTATAATTAATTTCATGTAAGAGAAGAATCATTTTTAATATTCCTTGGAAAATTTAATTTAATATAGGTACCTAATTTTCGTTTATTTTCTCTCTAAAATAATTAAAGATGTGAACGTTGTGCGTTTGTGAGTTTGTTTGTTTTTTTCTTGTAAATTTGTAATGTTCTCTTTCTCTTTTGCTATTTATTAATTTAATAACGAATGTAAACATAATCTATATTACATTAAATCAAGAATTAAGAGTAAAAATGAATAAATAAAATTAAGTAAAGACAACACAGAAAACACAAGCAAACTTAAATGAATTTAGCCTTTAATTAATTACACTATATAAAACGTTCAAATTACATTTAAGTATTTTTAATAATAATAATGTGTTTGTTATACAGAATTAAATTAAATTCATATTCAAAGACATAAATGTATGAAAAAATAAAAAAAATGAGAAAAATAAATAATGATAAATTAAAAATATTTGAAAAAAAAAAGAAAACATACGTACACTCTCACATTATAATCAAATATTTATATCAAAAAATTTTCTCCACACCACAATTTTATTTCTCTCTATATACATATATCATTAACGATGTATTTGAAAAATTCAAAACACTTTTCTATATTCTGTCTGTCATTCAATTCACAATCATTTATCTTTCGAAATTATGTATCATTCATTAAATAAATACTATTTACTACATAATTCATATATAAACAAAACAAAAATGTCCAATTTTTTTACTCTTATTCTTCTCTCATTTTTATTTATTTCTTTTCTTTAGTGTTTGACCAATTTTGTTTATTTCAGGTCTATATCATTCGTTTTCTTCAACAACATTTTTCTTTTTTTTTTTACGTATTCACCAAATATGTATTGTACACAATATTCACACAATAAACAACCCAACTATATATGTACATTCAACACTGAAGAATCGTAAATTATATTTATTTATTATTTTATTTTTTTTGTTTCATTAAGACAAACACAACAAAAAATATGTTTCTACGTTCCTTTTTTTTTCTGTATAATGGACTCACTTTGTATTTCCTGATTGTTTAGCTTTATTTTTCATTTGCCATTTATAAATACATACACAAATTCATATCATTAAATAATGTGCCTCATTTTTGTAATATGAATGAAAAAAATAAAAGACTAAATAGGAAATAAAATTCTGGCAAAATAAAAGTACACCGCATATAATAAAAAAAAAATAAAATAAAATTCTATAAATTGGATATACATATAAGAAGATATGTGTACATGTGTATATATGTAATAAAAAAAAAAATAAAAACATAAAAGAAAATTTATAAATTGATAAAATCTGCTAACATATTTATGGTCAATAAATCATGTCCTTTTTTTGTCTTTTCTATAGAATCATTTAAAGTTATTTATTTTTTAGTTGTTCATATTTTTTGTCTTTAATATGTTTCTTTTTTTTTTTGTTTTGCCTTTTTTAGTTTCCCTTTAAGCACTGGAAAATACTTCTTAGGTCACCATAAATCGATCTATTATGGTCCCATTTAAGTATAGTTTCAAAAAAAAAAAAAAATTTAACTGCTTTACGTACATACGAATAAACAGTCGAAAAATGAGAATAATATGTAAAATGAAAAAGAATTTTATTTAAATGGAATTTAATCATAGAAAACTTAAAAATATATAAAAGGAATAATACAAAGATTACATTACACCATTACACAAATGAACGGTCTCTATTAGTTACCTGTTTGTGTATTAGTTTGTTTGTACGTTATTTGTTTATTTTAAATCTTTTTTTGTGTTATTTATATTCTCATAATTTCAACTTTTCCTACTTCATTATTTTTTTTATCCTTTTTGTATGTTCATAAATCCTATCAACATTTACTACTTTCCACTTCTGCATAAATATTTTTATGTATACGTAACCTACACAATTTAACTATACTACAGAGAATATTAAGTGCATTAACTATCATGAAGATTTGTATTCCATTTCTAGAACAAAATGTAAAAAAAATTGCATAAAAATGTTTATCCCACAGTGGCGGATTTTCTGAAAATTCAAAAATAAGTCCGCATCATGTGTGAAATACTACTTGTAATATCGTAGCGTAAAGAGGAGGAGCTAATAAATGTTGTTAGTTGATTTTCCGTGTTTGTCATGTACCCTATTCGTATTTTACTGAAGGAGAAATTCAACTTTTTCTCAAGACTGAACATACAAGTATACATGATATGTGAAATACTACTCTCATTATCGTAGCGTATACCATAGATACACCGTACTAGGTCAATGACCTCTTCTACTCAAGAGTATGAGTAGTAAGCTTCTTTTTACTCTCCTTAGAGACTGTCTTGTGCACCTTTTCACCACCACCCACCCAAGCATATTTTCCATTTTTTATCTTCACTCGAGCATACGACTATCTATATCCATTCACCCGTGCGGTGGATAAGTGCCACCGATTCCGATATGCTGTCCTTACGTCACGTAATGTATTTTTATATTACTACTAGTATATGTATTAAACAGGAGGAACAAGAATAAAATGTTCACAGTTGATTTTCCGTTCCCGTGTTTGTCATGTACACTATTCCCATTCCACTTAGAGAGAAAACGAACTTTTTCTCAAAAATAAAAATACTAGTGCATATGATGTGCAGCTAGAATACTAATCTAAACTAAAAAATAACAATCATATACTTATGTATGTTTTCTTAGTTTCGCATATTTCATTTTTGTTCTTATTTTATAGTTTTTTTTAAGATAAAAATAAAAAATAATTTGAATTCGTCGAATTACCTAATTCCGTCTTACATTCAAGGCAAAATGATTTTCTTGTGATTGCAATGAATGTGTTAAAATGTTGCTCACAAAGTCATAAGTTATGACATAAGTATGAATTTAAGTATGAATATTCGTACTCTTGATCTAGTACATTACATTTTCATTTTATAATTTTTTACACTCTAAAAGTACAATATGTATAACATATAACATGTACCATACCAACACGTATACTACCTTTACTCTTAGAATTACTAATCTCTGATTTTTTTTTTATAAATTCATTTTCATTCTCAATTTTATTCTGAATATAATTTTAGAAGTTGTGGATAGTAGGATAGTTGGAGCAGTATAGTATCATTTACAATAAAACATCATGTACATATGTATATGTATGCAGGGAAATACTGTGTATGTATAATTTAATACGAATGTAAACTCTGTAGGCTATTTATAGAAAAAATAATGGTCGTAAGGCAAAAAAAAAAACGATAAAAAAACTGTAATAATGAAAAGATAAAATATAAAAAAATATAAATAAAATTGTTAAGCTTTAACTTCACAAAAGTCCGATTGTATAACGACAGGATTAAGGATATACAGGGAAAAAAAAAAGAAATAAATAAATAAAATAAAATTATAAAGCATAAGAATAAGAAATGAAAACAAACAAATGAAAATATGTATAACTAACCAACATAAATGTGTTGATCTATCTATTATACCATTGTATTTTTACGAATGTATAGGTACTGGTACAGTTACAGAAATGAACAATATTTTTATGTAAATATGTATACCTAATTTATATTAAGCTACCAACTACCATATTAAAATATCCTTAGAGTGTGTATGGGCAGGGCAAATAAAAAATCATAATTTATATTTTACACAACACAACAAGATTAAGGCACTATATATTTACTTAGAGAAAAAACAAATTATGAAGACAGGGGACAATAACTTTTTATGAAAAAAAATTACATACCTATACATATATCCTGATGTTTATATTCTTTTTCGTATTCGTATATAATGTAAAGTTTATGCGACTATATATTGTCGTAAAATAAGTCCTTAAAATTCAAACAGTGACCATTTAAAATTCTCTAAGGCATTGTAAATTAATAAAAAAAAATATATACATATGTATGCATATAAAAAATATAAGAAAATGTATGTAAAAAAATAAAGAAATAAATTTGTAAGGAATTATGAAAAATCGATTTTATTAAATCCTACTATATAATTTATCACAATATTCTGAAGGTAAATACCATTTTCAAGAAAAAATAAATAAAATATATAATAATAATAATGTGTTAAATGTGTAAATTATATAATAATATCCTTGGAAATTTATTTATTTAGATACGATGGCTGATTCCAAATTTATTTGGTAATATTTCAAAATAATTTTCGAAAGATTTTATGCGAAAAGTTTTATTTATTCTCGATTAATATTTCTATTTGAAGGAGAGAAAGAGAGACAGATATAAAGAGGAAGAAATAATAGATAAAATTTACTCTTAAAATTTATTGTATCATTCATTCAAATTTTTATTTAAATGAAACGATTACAAACTTTAAATCCATAAAAAAATTTTCTCACATGAATTCATATTGTGTATCCTCATTTTTTTTTTTTTTTTGTTTTTTCAACATTTTTAATTCAAACAGAAAAATAAAAAAAAATTCAATCCTTAAATGAGTCGATTTAAAAATTTAAAAAAAAAAAAGAAGTTATAAATTCACTGTGAAAATGAAGTGTTCATTTATCACTTCAGATTTTTCATATGAAATTTTTATGCGTGTATAATCAAAAGCCAACCTGAAAAATGAGAAAAATTTTCCTTTATGTGGTTACCATACTGGTGGTTTTATATAATGGACCACAGCAATAGTATAGCAATTCTTCTTTATATGGATATCAGTGCAAATTTATGCCTTATACAATCCTTTTTTTCTTTTTTCTTTTTTTGTGAATACCTTAATGAAAGGCTTTTTATCTGCAAAAGAAATTTACATTTTAATATTAAAACTAACCGCAATAAATTTCAACTTTAGCATAGAAACAATTTTATACAATATACACATATCTTGATAAGATTATTTCAATAGCATATTATAAACCTCAAACTGCCAGTAAAATTATCGTCCATTTTAACTCTATATTAACACTATATATTATTATATAAACAAACAAATTAAAAAAAAATAATAAATAAAATAAAATATCCAAATACAGTGAAAATTTTTCGAAATAAACGAATATACAAATTTTAATAAGGTAAAAAAAAAAAAACAAAATAAGTATTATTACCAAAAGTTTTATGAGTTTTTATTTTCCTGTGTAATCATTGCGAAATCATTTTTCTAAATTCAATGAAAACAATAACAATATAATAATGTAGGTTTTAAGAAAACAAAAAAAAAATTCAAAGAAACGAAATAAAAAGAAACAAACACAAAAATAATTTGCTCGTTATCAGAAAATAATTTTTTTCACAATTTTCAAACAATACATTAAAAACAAAAACAAAAAACACCGCATAACATAACAGCATATACTGCAAAATTTAAGATTAATAAAATGTAATGAAACGATCGAATAATATAAAAGCAGTGTAGACAAAATACAAAAGCTTAAAAGTCTATAACAAAACCAGGATGATGGATGATGATAGGTCACCGTAGAGTAGATATTTCTGCGCATATTATTCGTATAGATATCATTTTGATAGTCAGTACAAATATCCTTCTTTTAATATGTATTTTTATTATAATTTTATGGAGACGCATTACCTATAATTAACAAAATTAGCTAAATATGGGTGATATGTACATCGCCGGTTTTAGGTTCTTGAGCGCCCGGTGCACTTCTAAACTCTTCGCAGTCTATGTTGAAACTTTACTATTGTAAACTTTAATTATCATTTTGTTTACACGTGATAAAATAGGTCAAAATATTTATCCATTTTTTCCAATATACACGAATGTAGTTTCGATCTGAAAATTCTTCTCCGTACTCGCCTACTGCAGTGCAGTCTTTGTACTTAACGTACACAAAAAAACGAGAAGATAAACTAATATTCAGTTAGCTTTTATGGCTTTTATTTCTACTTCATTTTCTGTTTCTCAAATAATCAAGAGTTTAATGACCATGTTTGTTTACAGATGAAAATATACATAGGTCAAAATATTTATCGGTTTTTCTTGTTTACACGAATCTTTTTTCAATTTGAAATTCTTCTTTATACCCACCTATTACACAGCAGTATATAATATTGTAAAAAGAAAAATGAGAAGAGTAACAAATATTCATGTATCTTTCTACTTTTATTTCCACTCTTCTTTCGATTTCTCCTATATTTTCATTTGTAAACAAACATCGTAATTAAACGTTACGAAACCAAAGTAAATCTAGGTAAAGGTTAGGTATATATATACACTTTGACGAAACTATGTTCCCAGCCACCTAAAATAATATAATTAACAAATACATAATCATATAACTCCCATGTGAATATAATTCACGTTGCAAATGCATATACAATATTTTTTTTTACACGCGAATACCTTTCATTATATACTTTCCCATTTACTTTTGCTTATGTATGTTTTTATATATTTTTTTTTCTTCTACTAAGTGTCAAATTCTATAAAATGCAAGTATGCATTTCCTGTACTTGTTTACTACCTTTTCAAAAATCGTGTGAAACTAAATCAGCAATTTTCATTCTAATTAGAAATTGTGCTATATAAATAGAATAGAAAGTTCAGTTCAGTCCATATAGTTCAACTAAGCCGGTTCTTTTAGTTCTAAGAAGAACATATTACTCAGTTTTATAAAAATTGTATTTTAGAAAAGTTAATTTAAAACAGTTCTAAGAAGAACATATTATTCAGTTTTATAAAATTGTGTAATTTAAAATAAAACAGTTGTAAGAAGAATATATTTGATTTTTATAAAAATTGTTCATTTTAAAATAAAACATTTAATAATTATAAAATTGTATAAGAAAAGTATAAAATAAATATTTATAAATAATTGTGAAAAGTATAAAATTAAGAATTTGAGTTGTGAAATTTAAATAAAGTGTTAAAACGAAGTTTTTTTTTTAATTCAGTTTTTTTTCTCTACTTGATTTCCCGAACATTAAACTCTTGAGTATTTAAGATTTAGGAGGGGAACCGGAAGGAAAAGTTGCAAGAAACGCGAATAGTAGTTTCTCTTCTTATTTTCTTGTTTAAACTATGTATTTCACTGTAGTGGGCGTGTACGAAGCAGAAGAATTTCAGATCGAAACTAGGATCGTGTAAAGAAGAAAAACCGATAAATATTTTGACCTATATTTCCATTTGCAAACAAACACGGTCATTGAACTCTTGAATATTTGAGAAGTAGAAAAAGAGTAAAAGTAGAAAGATACGCGAATAGCAAATTTCTATTCTTCTTTTCTTGTTTAAAATATATATACTACACTGTAGTGGGCGTGTATGAAAAAGCATTTCGAAAGAACACATTTATTTATTTGAAATTTCCTAATCTCTTATATAACTTTCTCGTAAATACACTTGATGCCTGTATAAGTCATTTAATATTTCTTCTATAACTAGCCTTATATATTATCAGGATTATATAAAACCTAAACAAAAACCAAACCAAAAAATAAAATATATGCATACATGTAAAAGGATTGTAAAGGATATTTTTGTTTTCATTCTATTATTACGTATACTTTTTTATTTATTATTTTTCTTTTTCTTTTATTTTTCTTTTCTATTTTATTTTGTTGTTATTTTTTTGAAGTCAATTTAAATGTGAAAATAAAAAACTGAAATTTGATTATTATATACCCCATTTATACACAGTCACATTAAATGGGCATTACAAATGGTAAATTTGTACATTCGAGTAAATAATTCACATAATAACAATAATAATAATAATAATAATACTGTTTAGAATTAAAATGAAATTATCATCGACATTATCGTTCAATATAAAAACGATCATTATGCATACATATATTTATATAGGTATATATAAAAATATTTGAATAAAAAACAAATTCGTAAACGAATATAATAAAATGAATGTGTAAATAATACTAAAAAATACTGCAAAATATAAATAAAATTGTATAAAAAAGGGGTTTTTTTTAAACTGCTTCCGGTATTATTTGAATCATAAATCGATAATACAGTCAGGAAGGCAGGCAAACAATATACTCGTACATTATAGGAGTATATTTTACTTGATTTTTCTTTGGTCTGATAAGAAAAAATTTAATATTCTTTATTTTTTGAATACACACACACACACACACACATAAGCAAAAAAATTTCATGAAAATAAATATTATCAAGTGTTATTCCCGAATAAAATACCCTTAGATGCTTAGACTTTTATTTACAGTTTTTTTTTTGTTTTTTTTTTCACTCCTTTAGTCATACATATACATAAACCATCAGTCCAATTTATTTTTAATATTATCAAAGTAAGAAAAAAAACATATTCTAAAGGTTTATAATCCTTATCCGTATTATATATTTTTATTTTCTCTTAAATAAATTATATGAAAATTTTTCCTTTTTTTTTTATTTATTTGGTTGGTAGGTAGGTAAGTACCTACTGATTTTAAATTTAAGATAACCAATGATCCAAAATACGTATTAAGGATATTTTTTTTCTTTAAGATAAATACTAATATACAATACAGAACAATGGAAAATATAAAAATAAATGAAAATAAAATTGAAGTATTTTAGAAGAAACAAAAAATTGGGGGTATTTTTATTTATTTTTTTTTTTTTTTGTGGGGATACAAATATTTCTTATTCTTAATTCACAACAGCAACAACAACAACAAAAATAAAATTAACAACAATTTGGTAGAATTTATTATCGTAAGAAATCGTTTTTTTTTTCACTCTTTTTTTGTCGTTCTTTTACTGTACATTTTTCGTTTATCGGTAAATTTGAAAGCAAAATAAAAACAAAAATAATGAAACAAATACGAATATTAAAAAGCAAAAAAATGATAATAATGAAGTTGAAAAAATGATGAATTTTCATTAAAATGATTCATTTGGAAAAATATTTTCATCAGAAAAAAAAAATGTAAAAAAAAGGAATGGTTTTGATTGTGTGATTTCACATTAAAATATTGATTTAACAAAAAGAAAAGAAATTTAAAAAAAAAAAATAAATAAAATCAATTTGACCTTTCAATATTTTCTTCGATTTGAAAATTTTGAATAATTTGATTAATTTAATATTTTCAAAAATACAATTTTTCTTTAAGTAACATTTCTTGTAAATTATTATAAATTTTGTTCATTTATTTTTTAATTTAATTTTGAATCAAAAATATTTTCTCTATAAAAAAGGAAATGTCCTTATTTTTGTGATTTTTGTTTTTCGTTCTTGATAAATTGATTATAATTTTTCATTTTTAATATTTCAATTCAATACAATTCTCTATTTATATAGTACGCGATATAATTTAAAAAGGACATCAAAATAATTAATGTGCATCAATTATTATCAATTTAATTATAATACATTTACTGAAAAAACATAAATTATTCAGGATTAAACATAGGTTATTATTCTATTATCAAAATTTTATAAAATATATTTGACATATTTATAACTATAGTATACATCATAAATCCTTTTTCAGAATAAAATTTATTTTTTATGAAATCGAATAAATTGATTTTTGTATACTTTTGTACTAAATGTATGGGAACATAAAAAATAAATATGTATTAAAAAAAAGAAATTTCCTTTCTATTGATATTGTCACGCATTTATCCTTTTCATCTTATTACTAACATGGAATACTTATATTGTCTTCTTTTATTTCAATTTTCACTACATATTGTTATTATTAATGTCGTTGATGTTGAAATTAATACAATACACAATGAACTCCACTGCTCTAAAGTATGTATACAGAAGAAGAGCAAGTATTCAATGTTGTTTGTTGATTTTCCTCATTTTGTCATGTACAATATTCGCAACAATGAAAACACGAATAAACATGTTGTGTATAGAAGAACATGTATAGAGTAGAGGAAGAGAAACAAATATTAAATGTTGTTTGTTGATTTCCCTCGTTTTCTCATTTACAATATTCGCAACAAATGAAAACACGAGTAAACATTATGTGTAAAAGAACATGTATAGATTAAAGGAAGAGAAACAAGTATTAAATGTTGTTTGTTGATTTTCCTCATTTTGTCATGTACAATATTCGCAACAATGAAAACACGAATAAACATGATGTGTATAGAAGAACATGTATAGAGTAGAGGAGGAGAAACAAGTATTAAATGTTGTTTGTTGATTTTCCTTGTTTTCTCATTTACAATATTCGGATTCGCATTCTTCTAAAAGAGAAAATCAATTTTTTCTTCATGATGAAAATACGAGTACACAACACATGACATGATGTGTAGAATAAATATTATCCGTAGTATTATCGTAATGTATGTATACTATTTCCTTTATTGCCTATACTATATTTATAACAATATTATATTAATTCATAAACACACAGATATAATGCAGGCAGATATGTAAGTAACAAAAAATTGAAACTAAACGAACAACAGAATGTTTATTTATTAGAAATATTTAGTAAGACTTAAACGTGTAATGTATGGCATGTTTAATAATGCAATGCTAAATACAGAGTTCTACAATTAATCGATACTGAAACGAATAATTTATACGATTCTCGTAAATGGAAAAATTATAAAAGATTCAATAAATGAACAAAACCAAAATTCTTCCTTACATTTATAAACTATATACAATTACATATTTTTGCAGAAAAAATTATTCTAGGATAAATAATTTTCTTTTTATTTTTTTTTTCTATTTTCTTTTATTTTTTTTGTTAGTACTATAAAATCCATATGGGATCATGTAACGTGTAATTTTGCCGAAAGGACAAAAAAAATTTTTTATATAGTTCTATAATGAAATACCTTCTTATAGTATCTATATATTTACTACACACCTACACCTTATATGTATACAGTATACCTAAATACAGTGTGTACATATGTACATAGCTATAGACATTTTTTCCGAATCATCTTATCCTATAATTTTCGATATTTTTATTTTTTTTTTTCGTTTTTATTTCTTTTTTGCATCATTTTTTCATAAAAAAAAATTATATTTCTACAGAATAACTCTGAACATTTTCCTTGAAAGCGTTTAAGGTTTAAGGACATATATACGAAACATATAACATTTTTTTTTTTTGCTAAAACTAAAATTTCTTTTAGAAATTTTATACTCGTATGTATATGCACATACATACACATACATGAAATACGAAAAACACGAAAAAACAACAGCAAAAATATGTATGCATGTAGCAAAAACAAAAATGACAATATACGAGTATATGAGCGCAGTTATAGGATCAATAATATTATGATTTTCATATATTACTCGTATTTTATATAGGTATCGGATTTATAAAAAGGAAGACAAAAAAGGAAAAATATTTTGGCAAAAAAAAAAAGGATTTTTTTTTTCTTGGTAAAATTACGTATATAGACAGCATGCTGAGTTAGCTAATTTTTTGCGTTTCATAACTTAATAAAAGGCTAATGTCGTCGTCTTTCATACATATATAATATAACCGAACACGATTTTTTCGTATATCTTGAACATGTACATATAAGAAGTATACAAGATGTACTATGTATTTTTATACTATCATAGAAGAAGGAGGAGAGAGAAAAATATGAATTTCTGATGTGTTAAAGAAAAGTTTCTTCAATTTTTTTCTTCATTTTTTTTCTATTTTATATTTTTTCCTTTTCTGCTTTTTTAATTTTATCAGTTTCGAAAGAAGAATATAATATGATGGAGAAAAAAAAAAAATAATAATATAAAATATACAGTCCACAATCGAAGAATTAAAATTTTCAATTATATTGAAATCATTTATACTCATTAAACTCATTCGAAATTGGTTTTTATGATATCGGTTTCAAATTTTCTAATATAATTTGGCTCATTTTATTTAGCAAATTAACTTTTTCGATGCAAAGATTCAAGATATATATTTCTAAAATCTTTCAAATGAATTTAATTAATATTCATTTTTAGTTGAATTTGTTGATGCATTTCTTAGTTATGGCATGGGTACAACAATTTACGATATTGTTTCAATTCAATTAAATGCATACACGAGGGGATCGATTTAAATATTTCCGTGTGTGTGTGTGTGTGTATGTATGTATGAAATAACGATTAAAAATATTATGCTAAATATTCATTGTACAGGGACTGTAAACATTATAAACTCAATTCAATATTCCGCTATAAGCAGAAATGTAATTTTAGTAATTTTTTTTTTTTTTATCATAGAAAATGTGAATGAGAATATTTTTTAAAAAATTTCGAAATTATTTATTTTTTTCAAAGTAAAAAATTTGCTAGACTGTAAAGAAGAAAATATTTTATGCCGCAAACACATGAATCCACATGAATATTTTGCAATTTTCCACATTCAACATTAAGTTATGAAAAATTATTTTTTTCATTATGTTTATAATTTCATTTAAATAATTTACGAATTAATAATAATTTTTAATTAGCGTACTTTTTAATTATGTACACCACATAAATAATAATAATTTATTTTATTTATAGCAGACGTCTATAGAAATTTTTATAGCACAAAAACAAAAAAAAACATTTTTTATTGACACTTAACTTTTATGTATAAAAATGAATTTCTGACACCATCTTCTATCGTTTTTCTGGTTTTTTCTATGTATAGAGTATAACAACGCATTAATGTCCTCGTATGTATGTATATACCAATATAAATACATATGTATTATTTATGCATTTTTATTAGTAACCAAAAATAATGTCCAGAAAAAAAAAAAACAAATCTAATTAATAAATGAATAAATAAAAACCGACACGTATATGTACACTTTTACATAAGTAATAAGTAAGAAGAAGTATACATAATGTGGCTAAATGTAGTTGGTATGTACATACATACATATAAAGCATAGTAATTTCGTCATTTTCGTAAAACATACATACCACATTATACCTATGTATATCCTTTTGAACTAAAAGCTACGGATATAATAGGAAAATTAAGTAGAAGAGAATAAAAAGCAAAAAAAAATACGGAAAATATATAGAATAAGAGAAGAAAAAAAATGTACAAAAAGTAAATTAAAACAAATTTAATAATGAAAAGAGAAAAAGAGAAAAATGAAAAAGAGTTACGATCAGACTTGATTAAATA
Source organism: Villa cingulata (assembly GCA_951394055.1). Taxonomy (NCBI): domain Eukaryota; kingdom Metazoa; phylum Arthropoda; class Insecta; order Diptera; family Bombyliidae; genus Villa; species Villa cingulata. Next base: position 10,786,607 of record OX596020.1, on the reverse strand, counting down.
ATAAAAATATAACCAACACTCATATAATATACACACATGCACATACTATGTATATCATGCACATTTACATAAATATATATACAAAAATGTAATATATGTATGTGGGTTGGTTATATTATAAAAGTTAATATGCATACGTTTATACAAGAATTTTTATATAAAAAAGTTAGAAATAACGATATTCTTTGGAAATTAATAAAATTATGATGTCTATGAACAACAAATTAAAATAACATGACATGAATATGGAATATACAAAACTAACATTATATCTCTTTATATATTATTCGAAAGGAATATAATTTCGAAATTATTTCTGAACTCTGAACAGATAATAATAACAAAAAAAAAAAAAAAGAACACGAGTAAATTAATAATATCGAAAAGTTAATTAACTGCATATCCTAAAATAATTGATGTTATACACATAAGTTGAGAGTAAAAAAAAAAATAAATAAATAAATAAATAAAATAAAAAATATAGAGAAGAAATAAAGATAATAATAATTAAAAACAAAAATGTTTTTTTTTTCTCTTTTGTTGAGAAAATCAATCGTTGTTATACTAAAGTTTGTGACAGTTGATTACATTATGTTGCTAGATATTTTATGTGTACAAAGCCGATGGGAACTCATCTTCTCTCTATACATATACATATACAATATAATAAACGTATCTAGATCAAAACGTGTAAGTTGCTCTGCTAAATATTATACAAAATACAACAAAAAGCATAAATACCTAACTATATATAGTAAACACATACATCACATAGTTGAATTAGAACAAAAAATAAATAAAAAACGAAAAAAAAAAATTATTTAGACTTTTAGACTTTCCATAATGTAAGATAAGATGAAAGTTAATATTTACGTACACATGACATGCGAATTTAATATGGAATGTATTATAATCAAGTAAATTACTATCTCGCATATACTGTACATAACATGTATATATAATGAAGATGAATGTATCTAGACTAGAGTATTTTTGAAAGATAATATTTCAATAAGAAACAAAAAACTTACATATGTAGTATTATATGAATTTCTGGAAAATCAATCATGTATTCATAATTTTATTCTCATATTTTCTAATTTAATACAACTTCCTGATCTATATTTAGGTATTATTGTATAAATACGAATATGAATATACATACATATATGTATATATATATTATGCATGTATTTATTATATCCCTTTCCCATATCAATTTAAAATAATATAGAATTTTGATCAAAGAAATATAAATTCTTATTACATGTACCGAATTTTTTTTTTTTTCTTTCATATTTTTATTCAATTTTCTATGCTGCTCAATAAGACGTGACATGTCATATTATATAAAATACGCACATATACTTAATATGTATGTTTTCGAATATGTAATCCATATGCTTCTAAAAGAGTAAATAAGCCTAAAGATCACTTCATTAAATACCCAGGCTTTCAAGAAGCTTTTACCAAAGGAAAATTATGATTATGCGATTATGCTACCAAAGTAATTTCAAAAGTCGGATATTCATATTTTTGTGGAAAATATTCAAGAAAAGCAATAATAAATTATAATACGAGTATTTTAAATACTTTTAATTTATTATTTTCTTATTAATTTCTATTTTGAAAAAAAATTCTTCACATTATACAAAAAATGTATGTAAAACATTAAAAATTTAAAAAATAGTATATTTTGTACAAAATATCGTTTCAATTAATTTGTTTTTAATTAGACTTTAATTCTTTTACACACTGTTTCATTTTTTCAATTACAGCTAAAACCCTGTTAGCTGTTTTTTCTAATGCAGCAACACCACATTCCTTAGTATCAAAAATTAATTGTAATTCAACTTTAAGATTTTTATCGAACACATTATCTGATGTTGTTTGGATATCAGTTAATGCTGTAAAAAATTCAACCCACTAGAATTTAAAAAAAAAAAAAAAAATTTTTATTAATCATTATTTTATCTGTCAATATAGTACTACATACTTAGATTTGTGTATAAACAATCATATTATTACCTTTTCACCGAAACATTTTGCAACCGAGACTGAATCTAAATTTGAACATTGTTTAACTTTTTCTCCCAATTCTTCATTTCTCTTTTTGATAGTTTCAATATCATTATTGATATTATTTTTAAAATTTTTAACTGACTCATTCATTTGTATGTAACATTTTTTAAAACTTCCTTCATCACCATCATTATCAGCTTTAACATTTTGATAATCATATTCATATTTTTCAATACATTTCTTTTCAGGTCCATCTACTTTTTTATATTGTTCAAATTGTTCATCAGCCATTTTAAAAATTGTTTTTATCTCTACCACTGCATTATTAGCTGTATCATTAAATTGTGCATCTAATTTATTGCTATTTTCAAGTATTTTATCTACAGCATTTTTATATAATTCTTTGCCTTGTTCAACAAATTCATTAATACTATTGCGAAATTCAGTTGTATCGATTGTTGAACTATGTGATGCCTATACAAAATGAAATAAATTATGAAAAATTTTATTTAAATAATTAAAAATAAAATTTAATAATAATTAATAAATATTTTATTTAAATATGTACTTACATTAGTTGCACAGAAAACTAATAAAGCGATAATTAATAATTTCATTTTTTTTTTTTTTTCTAATCTTTAGTTGTTAAATTAAAATTTAATTTTGTACTACGACCACTAGGTATATGGATACTATTCAAAATGATTACTAATATTAATTTTCCGAGAGATTATATAGTCAAATTTTAGCGCTTTTTTGCGGTCTAACTATCATGTTTTTTTCTGGTCCGTTCATGTGATCTATTGAGTCATATGAATATGAGAATTATAATGCGACCTGACCTATATAAGTTAACTAAATATTTAATTATTTATACATAATTGTGAGTTTTATTTGAAAATAAATAGAAAAACTGAAGAATAGCAAATAATAATATAAATACCGCGAAAATTTAGCTTTAATTATCTTCAGAAACAATTATGACGCTTATCATTTTTATTTTGTATTATTGATAAATAGTTTTTATATATGTATATTTTTTTTTTCATTTTATTATAGAAATTTTTTTTCAAATATAAAAACAAGAAAATTAAAAATAATAAATATTCGAAATCTGCTCCATATAATGATATTTATTACGTAATTTTGATCCATATTTACTATAGAATTTTCATGAATATATATCCATATTGTTTATATTTAAAAATCAGTTTTTAATTACATTCTAATTTTATTTTCTTAAATTTTCTTAGCTTTATGGTTTCAAATTAGTAAATAAATTTTATTATCTTGTTATAAAGCTAATAAAAACTAAAAATAGACAGCATATGCATAGTAAAACTAAAAAAGCTTAAATTAAAATTCTTATCACCTTATCATAAATTCTTATCATCTTGAAAACAAGCAATTTTTGAAATTCCAATTTAATAAATTTCTTAAATTTGTAAAAAAACAATGTATGTATATCAAATAATTATTCAATTGTTTCGAATATAAATATAAAAATGTGTTTAAAAAGTATTTATACACTTTAGTTGGACAATTTATTATTATTATTTACTTAATTAATGAGAATTGAAATATGATTTAAAATTTTCACTTCATCTGAATACGTTTGAATTATGTTATCAACTTTTATGGAATTCTACAATTCTTTTTTATAAAAATTGTTTATAAACAAATTAACTTTATTCCATGTAGTTAACTCGATAAAGTCTGTACATTTTATTAACAACATACGAATATATTTATTTTCTCACATTTTTTTTTTGTATTTTTCTTCTCTTTATTATTTGGCTTGTGTATTAAAATGTGCTGAGAATTTTTTGGTTAATTTTAACATTATTATATCGTAAATTTTCATTTAAATAAATTCACTATATAAAATTCAAATAAAACTGAGTGTAATTCGAATTCATACATATATAGTATTATATGCATTCAATAATGTATTATCTTTATAAACATTTTTTTTTTTTTCGTTATCGTTAACTACTCTCCTATCTCTTTACTCGAAGGTCTATGTAAATCTTTAATCTTTAGCATTTCATATTCATTGGCAACATTTTTATTTTTATTTTTATTACTATTACTCTTATTATTATTGAAAATGGATCATCATTTCAAAATGAATATAGTACAACTTACAAAAAAAAAAAAATACTTTTAATTTGTTTTTTTTTTTTTTAACTTTCATTTTAACGCTTTTATTTTATTTTAATATTCACCTCATTTTTTTAATATTTCCTTTTTATATCGAAATTACATTTATAACATAACCTTCATCTTCTGAATAACCATTGAATTATTTTTATATCTTTGTTATTATTTTATTTTATTTTTTTCTCTCGTAAAAGCTTTTCCATACAGAAGATGAAAAAACAAAAACTATGAAAAAGTAATTTTCTTCTTGTATAAAATAAGCGATGAAATGAAATGCATTTACTACTATATATTCATATTAGATAAGGATTTAAATGCATAAGTAATAGTTTATTATTTGTTTTTTTTTTTTTTTTTTTTTTTTGTTAATTTTATATGTATACATCTACATACGTACTTCTGTATAAACTTCTTCAATTCACTTTGAACCAAAAATGGAAGTTTAGTTTTTTATGTCTCTTCTCTGTTCGAATATATCCATTCTATGTTGAAATGACTTAAACTTGCTTAAACATAAAAATAACTGAAATGAATATGAAATGATAAGGAAAATACGCGAAACTTGCATATATACACATTCTTATAAATATAAGTAGATGCGTATATATATATATACTCAAGGATTTAAACAAAAAAATATGTATTATTATATGGAATAGAAAAGTTTGACAAAAAAAAAAAAAAAGGAAAGAAAAAAAATTATACAAAAATAATAAAATTTTAATAGAAAATCTTTAATTTGAAAAACTATCGTATAAAATAAAGGACATTTTTCTTATCTATTCACTTCCAGAATCTTGTACACATATAAACTTATATACATATACGTATATAGATCTAACGTATATGTAAATCTATATTACCAATGCTTTTAATATTTAAAAATACCTAAGAATACTATACATACTTACACACTTTTGTATATATACATGCATGTATTTAAATATAACAAATAATAGACGAATTTTAAATAAATTCCTTTAAGATAAAACCAATTTCGATACAAATTTTCTAGATTTATACATGTATACGTACACATTGTACAACATTATAATAAGAATATGTATTTATAATTCAAAAAATAAAAAATAAAATAAAATAAAAAGTGAATTTAAAAAAAAAAAAATCCAACGACAAGAAGGATAAAATTCATTCAAATATTCTTATAAATTTTTTTTCTTTACTTACATTTTTTCACCTTATACATTTTATCTCTTTTGCATACATATTCCTTTAAGACAAGCTATAGCTACCTATACATATTATATTATGTACTTATTGCTGCTCACCTTATCCAAAGAAACGGATTTTTTTTCTCCTGCTTCATACTTTATTTTCTTGTTCATCTTTTTGTCTTTTATAATTCAAAATAAATGGTATCTTGTATACACATGTATTTATCTAAGTATAAATATACATACGTACGTATACAAACGTTTAGGTTTATGCAAATGATGAAAAATATTTAAATACACACAAGTATCTGCGTACATACATATTTATTACAGTGTCGTCGAATGTTGAATTGTCGAATAAATAGTAGTACAGAAAAATGTAAATTTTCTTTTCCTTTTTTTTTTCTTTTTTTTAGATCTCGATTTTGGTTTCTTTATGCATTTTTCTTTTTTTTTCGTTTGTATTGTAGATTACTCGTATTTATAAGATGGTGATACATAGTTTCGTCGATTTTGTATAACATAACATTAAATAAAAATAAGGTGAATCTCTGAAAATATGTAAAAGTATTTGGAGGCAAAGACTCTATCCATCCATAGTTTGGGTGTAGCGAAATTAGAAACATTGGGAGAGAGGGAGGGAGGAGTTTAAGAAATACTATACGAGTACGTAACGTATATATAATGCACATACATAATATCTGTATAATTTAAGTGCATATCTGGAAAAGTATAAAAATACACTCGTACACAATGTAGATATACGTTTATATAAATGGTGAAATTTATCTTAAGAAAAATTTACATATACATATACTACACATGCATATAATATATAATCGTATATTATAATGTATTACATTTTTTAAAAGTAAAAGCAAAAAAACAAAATGCAAAAGAAAATGAGAAAGCAGAGAAAGAAAAAAAAAAAGAGCGAACAAAATGGAGGATAAAAATGCAATAATTGTCACTTAGTGGCCTCATTGCACATAAGTGAATGAATTTAAGTACTTATCCATGGTATCTTTTGTGTGTTTGCTTGCAGATACATATATGCATATACATTTGATGCATATGTATATCTACCTATACACACTGTACAGGTATATATACATATATGTAAATGTATCAGTATGTACTTACGTTATATAAAATTTGTTCGTTTTATGCTGAAATTTTCATGTTAGATAAATGTATTTTCACTTTAGCGTATAATCATGTATGTATGTATGTATAATGTAATGAAAAAATATAAGACGACAAGAATTTTTAGAAAATGGAAAAAAAAATTAAAGAAAAGATATAAGAAAAAAATATTTAAAAAAAAGAATAAAACAATTTAAATGAATATTGGAAAAATTTTTTTTTCTCATTTTCCAGTTTCTTTTCCGTTTTGTTTTGTTTTTTTTATTTTTTGAAAATTGATAAAGAAAATTATGAGAAAAAAAAAGAAAGAGTGAAAATGAAAATTTAAAAAATATGTATTAAAAGGAATTATTTTATAAAAACAAAAAAATAAAATAAAATAAAACATAAAATTGGTGACTGGCTGACTGAGCAAATAATGCATTTTCTTACATTTAAAAAGCATAAAATAATGTACGATTATACTTCTATGTATGCGAAGAAAAATTGAAAATGCATTTAGTTTAAAAAACAAAAGTACCAAAAAAAAATGAATTTACAATAATAAAATTCTAATAGATATAATAGGATATAGGATGTGCAACATTTTATTTTATTTTCATTTTTAATTTTTTTTACTTTTATTGTTATTGCTTTTATGCGTTTGTATGTTTGTATTTCGTTTATTCTTTTTATCTTTCATTATATTTAGTGTTTTATATTTTTATTTATTTTTATTTCATTTTAATTTTATTTTAATTTTATTTTTTCTTTTTAGTTCTTTGTTGAAAGGTATAATGTATTGTATTCTCGATAAAATGAAATAAAAAAAAAAAGGTATAAAACGAATGAAATGAATTGTAAGCAAACATAAAAAAAAAAATAAACCAAATTATTCGTATAAATGTGTGCACCTATTTTACGTACACATGTATTTAAATGTACATTATAATATTGAAGATAAATAATATGTAAATATTATATATAAAAAAGTGAAACAAAAATAAATGTATACCATAAAAAGATCGCACAATACAATTAAATCCTTTTAAATAGATTATTGTTTTGTTATTATAATATTGTCACAATAGGAGGACAGCATAAATATTCCTTTTATTTCACTTTTTTTTATACATATATGTATATATTTTTATATTTTTTTATATTTTAAAATATCATAATTTATATTTTCATTGATAAAATATTCGCATTTCACGTGTATATACTCGTACTTACTTTATTTGTTTTCATTTTACGCTTTTATATTTGATTAAATTGAACGAAATAAAAATGTTTTTATCACCATCATTTTTTTTTCTCTTAAAAAATTTTATTTGAATTTGAATTTTATTTTAAATAAAAATACTCTCTCGTATTTTAATTTCCATTTTGATTTTAAATTATGTAAAGAAACAAAAAAAATCCTATAGATTCTCTTTATCTTCATACCAACAACAGCAGCAACAAACCAAAAAAAAACTCTGTATGACAAGATAAATAATGATGATAGTAGAACCGTAATTGTAGTATGAAATGAATGTTTGATTAAGTTCATACCAGATTGAAATTGTATGAAATTGTTGAAATTATATATATATAGGTTGAAATTGTTGACTAAAACTGGGCGCAAATAACGACAAAATGAAAGTCACAAATCCGTTTTTAGAAAAAATATTTTTACAAATCACAGTAAAAAAAATGTTCTCTGCAAAAATTTTAAAATTTTCAATTAAAAAATTTATATAGAAAAAATTTATGTTTCACATAAATTCTTAAATATGTTCTGTTGCTCTATTCCTTGCACGAATATTTACATGTCTTTGCATTAAAGTTTTTGAAAAAGACAATTAATTAGTCCTACCGGAGAACCTGAACTACTATGAGAAAAACATATAAACATATCTATTGGATGGTGTGAAAAGGTTGTAAATTATTTTCAGTAAAAAGAAAAATCATAAAAGTTGAAATTTTGTGCTGTTAGAATGAGAAAAAATCAAATTAAAAATTAAAACAGCAAAGTCTTAACCTGAATGGCGAAAAGTTTAGAAGTACATCTGGCGCCCAAGAGACTAAAATCGGCACTGATTAGATTTGAAATGTTTACCATTAAGAAAGAAAAACTAAAATAAGAAGAAAATTACCAATTGCATTAAAATTTTCTGATAATAATAATTTTTGACTGTATATATAAATCGACAAAATTTATTTTATTTAAATTTTATTAAATATTTTGCCATAAATTTTGTAAATTTTAAAATTTTCTTTTCTTTTTTTTTTCATTTCAGTTACATCACCAAATTATGGTAATAGTATAAATAAAATAAAACATCTATCAACAATTATTCATTATGTATTAATAGAAATTATTATTTCAGTAGTGAATTTTATTAGCAGATAGTTTATTTACTTATACATTAAATATTAAATTAAAGTTAAGCTTAACATAAAAATGAAAAAAACAAAAAATTAATAAAAAAATACAACAAAATAAATAAATTCAAATTAAAAATAATTAAATTTATAAAAAAAAAAGTAATAATAATAAATAACGAAAATATACATAATTATGTAAAAGGATTATTATTTTTAAATTTTTTTTTTTAATTTACATTATTTTGTTTTGTATAAAAAATGATACAAAAAAAAATAAATAAATTAAATAATTTATTAAAAGATAGATACACATAAGGATAATACATTCAAAATCAAATATAAATAAAATAATAAATAAAATAAAAGTAAAATAATGCTGTATAAAGGGTGGGCCATCTAACATTTGGAATATGAGCTAGGTACCTGTTATTTTGATTTTGACAGGTTTAATGACATTCATTGCATTCATGAATCATGGTGAGTTAATATAAATTTAGTTTTATCTTTGGCATTTACGAAATGGTGCACTTTACGCTTGAACAAAATTGCGAAATATTAAAAAACTTACTTTCATAGTGGTGAGTCTTCTACACAAACAGTAACAAATTTAATAAAAAAAAATTGAATTAATCAGCCGAAAATTGTGATGTCAATTGGTCGCTCGTAGCTGTGATTTGACCCCGTTAGAACTTTTTTTTGTGGGAAAGCCTTAAGGATAAATGTTACGATAACCATCCAGAGAGGATTGATGTCTTGAAACACGAAATCGAAGTTTTGCTATTCATGCGATTGGAGTCCAAACAATCAAAATAATATATTGAAAAATTGGGTTGATCGGAATGGATACTGTCAAGCTAGGCATGGTGGCAGTCATTTTATATGATGTGGTGTTTCATTCTTAAATGAAAATGTCCAATTTTTAAAATAAAATCATAATTTTGAAAAAATATTAATTAGTTATTTTTTTTACAGCCGATTCAAATACATATTTCAAATATTAAATGGCCCACCCTTTATATATACACATAAAACATACTTATTATTATTATATTATAATATATGATTAGTAATTATTAAGTATACATAATATATTAATATTATATAATTATTGTAATTAAACATGTTATTATATAATTATTATTATATTATGATTGTAAAATGTATACTGTATGTACATATGTATACTTATAAAACACACAAAAAAAAACGAGAAATTATTTAAATCTAAATTTTAATACATATGTATAACATTCCCATAACATAGTGTTATAATTACGTGAATTAAAATTCAAATTAAAGAAAAAAAGTAAATAAAATTATATACCCACTCGTGTATAATACAACAATGAATAATATACATACGTGTATATACCCGAGTATGTATACAAAAATGTAAAAAAAAATCAAAAATTTAAAAAAAAACAAAAAAATTGTGCAAAATAAAAATTTATTAAAATTAAAAATAAATAAAATGACGAAAAAAAAATTATTTACCAGATTAAAGAAAGAAAAAATTATAAATGTTTGTGAATGTGTGTGTATAATACTATAATAATTATGTATTTGAAATAAAAATAAGAATTTTTGTCATGTTGTATGTATATACTCGTATGATAAATGTCGTAATATATTGATTGTACACTTTCAATCATGCATACATATGTTGTATTAGAGTTGTAATGAATCGGATAACGCATAAATTATTATTGAAATGTTGTACAAACATATACGAAAATTAAAAATTGATCAAAAATATATTTAATTACTTTACGGTTTATGTATAAAAATTATTGTATAAATCAAAAATATTAAGAATTACATCAAAATACAAATACATTACATGAATATGAACATAATGAAAGAATGAATTTTGATTATTTTCCTATCGAAAGTGAAATTTAAAAAAATTATAAATAAAAATAAATTAGATTCTTATGTCTTTTTGAAGAATATTCCCGCATTTACATTATCTTGAAAACATTAGCGTCTCTTCTGTAATTAATCAAGAGACGTTTGTGTTTTCAAGATAATGTAAACGTAGAGTATTAAATTCAAGGTAGAACTATAATCGACATTGCTAACATGGGTAACATGAGAAATAATAACGAATGTTAAAACGTCACATTTGGTTAACTATAATAACATAGATAACATACTAAACATAAGCAATACGAATTTCACAAAATGAGCTTATGGCTTATGTTACTTATGTTTTGTACGCTTTCGATCGTACTGCTTATGTCGAACTTATGTTAAACGAATTTTTAACGAATGTCGGCAATGTCAATTATAGTTTAGCTCATTGATTTGGCTGTGTTCGGCTACGACATATGTCATAGCTTATGTCAGCTATGTCGATTATAGTTGGGCCTTCATTCGTTAATATCAAGAGACAAGAGTAGATACACATCAATGCCAGAGCATTATCAAGAGTGCTCGTAGTCGTACTAATACACATAAACTCACCTACTCACGAGTGTATTGGAGATTGGAGAATCCAAGATTTGATTAAAATATAACAAGAATTTTAATTTTTTATTAAACAAAATTTTTAATCATTCATCTAATATCAGTTTTCTCCACTTCTTAAAATAAACCCCCTCAGATATAAAGCATTTCTGCTTGTGCTTACGTTTCTGCAAAAAACTCATTTTTCTCTCTTTTTGGAATCTCTTTCTAAACTCACATTTTGTTCTAAAAGAAGTAAAAATGTACACAAAATTTAGACAAAAATATTAATAAACACAACACATTGATAAAAATAAATAAATATACGAGTTATTTAAAGGATTGTAAGGAAGTACAGAAATAAACACATGTGAGAGTTTTTGTTTAGGTTGAATTCGTATTTTAATTGAACTGATAAGTTCAATAACAAATGCATGTATCTATCCGAGGAAGAAATATTAAGGGTATTCACTTTTAATGTAGTAAAAAGCTTGTAAACTTACTAATTAATAAACCTAGAAAAGTCCTATTTACACGGTTTACTCTGTTTACATGCCTTTTAAGTTTTACTACATCAAGTGAATACTCATTATTATAATTTTGAAACAAAAAAAGTTGATTTTCATGGGAAAAAAGTATATAATGAAGATCTCGTGAATATGTTCTGAGGAAAATTGAAAAACAAAATTATAAAGACATATACACAATTAACAAGTATATACAAAAAAAAGGAAAATTCATAAATACATACATACACGCATAAAAATATGTAACAATAATAAATTAAATAATAAAAATAAAATGTAAAAAATATGCAAATTATTAATTTTAAATATTTACAATATTAAGATAAGAAGGGTGGGTATTCATCGACTTTCACACATATTTTTCGTATCCTTCACGTAAACATAATCAATTTTATATTTCACAACTATATATAAATATACGAAAATTTCATTTAGTTCTCTCGAAAATAATGACTTCATTTTCATTCAAATCATTTCAAAACGTACAATTGATTGATTATCTACAAAGTATACACAACATTTATTTACAGAAATCTGAAACAAGGTATTTTTAAAAATTACGACAAATACGAAATAGTAACGATACCGTGCGCGCACACAGAAAGTTGATGAACTACCCCCATTTGTAATATAAATGTAGTTGTAGTAATGTTTATATGAAAAACAAATGAAAATAAATAAATAAATAAAATTACAAAAAAAATACATAAAAATTAAATTGAATAACAAAAAATATAAAAAAAAAAAACAATTTCCATTCTTTACGTAATACACGCATTCCAAAAATCAAAATATATTAATAATGTAATAATAAATTCACACGTATATGTAATAAAAAATGTATAAAAGGTTAGTGTAATTTATATTTAAAAAACAAATGCCAATTATTTTTTTAATAAAATTATTTTTTATTTTTTGTTTTATTTTTATTTTTTGTTCAAACATTTTCAAATAATCAAAAAATAAAAAAAGAATTTTAAAAGAATTTTGTTTTCTTTTTGCATTTTCGTTACAATATACTTATTTTACACAAAATTAAAAGAAAAAAAATTATGAAATTAATAAGAAAACAAAAATAATAAATTAAGAAAATGAAAAAAAAAAAAAAAAAACAAATGATATACACATATTATGATGAATACAAATAATAGGGTAATTACGTAATGTATAAAATTTTCTTATTTGTCTTTTTTGCATAAAATAATAAATGCATATGCATATAATATTATGTAGAAATTAGTGTGTAATAATTTACAAAATTTGGAAAAAAAAAATAAAATAAAACAAATTATTAAAAATCAAAACAAAATAAATTTAAAAAAAAAAATAAATTAAGTATTTGAAACAATTTATAAAGAAATGAATGAAGAAAATAAAAGGAAAAAATTCATCATATCTATGTATATGTGTAATTGTATATATAAATACATAATTATTAAAAAAAATAATTATAAAAAATTTACATTGTTAAAGAAAAAACCTCAAAAAAAAAAAACTGACAAAAGAAAAATAAAAACGAGAAACGAAATACAAATGAAATCAAAAGATCGAAAATAAAAATCATTAATTTTATTTATTAATTATGCATGTAATAATAATGAATATATATATATATACATAATATCTATATATATATATATATAGGAAAAAAACAATGTTAAATTAATCAAAAATTAAATAGGCATACACACAAAAACATGAATAAATATTATATGATTAGTTTTGTATACATGAAAAATAATAACATTACATACACATAATGTACTAATACGAGTATATGTAAAGTTTATGTGTACATAGACTAAGTAAAAATTCAAAAAAAAAATTAAATTAAAAGCAGCATCTAATTAAACAGCTTAAAAAGCAAAAGAAAAAAATTAAAAAAAAATAATAAATTAAGTAATTAAGTAATTAAATAAAAATAAATTAAATAAAAAAATAATATAAATGTTATCCGTGTATATGTAATATGAAATATATATTAATTATAAAATAAGTTTAAAAGAAAAAATAAATTTAAAACACATAAAAAAAAGAAAAAAACATTAAAAAGAAAATTATGAAAAAAAAAACATGAATTTGTTTATAATATTTATTTTCATTTATGGTTTTTCGTTTATTTTTTTTTTATCAGTAAAATGTAAATATATACAAAAAACAATTTAACCATAACAAAAATAATAAAATTTAAAAGAGAAAAAATAAAAATGTTTTAATAAAAACTTATACTAATTTTAAAAAAAAAAAAAAACAAAAAATACATATTTTTATTATCAAAATTCAAAAATTCATCAGTAATACGGGCTGAGTGCCCTGAAAACAATAATAATTTCAATAGTTGCTGCTGTTTCTTCAATAAGTGAACTGAACTGAACTGTTTGCTATTTCGATTTGAGAACTGATAACTGAACATTTTTTTAGTAAGTGGGAGTGTGGTCATGGTCTGTTTTCAATGTTGTTCTTGTTACATCTTACATGATGCTTTATAAATCGTCAATTTGATTTAAAGAGTTAAAAAGATGATATGAGATGAAACGAGAAGAGAAAATGGATTGTATTTGTGTGTGAATGAAGTAGAAAGGAAGCATGAACAGGAAGCATGAAAGAAAGAATTGATAATGGAGAAGCTTTTGGTTTCGTGATCTTTGCGGTGATGTAGTGTAGTATAGTGCCTTGGTGTATTGCTACTAGTGTTATATGTTATATGCTTGAATAAATGATAATTTAAAGTTTACAAATCGATTAAAACAAACATGATAATAACTATTTTGTAACTTTGAAAAGATCCATTAATAAACAAGATGAAATCGTATGTAACAATGTAACTGCAGTAGCTTCTTAATAAGAAAATGAGAACCAAAATATTTAATTTTAAAATCATTTGCTATTGCATTTTAGTGGTACAATGGTAATATCACATCTAGTCTTTCCTTATCCTCAAAATTCAAATATAAAACTTCAGTTTATCCATTCTCTCAATTAATTATTTGTTAATTTTATACAATTTTATATGTGTACATTTTCATTTTTGAAGAGAAAATTTATGATTCCATCGAAGATCTAAATCAATTTGAACATGTTGCTGTGTTGCTGCAACAAAACTTGTATAGTAAAATCTCAATTATTTATTTTGTATATAGAATGAGTGTTGAAAAATTTATATTTAAATGCATATAAAAGTGTGTAATGCTAATGGATAATGTAAGAGTAAGTATATATTGTTTTTATTCATAAACTATAATTAAATATTCAGGTCTATTAGTCTATTAGTCTATAGACTAAAAACAAATGTATACGATATCATATGCTGTATATACAGAGAGAAATTATTATTGTAGTATTTTTACTTGTACATCATTTTTATTTTAGCATTTTTTTTAAAAACTCTATAACTAAGTAACTAAATAACTAATTTTAAAAATACACAAAAAAAAATAATATTTAATATAACAGTAATGAATATAATAAAATGATAATTTTTTTTCCCACATCCTTTTTCATTTTATTTTATTTTTTTTTTATTTTCTATGTACGATTGTACACACAACAGAATAGTGATAGTATACGAGTATATAGTTTGAAAAAGTTCTTGACCTCTTTCAATTTATCTGCAATGTTTTGTTGTTTTACACAATTTATTTCCTTCTATTACATACATATATTTCTACAGAGAAGTAAGTATACATACAAACTGTACAAATGTTAACAATTTTTATTCAACAGAATTTTTTTTATTTATCATTTCAAAATGTTGGTATCTAATAAAAGAAATTCCTATAAAAAAAAATATTTTATGTTTCATTTTTTTTCCTTTACTTTGTATAAGAGTACAATTGTACTTATTTATATGTATAATAATTTATTTTCTTATTTTAGAATGGCGAGGAAGAAAAAAAAAAACATTTTTTTTTTGATTTTTGAAAAATGAAAATCGTAAAGTTTATGTTTTGTTGATTCTTAATATTAGTAAATAAAATTCATATAGCCATACAAAAGAGATACCGTATACAAATTTGTATATGTAACGGATATAAAAGAATAAAATAATAGAAATGCAAAAACTTCAACAAAATATGTTTCTTCATTTTTAATTTCAAATGCTGTAAAAGTCTGGTTTAAAAGTCTGGTTTTCTTGTCGAATGTACAATATTCGCATTATCTCCTATGTACTGAGAGAGAATATCAACTTTTTCTCCAGAATAGAAATACGAGTACACATGTGTACTCTCGTACTAGACAGCTTATACTATAGGTACCGTATACTAAGTCAATGACCTCCACTTCCTCAGAATATGTATAGAATAGAGAAGCAAGTTTAAACAGTTTAAACTGTTGTTAGTTGATTTTCCTTGTTTGTCATGTATATGTACCTACACTATCCCCTTTCCACTTCGAGAGAAAATCAAGTTTACGGTTGGTTGGTTGGTTCGAAATTGTCGTAAATTTATCCAAAATCTCTAAAAAAAAAAAATTATCTTATAAATATTTGTAATCGAGGATCTAAATATACATACATACGTCTCGTTCAATGAATATACCCAACATAAAAAAATGAGAAAAAAAAATTACAAGAAAATTTTCTTTCAATGTGTTGGTATGAATTTTTCTTTCCTTTTTATATTTTATTTTTTAAAAATTATTATGCATTTCATAGATAATATAAATTTGAACAAAGATTATCTTAAAATTACAAATAATAAGTCTCATAATTCTTTGGTTTACTGCACATAAATATGTAATAATATTACAGATATTTCTATATGTATATGTAATTTCTATTCATCGTCACTTCATTACTACGAGTATTATATTCATCCATGAAACACATACAAATTTATACAAAGGTGTTGCAGGTATGTACTATATATGTATATTGAAGAGAAAATGAAAAAATTCATATTCGTATTATTTTTTCTATTCACATATTCAAAGGATAATCAGAAAAGTTTATACAGAAAATTGATGTACATACTATATCTCCATATCATGATACAATAATAATCCTTTTTTTTTGTACAGAATAGTGAATACATCGTGTTCTCTATTCTATATTTCTTCTTAATCTGATGCATATGTAGTACATACAAATTCAAATTTACTATACCATCAGTTATCGTTCTTTCATCTATGTACACAAGAATCCTACTGTATACTCATCATACAGTCATAAATTCAAATTCAATAAATATGAAAAATTTGCAAAAAAAAAAAAAAAAAAAAAAAAAGTGTCCTTCGTATATAATATATTCATTTTTATACACTTATTTATGAATACGAGTACATTGTATATAGCACATATATTCACATTCACATTGAATGCCTTTACAATAAATCCTAACAAAATGTTGTTGCAAAATATAAGTGAAGAGAAAAAGAAAAATGAAAAAGGAAAATACTTTAAATTTTCCACTTTCTTTCAAATTAACAAATCTTTTTAACTTTATATTCTTTATGGTGTGATAAAATATTTATATCCCAGCAGTGAATTTATCACATTTAAGCACAGCTACATCGGTGCAGAGTAGAGTGAGTATTAGAATAAAAAAATTAGAATTAGAGTGAGATTATTTAAATAAATTGATTGACCAATCTTATCCAACTTCTTTTTACCTGTGTATTTTTCTTTTAGTTATAAGTAATTGCAGTTTTTGTCTGCTGTTGTTGTGATCGATCAGAAAAATTTCATGATTTCACAACTGCGCTGCGACCTATACCAATCTCTCAAACATGCACCATTAACTTATTTTGATGAATATTGCGCTTTGGTGGGTATTTTTAGTGTTAGAAGTTTATGATTTTCATATAAGGATATATTTCTCATCACAATTGATCTATGACTGCACTACACTATCGCTAAAATAGCAAAATAATCCATGTATTATTTCATAAATTGCAATAATTATTAATTAATCTGCCAGGGATAGATTCAAACTTAATTTATTTTCTCTTCGACTTTTATCATTTTTTCATCGTCTTCTTCTTTTATACTTAGCTTGAAAAAAATTTATTTTTACGTATTCAACTCAATTCAAAAAAATAAAAAATAAAAAATTCTTCTCATTTCTATTTTTGAGAGAAAAAAAAAACGTAAAAATCGTAAAAAATTCAATTCATTTTAATGGTTACACTAGTAAATTTTTAACTACACTACACTCGACTCTAATAAATAGTGACTACTGTACGTACTACATGCACATTAGTATATAATCATAGTCATTGAAAATTCAAAAATGAGTGCACATGATGTGTAGGTATAGAGAATACTACTCGTACTATCGTAGCGTAAAGGGAAGAAGGAGCTAATGTACTAAATGTTGTTAGTTGATTTTTCGTGTTTTTCATGTACAATATTCGCAACAATGAAAACACGAGTAAACATGATGTGTAGAAGAGCATAGAAGAAGAGGAGGAGAGTAGAGGATGAGAAGCAAGCAAGTAATAAATGTTGTTAGTTGATTTTTCTTGTTTTGTCGTGTACAATATTCACACAACAATAAAAATGCAAGTAAACATCATGTGTAGAAGAGTATGTATAGAGTAGAGAAAGAAGAGCAAGTATAAAATGTTACTTGATTTTTCGTGTTTTTCATGTATAATATTCGCATTCTACTAAAAGAGAAAATCAACTTTTTCTCAAGAATGAAAATACTAGTACCTAGATAGTACACGCATGATGTATGAAATTACTGCTCGTACCGTACTATTGTAGCGTATACTGTGGATACTGGAGTAATTAGTGGTGGTAATAAATAGTGTATAAAACTTTTTCCTTTATTCTATTATATGATCTAAATAATACTACACAGACACACATATGCATATGTATACATACAGTATACTAAGATACAGAATATATTTACCACCACAATCACTGTTGCTTAAATTTTGTTTTTTTTTTACTTTCTAGTTTTGTTCTAAAATTTTTTCGTCCCTTTTTATTTTGATTTTAATTTTTTGCATACATTTGTTTTCCACAATACACATATTACCGTAGTAAAATAAATAAAAAATGAAAAAATAAATAAATGAAACGGAAAACAACTAAAAATAATTTTTCACTTTTTTTTGTAATGTGCTAAAGTAATGTACTGTTATTTTTCTTCTATTTTTGTTTTTTCTTTTTTGGTAAATACTTTTTATTCACAAATTTTTTTTATAAATATTTTTATGTATGGCAAGGATTTTTCAGATTTCATTTAGAAAAGAATTATTTTCTTTCTTTCCCTCACACAAAACCACATTTTTAAAAACAAAAAAAAAAAAACAGAAAAAAAAGGAACTAAAATTAAATTCCTTTTATCATTTCTACAATTTTTTTTTTTCGTATTTGGTATAGCAGTGGAATTTTTCTCAAGTTCATTAAATGAAAATCAAAATGTTAACTTCTTCATATTTTATATAATTTGTTTGTTTTTTTTTTGTAGTTTTATCTAAATATTTCACATTGTTATTGGAACTTTTTTATGCCCCTCCACCTATTGACATAATGCTGGTATTTGTGCAAGTATCCATTTTTCTTTTAATTTTATGAATAAAGTACTATACACAATTTATATGGTTGAAGTAATCGTTTCACTTTTGAGTTAATGACCTAAAGAGAAAAATATTTCCATACGCACATACCCGTACATTATAAGCAGAACCAGAACCGGTCTTTCATATGAGCGCAGAAGGAGCAGTTGAGCAGATCGACACAAATTCAGTTCAGTGGTGAGAGGAGCACGCAGAGATAGTAGTGAAAAAATTCACACACGGTTGAATTGAAATAATGCGTCTCTAGGTGCGTATAGGCGTGTCTGGGAGTGTCTAAGCGCGTCTAGTGTGTCTTCTAAGGGCGTCTAAGCGCATCTAGGTAGGTCGAAACGCGTCTAAATTTGTCTAGATGCGTTAGGAACGTCTAAATACATTACATTACATGTACATATGCGACAATACACATAAATATGTAGACAGGCTTCAATTGTAATCGTTTTGTGATGAATTTTATTTCATGTCGTCAGCGAAAAATTCTAAATTTTTATTTATTTAGTTTTTTAATGTACATAAGTACATTTATAAATATTTTATTTCCATATCGTCGATCATATAGGATTACTATTCAATAATCATATTTATATTTATGTGTATACAATTTTTTATTTACTTAATCGCATTCTATATGAATATGAATAGGGTGCTCAAGTCATCTACCGAAATTTGAAAACTATGTACAATCGAAGTGTACGTATGATTTTTTTTTTTTTTCTTCACAAAATCTTGTTGCTTTAAATTATCATAAAGTACTATATAATTAATTGCTCCGTTTATTTCACTTAGAATCCTTTAAAAGGTTTTGTGATAAAAATTTTAGAAAAATCTATTTATAGGATAATTATTGAGAAAAAGTGTAGATACTAAAAAGTATGGTGAAATTTTAAAGAAAATGTCATCCTTATTGTCCCTAACAAAAAGAAGACTCACTAAAATATTTTATTTTTTTTTAAATTATATTTCGATTATTCCAATCGAAATTTTTTTTTTCCTTAAAATTTTCAAAGATTCAAAGAAAAATTATGTTTCATAAAAATCTAATGAAAATCGACTGTGAAAAATAAAAATTTTACCGAAAGTTTCCTAAAATCACAAAAATATTCAGTAAAACATCCTCTTATAATGAATATATATGTAAAACAAAAATGTTTATAACAACATTTGTAAATCCTAAATAAAATGAATCAATGAAAATGAAATGAACATTTAAACGCATATGCAAACAAATTACATATATTTGATGATGTACAATTTTGAGGTTGAATTTAAATTTTTATTTTCGTTAATGTATGCTGGATGTAATTGAAAATTTCTTATAAACATCGTACATGGTCGTACGTGATAAACAAACGAAAAAAAAAAACAGTAAGAAAAAATCATACATTAAATCGTTTCAATTTTTGAAATGAATCAACACATTAATGAACATTTTATTACAGATTGAATGGTTATACATTTTACCAATTTTACGTAATCGAATCGTACTTGTTACATTAATGTATATACATCATTTATATACTTTATGTATTGACAATTACAAAAGTATTTAATGGAGATTTGAATCATGTATTTTTTATCTTCCTTTAGAATTTAATTCTGGATTCTGTGTAATGGAAATTCAACAGTAATATGCAGCAAATAACTATTACTACTACTTCTTACTATTATTATTATGAAAATGTAGTAAAATGTTACATTTTCAGCAGATTAAAAGATTAAAATTCTATTATGTACCCTCTGTACTAATTTTTTTTTTTTTTTTGTTTGATAGGAAAATTTCAAAACTTTTGTACATTCATGTACATTGTACTATACGTACGTACATATTTCAAAATAAACACACAAAACACAACACAAATGGATGAATGAATGTAATTTCTGCAATATCTTTCCACAATCTACAAAATACTATACATATAGGTAGGTAGGTAGGTAGGTAGGTAGAATAGCTCGTGTTCATATTCAGGACAGAAAAGCATTTTAAAAAAGAAAAAAGAATTAAATTACAATCAACAATCATATACATGTAAGGCAAGTTTAGTGAACTCTTCTTTACTAATGAGTAAGCAATTTTTATTATTGCTTTTTTTTTTGTTCCAATATATATTTTATGTAAATATTTGTATTTTTATAAATAAATATAATTTTTATACATGAATAGATGATTACAGATTGAATGATTCTATCTGATCTCCATATATATATGTATACTCATATGCACATACATAACTAAACGGATATATTATATTTAAATATTTACAGAATGTAATTTCATATTAATTTATTACATATTTATACATGGCTTACATGTAAATATGTAATATAAAGTATATAAATAATTATAATTTTCAAGCAAAACAAATGAACAATAAACAATTGATATTGGATGAAACATAATATAATTCCATCTTTTCCTATTCTGATTTTCGAATTCTACTTGTTTCGATTGGAACTCTCTTAGTTTTCTCTGTACTCTATTATGTTGCTGGCTGGTTTTGTTGTCAACTTATTGTTATACAAACAATATTCAATTTTCATCTTGCATCACGAATCGTCGTCGCAACAACCAAGTTGTGCAACATGTTGTTTGTTGTATACATACTGTGTTTTTTATACCAATTACTATTTCAAAAAATAATTTACAAATTTATTTGTGTTGTTTGTATATAGCTAAATGAAATGAAATAAAAACAAAATTTTATTAATTTTACCATTTTATTTATTATTATTTTTATTTTATTATTTATTATGTCTCTTATTTTAGATACACGCTAAATTTTTCATTTAATTTCATTTTAATTTTTTTTTTTTTTTTATATATAATATTATATTTCAAAATTATTTACGATTTAATTTTAAATGATTTATAGTATTTCCTTTCTTATTATTATAAAGGAAAAAAACACAAAAGTTATGTAAAATAAAATACAAAATAAATTGATAACAAAAATAAGGAAAAAATATTTTTTTTTTAAATACATACATAATAATTATGTACATATATATATATAATATATGTATAATATATTTTATATATATATATATATATATATATATATATATATATATATATATATGTGTGTTTATATATTATATAATATATAACCCTCAAAAATAAGAAATAATACAAATACAATAATTTTAATTTATAATATAATAATATACAATAAAGAAGAAAAAGAAAAATACATATATAAAAAAAATATTTTTATAGATATTTTTTTTTTATGCAGGAAAAAGGCTATTACAATTTATAATATGTCTATGTGTAATTATATATTTTTGATGCAAATATATCTTATACAAAAACAAAAAAAAAACAAATTTTTTTCTCTTTTTATTTTTCTATTCAGATGCATCATCTTCGTCTAGAAATACAGCGTATTTATTCGATGTTGATAGTACCTAAATTGAGAAGAAAATAAAAATTAACATCAGCTCAGATTTATATATATATGGTATATATATATATATTTTTTTTTTTTTGAGTTTAATTAAAATGCAATTTTAATTTTTATTTTTAACTTACTGGTCCTCCCTGTGGTGGCTGATATTTTGGCATTGGTCTTTCTTGCCGATTTGTATCTCGATCTTTTTGCTTTAGTTTATCATCACGATTATTTCGATTATCTCTTAAATCTCCTCCACTTCCACGTATACTACTTTTATTATCCTTACTATATCCACGTTCTCTATCTCTATCTGTACGATCACCACGATCACCACGATCACCACGATTTCCACCTCCACCAACACTTCCTCTATTATAATTTTCTCTATCATTTCTACATAAAAATAAAAATTCAAATTAATCATTAAAAATTAATTCAAAATAGAATTTAAAAAAAGAGAAAAAAAAATTTGTTTACATACCTATCATATCTGTCTCTATCCCTGCTATCAATGTTTCGATTACCACGATCAAATCCACCACGATTATCTCTGTAATCCCGGCGATCTCTATTATCTCTATTACTACCTCGACGATCATCATTTCGTCTTGATAATAGTCCTCCACCTCTACGATCTGGACTATATTTTCTATGTTGATCATAATTACGTTTAACATCGTCATCACTACGTTTTCTCCAACTTGTAGCATTTTTAGTGTCTTTTTCATCTTTTTCTAAATGTTTTTCTTCAAATTTTTCATCAACACCAACTTCTTTTTCATCTTGTTCCTTTTCTTTTTGCTTATCTTCTTCTTCAGTTTTCAATTTTTCTAAACGTTCTTTTTCTATACGCTCTTCAATCTCCTTTTCTCTGGCAGCTGTATCAACAGGTTTTGCATCACCAAACACTTTCTCAGCTGATACACCTACTGGCTTCGGTTTAGGCGGTTCTGGTGTATCTGTTTCATGTTCTGATTTTTCAGATTCTGCCTCAGGATCTTTTTCCTCTTGTTTAATAACAATCTCTGGTAAAGGCAATGTTCTTGGCTGTAAAACCAATTTAGGACGCTCTCTTGGTTTTTCATCTTCTTGTGGTTTCTGTCTTCGACCACTACTAAAACGTTCTCCATATCCTCCACCATCTCCTCTTTTAGCTGGAGACGTTGACGATTCAATATGTGATCGATCACCAGTTCTCCATGATCCAGCTTCCCCTGAACCATCTCTTTCACGATAATGATCTCGGTCACGATTTCCTCTACCATAATTATGTCCACTTCGTCTATTATCTCTATCTCGATCGTCTCTATCTACATCTCCACCTTTTCGCCAATTTGTATCTTTATTTTCTGAACCACCAAATCCTTCATATCGACTACGATTCATACCACGTTTATCTCTTTGTTGATCATTTTCATTTGATATATTTATACGTATACGACGATTTTTTATTTGTGGATCCGGAAGGCTTAATGATTTAATTAAATCTTCTCTCGTTTCAAATTGTATATAACCAAAACCTCTTAGTCTTCCGCCCTCACCATCTTCTCGCGGTAATCGTACTGATTCAATTTTATAATCACTAAAAAATTCATAAATATCATCATCTTTAATATCAAATGGTAAATTTGTAATATATGCCAAATATGGTGGCTTATTTGGTACAGAATCATCATCTTCGTAGATTCGATTCGCTCTCGGTGCTGTTGGCAATTGATAAACTAATAATGGTGTTACATTTTCATCATCATCACTATCAATTGGATTACGAACTTTTTTTGCAACTTGCGCTAAACCTGATGATGGACTATCACCGTTTGACAAAAAATGTTGCAAAGATATTGCTTTTGTCTTCTTCTTGCCTTTTTTACCTAAAAAAAAAAATTTAAAATATAAAATTCATAGAATCATCATAGTAAACTAACTTTGTTTTTGTCATAATTTAGACGGAATCATTATTAGAAAATAAAAAAAATCTATGATTAATTTTTGTTAATGAGAACATTTTTTTTTTTCATTTCAAAAAAAAAAAATTTATATATTTTCACAAATTTTTACAAAATAAAATTAATTTTAATTAGTTACTCGAAAATTTATTATTTCAAATTAGAATTTACATACATACGAAAATTAATAAATTAAAATAAAATCGCCACGCGGTACAAAATTAATCATACATACTGATACTAAATTTTTACAATCAAAATCAAATGCCAAGGTGAATTAACACTTAAAATTTTCTATATAATTTTTAATATATTTCAATACAAATATTTAAAAATATAATTGTAAATATAGAATTATCTTTAATGATAATATCAAACAAGCACATTTATACAATTTAATACAATAAAATTAATGAAAATTTTCATCGAAAGTCAATTTTAAATAACTAACCTGATGTAGCCATGTTGAAAAGAAACTCAAATCGAAATCGAATGACAATCTGCCAACATTTAAAAATTAAAATCACAATTCGCAACAATTACATTTACAATTAACATCAAAATCATTTCATTCATTACTATCTTGACAACAAAAATTAGGTATACCATATACAGACATAAAATATTTGAAAAAATTGAAAACGGATGTGATTTGAAACAGTAAAAAATTTTAAATTTAAAATAATGTCGACAAAATGTCGGATATTAGCCAACTATTAAATTAGATTATAAAATATAAATAAAAACTGACTGAAAGACAATTGCGACAAAGTATCTAACTAAATGATCAAAATAAATATTAAATACGTCGCATAATTTTAATTACAATTTTTAATCATTAAAATATGTTTAATACAAAAATTCTAATCTCCTCATTATTAAAACATATTTTATTCTTTTTGTTACTATTTTTTTGGATAGAATGGTATTTCAATTCGTCCTCCTGACATATTAACTTGCTGCCAGCAAGTGCAAATAAATGTTGATGAATTCATTTTATCTGTATAAATGATACCATTTATATGATCGCATTCATGTTGTGCTATTCTAGCATTCCATCCTTTTAAATTTAATTTAATATCTTCTACAATATCATTATTATTTTTTAATGTTTTACCGGACAATTCAATTTCTTCGTAACGGTCAACTTCACCAGAATAACCGCATACACTTCCACATGATTCCAAAAATGTTTTTTTATTATAATTTAAAATTTTTATTGATGGATTTATAATAACCTTTTAAAAAATAGATAATTTAATTTAATAAATAATCCAGATACAAATACATATATTTTTTTTTTTTTTATATATATATATTTATATAATATTTACAGTTAACGGTAATGTTTCCATAGATTTGATTTTATATGTTTCTTCAGAAAATTCTTTTTTTAATTTTTCATTAAATTCCATTACGATTATTCGTAATGGTACACCAATTTGTGATGCAGCCAAACCAACACAATCGTATCTCCTTAGCACATATATCATTTGTTCAATAATTAATTGAATTTCTTTACTTTTAATACAATCATTTGGTACTAATTCAGCATTTTGTCTTAATATTGGATCACCAATTTGTATTATATGTGAATATGGTGGTCCTAATGATTTTGTTTCTGGTATCCATAAACTACGATACCATTCCTTAAATGATTTTAAATTTGGTGTAATTTGTGTATGAAAATTTAATGATGATAAATGATATTTTAAATTTACTTTTAGAATTGAATTAATTTTCGATAATTTTTTTATATAATTTAACATATTATTTATTATTTTAAATTTACTAAATGAAGTAACTTCAGTATCATCACATAAATGACAAAAAATGTATTAAACATCGAGACATAACCTAATAAATATAAGTTTTAAATAAATAAAAATAATAACAGCTGTTTAAGAGAAGAGTGGAAAACTATTTACTACTTGAGATGATACAGGGTGTGTGTAATTTTATTTTAATTTATAATGAGAAATGTTTCTGAAACGAAATTTGAAAATTAAAATCATTGAATTCAGTTAAAAAATTAAGCAGGACAGCAGGAGCACTTACCACAATTAGCTGCTGATATTCCGATTCGATTAGAGTCGGTTTTCAAATTTTATGAATGGTGAGATTAATTTCAAAAAAAAAAAAAAAAAAAAAAACTCATTAATGAAAATTTAAAAAAGAAATTTATTTCAGATAAGCATATATCGTTCTTTCTTTTTTTTCATTTTTTATCATTTTTCAAAGAAAATTTGTTTATTGTTTGTATAAATTTTTTATAAAAAACATTACTGCATTGATAAATACATTTTCTGTTTCCGTTTCATATGCAAAAAATTCACTTAAATTATAAAGTGGTTGTAATGTTGTAAAATAGTAAACGACATCGTTCATTTTTTATTATTTTAATCTTAAATTCTAAAGTATCTTAAAGTAGATTTTTGGTTAAAATTTTATTACAAATTATAATATCAATTCAATTATTTAAATATTCATGTAATTTAATTTAAATAAAAATGTAATTTGCATTTTAAAAAATTATAAAACAAAAAAAAAAAATGTTTATCTTAATAAAATTACGAATAAATTAATTATTATCGTATTCATGATTATACACGCATCATAAATTAACAAAACAACCAATAAAACTGGATGAATATATTCTTACGTTATACAATAATTATTAAATAGAAAACGAATTACATAAAAACATACACATTATACATTTTATATATGCACGTACAGACAATAGTTTAGTATACAAATACAATATTTTATTGTAAAAAATCACATAAAACATTTTCAAATTGATTAAATAATTTTTCGAATTTTATGAAGGTTTCTCATCACGATCTTGATTTCTTAAAGGAAATTTTATGCTAGGTAAACGATTCTCATTACCATCGGTCGGCCACATCTCGTATGTGGCAGGCTCTTCGATAAATGGTGGTCCCATCGGTTGATGTTGTTGCGAGGGAAGCGATTGTTGTTGCTGAAGTGAATAACTTCTTGCCGGACGACACGATAAAAGTTGAATTGCTTCAGCTAAACCATCTTGACTAGTTATAGAAGGTTGACACAAGGAATCTAGATCATGATCATATCAGAAAATAATATGAAAATTAGAAAAAGAAAAGAGAAAAAAAAATAGAAAATTAAATCAAATACCCGGTGTTGTACTTTGACTCCTCTCCGAGCTTGTCTTTGATGTCATTGGTACAGCCAATTTTGATATTGGCATTATCCGTGTTTGATGCCATGTTACGGTATTTTTATCGCATTTTGATGCTTCCCACGGCATAGACCAACGTCGCATTTGACTTTCAACATCTGTACTGTATTCACCGGAACCACGTACTTCTCCCGCAGCAGCTTCAGACCAACGACGCTGTCCACTCAATGGAAACAAAGGAAAATTTAATGGTGATCTTGAACCACGATAAAATGGTACTTTCATTCCCAGCAAATGTCCAGGATTCGGTAATGGTCCTCTAATATTTTCTAAAAAACCTTGTACTGGACTTGGTCCGCGAATTTCCTGATTGTGGGATGGTGATGGACCACGAGTTTGTTCTAAGCTTACACCTAAAGAAATTTTTGAAAAAAAAAAAAAATACTGAATACTAAGTACTCTGGGTTTAGCAATTCACAATATTCGTGCATACCATAAACATGCTCAGACGATGCTTGCGTTGATCCAGAACCAAAAATTGCATTACGATTTTCAGATTGTTGACATTTTAATTCGCCTCTTTGCGGTAAAATTGTACCAAAATGTGGTGATGGTGTTTGAGATCGTTGCTCTGTTGTAGTTAATCTTTGAAAATAACATTTTTTCATAAAACTTGTAACAGATTAAATGAAAATTTTTACCCAGGTTTTTGATGAATCATTGCACAATCAGCATCATGAGAAAATCCAACTGGTGCTTGACAAATAAAACAGCACATTAATGATGAAAATGCATCATAGCTAGCTGCACAGAATTGATGTTGTATATGAATCATTGTCTGGGCATTTTCCAATATTATCTGTTGATTATGATCACGGATTCTTTGAAAATCAATTTCTTGCTGCTGTTCATTGCTGCTTGTCGCTGTTGAGGTTATAAAATCTTGTAAAATGCTAACTATATGAGATTTTACGGTACTTGTTGCAACTGCTGTTGCTCTAAAAAAAAAAAAAAAGTAAAAGTAAATTGAAAAAAATGGAAAAAAATGAAAATTAAAAGTTAAACGAAAACCTTGCTAAATCATCCCAAGCAGCAGTAAAATGTGTTGTTATTTGTGTTGATTGTGAATTCGGTAGATTTTGTGATCCACCACCACCACCACATGTCGTACTACCAGCAGTAGCACCTTGTTGCTGTGCACCGGTTGTGTTCGACGTAACACCTCCTTGTGCTGCATTTCCGGCTGATGCTGATGTATTCTGTTGATTCGGATTTATCGATGATAATGTTGATGATTCGAATTGATTACTCCAATTTTCTAATGATGATACTGTTTGCGCTAAACGATATCCTGATGCACATAAATTATTTAAAACCTAAAAAATGTTTATTTTTTTTTTTTTTTTAAATGTTCAAAGAACTAAATTATTTTTCTGTACTATCCATCCACCTCACCTGTAAATAATTTAACCATGCTCCTAAACATTCACTAACTGCTGATTTTGCAGATCCTTGTGATGAACTTGAACTTGTTGATGGTGATATCGATGAACCGCTACTATATGATAATGCAGCACCAGAACCAAGTGAACTTCTTGGTGTAATTGGAGGATGTGGTATATTTTCATCTTGATCACTCATTTCTTATATTATTTTTAAATTCTACTCATAAATTTCAAATGTTCAACAATTTATAATTTTTGTTTTCTTTACTTTCTATCATAATGCTTTTTGTGTATTTTGGATTTTTTTTTCTCAAATACAAACAAAAATATGTACACAAAAAAAGGAATTTTACTTACATCAAAAACATATGATATTATTTATGTTCGGTATTTGGCTGTTGTATTTTTTTTTCTTTTTTCTTTTTTGTAATTGAAACTGCATATAATACAGGGTGTTTTATGATTGATAGTAAAAAACAAAATAAAAATAAAACATAACAGAAAATCTTTTCACCGAGAAACGCACGGCAAATATTCAAAAGATATTAAACTCATTAGAGTTATTTTAATTTTAAATAGAATTTAAAGAGGTCTTAAGATCTACAGAATTCAATATACATCAACATCACATATATGTAGCTCGAAATCACGTAATTTTCTGTGTAATCTACATTTTTGAAATCATTATAGAGACACGCTGCACTGCTGCACTGCAATGTAAGCTAAAGTTTTTTTTATTTGAAAGAAAGGCTTCAACTGTCAAATTTTTCTATACAAAAAACAAAATTCAAAATAACAGTTGATTTATTGATTTCTGTAATGCATTTCAAATTTCAATTAATTAAATTGACCGTTTCTCTCGAATTCGAATCGTAAATAGTGATGTCAAATATTCTCATTATATCGATTTAAATATTTATCGATCTATCGGGATGACTACGATATGCGATTGGTATATCAATGCAAAATTATCGATGTTTTATAATATCGATATTTTTATCATTTTTTTTTTTTTCTTCCAAATTTCAGGTCTAACCTAATTATCATTTCCAATATTCTTGTGTCACACACAGAGTTTAAAAATAATAATTTTGATAATATTTTACCAGAAAGTCTGCTTCTTGTTTTCGTTTGTGTTACTCCGGCCTTAGAAAACAGTCTCTCAGAAGGCACTAATGTTGCCAAAATTCCGGATATATATTTTTTCATTTCTTCCCAAGTTTCTAACGAGTGATGATGAAGCAGAAAATATAATATAAATTAGGAGTTATGAAATTCATGAATGACACTTTAATTTTACTTGAAGTTGATACTATTCTATAATAATGACAGTTCGATGGGTGGTAAGTATTAACGTGTTATGGTAGTAATGTTTAGTGTGATATTAAATGATCAGTATGACCATTGTACACCCACAATTTTCCATTATATCTAACGCCGCAAAGTCGATATATTTATGAAAAAATCGATATATTTCTCCGATATATTTTTTTCATATATCGAATAAAAATTAATCGATGTATTTCAGCTTTTTGTCGATATTTGAGAAATATCGAATATATCGTTGACACCCCTACTCGTAAGTCGTAAATTTGATATAATGGCGGTTGTGATTTGTAAGTAAAAACAGTAAACTACAGAGACAGACTTCTTTCTTTCTTAATTTATTTAAATAATAATTAAAAAATATAAAAGTGAAGGAGATTTTTATTATAATTATAAATTCAATTTTTTTAAATTTTGGAAAATGTCATATGAATTGAATTTATCTGACGAAGAAGGAAGTGTTGCAGAATCAATAGAGGTTAGTTTCCTTTGTTTAATTTTTCTTAGTACAAAAATCAGCACACCATCAGCATTTTTCATATAAAATTTAATAAAATGCTAATAAAACTCCGTTTTTTCATATTTCAGTTTGAGGAAGACAAACATTTTAGTCAATCTTGTGATCAAATTTATACTCCAAATTCTCCATCATCTTCACCTTCAAGTCCTACTTATTCGCCAACGAGTCCATGTTACTTTCCAACATCTCCGGCATATTCCCCGGCTTCACCATCATATTCTCCCAATAGTCCATCATATTCTCCCACTAGTCCAAAATATTCTCCCACTAGTCCAAAATATTTTCCATTTGATGATAGTCCAAATCCACAATACACACCAAGTAGTCCACATTATTCTCCAGTAAGTCCAACTTATACACCGACTTCTCCAAATTACTGTCCTCGTAGCCCAATATACTCTTCAGGCGCTTCACAAGATTACAGTCCCACAAGCCCTTCATATTCGCCTAATAGTCCTACTTTTGAAGAAACCGATGATCGATTATGAATATGTTATAAGAGATATTTTGTTTTTTAAACGGAAAATGTAACAAAAATATGATTTTGTATTTCTTTTAAAAATATTTTTTTAATGTTATGAAAAAAAAAAATCAAGTACGTAAAAATTACATACATAGTTACACATAGAGTATTGGAAAAGAACTTTATGTAATTCATATCTTGATAATGTAAAAAATTTTTAAATAAAATGCATATTAATAAAAATGATTTTAATTACAGGAATAATAATTTTATTATCAATATCAACTAGATGTTATTTTGCCTATAGTTGTAACATACATATTAGACTTTAATTTGTAATAAATTACACAAACAAATAAATACACAATAAAAAGTGACAAAATTACATGTATTTTATTTCATTTTCAGAAAATTAAATTTATTTTAAAACTAAACCAGGAGTTTTTTTTTCAAAACTTAAAGAAAATTTTCAAATTTTTTAGGGAAAGGTTTGAACTATATTCAAAGAAAATCGTCTGAAATATTAAAAAGAATTTTTTTTTTAATTCAAGAAAGATATTTATTCAAATATATCCTGAAACATACAGAAAATCATAAATTTTGAATAATTTTGTTGATGTTTGAACTTTTGGTGTATTGAGCCAAATTGAGCAAAGCTCGACATTGGTTTTTAAAATCTAACAGAAATGGATAACTTTGAACTTATTAAAGTTATTAATTATGTTAATTAGGTGTCTTTCAGATTTCCCATGAGCGATGATGATGAACGATTTCTTACACGGATCTGTGTCTTGCATTATACTCATGTGCTCTAGCCATCTAAGACGATTGATTATTCTGATAAATGATACTAATAGGTATCTATATCGTCGTAGATCCTATATAGCAAAGCACAGACACAACAGAGTAGGATCAGTAATGATGTGGGCAACCTATACATTTCCTACAACTGATCCGTTAAAATAGAGTTCTGAAAAGGAAAACAAGATGCACAAAAGTATAAGGAAATGTGGACTGGATTTTCCGGCAGGATAATGCGGGTATTCATACTGCAGCTTTAATAAGGAACTGGTTTGCGTCCGAAAATAGTAGAGTCCTTGAGTGGCTTTCACCCATTCACCGGACTTGAATATTATAAAAAACCTTTGGGGCTGGTTAACGCGAAAAATTTACTCGAATGGGAGGCAATTTGAGCAAGTTGAAAAAGTGAAAGATGCAATTTTAACCGCTTGGAATGAAATTCCATTGGAAATTATTCAAAATTTGTATAATTTTATACCTAATAGAATATTTGAGGTTATAAAAAAAATGGAAGTGCTACCAGAGAAATTCCAATTAATTGTTTTTTACTTTTACCAGCGATCCTTTTTTCTTGATAACATTTTCTTGGTCCGTATCCTGTTGCTCTACATACGTGTTTATACCATTTGATATAATAATGGGTTTTTCCAAAATCTGTATTAAATAGACAGCTGAATCACACATGTTAAAAGTGCATTTGAAGGATGGAATTATTTATACCAAGCTATACAAACTATAGTTTTGTATAATTTGTAATTATACTACATGTATATAGGTAATAATTTTTTTCAAATACCTTGTATTGTTGTATTTACAAGGTATTTACAAGTCCGTAACCAGTAGGCAGTAGCTCGACAGTGTATTTAACCTGCAGCGCCTATGTATATCTGTCTACACCTTGTCTTTGTCAGTTGTCATTGTCATTATTGTCATTGTTTTTAAATCGTACTCCGCACTGTCGCCTGACGTAGTTCGTTAAATCAAAACAACTTCAAAAACAGTTATAATTTTTCAATCACCATTTTCTGTTAAATCATATTAAAATTTATTTATTAAGTACTGTTGTTTTTGATTCATTTTGTTTTGTTTTGTTATTTGTTTATTACAGTGGTTGGTGAACTGATACTGAATAGCGATGAATAGAAGACGAGCATTTTCATTAGATTCAGGTACATTTTTAATATGAATGGTATTGCTGAATTTTTATTGTATTTTTTTTTGTTTATCGCATTTTATATTTATAATTTTGTTTTTAAATTTATTTTTTCATACTCTAAGGTATAAGTGCCGATGCAGATGCGGAAACGGAAGGAAATTATTGTGGTTGTATCTACTGTAATCCTGCTGTTGTTTATAACATAAAACTAAATAAAGTAGAAAATTTTATTATATCACCAACATCAAAAAAAATATTTGAATTTCCGATTCCAGCATCATTAAAAGTATGTAAACATAACAATGAGCCAGTGGAAATGACCGAAGAGCAAGAAATGATAAAAACATTATTAAATAATGTAATCAATAATGAGAAAACTTAAAAAAAAAAAAAAACATTTATGCAAAATAAAATTTGCAAATTAAATATGTAATTCTTTATGTATATCTACAAATAAAATAAAAATAAATTCATTAAAATATTAAAAAGATCTCGTTATTTTATCAATTTAAAATTTAGGTTTGATTACGGAAGTTGTCTATCTGATCAATTTTTTTGTAATCATTGTGCGTGCGTATATGATGAATCAATGAATATTGACTAGAAATCCAATAAAAATAAATAATGAACATCACACATTTTGAGTTCAGAATGAGAATATTCATTTATCAAAAACTATAAATTTATGTTAACCAGTCTGTCTCTAAGAATGATTTTTGTAATATTTTCCGTTTTCTGATCAAAGAAAATTGTCAAACATTAAACTCTGAGGAATATGTAAAAACAGATACCGTTTAAGTATGAGCACAGAGAGCTTGCGAATGATGCAGCATCAAAAAAGTATGTTTGGGTATATTCATGAATTATTTTATTAGTTCGACGAAAATTCTACATCACCGCTTACATCGAATTGTAGCAGTGTTAAATAAGAATTTGAAAAGAAATTTTAGTGTGAATTTTAAATTTAACATTCCTATTCACTTGTAATTAATTTTTGCACAAAAGCAATATTGCAATAGCAAATTCGTCAACATGAGTTGATTTGTCACATTAATATAGTCCATTGCTTCACCTCCAATCCAATCTCTAAAGAACACAAAACAAAAGGGCGGACATAAAATAGTGAAACGTCAAAGAAATCATTGAATATGAAGTCAAAATGTTAGTAGGCATTTAGGCAACAAAATCAAATGGAACAAGAATCATTTTGAAAAAATTTGCAGTAATTTTCCGTCTTTATAATATTCATAAATAATTGACTTGTAAATTTATAAATGTTAGTGTTGATTTATTCAAGCTTATTTTATAATCAATTTCAGTCAAAATTTACAAGATCTTTCTCATCTTACTGCTAGCATTTTAATTTAACTTGAAATCGAATTGACGATGTTAAGTTTGCAACTTTGAAAATAACCAAGAGGCTTTTGTAGAGGCATTATATGCTTCTTTTTAGGCACATGTTAGTTTCTCATTCGCAAATAAATTATGAAGAAAATACTTAATAAAGAATATAAATTGAATATAAATAATTTTTGTATACATTTCATTTCTTTTCTTTAATTCTTGTTACATAATTTTATTAAATTTTATTTTCTATTCATTTTTCTTTTTTTTTTTAATTATTTTAAATTTATAAACAATTTTGGTTTTTTTTTATTATTATTTTTATATATAACATTATTTCTTTGTTGTCTCTTCTTTTCTTATTACATATTTATATTATTTTTTTTTTATATTTATTTTTCTTTCTTATTTTTTACATTAAATAAAAATATTTATTCTTAATTAATTAATTAATAAAAATAATAATAATTAATAGAAAAGGAAAATACATAATTATTTCATTATAAAATTCTACATAATAAGGAATTTATTTGTTGATTTTCCTAAAACAAAAAAAAAAAAAAAACAAAAATTTTTTTTCTTTGTTTTGTTTTACATTTTAATTTAATTTAATTTAAATTATTTCATAATTTTAGATAATTTATTTTCATTTACTTTTTTTTTAGAGGTAAAATAAATATAGAAAATGTGTATGTATTTTGTTATAAAGACAATTTAATTTTGTTTTTTTTTTATTTTTTACTCTAAAATAATTGAGTTTGTTGTGGTAATGTTGTTCCACTATTACTGCCACCCGGATGCTCTGGACTATGACGTTGTTTTTTTCGTTTCTTTTCTTTTTTACGTTTCTTACGTTCTTTATCATCTTCATGTCTTTTTTGTTTTTTATGCTTCTTTTCATGTGTATCTAAACCAGATGCATCTGTATTCGAGAAAAATAATAAAAAAATATATATATATTAATTGATTGATTTTATTTTTTTTTTAATGATGTATAAATTGAAATGTTTTAATAATTGATAATGGCACATAAATTGAAAATTACCCATTAAAGATGTTTCCTGTGGAACTGTACCATCTTTATGTTTATGCTTTTTATGTTTATTTTTGTGTTTCCGTGCTGGAGTATTATTAAGTGTTCTATATTGTTCAGGAAGCTAAAAGATTAATAAACAAATAAACAAACAAACAAAAAAAAAAAAAATTAATTAAAATAAGACAAAATTCTCTAAAACCAAATAAATATTGTTAATCTTACTGGTCCAGGATGAAGACGAAATCCTGATAATTGCACACTTGTTAAAGGCAGTAATTCTTTACCAACAATCGGTGGTTTTTCTATTACACTTCGAAGTGAACTATTTTCCTAAATAAATTAAAAAAAAAAGGAAAGCCAAAATTTAGAAAAAAAAACACTTAATTTTTTGTATTTATAAATTTATTTATTTATTTTTTTTTGTTTGTTACCATATTCCCTGCTCCATCTATTATACCCGGAAGATTTGGTAAGAATGAGGATAATTGTTCTTTGACTTTTTTACCACTAAATTTACTATATGAATGTTCAAGACCATAATATGACATTAAATTTGTAGCTCCAGTTAATTCACCTTCTCCTACTATGAACAAATTTTTATAGAAAAAAAAAAAAAAAAGCAGAGAAAAAAGAAACATTTTTTTTTTTAAATTTTATTAGAATGATTTTGTTTTGAATTAGAAAAATTTGAATGAATTCAATTTCATTTACCAGGTGGTTCTTTCATTAAATAAAATGGACCACTATTTACAATTGATGGATTTCTTCCTAATGATATTGTTGTTTTTAATGTACCAGATGAATCTTGTCTAGATACAACTGGAGATCGACCACCTCTTGGTGATGATTTTGGTGAATATGATTCAACTTTATTACGAAATTGATCACCGATCATCATGCTTCCATAATTCATCATTTTTGATTTGATTTATCGTTTATTTTTTTTTTTGTGTATCAAGAAGTATATATATATATATATAGGTAATGGTATGTATAAAAGAAAAATTTTTTTTTTTTTCCTATTTTTGAAACCAAAAAACTTTTATTTTTTTAACATTTATTTTCTATTTTTTTGCTCTTTAAAATTATTGATAATTTGTATTTTTTTTTTTTTTTTTTGATAAACGATATAAACTAAAACTAAATTAATACGAGAAAATATTTACATAAGTACATAATTATTTATTAATTATTGAATTAATTTACTTATATGTAATATATGTTATTTGAGAAAATTTATTATCTATAATTATAATATTATTTTTGTATTATTATTGATAACAAAATTATTAAATAATTATATTTTATTTGAAATCAATTTAACTGATGAAAAACTGTTGTAAATGCTTATTTTATTATTTATTTATTAATCAAAAAAATACAATAATTTGTTCGCAATTGTAAAAATCACACAATATAGTGCATTTTTATTAGACACCATTTTTATTCTAATAATACTCTTCTTCATTGCTTTGCTCACAATGCAATGCCAAATGATGACAAACTAGATGAAAGATGAAAAAATATATCGAATACATGGAAAGGAAATACATGGAAATGTGAAAAGAAAAGCATATACGATGAAAGCAACCAAAAGCAAATTAAAAAACCAAAAACGAATAATGATAACGAAAAATAAAATTTTAGCATAGCTAAAGAAACGTCATAATTCACAATTTTATTATTTTATTTTGAGTTTATTTGTTTGTTTTTATTATTTTTCCAATTCTCTTTCTCCCTCATATTCTCTTTTCAAATTTTCAATCATATTTCTTTGTAATTTCTTTTCTTATCAATCTCAATCTCTATTCTCATATGTCATCATCATTCCCACTGTCTCATTTCATTCTCATTTTATATTTACTTGAATGAGTTTACAATACATTTTCATTATTTTTCAATCCGAATTCAAAATCTATATTTAGGGTATTCCATCATAACATAATATGTTCAAATTCAAATTGAAAATTTATAATTTAAATGTTAGAAAAGTGTATAGTGCATTTATAGTGCATTTTTATTAGACAATAGACACCATACGTAACGTAAACATAAACAAAGCAATGGAATCGAAATGGAATTGAATCAAAAAAAAAGTTTTAAAGAAACGAAATGAATTGATATGGTGTATAAATACATTACATTATACATATATAGACTAAAATAACTATAATTTTAATTATAAATATATTTGTGTTTGCTTGTTTTCTATTTTTGGAATATACGAAATGGAGCACCCTATCTTTGTTTTAATAAAACAAATTTTACTTTTATTATCTTCTTATATACGATTTGGTGTAAAACGTAAACGAAACGAAACGATAGCATCGATACTCACCTACGTCATACTTCAAACGTGACGTAGCGACGTAGACTACGTAGAATCAAATCACGAATCATAGGCGGCGAAAATGCGATATACTACATATATAAAGTAAATATGATCATATGAATGTCATATCCATATGTCATATCAGTTATCAGTATCCATTTAGCATTTACTTCTTCTTTTCTTTTCTTTTATCAACCAAAAAACCAACCTCAACTTTTATGAACTTTTAAAAATAAAATAAAATAAAAAATAATTAAAAAAAATTAAAAATTGCGAGAATAGGACAGAGAAGAAAGTACAGTATAGTTGATAAGATAGAGAAATCGGGTTGTTTGAAAAGATAATAAAATTGTCATTGACTGTGCGTGACTGTGCTGTGCTAGTGCCGTCATTGTGTATATGCTGTATGTCTATGTATTGAAAAGATTAAAGAGGATCTCTTTACGTAAATAATTTTTTCTAGAGGAGTTCACCACCAGTTGTGCAAATTTCGCAATAAAATTGCATTCCGATAACATAATAAATTTAAATTTTATGATTTCTTCTTGAAATTTTTTTTTTCAATTTGAAGAAAATAACAAAAATCACAATAATTGTAAATAATAAAAATGCAGTGCAGTATCAGATCAGTATTGAATTTAGCCGTAAAGGTAAGTGAAGTGCAAAAAATATTTTTAGTTAAATTTATACATTGTCAGTATGTAGTATAAAAAGAATAGTTATGCAATAATAACCTCAAATCAATATGTACATGCTAATGGATTATTATTATGATTTTTTTTTTTTTAAAATGAATGACAATCTAATTTAAAAGGTCATGTAATTTGATAAGAGATTTTCATTAAAATTATTATCTCAATTTTTACTTTTTTTTTTTTTAGACCCAATTAAAAACAAATGGAGCAATTTTAGGAGCATTAAACGGCCGTTTCTTTTCGAGTGGAGTTGAAGCTGATCTTGTTGTAATTGGATCTGGGCCAGGAGGATATGTGGCAGCAATTAAAGCTGCACAAATGGGAATGAAAGTAAAATTTAATTAATTAAATTTTTTTTTTTTTTTAAAGATACTTGATTGAATGTACAATTTATTTTTAGACCGTTAGTGTAGAAAAAAATGATACTTTAGGTGGTACATGTTTAAATGTTGGATGTATACCATCTAAATCACTTCTAAATAATTCCCATTATTATCATATGGCTCATTCTGGAGATTTAGGTAATCGTGGAATTGCTTGTGGTAATGTTGAACTCGATTTAGAAAAATTGATGGGGCAAAAACTTCAAGCTGTTAAATCATTGACTGGTGGTATTGCACAATTATTCAAGAAAAATAAAGTAACACATATACAAGGTCACGGAACAATCACATCACCAAATGAAGTTCAAGTCATGAAATCAGATGGATCAACAGAAACAGTTAAGGCAAAATATATAATGATTGCATCTGGATCTGAAGTAACACCATTCCCTGGAATCGAAGTACAAAAAAAAAAAATATATAAAAAAAATCCATTCAATTTCCTTATCCAATCGATCAAAAATAATGAAAATGAAATTCATTTATTTTTTTTAGATCGATGAAGAAATAATCGTATCAAGTACTGGTGCATTATCATTGAAACAAGTTCCAAATAAATTATGCGTTATTGGAGCTGGTGTTATTGGATTGGAATTAGGTTCTGTATGGTCAAGATTAGGTTCTGAAGTAACTGCCGTAGAATTTATGGATACAATTGGTGGAGCTGGTATCGATGGTGAAGTATCAAAATCATTTCAAAAAATTTTAACAAAACAAGGCTTGAAATTCAAGCTTGGTACAAAAGTAACAGCAGCAGAAAAAACTGGTAACTGTGTTCGGGTTCATGTTGAAAATGCAAAAAGTGGTAATAAAGAAGAATTAGATTGTGATGTCTTATTAGTATGTGTTGGTCGAAGACCATATACAGATAATTTAGGTTTGGAAAATGTCGGTATCGTAAAAGATGATAAAGGCAGAATACCAGTTAATGGTGTATTCCAAACAATTGTTCCAAGGTAAACAACAAAAATGAATTACATACCTTTTTAATAATGAGAAATAATATGAAACAATGAAAAGAAAAAGTTAAAAAAAAAATTTTTTTTTCTTCCTGTCTGTATAGCATTTATGCTATTGGAGACGTAATTCATGGACCAATGTTAGCACATAAAGCTGAAGATGAAGGAATTATCTGTGTAGAAGGGATAAATGGTGGTCATGTTCATATCGATTATAATTGTGTGCCTAGTGTTGTGTATACACATCCAGAAGTTGCATGGGTCGGTAAATCTGAAGAGACATTAAAACAAGAAGGTGTAGAATATAAAATTGGAAAATTTCCATTCATGGCCAATTCTAGAGCAAAAACAAATAATGAAACAGATGGTTTCGTTAAAGTTTTAGCCGATACACAAACTGATCGAATTTTAGGAACACATATTATTGGACCCGTAAGTTTTTACGAAATTTATTATTTTTAATCAAATTCAATTAATAATTTAAAAAATAATTTTATTAGTCTGCTGGTGAATTAATCAATGAAGCTGTACTTGCAATGGAATATGGTGCTGCCGCTGAAGATGTTGCACGTGTATGTCATGCACATCCGGTATGTTATATTATATTGGCATTATTAAAATCGATAAGTACGAATTTATTTTAAATAATTGATTTTTATTGCTTA
Organism: Villa cingulata; assembly: GCA_951394055.1. NCBI lineage: Eukaryota > Metazoa > Arthropoda > Insecta > Diptera > Bombyliidae > Villa > Villa cingulata. The sequence continues at coordinate 10,745,615 of OX596020.1, read as the reverse complement.
GACTTGCGCTGAAGCCTTGAGGGAGGCAAATGTTGCTGCATATTGCGGAAAACCAATTAATTTCTAAAAAAAAAAACAACAACAAAAATCTAAAACAGTTATGATGACAAAGAGCTGCAATAAAAAAGAAAATTACTGATATCATCCAATATTTTTAAGTTGACGTTAAAATAATAAAAATTAAATCAGAGAATAATTTAAATGTTGGGTTTCACATAATTCTTATAAAAAAAAAAAATATGTTACGTTACGTTAGAAAATATAAAATTTATTCTTTCTCTTTTTCAATAAATTATTAATTTTCATTTTTTTCTAAAGGAAAAATATTGAAGAAAAAAAACAATCAATTTTTGATAACATTTAGATATCAAATTTTAAAATATTTTTAAATAATGAATGCAATAAAAACGAGTGAAAAAAATATTAAATACGATAATTTAGAGATAATACACCTTATTTAAATACTCAAACTCACTTAATAAAAATGGAATGAATAAAATTAGCGAAAACATAAAAAAAAGAAAAATTTAAATGATTCTTTGAAATGTTTAAAATAAAATTTGAAGAACGTAAAAAAAGAAAAACGAAAAAAAAAAATGAAAATGTTTAAAAAATTTTCATTAAAAAATACCCAAATTCCTTGTGTACATTTAATTTTAATTTAAATAATTGCATTTTATTATTTTTTTTTGTATAGAATTTTACAATTCATTCATAAGTTTTGATGCAACCAGATTAAATTTCGGATTAATTCCTAAACCAATTTTATCTTTAACTTCATCTATTGTTTGTTCAGCAATTTCTGTTGCTTTTTCACGTCCACAATCCAAAATATATACCAAATAATCAGAATTTTTCATTAAATCCATATATTTTTCACGTATCGGTCGAAAATGTTCAATTATAATATCGGCTACCAGTAATTTATATTTTCCAGTATCTAATTGATGTGCCTGTGCTTCCAGACAAATTTCATCAAAATTTTTACCAGTTATCAATGAATGAATCGTTATTAAATTACTAACACCCGGACGATTATCTGGATCGAATGTTACTTCTGATGTAAAATCTGTTAAAGATTTTTTAATATTTTCTAAAATTTCATCTGGTTCATCCATTAGATTAATACAACTTTTTTTATCTGTATCAGATTTTGACATTTTTTTTAATGGATCACGTAATGATTTTATTCGTGATGCATATTTATCATCGATTATAGCATGACAATGAGGAAATGTTATACCAAATTTATAATTGAAAATTTTTGCTAAATGTTGTGCTAATTGAATGTGCTGAATTTGATCTTCACCAACTGGTACATGTGTAGATCTATTAAACAAAAATATATATATCGAAATATCATATTATTATGAATGAAAATTTGACGATTTATTTATGTATTTATTTACTTATATAATAGAATATCAGCTGCTTGTAGAACTGGATAAACGAATAAACCTAATGGTATATCTTTTAATTTTTTAGTTTTCTCTTTATATTGTGGTAAATGTGATAATCTAGCCATTGTACATAAACAATTTAATATCCAATTTAATTCTGAATGCTGTTTAACTGTTGATTGAACGAATATAGTCGATTTGTTTGGATCAATACCGCACGCTAACATTGTTGCAGTCAATTTAAAAATATTTTGCCTTAATACCGAAGGATCCTGTAAAAAAAATTTTCAAAGAATTTAAGTTAAAAAAAAACAAAAAAAAACTACCAATAATTGAACATCTTATTAATGTAAAAAAAAAGAATTTAAATTATTTACTTGTGGTAATGTAATTGAATGTAAATCTACAATACAGAATGTAACATCTTCATTATCATCCTGTAATTTAACCCATTTTTGTATAGCACCTAAATAATTACCGATATGTATTGAACCAGTCGGTTGTATACCAGAGAAAATTTTTTTTGGCCATTGAATTGTCTATAAAAATAAATTGAAAAAAGCAAAAAAAAAATTATTTAAAGAATATTTTCATAGAAACAAAAACAAACTTCATTCATAAATTAAAAAAAAAAAACTTACTTCTATAATTTCATCATCTGAAAAAAATCTTTTTGAATTTCTTATTGATTTTATTGCATTTAGACCAGACAAAGTTAAACGACGAATTGAGAACATTATATATTTGATTTTTTTGATATTTTCATTAACAGTTTAATTCATTATAAAAGTGAAAAAATTAAAAATAAAACCAAACCAAATTACTATCGAATTATAAAATTTTAATTAACCCAAAAACGCAAAAACTATAGTAAATCTAAATAGTAGATGAAGAAGTAGATATAGATAGATAAACAGGTATACACAGACGCAACGCAATCCTAAGGCGATAGACACAATCGAAGCAGGCAGACAGCAGAATTCTGCTATAATTCAATTGTCTTGTCATATCGTTTTCGTTTAGTGATTCTGATTAGTACATAATATTAAAAGAATGATGAAATAATTGATGGTAGAAGCAACCAAGCAGAAAATCTACTGTCTGCCGAGTTTGTTTGAGAAATATTCATATTTAGATGCTGTTCTGGCGGCCACAGAAAAACAAAAATGACAAGTTTTATTTCAAGAACAAACTTTAACAAACAAAACAATTTTAGTTTTTTACTGCTGGCAGAAATCTATATCAAATCTTATATCCTACAATCCTATACTATGTTATGTTGTTGATGCAAAGTGCCGATCCGATAGCCATTGATTGATTTCCTAGTCCTCCTAGCGCTAACTTTTCTTCCATAAATATTGTATTATTCTTTGTGTACGTACGTATGTATGTATTCTTTGTGTAAATTGGGACTATCGTATATTATACGATCAAAATTTTGATTTTGGATTTTGTCTACACAAAAATGAACTGAATTATTATACTATAATATTGCTATAATATAAGAATATGACATAAATAGCATCTGTGATCTGTATGCTTCAGGCTTGTTTGTATGTCATTTTGAAAATTAACAGCTAACAAAACAATAACAACCTGTTTGTTCTGTTTTCTGTTCGGTGGTTTATTTTATTATATTTACGAATTTTTAATTGTATTTAGTTTAGTGTTTTCATTTATAAAAATGTTTTCTAGATATATAACAGTTTTTTTAGAAATAATACATCAAATTTGTGTATTTTTTGTGAAATTACATAAATCAACAATAAAACTAATGAAGGAAGTTATGTACAATTATTATAATTATAATGTTTTGAGGTCTGTTGTATATCATCATATCTTTGAGTTATAATACTACAGAACATACTTAATAAAAAATTTAATAAATTATTTTACAGACATACAAATAAAATTCGAAAATTTAGGGCTCCTTCTAGAAAAATAAGAAAATTAAAAAAATTTGGCGTTGCGGTGAGTCTTGTCTCAAGAGTGTTTTTTCTTGTATTTTATTTTCATTTGTTCACAAAAATAAATTTTTTTCAGAAAGGGTAAAAAGAAATGAAAATTGAATAATAAAATGTAGCAGAGCGGATAATAATATAGTAGAAAAAACTTGACAACTAATTATATGTCAAATGTCAACGAAAATAATTTAAGTAATTTATTCATTTTTGAAAGAAGAAAAAGAAAATATGACCGCTAAATTTTTTTTTTTAAAAAAAATACAAAATGTACCTTCAATTTTATATATTTTTAAAATGTATTAAAATTTAGAGAATAAGATTTTATTATTAACTTTAATTAAATAGTATTTCTTTTTGGCACCCGAATTGATTATTTTTTAACAATAATGGAAAAATATAAAAGCAATAATTCTTTAATTTATTTGAAATTTTGTTATAAAGAACCGTTTGAAAATACAAAAATTAATAATTGTGTGATGTAGAATTGAGGTCAAAAAATTTTTCTAATTGAATTTTTTCTTACTTTCATATGTTAATTATAATTTTTGTCATCTACATACAGTAAAGATTGAAACAAATGAATTATCGTTAAAGAAAAAAAAAGATAGATACAAAAACTGGCATTTAACTTAAGCCTTAAATTTTAATATTACTACTTCATCTTCACAGTCACACCACAGTCACAGTTGCTGCATTTCTTAAAAATGAAGACGAACTTGGACGAACTAAATAAATTTGATAAAGAAATCAAGAAACTGGTGAAACTGGTTTTTACCTGAGAAATATATATTAAATACTATATCCGACTGAAACCCACCTACGTTTTCTTTTTTTTTCTGCTGACTTTTTGACTGTTTGTTTTTTTTTTGGTGTTTCTCTTATTTTTTCAAATAAAGAAATACTATACTTTAAAAAAATTTTAATGCAAATATGTAACATTTCCATACATACAATATAGGTAAATTTGTGCGTGTATACTTTCAAAAATTTTCTTTTTTAATATACATTTTCTGTTATATGCGTTTCATTTCAAAATACATAGGTATATGTATGTAATATCAAAGACGATATCTTATATTATCGTCTTTGGTAATACACATATAAAAGATATATTATAAGATATAAAAAGATATATTATAAGATATAAAAAGATATATTATTATTTTTTATGTCTGTACCTGTACTCTATCTCTACCTGTACTCTGTAATTACATATGATTTGATTGTGTATTGTATACTTAATATTCATAGAGAGTAAGTATAGTTTTACCGTTTTACAAAATATATTTTTTAGAAAATATAATAATTAAAAAATTTGCATTTTATTGCACGAAACCTATATATGTAGGTACTTATAAATTAAATTTTTGTTTTAAATAATAAAAAATAATTAATAATTGAACAATTTCCGTTTTGATAAATTAATTAAATACTATACACATTACATAAACATACTATACGTAAATTAATTATACTTTCTTCTTATTAATTTTAAAATTTTTATTATTTTTTCTTATTAATTTAACAATTCGAAATATAAAAAAAAGACTACTCGCATATTCTCTTTCTATTTCATTTACTATAACAATAACAATACGCGCCAATTTATGCAAAAATGTTGTCTGCCAAAATTTTAAATATTTTGTACATTATTTCGGTTTCGTTTCGGTATGGATATACTATATATACTTCATGAAATTATGCTCTCCCATTATTTAAATCGAAATTTCGTTCGACATCGACTAAAATTTTCTTTAAAATCCAATCCGTTCGTTTCGACTGGTAGAAGAAGATATGGATATATACATACAATTGAAATTTTATAGTTTTTTTTTTTTTTTTTTGCAGTGACATATTTTCTGATTCTGAACCATTCTGAACTAACTAAACCGAAAAATATATAAAAATACTCAGTTGATTTTTTAATTTTTCTTCATATTTTTATTATAAAAAAAGCACCCACGATTGATGTACAAAATTTATTTTTTCACATTCACATAATGATGATATGTGTGTATATATCGTTCGTAATTATTATGTATTCGTAATCATTTATACAGAACAGACACTTTTGGATGGACTCTTTTAAATTTTTTTTTATGTTTCATTTCAAGGTTTCAACCGTCGTAACGTCTAAAAAGTAACAACTTCCATCATATTTGTATTTTGCATTTGCTTGGTCTTGTCGTCCTGTCTTGCACTGTTAATAAATTTTTATTTTGGTTTGTTTTATGTTTGTTTGAATTTGAATATCATCTTGCTCCTTATTTAATAATAAATAATAATCAATAATACAAGTAGATATATGTTACATATATCTGTACATCTATATACATATTATATAAGTAAATCTCATACTTGCACTGCACTGCACGAGTATAGAGCAGCAGAAGCTACATATCAAACAAATCTACATATCATACAAAACGCATAATACAACATTCATAAAATGAAGCAAACAAATAAAATGTTTGACTGCTCAAATTTTCAAGTTAATATTGAGTTTGCTTGAATGACGATGCATTTTTAGTTTTTGTAGATACATACATACACACCAACACCACGCACCACGCATCATGTATGTAGTATGTACGATACGATATACGAATACGATTACGATGATGAACGATGAAGCTTTAGCGGCGCATACACTTTGAGAAGATATGCATATGTGTATCGGAGATCAGAGTGTATTATATTATGGTGGTATTGGTTATGTAGTGTGTGTATATGTGTGCATGTATAATATTTTTTTATACTTTTTGGCTCTCATTCTACCTGTACACATATTAGCAGAATTACTACAATACAAATTCCTCTGAATTTGAATTTCATTTTGAATGACGACAGACAATCAACATTCGAATTTGTTCATTTCAACCAAAAGTATATTATTTTCATATTTCGTGTATAGTTGTTCAAATTATATTACATACATATATTGTACTTAATAATAATAAAAATTTTTTTATAATAATTGTTTTACAAAATATTTTCTATTTTAATTTATTATTTTATATAAATGTGTAAAATTATCTAATATTTTTAATTAAAAAAAAAAAATCTCATTTTTAAAAGATAATTCGATGTGTTTGTGTATATTTTAGATAAAATTGTATATTTTTAATAAAGTTTTAAAGGAAAATTAAAAGTTAAAAAAAAAAAAATAAAATACACATACAGGTGATTTCTTACCTTTGAGTCGGAGTAATGTTAAAGGAAAATCATATGTGAAAAGTATATCTAACTATACATACATATATATCAAATATTGATAATGCACTTAAATTGCAATTAAAAAATAATTGAACCATATTATAAACAAAAAAAAAATAAAAAGAAAGTTTTTTCTTTTCCCTTTCTACTACCTTCTAACATATAGTTTTTTTTAAATACAATCAGAACGGCAAACGTGTATCGCGATTTTATTTTTTTTTTAAATTTTTTTTGCTTTTTATATTGCACACCACACCTCCTATGTACTTTATATGTATGTACAAAGTGTAAAATGATGTAAAGTTAATCAAATACTTAGTACAGGTATCATCTACTCTTAATAACTTTTTAGAATCTCAATTAATTTTTACTTAATTTATAAAAAATGTTATTAAGTATATAAAAAAACATTTTTGTGAAAGAAAGTATTTGTTTTTCTTCTAATATCTGTGATAAAAGTGCGAAAATTAAGAAAAAAAAAACGTGAAATTCAATTTAGAAATAAAAACCTAAAAATCATTTTTAAATTAAACTTTTAAAATTAAGTGGTTTCCATTAAAAAAAAAAAAGACAAAATCTATTTGTACTGAAATATTTTTTTTTTAATTATCCATCATCCCTACCCCGCACTATATGAACTAGTATTTTTCTTTTTTTAAATTGAAAAGAAAAAGTTTTGTAAAAAAATATCTTTATTAAACATTTAAGTATAATATCTCATCTTCACAGTATCTGATAACCGGATTTGTATTTTACTATTCAACATTTACCATAGGTATCTAATATAATATATGTAAAAGGTTTTTTTGAGAATTAAAAATAAAAATACAAAAGAAAATTATTTTAAAAATTATAAAATTTTTATGTGTGTGTTTTGCTGTAAAAAGAAAAAAATTTTGTAAAAAAAACGAAATAATTAAAACCAAAAAAGATTAAAATACAAGACATCGCTTAAAAATACAATTTTAATTGGAATAAAATTATTTGTGAAATTTTTAACGAATTGCATACAAATTTTATTCAAGGTAAGTTTGGATTTATATTTTATTTATGAAGACGACGTTTATTTTTTGAAAGCGGTATAAGTCAATTTTTTTTTTCTTTTTTTTGACAAAAAATGATAACGAATTAATGCAAAATCTGCTCTGAACTCTTTTTAAATCTATTAAAATTCTGTTGCTAAGAAAAAGATCCTTCAAAATTTTCATCGTTTTTTTTTTTTAATGTACAAATTTACAGTATACGCGCGTTAATTAATAAAATTAACATTGAGGATATTCACTTAACCAAGTGATAGGTAGGTAAATCGAGTAAAATGTTTAAACTACACTTAGCATGTTTTATTCGCTTTAAATGCCTTCTTTTAGTGCATTCAGTACTATGAACATTTATACAAATTCTCAAAAAATATGTTTCAATTTATAATATATAGATTGAACAACTTACACCATTTTCAAAGATAATGGCACATATGTGCACATTAAAAAAACGATTATTATTATTATCGTATTATTTACTTATCATCTGTTTAGTCATACCAGTGCCAGGGGATACCTGTTATGGTGTTGTATTACGTCGTGTTACTTAACGAATAGATATATACTTTATTTTTGTTTACATTATAAGATAATTTATGTAAATCTTATACTAGATTATTTGGTTTTTCTTTTTATCTTAAAGATATTTTTTATGGTCATAGATAATAGGTAATTTCTATTCTTACAAAAATTATTCGAGATTATTCCATCTAAACAGAAGAACATCGATCTACTTGTATAATTTTTTTTTAAATTTATAAGAAGAAATGGTTGAATACGAGATACGAGTATATACCTGTATTTTCTTTCATTGAAATAAAAGATTTTTCGTCTTCTAAATCTTTAAAATGAAGATATTATAAGTGTACTACTGCCGGCAGATAATAATAATAATTTCCAAATTAAATTAACAGCTTAATTATGCATAAATTCTTAGACATCCTGTTTATATGTTTCTTTTATTTTTTTTCATTTAATTTTCTGTTTTCATTTCCAAACATGAAAATTAATTATACTGCTACTACTACCACTAATAACACAACATTACTGTATTTAATATGAATTCATTTCATTTACCTATATATAATTTAAAAAAAAAAATCATATGTATTCAAGTACAGTACATATGTACATATAATACGTATGTCATCATTATTATCATCATCATTCATCATCATATGTACACAGCCACATTTACAATTGAAAAACAAAAAACAACTGTGTACACGTTTACTTACTTAACAAAAATTGTGTGTATAAGTATGTCGTATATATCGTATTTGTATTGTATTCATATGTGTATATACAGACAGGTAAATATTATAAACAGGTATTCATTTTATCAAAGATCGATCACATGAATTAAATATGACAAAAAGAATGTAAAGCATTCAGTTATTGGACATTTGAATGTTTTGGTTGTATGCAATATATGAAAAACCATTTTTTTTTTTAAGAAAGAATATGAAATTGCAATTATTTTGGAATGAAAAAAGGTTAAAAAATTTGTATTATTTTTTTTTTTTGTAAACGACACACACAGTTAAGTAAATTACTTTACTTTTTCATGTTATTACAAAAATTTTATATTTACTTTTAGAATTTGAACAAAAAATAATTTTTTTTTGTTTTACTTTTAAATTTTATTTAATTTTTTTTTCTCTTTAAATTACCTTTTGTGTAAACTTGATTATACTAAAACAAACTATAAAAAAAAAATAAACGATGAGGTCATCAGATGATTTTTTATTATTGTTTTCAATTTTCATTTTTTAAATTTAAAAAAAAAAAAAAAAATCAGTTTTCATTTATAATTAAAATTGATTGGATATGCAAAATTTAAGTGTAAAAAAAAACAATACATTTCAAAATACATACCAAGTACATTATATCAATTGTAATACTCGTACATGTACATTATATATTTGGGTTTGTAATAAAATATTTTGAATTATTTTGAATTTACTTACATATTTACTTTTCTTTTAGTCATTAAAAAATATTTATTCTATTTTTCTTTTACATTTTCATATATTTGTTTTATAATGAAATTTTATTTATTAAATGTTAATTGCATACAAACATATACAACATACTTGAAAGATTAAAATTTATTCAACTCTAGTTTTGTTTTATTATCAACTACTTTAAGTACATTATATAGCGCAGCGCAACTTTCTAAATACAAAAACAAATTGCTTAAAATTGAAATGAATTTATTATGATAGTTATGATGTATGAAATATATAGAAAATTTTTCATAAATTCATCTATAAATACATGCATTGACTAATAGCATAGTTCATTATGGTATTATTTTTTGTAAATATTTTACAGTATTTTTCACGTACTACAAAGTTATCATGTAATTGTTTTTTATTATAATCTGTATAATTCATATTTTTTGAACCATTAAAATGTTAATAATAATTTCATACTACATTGAAAGGAGGAGAAAACAATGCGCAAGCACAATATTCTAAAAGATAATGTAAAATCTTTATATACTTTACCAACGACAATATATAATCGATTTTGTCATAAACATTTTATGATTTTTAGTTTAAATTCACGTAAAAAACTAGCACAAAATCTTATGGTATCGAAAATAAATTTTCAAAATGGGGGAGGACGTTTACTCGCAAACTTGAACACTCAGGCAGAACTTTCTATTACATATAATCAAAGAACTTCGTCTAGTCAAAGTTACGAAGAAGCTTAACCCGTCGTTTGGGTTTAAAAGATTCGAAACCAACAAAAATTGTTTTGTAGTAATTTTATACGTCTATGAGATCCAATTAGTTCTTTTTTTATTAAATGAAACATAGAAATAAATGCGTCCCTATAGAAGCCAACTTACAATACAGACAATCCGAAAGTTGTAGTATGAGAATTGCCAAAAGTTACCATACATTATTATGAGACGAGGCCTATACATACATTTGTAAATGGAGCAATCAATTTTTGTTCTATGAAACTGTCATGATCTCTTCCAAAACAAAAAAAAAAAAAAAAATGTTTGGTTATTGATTGAAAATTTAGAAAAAATTTTCTGATTTGAAAAATAAAATTTTCTAATCAATCAACAGTAGTAAAATGTGTCTAATAGAATTGTTTTTCTTTTCAATTTAATGAATAAATTTATGCATAAATAATGCGTAGTGTGTTTTTGGGGGGCGTAAAATCGATGAAGTAATTCATTTTTATTTTTTCGAATAAAGAGCAATATTGTTGAATGCGCTTCAATACAAAACACACCCAAAAAAATATTTTAAACATTTCGATTGTATATAAATTATGTTCACACATCATATACGATAAATAAACCTCAATTTTTTAATTAATTTTAATCCAAACAGTTTGAAATTTTTAAATTTTATACTATAGTATTTTTATATTTATTTTTATTTTTCAATTCTTATGATTTTTACTTACCCATGTAGTCTATAATATGGTTTATCTTTCCTTCTATCTTCTATCCATGTTCAATAATATTGACTATGAAAATGATTATGAAATAATTAAACTTACAAACAATTTTTTTTTCAAGAATGACATTGTAATCTTTTTGGTATAAAATACAATAAAACGTAAATCGAGAAATAAACTTATTTTTCATAAATATGTAATTTATGAATTTGAAACGTTACATTACTCCTCGTAATGCAGGTCAAACGAACGGTAACCTTAATTTTCATTTCACAGCATGTATGTTAGTACATATATAGGTGCTGGTGTTGTACCACATCATCATATAAATAATGTTTGTTTGAAAATAGATTTTTGAAAGTGAATTTTGTTTTCAAATATTTCTTTTTAAAAGAAAGATCATCTGAGTATGTAAACGATTGGTCTAAAATCAAACAAATTAAAAATTTATGCCATAAATAGTGCTTGGAGATTAAATTTTTATATGTGAGAAAATTTTGAAAATCTTTATTTTGTTAATCGTTTATTTATTTATTTATTTATTTATTTATTATGGGTGTGAGGTCAGTAAAACTGCCTCACCCCCGCCCACACCATGACCCACCAGGGCCTTTTGGCGATCATTTTTACAGTGTACTTACTAGCTATTTACATTTTGTTGCTGTGGTACTATTTATGTTTGGCGCGTGACCACACTATCCCCTTCACCACTTGTGTGGTACAAAGACGATAGCGGCTTCACCTGCTCACATCGATAGTACCCAGTTTCTTATTTCTATTAGTTAGTGGTGAAGTCTTATTACTAATGTTAGTACTTATGGCCTAGGCCTCTTCGAAGAAGAGGTCCAAATTCTTATATCTAGGGGGAATTTTGTACAGAGTTCGGCCTCGTCACCACTCCGTCCATTCTTACGTGAGAAGAGTGGTGTCGGCTCCTCTGTTCTATACAAAATTGCCCATTTGAGCCTTTATCTTATTCTGTTAATCGTTTAAAACTGGTTCAATTACTAATACCTCCTATATACTCGTAGAGATATACAAGTACAGTTTTTGAAAAGAGAAAAATATTTTTATAATAAACATCATCATTACAAATTATATATGTATATTTATTATTGTCAAGAATATAAATTAGGTTTAAACTTAAACAAAACAAAACTTTATGTAAATATTTTTCTTTAAAAAATAATATGTAACAATAAAAATGATTTAATTTTTGTTTATATAAACTTTATTTCATGTAAACACTGTTTTTTGTTTTGTTTCAAATAATGATGATTTTTTTTAAACTTCATATTTTTTGGACACATTTTAAAAGCTATTTTCTCAAATGAGAGAGAATTAGATTGTTTGATTTTTTTAAATACAACAAAATACCTACAATAAAATAGTTAATTTTTATATAAAAAACAGAAAAGAATAAAAATTTAAATCAAAACAAAAGAAAGGTAAACTGTTAAAAATAAACAAAAGAAAATAAATCAATACGTATACATTTTCTAATATGTAATAATAATCATCACACTAGCTATCTGTAGTATGTAGTACATTTATATATACAAATCATGCAATATCGTAGTACGTAGCAACAATGGCAATGGTAGTATTTATATACACACACACTATACAGGAATACAGGTACTTAATTGAGTTGAAAAACGTTCCCTTGCATGACAAACTACATAGCTATATGCACGAGAGTATAAATATAAATATGTGTATGTATATAAACAAACAATAAAATAAGTTCACTAACCTTCTCAATCAATCAAAAATATTCAAGAATTGTATATACAATTTATTGCGAGTGTGTGTACTTGTAAGAAAATTCTAAATAAACTTAAAAACATGAAAATGAATAAAACGTTTATGAATGAATGACCGACGACGCATACTCATACTACATAATATTATAACAAGCGAATAATTTTGTGAATAATTTTGGATGTTCCAACTTCCAACTCCCAATATTTCTGAATTTGATTGTGAAGCTATAAACAATACTCTTAAAAAACTTATAGCAACAATTTATTTACGGGGTACATTTATGTAACTAAACATAAATACTTATCTTCATGTTACAATGTGAACTAATATGATTTTCAAAGAATTTTTCTTCATTATTTAATATTATATATGTGTATATATTTTTTTTTGGATTCAAGGTAAAAAAAATGATCTTTTTTAAGTATTGTAGCACTTCATAAAAAACATCATAAAAAAAAATTACATAACATTTAAATTATCATATCGATATGAAAAGTAAAAAATGTACTAGTAGGTACTTGTATATAGCGGAGTATATATACAGGGTGTTTTTTTTCTGCGTGGCTCTGGATATACCACGATATTCTTCAGACTATTTCATGAAAAAAAGTGTACTAGCAAAACCTTCTACCGACCTTGTTGCCGGCGCATGAGGGCGTTGAAAATTTTGATTTTTTTGCAGGACCTTCAAACATAAAATCATGTGTAACTTTTTGTACACCCTACTTTGGAAAATTTAGTGTTCTAGAGAATAATAGGAAACTAAATGATCTTTCTTTTCATATACTATAACAAGTATTTTGGAATTCGGTTCTAAATAAAAAGAAATTCTGAAGTCAAAATTTATGACGAATTTTTTAAAAAATTTTGTGTATAAATTGGGTTCCTCAAACAAAAAAAAACACCCTGTATATACGTTAGTTTGTATTTTATATGTGTAATTCTGTAAATAAGTTATGTATTGTTATTAAAAATTAAATTTTTGTATGATTTTTCTCGTTTTATTATTTGCTGGCTATAATATAAAAAATAAAAATGTAATTATAAGATTTATATAAACCCGTTTTATTACGGATTCATTTAAAGGTTTTGTATGTATCATAATACTTACATACAAAAATATCTTTAACTTAACATTTTATAAAATACAAAAAATGTACGGTATACATTTTTATAATGTATTGTATTATAAGAAGTTTGGTTAAAGACATAATTTTCATTTTTTTTTTCTACCACAAAACGTTGAAACAGATTCCATACATAAATAACTCATGTAACTAACTATTACACGAAGAAAAATAATATCCAAAACAAAAACAGTAAAAAAAAAGTAAAAGGTAAATTTATAAAAAGAATAATAAATAAATTTGTAAAAGAAAATAGCATTCAACAAATAATTTCAATCTCAGTTACTTTAGCCTTTAGTTTTAGCTTTTTTTTTTTATCTATATTATTGTATAGTACATTTAAAGAAATATAATTTCATATAATTTTTTTTATTTTTTACTTTTTGCTTAACATTTTATACCTTACCTATATTTTTATTTTAAATACTTATATGAGTGTACATGTTAAAATAATGATGTATGTATTTGTACACAAATGTGTAAAAAAATAGCAGTGCTGCATTTTATAATTTTCTGAAATGTTGCTACACTTTCATTTCATATTGAAAACAAAAGAAAAATATGTTACCAATACTCTAGGAATGTACTTAATAAATCTGCATATACTAATGATTTTCTAGTGAATGAGTTTTTAAGAGACAACATAACATTTTTATTCCCGAAATCACTTTTTCTTACTGTATTAGTGTCTGCTCAAAATTAACCTTTATCTAAATAAATTTGTGTAATATTCCCCTCAAAAATCGAACTTTGACTGTACTGAAACCTTAAAACATTGAGTATTCAAAAAATTTCCTAACATTAATTTATGACTTTACTTTATTAAAAAAAATGGCCATGGGAATTCATGAAAATTGGTTTGTAATAAAGAAAGGTGCTTTAAAAATACAAAACGTACAAACTTATAAAAGATTCTTGAAGATGCTTAGCGCAGAAATGACTGCAAAGCGAACGCCAAAAAATTGGAACCTTCATTAAAACTCAGGGCCTGAAAGAAAAAAAAAACAAAGTTATTAAAAGATAGAAACATTCTTCTTCTTCTTTTTCAATGGCGCTACAACTCGTTATGTCGAGTCTTGGCCTCCAGAATTTTAATCCTCCAACTAGACCGATCAGCAGCAGCTCTCCAACCAAGAAACATCATTACTAGTATGTATACTATTACAAAATAAGATCCATTTCAGACTTTAGGTTTAAATTTCCAGCTAAGAGACATTTTGATTCAAAGAGTATAGAGTTGGTAGCTTTATGATCTTTGTTTGATTTCACAGTGGTAAATGGTAGTTTAAGCATGTTTAAGTCTAAAACTCAGCTTATCCAACAGATTTGAGCCATAGTGGCTATGTTTTAAGACTTTTATGCAGGTTTAAATAAGTTCAAGCTGTGAACTTTTACTGTGAAATTGGGTATATAATACGTTGGGTTTAAGATGGTGTCTTATAAAATCAGATTTAAAGACTTTGAGATTGTTCATGGAAAACATACACTTTCAGCATTGCTATTATTTTACACATGTGTGTTGTATATAACCTATAGGTAAAATTGTATATATATACATATAGCACTGCAAATATATATAAAATATATTTAATAATCTGAAGAAAAATCTCTTGGAGATATCACAACATGGTACGAATATAATTTTTATTTTTATTTTTATTTTTTTGTTTCTTCATCTACATTATCATATGTATGTGTTATACATATAAAATACTCGTTATATACAGTACTTTATTGTAAATGTTCAGGTATATATTTACCTGTACGTATGATTATTTATATGATTTTATAATTATACAGTAGTATAGTGAGTGTTATGCTTTCAAAAGTTTCAAAACATATGAAATGAAAAGCCAATATTATACATAAACGTGAATACATAATTTATAGATACAAAATATAATACAGGTATAAAGATAATGTATATCTTATATGTATATTGTGTCTATCGGTCTCGGTGTATGTATTCATAGAAGCTGAATGGTTATTATATGGTGTAGTTAAGTTTAAAAGCCAGTTACTTAGATACAGTATATGTATACATCATATAAATATACAATATACAATGTAGTATTGAATACAATATCTACACATACTCGTATACGTATTCGCATTTAATAAACACATATATTTATATATAAAAAAGTTTATATTAAATGGTCAGTATATTTTTTTATCCATTTTGGCGCTTTGTTTATATAAAATATTTATTTAGTGCCAGGTAACCAAAGAGGTACCATATCATATAGGATAGGTATTTAGCTTTCGTGCATATACAACATACGTATTTCAGATTATTTATATTTTTATTATTAGCGGCATTGTATTGTTTGAAATGTAATAATTGTAAGTGCAAATGCGTAAATCGTATGTATTTGTTTGAACCACTATATTCCTATACGGAAATGCAATAAAGTATTTTTGTTAATAGTAGTAATGGTAGTGGTATTATAGGTGTAATTATTACCATAATATAATATTAATCATATGTACAAATACATACTGATCGGGAAAAAATGAATATTTTATATGTGAATATTCATATAGCATATAGCAAACATTTAAATTATTGAATTTCTATACCTATTGAAGCTTAAAGCATTTTAAAGGGGGTGGTGGGAGAGGTATACATTTTAAATATTAATAAAGAAAGACAAAGAGGATAATAAAAAATTTATATAACTTCTATTAGTTTATATATTTTTGTTCTTTCCTTTGTATCCTTGAGAAGGAAAATATCTGCAAATGCAATTATCTATAAATGTAGTTTAAAATTTAATTACCGATTATTGAAGAAAATCAATTTTCAAATTACCTACGATTATTTTCTATAAAAACTAGAATAATTCTCTAAAGAAAATTGTTTAACAATTTTAAGTTAAGGTTAAAGTTGGATTTTTTTTTTTTTTTTGAAACATAAAATACAAATCGTAAATAATATGTGTCTAGTTTTGGTAGTTTAGATGAAAAAGATGTAAATGAGAGCATCTACGAATGAAATTATTTTTTCATAAGTTCATAATACATATGTATGTAATTGGTTGTTATATTGCATCCTGTAAAATATTTTTTATTTTAAATTTTTATGTAAGAAGTACTTACTTATGTATACATAACTTCCGTTTTTCTATTTGAATTTATATTTTTTCGTTAATTATTTACGCGATAGACATTTGTGAAGGTACCAGGTGCAATTTGAAAAAAAAAAAAAGAAAATTTCTACTATAACAAGAAGTAAGAGGCATCTGTTTCTAAATTCCATGAAATATAAAATGTATTTTTGTCTAATATAATATGTATTTCAATTTATATTTTTATCAAAAAAAAAAAGATTCGAAAATCTCACATTTCATTTAAAATTTTAATTTAATATGTATGTATATACGTATACGGTACATACAAACGGTATTGGATGTTATTTACTTTAATGTTTCAGTATTTTATTTATCATTGAATTTTGTATATTATGGAATCTTTATTACCTACACATTTTCAATTTAATGTTCCTTCCTGTGTTATCCGAACTGTTTCATAATTTATTGTAATATGTACATAACATTTTAATAGTTGTCGCATCAAATTGTAATACATGCGTACAATAATTATTTTGGATTGTAAAAATTTGTAAAAAAATTGTTTTTTTCTATTTTTGTTATATAATTTTAAAAAAAAATCATTGTAAATCTTTTAATATTTCCTGTACAATAATAATTTTATGATTATGTCCAATAATTACATGTTCGTATATAAAATAAAATGAAAAAGTATTAAAAACATTTTTAAAGTTTGTGATTAGAGTCAATTAATAAAACATTCACTGAAATTTATTTGCGGAATCGAAAAAAAAAATTTACAAATTAATGTGAATACTTGTATGTACGTTGTATCATGTAGAGTCGATAGAGCATAGAGTATTATTGTCAGTTAATTTATAAGAGAGAAAGTTTCATGCAACATGTTTCATTCCATCCCCATCATACCCTATCTACTCTGTATTCCATTCCATGTACTTGTATTTTCATTTCAATCATGAAGAAAAAATACATTTTCTCTTTATATTTGGTTGGCACTATTAACACCATAAGAAGTGTACGAGGAACAGGAAGAGACAGTAAGTAAGTAGTAGTAGTGGTTGGTAATAGCAAGAGGTTATTGGCAGTTAACTATAGTACGATTTGTAGTGCCTTACCAAGATAAATAGAATACTCACTATTTATCTTGGTGTCTTACAAACCATTCATTCGTATTTTCATTCTGTTTTCATTCATTAGAAAAATGCATTTTCTCTTTATACTTGTTTTACACTATACTCCATAAAAAGTATACAAGAAACAGGAATAGACAATAAGTAGTAAATGGTAGTAAGTAGTAAGCAAGATAAATAGAATACTCTATAGTTGCTCTATACATAGTATTCTATTTATCTTGGGTAGGTTGGGTAGTAAGTAGCAATAGTACTTCGTATTCCATGCAATCATATTTTCATTCGTGAATCATAAGAAAAGTGAATTTTCTCTTCTTAAATTTATTGGTTGATAAGTTGCTGCAGATCTCATATTCAGATACACATGAAACATAATTCTTTTTAAACTTTTTAAAATGCATTTCTAAGGTTTTTTAATTTTTCTGTCCAAAGATAACTACATACAACAAAAGATTGTAGTACATACTACTTACATGTATATTCTTTTTATGTGAATTTTATTAAAAAGACAATACACACTCGTAAGTACATGTTTTTTTATAGTGCTGTTTGTATAGTGCTCACACATATACTTTTGTCTGTATGTATATACACTTAGAGTCAAAAATAAGTATACAGTAGTAAATTTTTACTTTCAAGTTAAATAAAAAAATAATTAATAATGCAATATTGTTATAATAGCTATAAATGTAAACCTCTATTTCTTCTTAATAAAATATAAAAATATCAAATTCAAAAAATAAATAACAAAAATTTTTTTAGAACAACAAAATAAAATACTTCAATTTTTACGAGTCAAAAAAAAGTATACAGTAAAACAATTTCATTAAATTACTAACTATTTTATAAAAACTAACTATTTACTGCAATGTAACGGTTCTTTTTTTGAACTAATATAAATATTTATTCAGTAATACTTAATATTATCGAAGTCTAATAGTTAATTTCTAGCATTCGGTTGAAGTAGTTCATTAGTATTTAAAATATTGGAAATGGTTAAGCAAATATCAATTGAAGAGCGCAAAATTGTTTTGAATTTACGTGAAGATGGAAAATCTTTAAGAGAAATATCAAAAATAATAAAAAGAAGTCATGGTGCGGTGCAAAAAATAATTAATAAGTTTAAAAATTACAAAACATTAGAAAATTTTAAACATTCAGGAAGACCTAGAAAATTAAATAGATCTGAAATTAGAAAAATAGTTAAAGAAGTGAGAGAAAACCCAAGTGCAAGTGCTGTAAAAATTGCCGAAAAAATAAGACAAGATTCTGACAAAAATGTTAGTGCAAGCACCATACGTCGAATTCTTAACGAGCATGGACTACATGGCAGAACTTCTCGTAAAAAGCCTTTTATTTCAAAAATTAATAAGAAAAAACGTATAGAATTCGCAAAAAAGTATAAAGAATATGACTTTTCATTCTGGAAAAATGTTTTATTTACGGATGAAAGTAAATTTGAAATATTTAAAGTTCATAAAAACAGAAAAATATGGAGAGAAAAAAATAAAGAATTTGATGAAAAAAATATAACACCGACCATCAAACATGGAGGAGGGTCTGTCATGGTTTGGGGATGTATGGCAGCGAGCGGTGTTGGTAATCTTGTCTTCATTGATAGTACAATGAATAAACAAGATTATTTAAAAATCCTACAAGAGAATTTAGAGCCAAGTGTTGAAAAACTTCAATTACCTAGGTCGTGGATCTTCCAGCAAGATAATGATCCTAAGCATACATCGTATCTTGTAAGAGAATGGCTATTATATAGAACACCAAAACAATTAGGACATCCTCCCCAATCTCCAGACCTTAACCCTATAGAACATCTGTGGGATCATCTTGATAGAAAAGTAAGAAACATCACAAGTAAGGAATCTCTCCAAGAAGCGCTTTTAAGTGAATGGAATAACATTACATCAGATATCACTGCAAATCTGGTAAAGTCAATGCCTCGGAGGATAGCGGTAGTTTTGAAAGCACGCGGTGGTAGCACAAAATATTAAAAAAAGTGTTATGTGAAAGAAAATTAATAGTTAGTTTTTATAAAATAGTTAGTAATTTAATGAAATTGTTTTACTGTATACTTTTTTTTGACTCGTAAAAATTGAAGTATTTTATTTTGTTGTTCTAAAAAAATTTTTGTTATTTATTTTTTGAATTTGATATTTTTATATTTTATTAAGAAGAAATAGAGGTTTACATTTATAGCTATTATAACAATATTGCATTATTAATTATTTTTTTATTTAACTTGAAAGTAAAAATTTACTACTGTATACTTATTTTTGACTCTCATAGTATCTTAAAGAATATGTACTCCATCTGCAGTATAAAATTATTTTATGAATATAATACACAAAAGATATACTTGTAATTTGAATAAAGATTTTTACACTAAAAATATTTTCAAATAATAAGAAAAGAAAAGAAGAAAAAAAAATTTTTTGCATGCTTTTGAATTATCTATTTTACGAGTAGTATTTTATTGTAGAATTTTTTCTTAGATATACGCAATCTCCTTTCAAGAATAATATTATCTTTTAAATTATTGTTATAAACTGAAATGTATCTATGCATATCTATTAATGTAGTTCTGTGAAGATAAATTTTTTCAAGTATACTCGTAGAAAGTATTAAGTATTAAGTTCTCAAATTAACCGATGTCGATATGTATATATATGCTTCTTAATTGTTTTCATTCAAATGCAGTAAATTTTCGTTTAAGATTTCTTCAGTTTTTCTGTTATCAGATTTTTTAAAGAAATCTTTAATACGGATTCTTCTGTGTTTTAATATGTATTTATATTTATAAATTTTCAATTAAAACAGGAAGCAAAAAAGGTAAAGGGAAATATTTTTTCTTACAAAAAAAAAAAAAAAAAAATAAAGTTTAATCTAAACAAAATTATAAAAAAAAGAAACTTGATGGTATTATAGTGCAGAAAGGTTAATTACATTTCAGATTTCAGTTTAGTCACATGAGACTACATACAAATACGTACATATAAATTTTGAATTTTCTTCTGTTTTGTATTTTCTCATAATAAAGTAAAGTCTATATAGAAATTTACTATAGATAGTTACATATTTACTCGTACTAGTACCATTTTTATTATAAAATTTATCATCTGAGAAGTAAAGGAAATTAAATTGATTGTGAATGAATTTAAATAACGATGTACTATGTAAAAAATAGTGAAAATATCTTTTTAAATGTCAGATAATATATTTTTTGTATTATATTTTTTTTTTGTTTTTCGTTATTGGAGTGGAATTTTATTTTTCATTAATTTTTTAGTATTTTTGTCTCGTCGTAAATAAATTCAAGTACAAATTATAAATTTTTTTCATCTGTATGATATTGAAGGCATATATACATGTAGAGTAGATGTTACAACTTACAAATAATAGATTACAAATACTTTTGAAAAATTAATTCGTATACGAGTGCATTATATAAAATATGATGTACACTACAAATGCAAATAAGTATCATTATAATATATGGCGTTATGTATGGTATCTTGTGGTTTTTTATCTCATATATGAAAAAAGAAATTGATATGCGTGTGAGAGACGTTATATTTTTGTGTGGTATTATTTATGTAAGAGTATAAAATAAATCTTGCGCTTAACTTTTGATATTATTAAATTTTTTTATAAAAAAAAAAATCATAAAAATTTTTTACTCCACTATACATTAGTACTTACCATAAAATTTATAATTTTGACTGATAGATTGGATTTTATATTGTACATATACAAAAAATCAAAAATAAACCGTGCGTTATTTTCCCTAAAATCATACATGTTACTGTTCCTCCACTATACTTCAAATTTCTATTATAAATTTATCTTTTTTGAAATTATAATTTGACGAATTATTTATTGCTGAATGAAAGAATATCCAAAAGATTTTTATAACTCTTTATTCTAATCTTTTTCTTCTGTCTTCAATAATAATAATAATTATTAAATAAATTTATTTTTTTTTGGTATTAAGAAAAAAATTTCAAATCGTAATATTCAAAATAGAAAAATTATTTTTAGATCTATACAAAAAAAAAAAAAATAACAAAAAAAATAAGGGCAATGCCATGTAATTTTTAATTAATTACACATCACAATACTACATATGAACATATGTATGTGTGTGCTGTATGTAAAGTGTATGCGTATATATTTATTATACGCATATATTGCAGTGTTGAGTATTTTTTGTATATTTTATTATAGTTTGTATTTTAAAATGAAATAAAAAGTGACCATGATAAAAATATAATTTTAGAATATACATATATATGGTCAAGATTTATTTATATTTTTATTTTCATTTTATTTTATTTTTAATAAAATTTTGTTTCATTTCAAATTTATTAAAAAATAATAATAATGAAAAATAACAAAATGTAAAGAAAACCTGTTAAAATGAAAATTTAACTTTTGTATGACTTTTTTGTTTGTTAATGACGACAACGAGACTATATTATAAGTATTTTCCATATTTAAAAATTTTATATACCAGTTTTAATTAAACCAAAACCGCATTGTAGTAGTATTTCTTCATCACAGACACTTAATAATTAATTCAAACTGCGAACATTTTAATCAGAAATGTAATTTAATTTTTGTGTTAGTTATTTAGTAGATATCTATTGTTATAGAGGTTGGCATACGTCTAAAATTCATAAAAATGTCAAAAGTTACATTTTCACAAGAACTTGTTTTATGAGTGTTTAAAAATTTTTTTTTAAAAAAAAATGTTAAATTTACGAAAAAAAAAAAAATGAACAAACAAAAATGAATTAAATAAATTAATTTCATTCTAGCATTCTACCATTCATGTCGTGTTAATAGTTTTTTTCAAATTATTTTATATGTATATGTGTATGCATGTGGATACGTTTATCGTGCGGATACATGGTTTTGAGAAGTGCATAAATTATTATAATAATATGGTATAAAATACGATGATGAATTTTTTATTTGATTGAACGTACAGTGAAAGAAAACAAAAAAACAAAAAAAAAGAAAAGAAACTGTGACTTTTTTAAAAAATTTATTTACGATACTCATCACATATACTGTATATATCTTTTGTTCTGGGACACTGATTCTAACTCAATGATATTCTGTGAGAATTCTACAAAATTGAATACATAATTCTTGTGTGAATGTGAATACCTATATAGTACATGAGAAGAAGGGTCGACGGTACACGTAAACTGATGAGCTGCAGTAGTATATCTGCAAGGGCAATTATACACAGCTTATTTAGTTTTTTTTTTTTTTAATCTTAAACGAGAATTTTAGCTTTTCATCCATGGATCTATAAGTGGTGTGGTGTCGGTGTGGAGTATAGGTATTCGTCTGGAAAGTTTTTAGTTTTCATTTTATTTTTCTCTTGTATCGCGTTTTTTTTTTTTGCTTTTTGTAATTTTTAGTGAAACATTAGTAAAATCCATGATAGACGAATGGAAAAAATAATAAAATAAAATAATTATAATGCGCATAAGTCAGTCGAAATGATGATGATGATGATGATTTTGAATCTGATAAAATTTTTTTATTATTCAAATAAATTATTATAAAGCAAAGAAAATAAAATAAAAAACGTGAGAGAAAATATGTTGCAGAGAAAAATAAAATTACAGGTACAGTGCACAGTACAATGCGTTAATATGTTTTCATACACATATTTTTATCTTCTGTCATATTTTTTCAATAAAATTTGATATCGTCTTTATAGCGACAAAAAAAAAATGTGATTGAAAATGTTGAATTAAAAAATTTATAGAAAATAAAAAAAAGGAATAATTTTAATTTTATCTTCAGCACGAAAAAAAAAAATATCTTTGCCTTTATTTAAGTGTAAGGAAACGGATATATCTACTTAAATTACTTACATTACAAAAAATCCTTTTATATTATATGATATCTAAATCACTTTTAGCTCATCCTTTATGCATTGATTATTTTTAAACAGACCAAAACAACAAAAACAAAAAATTGTAGGAATGTACATGATATTATCGATTATATCCTTGTAAATAATAAATGACAGAGACCACCAACAATTTCCTTCCCTCTTATTTTTTTTGAAATAAAAATCACTTGAAATGAATGTGTATGCGTACTTTTTTTTTTTATTTATACGAGAATTTTTCAAAGATGAGTAATGCCACGTAATGCAAAATTTTTATATAATGTAAAAACTGATCAGATCATATCTCTTTTAAAATAAGTTAACTCCAAAACAAATCTCTTTTTTTTGTTTTGATTCTGAAGAGGTATTAATGTCAATTTTATGATGGTGCATTGCATAGTTATAAATTATCAACTTTATATTGAAAATTAGTAACGCTCAAGTATAACGACGATATCAAGGAATATCATTTTGAAAAAATGTTTTTGATTTTTTTTTTTTTTTTTTGAAAATTCATGTTTTATTTTATTTAAATGTGGGTGGGATGAGTAAGTGCGGTTATTGACATATTATACTTAAAGAAAAGTAAAAGAATTTAATCAATTTTGATTTGTCATTAATCTGGCATATCTTAATTTTCTTTTTTTCATAAATTTATTCGAAGTCGCTAAACATGAAGTACGTAATCGCATCAAATTCGATGAATTAAAACTGAAAAGGTAAGAAAATATTTTATCAAATGTTTCTTTTGAGAAGTTAATTAGCATAAAAATGTCGAAATTGAAATTTACTTTATGAGGGATTTGTTTTTACTTAAGAGAAATTTTTCGATTGGAAAGATATCCATATTGACGTTAATGAATAAAATAAACTTATGCTTATTATGGTAATCGTTTCAAAAGTTTTATATAGTATTATGCAAAACAAAAGCTGATAATTTTTTTGGAAAAATTTCTAAATAACTTTAAAATAATAATGTATGTATTTAAAAAGTCAATAATTATTAATGATTTATTAGATTTATTATAAGTTCATTAATTTCTTTGAATAAATACTAAATTACACATAAAATGAGTATAAAAAACAAAAAGTAAAAGTCAAAAGAAAATCCATAATTCACGAAATGAAGAAAATTGATTTTTTCAAGGACTAATATGTATACTTGTCTTTATCGAATGGAAATAAGTATATGTAATTTTTTGTTACCTTTTTTTTTACAATTTATGAAAATCATTCAATTAATTCTTCATTATAATAAACTAGCAAAATAAATACATATATGAAAATTATGACATAAAAATTATAATTCTTTTGTGTAATTCATTGCCACACCATGAAAGAATTAGCGTGTCAATAATAATATAGCTTTAAGACATTTGTGTTTAATGGGATACACTCATACAATAAATGTGTTTGAATACTTATTATAATTCTAGACCCCATAGACTCTAGAAAAAAAAGCAATAGCATTCGTGAATTTATACAAATTGACGATAAAAGAAAAAGAAAAATATTTCACAAAAATTTCCCTTTCGTGTTATGTATAGAAAAAACAAATTGCAGAAAAGAAAATAAATATGAAAGAAAAAAGTTCTCACACTTACTCCCATAAATATGTACACATGTAAATGTTTTTCTTTCTAAGTACACACATACTTTTGCATACTTTCTTTATATCGTGATTATTAATCGTTTTTCCTAATGAAATGCATGATGTAGGTAAATGTAGACATAGAATAGTAGTATGTATTTTTTTTTTTGAATGTCCTTAATCGAAATAAAAATTGGATTTAAACGAAACGATGAACTTACAACCTTGATTCAAAAAATTTGCTTTCATTTTCTTTCTTTTCCTTCATTTTGTTCTTTTTTTTTGTGTACGATTGTACCTGACTATAAGTAGAAAACATTTTTACTTTGCCAAATTCATTTTTCATTTTTTTACGTGTTTTCGAAATTTTCTCTTTAAAAATAAACAATTTGAGTTGTGCTTTTTTTTCACTCTAAACTCAAACTCTAAAACCTTGAAATAATATTTTTGTATATCGAAATGCACTCTGTGTTTAATTTAAGGAAAATAAAAACAAAAGATTCGTGTTTACTAGGTACCTAATTAGAATTTTAAATTTTATATAAATTCTCATGAAATTATTTTTTTTTCTCGTTTAATTTATAATTTATAATAAATTGTAATAAAAATTTTATATGTTCGTTTAATATGTATTTAACTACAACTTTTATTTTATTTATTCTTACATACATATATAGCAACTATTAATATTGTTGTAACTTTCGTTTTGTTTTCATTTTTTTCTCATTTAAATAATAAAATGTGGGAGTAAATATTTTATTACGTTATTTGTTTCCTTTTCAAATATTTTTAATAAATCTGAGAATTGAATGATGAATTCAAATTTTATGATAATGAATTATTTTCTTTTTCTATTCATTCATTATGTGCCGTTTGTGTACAAACAAATTGCAGATATTATCTCATTTTCATATTAAAAAAATAAAATTTCTCACAGTTTTGAATTAATTCACAGTGTAAAAGTATGTAATGTGCTGTAATGTGTATTTGTTGACTGGGTTTATATGAGAATTCATGAGAATTAGGTTAATGTATAAGAAGTAAAGAAATAAATAACTAAAATGGATAAAAATGCGAGTGTATCGTATGAGAGGAGAGGTACAAGTAGTTGTCGATAATCTCATTGATATTACCTTATACCTATTATCTACTACCATATACTACTTTCTGCCTTCTCTTCCTGTTTCTCGTACATACTTTTTATGGTGTTTAGTTGTGGTTTAGTGAGACTGAGGTCTGAGGAGCAAGCATTAACAAAAAATTGAATTTTCCTGTTTCTCATCACAGTAAATCTTGTTAGTGGTTGATCAGTGTTTCTCATATACATACTTCTTCTTCTTATGCGGTCGCTGTGTAGAACCACATAGAACTAACAGAGCAATATTATGAAGAGAAATTGAATGTTTCTCTTGCCTTATATAAATCAAAATACGAGTGCATGGTATGTAAATGTAAGATCAGCTATACTAGCGTACTCATATTTCGTAGTACGTATAGCACTATAGTTAGCTGCTAATAACCACATTGCTACCATTGCTACTACTTATTGTTTCTTCCTTTTTCTTGTATATTTCCCATGATGGATAGTGCAGAATTAGTATAAAAGGAAAATGAATTTTTCTCATGAATGAAAATAATATGAGTGCATGGTATGTAAGGTGTTGCTAGCGTACTATAATAGTCAGCTATCAATAATCTCATTGCTACAATTTTCTGTCTCTTCCTGCTTCTCGTATACTTCTTATGGTAATGGTACATAGTGCAAAGTAAGTGTGAAGAGAAAATGAATTTTTTTGATGAATGAAAATACAAGTACATCTACATGTCATGGGCATGGTACGTAGAGCAGATATGGTATGATGGAATGAAACATGTTTCATGAAATTTTTCTCTTTTATAAATTAACTGACATGTTTTTTTACTACAGATATACATACATGCCATGCTTTGTATGCAATTTATATTATCTTTTGAGCTAAAAACTAGTTGTTTATTTAAATTTTTAAATATTTCACATAAATGCTATCTGCTATATATGTAAATATACATTTGATATAATTTGTTTATTAAATTGTTAACACGATCGTATTTAATTTGTACGTGTCAGTTGAATAATTTGTTTACGATATGCAACGATTTAAAATTCATGTATTTATATATAGTACATGATCGCGTAATCATGTAAATATTAAAGCGTAAATTGTTTTATTAATTTATTTTAAATCAATGACGATTAGATAAGGCTAATTTATAGAATCATCTCGTATTTAATTTATAACAAAGAAAAATATGTGTTATAGGCGTTTATATTGAAAAATATTGAAATACTTACAACATATAAATTCGATTCAATCGAATTTTTATTTACAGTCAGTCATTTACATTTGCTTCAATGAACGTCATAAATGATTGGGTCCATTTAATATTTATTTAACTATTTATTTTATTTTTTTAATTTGTAAAATATTTAAAAGCATTTAATTGATAATAAATTATTATCATACCTATCAAATAATGAGTGATATCTCCACCCACATTCATGTATGTACTTGCATTTATAAAATTCATTTCATTCGATTTGATTTTTTCGAATAATTGAAGGTCATGTCACAATATACAAACTTGCGCATATTTTCCAGTATGACAATTACAATGAAAAATTTCGGATAATTTTTTGAAAATTTAGCGAAAAAAATGAAAAATGAAAAAAAAAAATGAAATGAAAAAAAAAATGTTATGATAAATTAAAAAAATTTCAACAAATCACGCACACTTGTTGTTAATGTATAGTGGCATGTGATCGAGAAACTAATATAAATATTCCATTAGACAGATGTTTTTGTTTTGTATGCGTAATATGGATGCGCAAGATTCAAGATGCTGATATATTTATATATTTTATATATAGTATTTACACAAACACATGAACATAATATGTTCCTGTTGTGTTATTGTTGAAAATCTTTCGATTAATTTCGGAAGCAGATTTTTTTTCTCTGTGACTTATTTTTCCTTTTTATGTATACTAAAGATGCACAATATAGTACGAGTGTATATATATATATTTTTTTTTATTTTAGATTTCAAATGTTTTATCTTTTCATATGTGCACGTACATTATATGTGTAATATTACATATGTAATACCATAAATTCTTGTAATGCTTTTAAAAATGCATCTGTGCTGTTTTCAAGTAGGCCATATGTGTATATCTTCTCGATTAGTAGGTGTCGAAATTTAATACGATATTACATGTTACTATATGTTATCCATAAACCATCTATACACTGAATTTATGTACATATGTTGGTTTACACTTACATACATAAATGATAGTGGTTTTAAATAAAAAAAAAAATTGAAAAAATTGAGGGCGTCTTTATACGCAAATGAATGATTAGAATTAGTGATATTTTTTATCAAGGAAAAATAATACATTATATATTTGCCGTTTTCTATTGTTCGTTTGTATATTTACAATCAAATTGAATGAGTTCTTGAGTTTTATGTATACATAGACATGTAATTGATAAAAAAATAATTATCTCTTTTTTGTTAATAAATACCTAATGTAAGTATTTCTAAATCAATTTAACTAGAACATAAAAGATATTTAAGATAATTTGACATTTGATCACATTTAGAATTTATTGTTTTATTGGTTGAGGTTTTTTAAAGTTTACGAAATAATTTTGTTGAAGGAATTCTAAGTGAAACGTTTAAATGGCAGAAATAAATAATCCAGAAAATATGATATACTACGAAAATAATTGTATATGTATATCTACATATTTATAACCACGAATTTCCCGATAATGAGAACGTGGCATCACTCGAAGTTTCAAAATAAAAATTTAAAAAATTAGTATAGATGATGAGTAGAAAACTACTCGTACTATCGTAGCGTATACTATAGTACTGGCGTACCAGTTAGTTGATTTTCTATGCTTGTCATGTAGGTACAATATTCGCAACAATGAATAGCAATGAATTAGCAATACGAGTCTAAACATGATGTGTATAGAAGAGTACGCATAGAGGAGAGGAAGAGGAGCAAGTATTGAATGTTGTTTGTTGATTTTCTGTGTTTTTCATGTACAATATTCGCATTTTAGTAAAAGAGAAAATCAACTTTTCCTTCAGGATGAAAATACGAGTACACATGATGTGTGAAATACTACTCGTACTAGAAAAGCGTATACTATAGATACCGTTCTAAGTTAATGACCTTCACTTCCCCAGAGTATTTATAGAATACAGAACCAAGTATAAAATGTTGTTTGTTGATTTTCCATAGCGTTTACAGCGTTACAGGTAAATGCAATTTGGACACATCACATCAATGAAAATGTGCAAAAGTTTAATCCAAATCTTTGACATGGATTTACTGTATGATATACCTACATTAAATGCCTATATTGCTTATTTTTATAGCAATATATTTATAGTAATTAATCACTTCATATAATTAGATATGTATGAATGTAATTCCAATATATATAGGTACTTATTTTATCTTAACTGTACACTATAATCAATAAGAATTCAATAGAATTGAACATAATAATCGGAATTCTGATAGGTTCCTATAAATGGTATGGTATAGTAATACCGTTAAAGAAATTTTTCATATAATTTCTCACCTGTGTATGTTCCTACATTTATTTTTGTATTGTATAATGAAACATGCAATCATATAATTGTAGATTTACGGCAATGTACGTGTTCAATTTTGTTAGAATGTTTTTATAATATGATATGAAAAAATTCCATTCCAATAAAATTATGATACGCCCACATACATATATGAACTCGTCGTAATATTCAAAATTATTTTTGCATACTTATTATTAACTTATTTATATTATTTTAATTTTTTTTTAAGAATTTTGTTGTTGTTTTTTTGTGGTTTTTTTTTGTTTTCATTTTATCTCTATGGTGCATTAAAAATTGCATGATAACGGTAAATAAATTACGTAATAGTTATTATTATTATTATATTATAAAAATATTCGATAAATTTAAATAAGCAATAATTCAAAGAAGTAGAAAAAATAATAATAAAAAGAAACTCTACACTCATATCATCAGTGTATAATCTATGTATGTATTTGTATAGTATATAGTAAATGAATTTGTAATAATTTATATAAGTACACATATGTATATGAGTAATTTCTAATCAGTCATTGAAAGAACTTTATAGTACTACTTACCGGTATACAACAGGTTTGTATATGTAATGTACATTCCATGCAAACATATCGAACATTAAATAAATATTGTATAGGTATCGCGGTTATTACATATAAACATGGCTAAAATATATAGGCATTTAGAGCATGTATATACATATGTACGATAAAATTCATTCAAGTATACAGTATACTCGTACTAAAGTGTGTTTCATATTTATAACTCCATTAAAAATTTTTTTGGAGGCTTGATGGTGGAATTCGCTATTCTGATCTCGAAGATATCAAAATTCCAACTTTTATTACTCCCAATTTCTCCAAAAGTTCACTCATCTTTGAATGGGAAAATAACTTAAGAATGCTGATAAGTAGATAAGTAATCTACTTGCTGACAACGAATAAAGCAAGACCCTAATTAGACGTGACGGGACGAAAGAAATTAAACGAACGTAAATACTCGTTTCGTCAGTTTAACAATTTGCCCTAAATAGAAACGATTCGAAACGAGTAAAATTCTGTATGAGTATTGAGTAGAAACGATAAAATGTACGACTGCTACCGTACTATCTGTTTCGTCTCGTTTCTTCTATTTGACATTTAAACTTATCGAAATTGAACGAACATAAAAATACGTCCACTTAGGATAGTTCTACGTACCACAGTACTATCGTATGTATCGTTTCGTTTCGTCACGTCCATTTAGGTTATAGTTTTATGTAGATTAGTTTTAAATGCATCGATAATTTTATAAATTGTGTATAATCAGTATAATCTCATTGTGCTCACCATTTTACATATTTGTCTCAGTTATTGTATCTTTCTAAAATCAATAATTGAGGTTAGAAATTTAAAATATTTTTTATTGATGTTATAAATATGGAACATACTATATTAGTACATTTATAAATATCTTTTTGTCAGGTACATTACACATACACATACATACTAAAACATATTTACCTCAATAGGTAATTTCATATAAAGAATGTTTGCAGTGCAATTTTATTTTAATTTTTTTTTCTTTTTTTTTATGTTTTTAAATCTATCTTCTTGCAATTTTTTATTAGTTTGTTTATTTATTTATTTTTTTTTTTGTTGTTGCTAGATTTACTATTTAATTTCTAGTTCTGTATCGTATATAGTTACAATAGTTGTTCATTTTTTAGGTCTTTTATGTTTCGATGTGTGCATATAATGCATCTACCTTACTTTGTACATACATACATGAATGTGTACAAGTTAAATTAATGTTTTATATTATTTGCGATTACATATTGTAAGTATATATACATACTTGTACATTTCACTATATACAATTTATTTATTATTTTATTTTAATTTTTTTTTTTAATTTTGTTATTTTTTTATTTTTCTTTCTGTTTGTTTTTTGTGTGTACTAACAAGAAATACAACACCTATTATAGAAGAGTTCACTCAACCAATATCAGTTGTTTAGTGAAAATTGTTTCGATAGCTGCTGCATCAAAATACAGAAAAGTGCATAAATCTAATATGTACCTACACATATTTTCAGCATAAAATATGTAATTTTTTTATAAACTCTTGTTCTTGTATGCAATGCATACGCATACAAACTCGTATTAAAATTCATACCATACCATCTTCATACATAAATAACATTTGTGTTTTTGTGAATAAATATAAAAAAATAATGAAATTATTGTCGAGCTTTTTCAAAGGATATTTTTACTAAAAATTAAATTATAATATTAATAAAGTTTGATTCGTTTTTAAATTTTTGTTATGTAACGAAAATTGTTTTCTCATATATCTACTTACATTTATTTTTTGGTTTAAGTTTTAAATACATATATTATTTCATTAAATAATAATAATATATTTTATGTGTATAAGAAATACATTTAGGCATCAAAACAAAAATACTAAGTGTAAATACATAATATGAAAATAAATTATATTTTTCTTATCAATTTAAAAAAAAAATAATGTGTGAAAAATTCTAAACACCTCTAATATATTGTATATGAAACAAATTTAATTATTATTATTTTTGATTTGTTTTTGTATTCGTTCTACCACCAAATCGTGAAAAAAGATAAAAAAAAAAATAAATAAATAAAAATTTCTTGCCTTACAATTATATTTTTTTTATCAAATATTGCATATGTTATACTCGTATACAGAACATACTTGTGGTGTGTGTATATTCTCCATTATACTTATACTTGAACAAATTTTCATAATAATTATAAAATAATTGTGCTTCATTTTTTTGTATTATTTTTCGTTTTCTGTTACTATTATTAAATTACTATGTTACGCTGATAAGAAATGAAAATACAATATTTTCACATTCTTAATTTTATATTCTTAAATTTCATTTCATTTCATAAATTGAATAATAATTTTTTTTTCTAATTTTTTTTGAAACGAACTAATAACAAATCAATAAAATATATTATGTATCGTTCGTTATTTCTAATCATAAATACATCTTTTTAGTATAGCAATTAAAATCGCTCAAGGAATAATGTGTGCTTACCAACGTGGATACATATTATGATATGATTTATGATTTAAAGTATTTTATACAAAATTGATAAAAATAAAAGTGAAGAAACGAACATAATATTTGAACATTAATTATTATCGAAGTTTCTTTTTTTTTATGTCACTTTCTTACGATAAAACATTTAATGAATTTTTTATAATTATTTTTTATACATTTAATGGATTATTTGTAATTGCAATCATAATTGGACTGTATATTGCAGTATATGAACGTAAGAATAAATAATTAATTATTATTATTTTATTGTTTTCATATAATGTATATACAGTATACCAGTATACAAGATATTTTATGTTTTTTTTATTTAATTGATTTACTGAAATAAAATTTGAATAAAATTTAAAAGAAAAAATTTTCCATGCATTTTTTTTAATTTATTTTTTTAATTTAATTACAGAAAAATCATCTGTGATAATGGCACCAATGCCAAGTACTACAAAAGGTAGTGGTAGTGGTGGCGGCGGTGTTGGTGGTGTCAGTACAAAAACTCCAACATTTCTATTCTCTGTTGCTGATTCAGATGATTCAAGTCCAACACCATCAAGTCCACCAAGTACAGGTAAATTATGTATTATTATTTTACGTTTCTAACAAATTTTAATTAAACATTTCATGTGAATAATAACACACATTTTCATGAATATACACTCTTATATATACCACGTAACATCTTCATACTGTATAATTACACCTTTCCATCGAATTTGTTTCATTCAATATTTTAATTAATCGATTCTTATAGAATTTACTTAATTAAATAATTATTTTTTCAGTTACAATATTCTCCATATTATCATTTAAAATATTCATATAGTATATGCAGATTGCAGTTTAATGAAAAAACATAGAAGAAAAAAAACATCATCATGTTTTGTTTGTTTATAAAAAACTGTTTATCTGCAAATTGGAGCATTATAAACATTTATTACGCATGAACATGAGAACATTTTAATATGTGCATCATATAGTACATATATACGGTGAATGTTTATACATTGAACATTCAATGTGCATTACTTGCTTTTTTTTTATTATATCGATGCACTTTTACAATAAATTTTCTTTTCTAATGTTTGTATAGTATTTTTCTTCTCTTCCTTCGTTAAACACTTTATAAATTGGATTGAACTACTTAAATCATTTTGTATATTCTTACTTTCTACTCATCTCACATATACATACGAGTATTACGAATTTTTTATATTTTACGTGTAAAGTTTTTTATTGTATTTATCGAAAAAAAAAACATATTTCTTTTGTGAATGAATATTTAGGTATATGTATATTAAGTGTAAATATACGAGGGTATTCATTTAACGTAGTAAGCGACTCGTTAACCGATAGTAAATTGTGTAAATACAAGTATTTTACTTTTTTTCTTCTTCTTTTCTTCTGCATGCCTGTTACGCCATCTAATTTATTTAGGGTCGGTCTTTCTAGTCCTTAGCTTCCTCATACATCTATCCTGTGTTGTCTCGTTACGAAGTATTGATTGCTTCATATCTTTCTTAATTTTTCCCAATAATGTGGTTTTCGGTTTTCCAACACCTCTTTTTACTGTCAGGTTCCAGGGTCTTTCTCGTAATATTGTCCGGCTTTTGTCTCATGACATATGCCCATAACATCTCAAGCGATTTGATGTTATTTTATGTGCAATTTATGTTACTTTGAAACTTTCTATACGAACCTCTTCCTACGTTGTTAAGTGAATACCCTTAATGTAATGTGATTTCGTTACAAACGCACATTACTATAGTTACCATAATACTTTGTTTTCTTTATGTTTTCTAAATTATGTATAATTTTTCCATTTTAAATTATACTTAAAAAATAAATTGTTTCGTTAAGTATATAGAAAAATAATAAAAATTTAATTGCATTATTATATTTTATTATCGTTTATTCTACACTTTCTTCATGTTCATATTATTTTCATGATAAAAAACAACATAAAAATTAAAATAATCTGTTAGACATTATATGAAAATAATTAATTAATTTATTAATTAATTTGTTAAATAT
Source organism: Villa cingulata (assembly GCA_951394055.1). Taxonomy (NCBI): domain Eukaryota; kingdom Metazoa; phylum Arthropoda; class Insecta; order Diptera; family Bombyliidae; genus Villa; species Villa cingulata. Next base: position 10,710,180 of record OX596020.1, on the reverse strand, counting down.
GAATGCACTTAGTTGCAATAATTCGCATTGTATTTAGCTATCTAAAGCAACTAATATATGTCCTTTTCTTAATCTATATGAACATTAGCATATCAATTTCAAATATTTATGATATTACAATGAAAATCATTCAATCAATTTCATTGGAAACTTTTGTCATCTATAGTGATAATTCAAAAATATTGTGCTTGACAATCACATACGAGGATTATTATGTTTTGTTATTTGTAAATTGAAAAGGGAAGTAATGAATTATCATGTATTATGAGATTTTTTGTAATCATAGTAAAAATAATTCATGTAATACATGATAATACATATTATGAGAGATGGCATTTGTCAAAATTTATGAAATAAATTTCAATTTGCCTTTAAGGATCCCATTGAAAATGCGAATATATCAATAGAATGTATTGAAATATGTATGTTATATAATTCTAAATAATAAATGAAATCGAAAATAATTTGAGAGTATAATTTGTAAGGATTTGACGAAAATAACGACATTTCAAATTGTACAATATTATTGGTAGTAAATTTGATAAATTTTCCTAGAAACAATAAATTTGATTCCGAAAAGTATAATGCTGTATAGACAATAAATCACAAATCGAAGCAATAAAATTAATTTTTTCTCATGTAACGTTTTAAGACTATTACAAAATTCATGACTAAAGAAAGGATATGAATTTTTATTAATTTTGATAAAAAAAAATTTATGTACTTTTATTAAGTGAATACTTATCCTAATTTGTTATTTTGTTTTAGATGCACCAAAATCAAATTGCTCATCATTATCAGAAGGTGAATCATTTGAAGGTTTCGGTGAAAATGATGTAACGAATGCAAATGGTCCAACAATAAATATTACATCAAATGATACAAATAATAACAATAATATTAACAGTGGCAGAGGAGTTGAATTAGAATTAGCACCGCATGTAACATCTACACCAGATGTGTAAGTTACTATACTCACATAGAAAAATTTATTTTTGTAAATAAATATTTGTCCTTTTCTATATCTCAATTAGAAGGAATTGCATATTTCAATAATTTCAATAATCATAGATAAGTTTGCAATGTAATTTTCTCTAATTATATATTTTTTTGTTGCGTCCTTTTAAATTTTTTTTAGAGATGAAGAAAGAAGCACAATATCCAGACATTCATGGTCTCGTACAAGTTTACGAAGAACTCCTACAAGGTAAATTTTTTTATATTTTATTTTATGAATTTTTGAATTTAATTAAAAATTAGAACACTACATTTTCATGTAAATTTGCATTCATTCGATCATCTTTGTTCATTGAAGAATCGATTGATAAATAAAAGGATGTTATTAAAACTAAGAATTTCAAGATATTTCAGAAGAAACACACTCAATTTGTGAAAAAAAAAAATTTAATAGTTTCGAACTATAAAACAGAATAATAGCCTTGCCGTTGCCGTGAATTTTAGGTGAATATTTTTTTTTTTTATAAACACTGGAGTAAATTATTTTCATTATAAGATTATAACAAGTTTCAAGCAATAAGGATTTTTTTTCACAACAGGAATATGTGTTTTTACTCCAGCACACTCTTTGTTATAATTACATACAAATGATTAAGTAATTGTAATTAAAGATTTAATCTAATTAACAAAAAATATATACATATAATGAAAAGCTAGAATTTCAAATTAATTAATTCTATTTGATTGGATTTACTCTTAAATCAATGGATTTATTGATTAGAAAAAAAAAAATCAAAATAGGATTAACCTAAATTTTTCATCAGAATATAAATGTACAACGGAAATAATGTTTGTGTGGTGTTTGAACATATGCCACCACTACACATATACTGTATGTGGAGTAGGTATAACATCAAAATGTTTATCAAATAAGATAGATATCTGTATGAAATTAATTCTAGACTATATTTTCAATTGTATAGTCAGCAATTTCCGTTAGATTCTGTTCTAGATTTAATCGAATTTCCCATAGAAATACTCTTATATTGATGAAAATTGCAGTGTTCTAAATATTTTGTCTGTATATATTTATTATCATATTGTGTATATTTTCTTTTGTATTTGTTTATTAAAATTAGTATATATACAAATTACAAATATACGTAATTATATGTGTATAGATAGTAACGTAAACGTATTATGTATTTGAAATATATGTATGTACTTTATAACTATAGAAAATCATTTTTATGTTATATTTTTCTAGTAATCCGGATAATTTACCGAATCGTCGTTGGGGATCAATGAGACAGTAAGAAAAAACAAAATAATTAATTTATTTCTTCTGTTTTCTATTCTATTATATACTTTGGTGATGGGTTACACTTGTGTAATATTCTTCTTATTAATTCTTATATATATATGTACATAATATGGACATATACATTTTTATTTATATATTTATCATTTTTTGATTTGGGTGTAATTTCCTGAAAATTGTATAATCTTTAATTTTTTATCTTATCATTATTTATACACAAATTTGATGATACGAATACGAATTAATTTCTCTTTTTGTTGATTTCTGCTTTAACAAGCCAAAGAGATTACTCTGTTATTTACAACTCAAAGAAATTTATATATAAATTCTCTTATCTGGACGTGAAGTTAATTTTGTCTATTTTATAAATGTAAATCTTGTGTAAATCTGTTCTATTTTGTAAAATAATCATTCTCTTAGATATGAATCCAAATTATGACCAATGAGAATGACGTTCAAAATGACGTTCATTTTTGATTCTTAGGTGGTCATTTCGAAAAGAGAGTGCGATAGACAATTTTTTTTCATTTTTAATTTACATTTATATTGCATTACATATAATTTGTTGTATTCAGTTAAATTTTATTTTGCAAACGTAATTAATATTTTTAAATATAAATTATAATTTTTGAATAGATTTTTTAATGACTCATATAGTTACAATGTGTTTGACAAGAGCGTCCGCCTTATAAATTTAATAAGAAGTAAAAAACTAAAAAAAACTTTTTTTTAAAAAAAAATTTATTTCAATATCTATCGCGCAATACATTTAATAGCATATAAAATCACCATTTTTATAAATATCCAACATTTTACGTGCATTCAAATTTCCAGTAAAAATTATCAAATGACCGAATCCACGAATATTGAAGCATCCCCAAACATGCACTTTAATCGGGTGCTTCACCGTCCTCACGACAACTCTTTCACCTTTCGGTGACAATGCACGTTTAGAACTTTGAAACGCCCAAAAGGATGATTCATCGGAGAATACGACATCGTTCCAATCACGACCCAAATTTTCTGTAGCCCAGTCAAGTCGTTTTTGCATATGGATCGTTGACAGCAGAGGTTTGCTGAGGGTGGTCCTAATTTTTATATTATTTTCATCCAATCGTTGTCGAATTGTGAAAACGGATATGTTAATACCCTTTTCAGCCAATTTCTCTTTTGCTTTTCGTAATGTCATGAGAGGATCTTCCTTAAATAACTCCAGTATAGCTTTGTCCTGTTTTTTTGATGTGGTTTTCGTTTTACCCCTTCCAGGTAAATCGTCCACGTTTTTATGCTCCGTATAACGTTTACACCACTTTCTCACGAATGACTCATCCTTTTTAATATATTTTGCTGTCTTTTTAGCACTCCACTGAGGTCCTTTCGGATGCTGACATAAGAAAACTGCTTCGAATCGTTTTAAGTATTTTGCACTCATTTCAGAAACTTGTTATCACCACGAAAACTGAATAACTAATGAGGCTAATTTTTATAACGCGCTTTACTACAAAGTATTCTACTTAATCCTGTACCTACGTTTTTTCAGGTAATTCCTTTTCCGTTGAAAGGTAGAGCGGACGATCTTGTCAAACAGACTGTATATCTAACTCTTATATGCTGATTTTACTTTTGTTTTATTTTCTTTTAAATTTTAAATTTCTTTTAATTAAAATTTTTATTATGTACTAAAGAGAAATTATTGTAACAACATTCAAAAAAATGAAATTCAAATTTTCTCTTGTGTACGTATATACATATATGTACTACATACTATATATGTATGTAATTTGAAATTAAAAACCAGAAATAATTTTCATATTATATTACACATTAGCAAACAAGTAAAGAAATTTAATAATAATAATAAAAAAAGGTGTATATAAAAAAATAAAAATAAAATCACAAAAAAAAAAATGACTACACAAACAAAAGAAACATGAAATATTAAATGTTCATTCATTGAACACAACATACTTATAAGATATCAGATACATTATAAGTTAATAACATGTCGTATTATAAGAGTTCAATAAAATTGACTACTTCCATATATGAACATACATATAAAAGATACTAATAATGAAACTGGTTTATAAAAATTAATGATTACATCAGATGAATTATTATTTTTATTGTTTTTATTGTAATGAAAAAATATATTATTCGATATAAAATGACCATTAATGCAGTAAGAATCACATATGTGTAGTACATCTAGAAAAAGTAATAACATATTATTTAGTTTTCACACATCAAAAATATATGTATACATGTGTATATACTTATTTTCAATTCAATGTGCATTAGCTTCAATTACAATTTAATTGAATTGCTTGCTGTTTATGCTTTGCAATCATTTTTATTTTTATTTTTATTTTGTGCATGTGTGTGTGTGTTTCATAAGTACATATATATCATGTATTTATGAGAAAATTACTTATTATTTTTTATTTTTCTGTAATCATATGTTTGTATATATGTGTGTACTGTAAAAAAAATATTTAATAAATTACAATATTATAGTATTTCTCAGCTCAAGTAGATATTTTTAAATGAAAATATTGAAAAAAAAAAAAAATAGAAATAATGACAATAAAAAAAAGCAGATCATTTTGAACTAAAAACTGGGAAAAAAGAAAAAAAATATTAAAACACAAGAAATGAGTAAATAATTCCAATGATTATTACGTGTAGGTAATTATGTCAAAGTTTTTTTTTTTATTTTCATTTTTAACTGTCTACATGTAGTATTTTAGTTCGATTAAATTTATAAGAAATCAAACTGAAAAAGAGGATTGAGAAAAAAAAAATAGAATGTGCATTTACATCTTTTTTAGCTTAAAGCTAACTGCATGTATATCGTAATATCCTGTAGTCATCATATATTATGTAATTAGAAATAAAATTTTTGAAGGCAAAAAAAATTAATAAATTACACTGAACCCCCAACATTCGCGAAGGATACGTTCCGTGAAAACCTCGCATATGTTGAATTCGCATATGTGGAGAACCGAATGCAATACAAAATAAACAGATTGGTTCCAAGTTTTAAAAAAAAATACATATTTATTTATAATATGATTGCTAAACTGATGCACTTTCACCTTTTTCTAGACGATTAATAATTTCGAGCTTCGTTTTTAAGTCGAATACCCTTTTCTTCTTCTTTATTATTCTACCTGATAATTCAGCCATTCTAAGGGATTAAATATGTATGTATGTATTTAATTTTAAGAACGATTTGTAGAATTATATCTATTATTGATGACATTACCTATATGCTTGATCGCTGTAATGCACCAAAAAGAACTGTGTATTACCACAAACAATATAATATATTATTTATTTGTCTGTGGTATTACTCTAAAATTGAAAACAAAATGCGTACATTAATATGCATTTATGACAAATCTATGTAAACCAACAAAGACAAAACCAAACAAAAATAAACAAGTTAGAACAGAGTTCAAATCTCAAATCGCGTACAAAATCGCAGATGTTGAGGGAAAGTTCAGAAAAATCTATTCGCGAATAAGCGAATCCGCGAATACTGGGACCGCGAATGTCGGGGGTTCAGTGTATGATACAAAATTGATCGAAGTATGTTATGTATCATGTACATCATGTATGTAATTTGTTGTATTTCATTTCATCTGAAAAACATTTTCGTAGTGATACTTTCACGACGAAATATTTCCTCTCTGATGATGATTATTTTTGCATTTTTCAATCATTTCAATTTCTTCATTCAATCTATTTTACATATTCATTCAATTATTTTTCCGAATAATATGCACTTGGCATTTACCATCATTTACATTATAAAGAGGAAAAATAAAACACAACTGCATGTCACAACCACGACCACAAATAATAATATAGATATCTGGATGCATTATTTTATCTTATTTATTATAAATTTGTTACAGCAACATGTTGCTGTCTAAATGTTGAGCTGAAAATAACTACATATAAAAATGCTGTTTCAAATTAAAGTACAGTTTGGTAATAAATATTATAGCTACCTATCATACCTTATGTTCTTATGTAGTATGAGAGTTTATGGTACATTCCACTCTGAAAAATTGGCAACAAAAATGTCATCAATATCGTTTTTATTTTTACATGAAAATTTTAACTGATTTATGGTGTAATTGTCATTTGAAAATTTCTCCTTATATAAAATTAAAAATATATTTATTGTTTTTAAGTGTTGTATGTTTGTTTATGTCTAATTTTTAGTTCACAAATTTTCTAAAATTTTTAAAAAATACTTTCTTTCGAAATTGTATTTTGTATCCAATTTTAATTTTATTATTCTTACTGATATTTTGATGCATGCGTATGTATGCAGATAAATCACTGCCTTTAATATATGCAATATGCATTTTGATTTATGTGCAATGTATACATATGTACGTCTGTTGTATGTATTGTATTCATCATATACAGATTTACTCGTTTATATTCAATTTAACCGTTGGTTTGGAGAAGACTCAGTAGACTCCTAGTACCAGTCAGTCAGTACAGTACCAGATTAGTAGCATAAAAAATGTTGATGATTCTCCTGAACGAAAAACTTTTTCGATATAAAGTGTATAAACACTACCACAAACACTACATTGCATACACAAATACATTTAAATATTTTTTAAGCTTTATAAATTTGTAAGAAATTTAAGTTTTTAGTTTTCGTATACATAATAAATGCAGTCAGAGAGTATCCATATTTACTTTGACGCGATATTTAAAAGACTCTGTACTTGCATTTATTGTTGTTATCCACAGCCATATAGCTTTCAAGTGTAGATGTTTTGTGTGTATACAAAACATGCTCGTACGTAAATGGAGACATATGGAGCTTGGTACTAACTCCCCAAAAAATAAAAATAAAGCCTGAAATACATTCGATGCGGTCGTGAGTCGTAAGCAAAAGCTCTAAACTACCACAAGAGAGTTGAAATATATTCACTGCGGTCGTGAGTTGTAAGACAACTTAAACTTATCATTGAAAATTGTAATTAGATGTGATTTGTTTAGTTTATGAATATTAGATTAATTGGTTTATAAAAATACAATAAAGAAAATCTTTAATAAATACACCAATTAATTAATTGTAGAAATTTTTAAAATTTTAATTAATTAAAGAAATTTTTAATCATGGGTGAAAATATAGAATTGGTATTGGGATTAGCATTAGGAATAGCTCTGCTAAAAAAAAGACAAAAGAAAAGAGTTTGGACAAAACCGTTAAACACTGAAAGTGAAAAAAATAAACATGCATTTCATATAAAAACATTTTTAAAGGCAAAGCGTGAAAATCAAAATGCGCACGAAAAAATATAACCTTTGACTTCGAAATTATTTTAAAGACTGAAAAAGCTTTCTCTCATCATTTTATTCGAACGCAAACTCATGACTTTCAAATCGAAACAATCTTTGCGTTGAATTCTTATGACCGCAGCGAATGTATTTCAAGTTGTAAGAATTCTGTACATTTTCTATTAGTTGTGATTTTATAAGATTCTTACAACTCACGACTCACAACTCACGACCGCATCGAATGTATTTTGGGCTTAATAAATATTCCATTACAAAAATTCCATAACCATACATGAAAAAAAAAAAAATAAAAACAAATCAAAAAGAAAACATCATATCAGATACTATAGTAGTGTAGGTAAATAGACTCAGACTCAGTCATTCTCCAACAATGCTCCGATGCTCCAACATTTTTTAACCACATATGTATGTATGAAAATGTAAAAAAAAAACTTAACTTTAGCTGAATTATGGTTTTAATTTGAAAACTACCAGCTACCAGCTACTAGTATATCAGCTGCCAACAAATCATAACGTATGTATATAACGTGCGTGAACGTGTGATACAGTGGTGGTGATGTTTTATAACAATAACGATTGGTATGCGACCGGTTACATTTTTGTTAGTTTTTTTTTATTTTTTATTTTTGATTTTGATTTTGTAATGAAAATAAATTTCATTTCTTTTTAAAAAAAATTAAAATTCATAAACGAAAAACTAAAACAATAAAAAATCAAATGAAAATAAAAACGAATTGATAAAAATATTGTGACTGTGATTTTTTTTTTTTGTTTTTCTTCGAAATTGTGATTTAATAATAAATTATTTCGAATAATAATTTGAATTAATAATGATGGTAATACGTATCATGTAAATATCAATGAGGAATAGTATATTAGACCTAAACGTGAATATATATGTAACTAATTATTTTCTTTTGATTTAAACACCATCACAATTTTTTAACGGATAAAATATTTTTTTCATTACGAATACATATAATTCATATTTATTTTCAATTTCATTTTCAAAAATATTTTTTTTTCGAAAAAAAAAAAATTTTTTTTTGTTTAATTAAATTAAAAATGAAAATTTCATAAAAGAAAAATTATACATACTACAGTTTAAAAACAATTTACATACAGATAAAGATGTGTGTATTTATGTGTTTGTAATTTATAATATATATGTGTATGTTACCTATATATGAGCATACATTTCCGGATGATTTATTATAATTTTTTTTTACAAAAGTGTAAATAATTTATGAGTGTAAATTGTTCGAGACTATTTTTTGTGTTTTAATTTTTCTTTTTCTTGTTTTTTTTCAATAAATATAAACATTTGAATTTTTGAATAAACATACTATAGTAGAGTGTACAGACTGTATTTCTATAATTTGTTTTTGTTTTAGTTTCATTTTTATATTCCTTCTTGAAAAAATGCATTTATTAATGTGTACATATGTATGTTTGTATGTAGATTTTTGAAATTTTATTCATAAACATCATCATATATAGCAACACGAAAACTATAAAAAAAAAATTTGTATACATGATACATCATATAAATAAGTAATAAGCACTCAATATAAACTATAATAATAAAGTGTATTTGTTGATGATCATTTATAAGTCTTATTTACGATTTATTTGTAATTGTAATCTTCTAATAAAAAATAAACTGCATATACAGAAAAAACTTAAAATGTATATAAATTTCTAAGTAAATAATAACAACAACAGTACATAACATATACTTATGTAGAGGATTTTTCAATCACAATATATAAAATTTTTATTGAATATTTACGTACGTACATACATAAGTATATAAATTTATTTAGTGTATGAAATGCAATTTTTGTTTATAGTGTGCGAATAATAATAATAATAATAATAATTCAAATTACTATTATCATCATCATTGTTATTATTATTATTAAGATCATTAGCAATATAGAAAAAATTATATTATAGATTATAGACAAATAAAGAATACAACAAACAACCAACCGAATAGTAAAAAATAAAAATACAAATAAAATCTAGGTAATGTGTTTTGATTATGAAGCGTGAAATTTGATATGAATATGTAACAAAAAATATATATATACATATATGTACATATATACTAGAATATATTTTTTTTATTTATTTCATTTAAGAAAAGTGCCCTAGAATTTTATTATTCGCTTCTACATATACACACAGTTTATGTTTGTTTTTTGTGTTGTGTTGTGTTTGGTTTGATTGGATTTTGTATTATTTCGTGTTATGTATACTTAAACTACATTTTTTTTTTTTTAATTTTTATTTCACTTTTTTTTCTTTTATTATTGTACTCGTTCTCTTAATTTCTATGCTCTATACAGTATTTTTGCTTTAACATAACATAAATACAAATTATTTTACTTTAAATTTAGTGGGTGAATATTTTCTAAATCAAATAAAAAAAAAAACCAAAAAATAGATATGTATTTATATAAAATTTTCTATAAAATAAGAAAATAAATACAAGTACCTACATACAATGAATTTGTGTGTATAAATGGAAAATAATTAATTAAATTATAATTTAACTAATTAGCAATATTTTGCTGGTATAGAATCATGGTATTTCGGTAATTCCTTGTATCGTTCTATTATTCTCTTTGAAAAATACTTGTATACATAAATGTGTGAATTTAAAAAAAAAGAGTAAAAAAAAAACGAATAAACTTTCAAAATTTTCTTTTTTAAATATTCATACAGAAACAGATATACAAAATATTAATCATTACAAATATAAGCGATATTTTGCAGTGTATAATATACATAATAAAACGGAAAAATTGTTTGTATGCATCTATATGACTACTATATTGCATTGTATTCATATAAATGATGCAGTAAAAGTGTGCTTTTTCTAGAATACAAAATGTATACATTCATATTATAAATTTAACTAACTAACCAACTTTGTATCTAAACATTTATATATATAAATATTTTTAATATAAAATATTCTCTCAATTTTTATGTTCACAATTCTGTAATCTGTTTAAATACATTACTCTGTTTTATAATACTGCCATAATACGTTAGTTTATAGTTTTTCATTTTATTTTGTGAATGTTGTGTTGTGTATTGTGATGTGATTAACAAGCGACCTTAATTTGGAGGCATTTTTATGTGTACTATTATTTATTAATAAATGCATAACATATGACAATATGAATATATGAAGTGTAATGATTGAAGGTTATTAAAATATGAAAAAAAAAAATTATTATGAAAATATGTGAATGATAGATACTTTCATAAAGTTAATTTTAAACAAATTTTTTATTATGTAAAAATAAAAATACAAAAAAAATTCATATGTTTTTATGTATACAGAGTAAATAAAAATGTGTGTATTCTGAATTAATTGTGGAGAAAATATACACATATATACATTGAATAAATGAATTTTTATATACATTAATATATACCAGATTTATGTATAAACAAATTAAAATTTTTTTTAAATAAGCAATAATTTTAATAATGAATTTGTCTAAGAAATGTGGTTTTGTCTAAAAAAAATTTTATTTTTATCTGAAATTTTATAGAACTAAATATATTTAAATTTAATTAATCATGCATTCAAGTGTATATTTATACATGATTGTGTATGTGCTTTTTGTGTATAGAATTTATAACATAGAACAATAATTTTCACTAATAATATTAGGTACATGTGACTGGTGATGAATACAAATACAATATGCATATTGTGTATTTAATGCGATTTTTCATTATGTGCTATAAATTCATCTAATAATAATAACAATCTGCTGCTAAATTATAATGCATAATAACCTTAAAATAATTCATAATAATTAACACATTGTGCGTATGTTTTCATTAACTCTATATGGATTAAAAATTAAAAAAAAACTAATAATAAATAATAATCACAAGAAAGGATACTTACATATTATATGTATATGAATTTGAACTGGAATTTATTTTGATAACTACCATCATACTATATGGGTGGTGATGATAATAATGATGATTTCTGTGAAATTATATCATATGATTACAGCTACTTAAAAAAGTTTGTATATCTCTATGCTCTCTATAATTTACATTTATTTATTTTTTTTTTTTAAATTACTTTTTATTTTAAAATGTTCTTTTAATTAATGAAAAACTAATGAATCGATTTAGTTTGAAGGTTTGAGTTTGAAATGCGAAACACTTAATTCACATTTTTCATGCATGCACAATTATGTTTTATCCTCTTTTTTACTTTACCCTTTTACTTATATTTATTCCTTTTTCTACGTCTTATTATCTTCCTATATATTTGTGTTTGTATACTTTTATTAAAAACATATTTATTTATACCAACATCTTCCTATACGTAAGCGAATATCAATATATATGCAAGTAAGGTGTGCTTGACATAAAAATAAAAAAATGACAATTCAAATTATTTTTTTGTGCTTACATAATTATGTCTGCGTTATGGCATCATGGTACATTCGATATGCATATTGCATATTTTATTATTGAGAAAATTTTTTCTCACACAAATTATTGTGTTCATTGTTGCTGCTGCTGATGATGATGACATTAACAGAAGAATAAAACTGAATCGAAATTAAAAGAAACAAGGAAACAGCAAAAAAAAAAATAATGCAATAATACCTATATACATATTTAGTATAGGAATTTAATATAAAAAAGGGAAGATTTCTGTTTTGCATTTTTGTGTTTTTATTTTTTTTTTATTTTTCATTCAACTCTTTAGGATATCCTGAATTCAAGAAAGAATTTTGTTTCTTGTTTTTATATTTATGTGGTTGGTCGCCTTTATAAATTTTGATTTTTTCTTTAATACAAAATCGTATATGATGAGAAGATTTTTTTTCCTTTAAATTTTCAAACTTCTCATTTTTGTGCAATACATTATCCTTTTATAATTTTTGTCGTTTTTTGTTTTAAAATTATAGGTACATATTTAAATTACTTACCATTCATTAAAAATTCATAAAATTTTTTGTACATATTTTTCATCTTAAAAAACAATAGGTAATTAATTCTTGAAATTTAAAATTAATTGTTCAAAACCTTTGTTCACATACATATGTACATAAATATGGAAAAAAATATATACATATATGTATAAATCACCCTTTAATTTGCACTTAATTTTAATAATACTACATATTTTATTGTTCTTTTTTTTATCGTTTTGTTTGTTTTTCAAATTTTTTTTTTTAAATTTTTATTCTTTCAAGAAATATTTTTTAAATAAAACGGTAACTACCTTTTACGTATAGTTATGTGTATGTATATGAAAGTTATTATATTTTAACATACGTCAATTTTTATGACACATTTTATACTGTACTCATGTATGTATGAATGCAAGTACTTGTATATATTATATATATTTTTTTAATTTTTATTTTTAAAATGAATATTCACAATAATAATATAATATAATAAATAATATACATTCACATGTACTTGTCATCGTGTATGTGAAACAATATTATGTACATCCCATCATATGTATGGTTTCACATTTGAATTATATTTGTACATTATAAACATATGTATGTTAATTTTTGCATTTTTAGCGTTTTAGATTTGTTTTTTTTTTTTTGTCTTTTGTCATAGAACAAGAGTGCGAAACAAAATGAAATAAAAAAAAATAAAACATAAATGAAAGGAAAAAAAAAATATGAAAAGCAAAACAATAAACATATTTGTCTATATGATGCGCTAAGTTTCTACATAGTAAACACATGCACACTGTACACAGTATAGATATGTAAAATATGCTTTTATGAAATCTATTTTTATATTGTTAATGTATTTTGTTTTCTATTTCAATTTTTATTTATTTCAATTTTTTTTTTCATAATGTACTTATCATATGTTTAGGTCTAATTATAGCTAAGAAAAAACTAAAAACAAAAGGAAAATAAAAATATCATGATAGTATAGATAGACAATATAAGAGATTATTAAAATGCCATAATGAAAGTGTATGAAAAGTTGACAATAATGCACATATATGTATGTATATATTATTCTTGATGTCGTCTGATTATAATAAGTCAGTCAGTAATACATTTTAATGTACATAATAAATGAAAAACTATAAAATCTACAAAAACACACCTATAGACAGACAAAGATAAAAAAAAATATTATTGAAATTTACATTCAAAAGAAATAAATAAACGTATACGTACATTTATGGTATGGTATATTTTACTTTAAATTTACATATATATACGAGCACTATACTTATTTATACGTTTTTTAACAATAGGCAGGTATTCAAGGTTATTCATACGTAATAAATTAAAAATGTCAGAAAATTTATTATCATATACTTAATATGAGCTTAAATAATATGTATTAATTGACGTTAAAAAATATGATTTAAAAAAAAAAAAAACTGCTAATACAACACAAAAACATATAAAACAGACAAATTATTATTATACGATGAATGGTACGCAATATATACTCGTATTATAATGTTTTTGAAAATTTTTATAGTCTAAAATTTTTTTATATTTTTTTGTTTTTTTTGTTTTTTGATTTCATTATTATGTTCAGTTTTTTTTTTACGTTTTTATTTTAAGGGCAATCCATACACCAATTTAAATTTGAAAATGAATCGTTTTTATATATCCAACAAAGGTACCTTATAATTAAATCACTTACATTTTTGAATGTATGTAAGTATATGGTGGCTGTGGCTCTCTTGAACGAACGATTCGTTAATAAAATGATGTGAACTATTTATAAAGAGCGAATGTACTTTATGTTTCCTAATTTTTTTTTTTCATGCTGATTATATAATAATAATAATACATAATTCATAATATCGAAAGATAAATTTTATATTTTATGTAGAAAAAAACAAAAATAAAAAAAAATTAAAACAAAAAAAAAATGTATGTAATCCGAAAAACTTTATTGTATTTTGTTATGATTATGAATGAATGATTGATTTGACAGGTTTTGAAATAATTTTAAGAGGTTAAAAGTCTCTTTTTCTCTACACTCAAGCACTCAGTTATACACTCAATTAATTGATAAATTTTCTCACATAATTTTTGTTTTTTTTTTTTGTTTTTTTTTTTGGTGTACGATACCTAATGTGTATTATGTATTTCAATTCAAATATTATTGATATATTCATCTTAATTGAAAGTAGAGGAGGAGGAAGGAATTTGAATTGAAGGTTTTTTTTTTTTAGAAGAAATAAATATGTATGCACAAAAATTATAAAATGTATGAGTATGTATTTATGTACGTAAATGCAATGGTAAAATAGAATATAGATTATGTGCGTTTATTTGTAAAACTTCATTTGTTATTTATTTTTGGAATTAGTTTTGTGTAATTAATTGATTTATGTATACATTGTATACATAATGAGTGCGTCATATGTAAATATATTTTTGGTTTTTACTGATTTTTATATAAAACATGTATAAATGAAAGCAATTTATAAATTCATATATGAAAATTATTTATAAAACAAAAATAAAACCGAATTAACTTATATTATATTTTTAAAATTATAAAATTTTACGTTTTTACTCTTATAATGAAAACTAACTCTACTACATTATGTACTTTAATTTTTTCTTTTAAATGAAAACGAAAGAAATATGCACAATAATTACTACTATATATTAGTACAATGTACATACTTTCTTTTTCATTATAAGAAATTCCATTTTAATTGTTACAATTACAATGTTATTTATCTAATTTGTTTACATGTTATTGTTTTTTTCTTTATACTACATTTATACTTTGTTTTAGTATATTTTTATAAAGCACATAATTACATATTAGTAATAAATGAATCGATAACAAAACAAAAAATTAAAGAGAAAAGAAAATATAAAATAAACTGAAGAAATTAAAAACAAGACCAGTATTAGTTCTGTCAGTAATCGATATTTTAAAATACACATACGAGACCACACATATTTTAGTTATATCGAATTTGTATTGGTTATAAAGTCAAAGATTTTCTTTTCCTTGCTATATAAGTACATATGTCTTTAATTTGATTAAATAATACTTATATTATAAAAAACAGTTCAAACAAAAGGAATTTAGTCTTCTTTTTGTTTCGTTTTCTATAATTATTCGTTTTTTTTCTTAATAATTTTCAATTTCGAAAAAATTAATTTTTCTTTTCCAATAAAAATACCACATAGTTAATAAATAAATAAATAATAAGTATACCTGCACATTAATATGTATAAAAATAAATATAACAATAATTAAAAAATTTGTACATATATGTATGTACATATACATACTTTCGACTTATTTTGTCGTATTTTTATAGTAATTCCGGTAGGCGAAAGTGAGCCAACAACAACTAAATTCGAAATTAAAAACTAAAAATAAAAAAAAACAATAACAAAAAATCAACAGAGCTGAACCGATTTTCATATTCATGTAGGTCAGATTAACAACATAATATTTAGATATACTCGTATTTCTGATATCTGAACATTTACATATTCGTAGAAAGAATAATATATGTATAGGCATATAGAAATTTTATGTATACCCGTATATTAAATAAAATATGTACACAGAGTTAATCACACTACAGTTGTATTCAAAATTATTTGACTACGAATTCTTTTTTTTTTTTTTGTAAATTAAAATTTAAATGAATTTTCCATTTACGTACATATACATTTTCAGTTGATTATTATTTGAAATCAAACATTTATGCTATTTATTCAAAAATATTTATTTATGTGTAGGTGTACTTATTTTTTGTATATCTCTGTTTCTCTGTATGCCTAAATTATATTTAAGCATTTTTATTTACATAAAGATGATCATAAATATAATCATCAGTGATTTATTCTTATGTGAAATCAAATTTAAAATTTTATCATAATAAAAAAGTATTTTGAATATATAAAGATTGTTTGTCAACAAAATTTCATATCAACATGATTCAAATTATACAGAAAACGAAGAAGACCATAATCACAATTATGTATATCTACTATGTATGCCAAAGTATACACACATTTCATTAATCCAGAATGAGAGTGGGAACATTTCGAATTAATTACTCTAAAATTGTATCTATTAATAGAAATGTGCTGCATTTATGCTGTTTATAGAGTACCTTTAAATAACTACATCTACTTATTAAATAATTCATCTGTTTTTTATTTATAATTGTCATCAAATTGCAAATTTAATAATCTTTATGTGCAGTCCTATATGTATTTTATTTTATGAAATTTTGTATTCTATATTCATAATAAAAAAAAATTTATTTCATTCTCTCTATACTTTTTTATACTTCTCTCTATACTTTCACATGATTTATATGATAATGTATACTCGTATAACCAACCATAGTGACAGATTTCCCAGTTAACTACCCTTAGCATCACTCGAAGTTTCGTCGAAATGAAAATTCAAAAATTATTACACATGATGTGTAGAAAACTACTCGCTCTGTCGTAGCATATACTACATATATGTATAGAGTAAAGGAGAAAGTATTAAATGTTGTTAGTTGATTTTCCATGTCTCGTTATGTACAATATTCGCAACAATGAATATACGAGTCTAAAAATGATGTATAGAAGAGTAGTATAGAGTATAGAGGAGTAGAAGCAGAGAAGCAAGTATGAAATGCTGTTAGTTGATTTTTCGTGTTCGTTATGTACAATATTCGCAACAATGAATATACGAGTCTAAACATGATGTGTAGAAGAGTATTTTTGGAATAGAGGAAGAGGAGCAAATATTAAATGTTGTTAGTTGATTTTTCGTGTTTGTTTGTTATGTACAATATTCGCATTCTACTAAAAGAGAAAATCGACTTTTTTTTTTTAAAAATGAAAATATGAGTAACATATGTTGTGTTACTACTCGTGCTGACAAAGGATATACGTATGTTGTTTGTGACGATAGAATACTCATATATTATGGCTTTGTTGCTTTGAAAAATCTACTATAAATAAAAAAATAAAAATTAAATTATTTAAAGAAAAAAATATTTATCATGTTAGATTTTATTTGCAATGATAAAATATTAATTACTACTTAAAATTTCATTTTTATCTTAGCGATATAGTGTCTCCGTGTTAGTGATCATAATTCATATTTGAATAATGATCATTTTACGTATGAATATGAAGTATTAGGAATTAGTGTAGGTATTAAATTTATTTAAATTTTAAATTAGAGTACAATATATTTTTAAGAATATTATATTTTCTTATTATGAATTTAACAGATGTTATATGAATATGTTCCACTATCTACATCATATACTTACTTGTAAATAAATTTTTATTTGTGTTTTTATTTGTACATGTACATATGTTTCTGTACATTTAATTTAAACGTTTTTCTAAGACTATTAGACATAAACATTTTATATTCTCATAATGCTATTATTCTTTAATGGCAGAGAAATCTTAATTGCTATTAAAAATGCATTAGATAATCATTTTTACTATGTATATACAGATAAAAAGATAATATACTTTGCATTTAAAATTTAAGAAAATGAATTATGAACAATTCAGCTGTTTTCCTTGTTCATATCAGATAACAAAAATTTTAATACTCTTTGCTGTAGTCAATTTTATATAGAAAAAAAAAAAATTTATAAAGTGTGTCATTTGTAACAAAAGACATAGCAGTGAATAAAACTGTGAACTCTTTAATTACTGTATAATTGTACTGAACATAAATATTAAATCAGTCAGACACGTAGTTATGGATTTCTATTTAATTTTGGTAATATAATATTGTAGTATTTATTATGTATTTTGTTTCAGAACTTGCAAAGAAAATTGTGATTTAAAAAGATTTCGATAAAATTTGAAACCATCCTGAACACTTTTATTTGATCACATCATCCTACACAGTTAAAAATAAAAGAGACAATTGAATAAACAAATTCATTCTCGAAAATAAATTTTTTTTTTTAAACAAAAATTCGAGTAGAAATATGAAAATTAAATGAAGCATTAAAATAATTTAGCATATACAACACAATTTCAACACCTTCTGGTGTATATTACTTAGTTATTGATATAAAAAAAACAAAAAAATTAATAAAAGCACCTACTCATAGTCGTACATACGTATATATAATTCGAATATATATATGTACATTCTATGTATGTAATTAAAACGAAAACTTCATTAATGCTATTATGTACGCGCGGTGCTCATTAATCGAATATTGCCAAATAATTTTAACTAGACAAAATTTGTTGTACATTACTTCACACGTATATCAAATTGCAATGTAATTAATTAGTTTTAAATTTTAATTTGATTACTTTTAATTCTATATGCCAGTATGTACGCCTCTGTACAACAAACACTTCAATTTTAATTACTGTTCGTTGTATTTTATTTTTTTTTAATTTGTTTCGTTACATAACCTTAAAAAAATGTATGCTCTTACTTTTGTTTTTCATAATCAGTTTTCAAATTGCATAACTAACAAAAGTTAAATATACATTTTTTTTTCTTGTAAGCTAAAATACTTATATGTATTTCATTATAAACTCTATAAAAATTATTGGAATGCATACTTTAAAAATCGATCATAAATAATGCTCGTTTCTATATGCGCATGATCATTTCTATTGAACAAAAAAACATTTATCACAAACGTAGTAGCGCAGAATTATTATGGCTTAATTTTGGGTATACCTGTGCTCTACATAACGTGCTTTTTATGTGTATAATATTTTGATGATCAATCAAACTGTAGTCGATCATTTGTTTATCAAGTGAATGAATATAATTTTTTCATGTCATATTGTCTAGCATTTTTCGTAATCATGTTCTAAAATTCTAATTTTTTGCAAAGAAAAAAAAAATAATAATTGAAATATCTAATAATAAATATTTACGTTATGATCATTATTGATTTTTTATTGTAATTGCGAACATTATGTCATCATTGCCGTTACTTTAGTCGTTATACTTCATTAATATTAAAAGTAATCCACCATGAAAGTTTTCATCTTTTACAGAAAATTTTGTGAGTCATTGTTGAACTCATTTATTGTTGATCTGTAAATTTGTACCGGCTTAAAACACTGACTGTGTTAAGTCATCATCATTATTATATACAGTATACGGTGATGTAGGCGTTGAACTTTATTTTTACAACAACAGCAACAACAACAACAACAACGAAAACGAAGGAAAAAAATACAAATTATTTTATTCAATTTTGTTGTGACGTGACAAGATGCTGATGATCTAATGTTGACGTCTAATACGTATTCCTATGTATAACAAGTTGATCTTCGCGAAAACTATCGAAATTACATTTGTTTTTATCGCTCCTCAGTCTTTTGAGCTATTGTAAAGATTTTTCAAGTTTTTTATTTATTTACTTTTTGATTTATTTTGATATGGAATAATGACCGCAATGAGATACTTCTTTTTCGTCACATTGAAAAAAAAAAAAAACAAAACAAGATTGGTACATAATTTACGTGAAAGAAAAGTGATCGTTATATACAGAATAAATCAACACAGACAATGTTTTTTTCTTCTTCTTATAACTAAAATAAATTCATTCTTGATTGCCGAGAAGACTAAACAAAAACATCAAAATGACTTGATTTGGTTTCATATTTAAAATTGATTGGATTAAATATTAATATATGCACGTACACTTGCATATGTATGTGGTTCGAAAATAATAAATGTAATTTGCATATTTAAAATTTGTAATTCCTTTTGATATTCATGTCAGTTTAAAGTGTACATACATTGTACATAAATGTACATCAAAATAACAACAATCACAGCCAGCACAATATAATTTAATAATTTTTTTTTTTTTTTTTTAGTTACCATACGTCTCAGTACGTTTTATTGTCTATGTCATATAATTAAAAAAATGTTTGTTTTTTTTTTCTATATTCATTTTACCGCTTTTATTATTGATTATGGCTTCTTACTGTTGATTATGAGAAAAAATTTAATTATTTTCAATTCAATTTATTTTTATTTTTATTTTTTAAAGTTTATAACTTTCCCTTGATCTTTTGATATTTGTATCGATTATTATTTACATTATTTATTTATTTTTGTTGTTGTAAAATTATTGTAATATCGATCATTTAAAGTTATAACTAATTTTCAATTCTCTTTAGGTTGTATGTTGTATCGAAATAAATATCATCAATGAAAGACCTTGATTAATTGACTTTTTCGATTTATTTTACTATATAAATGTTTATAAACATTTATCAACATTATTGCTAAAAATATTTCTAATATCTATCTAACATACTCAATGTAATACGTATGTATACATTTTCTTATACATATTTTCTTTAGATTTTAATGATTTAATTAAAATTTTCTCTTCATAAAAGTTTGTTGTAATTCAATTATGTTTTTATATATATTTCTGTAAGAAGAAAAAAATTGAACTTTCCATTAATTTAACATTTTTTGTTTAAAAAAAAAAAATAAACTAAAACATCACGGATAATAAAATCGTATATAATACCTATAGATATTAATTTAATTTTAATCAACAAATAAAAGTGATTTTTAAAATTATCATTTTTTGTTATTGTTTTGTTTTGTTTTGTTTTAATTTTCAAAATAATATACATTAATGTAATATGTATAATTATATTTGTGTGTTCGTGTATATATTAAAGAAAAAAACTATAATACAACTTTATTAATATATGGTTTAATAATTATATTAACGAATAATTTATGAAGCGCATAAATAATATAAAAATTATTGGACCAAATTAAATTTAAAAACACAGCGTAAAAATAATTTAAAAGAAAATATTGTACATATATAAAATATTCATTACTTTCAGTTATTTTCATATTAAAATTTTTAGTTCTATTCAAATTTACAAAATAAAATAAAATAAAATTGATGAAAGGGTGGAAAATATATAGTAAAAAAAAGAAAATAATATGGAAGTGAAAAAAAAACAAAAAAATCTGATACTTATGTAATTCTTATACACGAAAACTCTATCGTGTAGTCATTTCTATATGTGTTCCTCTGTCTCTGTATTATTCAAATTCTATATAATTAAGATTCCATTTTGAGAACAGAAAAAAGAAAAAAAAAACAAACAATTCAATTTTTCAAAACAATACAATGAATGTGGAATTTGTTTTTTCTTCCGTAGTTATGTATATAGATACCTACCAGGTATGAATTTTTTTTTCCACGAAATCATCAATTATTATTATCTTTAAATACAACATTAATTATAATTTTTTGATGAAGGTTATCGCTGTAATTTCATGTATAATTTGAAACTAACTACATGTGTGTGTGTGTTCATTTAACAATTTCAATAATATAATGTTTAATTTTTAGTTGTATGTAATGTGCGCACGGTTTAAACAACAACAACAACAACAATCGCATGAAATGCAAACTGTTTGTAATCAAAGTATAATATATTTATCTAAGATACTATACTACACACTACCTTATTAAATCTTATTAAAACTTTTGTAGTTTTACAACTCTGTCGTAATTGCAAATTATCAACAAGATTCATAACTTCTTTTCTTATACTTTTCTATACTATAATTAAACGATGAACACCTACTAACAAGTATGTAAATGTATATAGACATACTGCATACAAATACAATTATGTATTATTTTTTTATTCTTTTTAAGAAATGTGTATATATTTTCTTACTTATTTATTTATTTATTTTTTATTTTATTGCAGTTCTGGTCGTCGTCAGATTAGTTCAAATGCCCTAGCAAGGTAAGTAACAATGAAAATTTCGCAATAATGTAATTTTAAAATTTATTTTAAAAGAAACAAAATGTGTTTACAGGATAGGTGCTGTTTTTTTTTTTTGATTGTTTGTTTGTTTTATAAATTATACATTTTTGTATAGTTTTTATTATTGTTTGTTTGTGATGCGAAGAGCATATAATCACTGCGCGTCGCGTATGCATACAAAAAATTTTTTTAAACAATGCATAATAATATAATTATTTTATTATAAAAAATATATAAACATACATTGCTAGACATTATGCTGATAAGTTTTAATTATTTTATTCTAATACCGTTACGCAAATAAAAAACATAAAAAATTCCATAAGAAAAAATAAAAATAACATCACCATATATAGTGTGTCGTACAGTCAATTTACTTCCGTTTTAGTAATGAAATGCAAAGTAAATATATTTACAAATATGTGATCGTGGTCGTGGTATTATATAGTTGTCACGCATTATTTTTATTTTAATTTAAAATATAAATTAACAAATTACAAATAAATTGTGTAAATGTAAACGTGTAATAAAGGTAAACAAACGTATATCTGTGCGATGTTAGAAAATAAATGCACATTCATACGAACACTTTATAGGATGACGGTTCGAAGCAAAGGCAAAGCAACAAGTGGCTGAATTTTTTATATTTTTTGAAATAAACTGCTTGTGCTTTTTTAGTATTTTTAAGGAGAATAAAGTAAGCTTTCGTGGTGAAAAACAGAGAAAGAGAAAAGGAATATATCTTATATATTATTTCAAAATGTTTATTTTAGAGTTATGAACATTTTTGTAAAATTCGTTATGAGGAAAAGTAAGAAAAACGAGAAAAGTTATTAAACGAATTCTTATAAAGGAAATGTGGTAGAAATTGAAAACTTGAATCGGTTTGAAATGGTTTGTGCTCTTACTAAGTTTTGAAACGAATAACTTTATTTTTTAAAATGATTGTTGAATTGAATAACTTTTTATTTGAAATTTTGAAATAAAAAGAAAAATGAAATCGTTAATTCAAAATTACTAACATGGAAGAAAAGTCGTTATAATGAAGAATTGAAAAATAAATTCTTATCAATAATATATAATGCAATAGCTGCTGAGAGATTCGAAATAAAATAGAATTTACATGTATGATAGTTCTGTATTTACAATATGCAAGATAAGACTGTATTAAGTGGGAATGAAAATTTAATTAAAAACTGTAGTGTTATTTTATCAAATTGATGTGAAATTCTGTTCGTTGTTCTTATAAATCATTTTTTCAAAATATTTATTTATTTTTATTTCTATTTTTTAATTTTAAATATTTTTTGCAGTCATTTGTATAGGTCGTCGAGTTTTAACTCGTCTGGCAGAAGTTCAAATTGTGATACAACTGAAGACATGTACAGCGATGTTAGTCTAGAGGATGTTCAGGATATAAATCATAAGGTAAGATACATACAAGTAAAATTTAACATGAACAAATATTTATGCGAATATAAATTTATAAACTGTCGAAGTCGAATGTCTTCAAAATGAAATGACATCAATTACATTACACTTTCTTCAATTTGTGGTTATTGATGATTTTTAGATATTTTATATGTGAATATGGTATACATATCTCTCCTTAACTGTGATATGATACTGAAAAATACATGTAAAAGCTGGTGATTTGATATAATTAGTCAATTAACTATAAGTCAAAAGGTTAATGAAACATTTTCTTTTGAGAAAACATTTTTTTTTTGTATACCGAATATAGATTTGTCTTGTAAACGATATTATTACACTCGTATACTTCATCATAATGTGACGTTTAAACATTTATAATGATTAATTTGTACACTCATGTAATGTACATCATATACACTGCTTCATGTCAACTACCATCTGACCAATTTTGATCAATTTTCTAGAGGACATTTATATCAAATTTGAGATGTAATTGAAACAAAAAAAATGCATATGGAAAAAAAAAACTTTTATGACAAAAATGGCAAAAAATACTCTTCTACTGTTTTGCATTTTTTACCATAAATAATAAAACAAAGTTAAAACCAGCTATATACAATCCTACAATAAATGTAGCAGTTCAATTATTAAAAAACACTTCAAGTTGCATTTAAATGCACATGTATATGTCTCTCAATTGTCTATACGACCAACATTGAAAGTTAAAAAAAATATAATTTACTCTCGAATTTCTTGTAATAATACAAAATTTTCTTTTGCCACTTTTGCTGTTTTATTAAGTTCGTTATGTGGTTGTTGTATTGTTAATAATTTTTTTTTTTTTTTTTGGTTGATTTGTCTTTTTTTTTTTACTTCATTTTTATAATGATTGTGTTTGTGGTGTAAGCAATTTTATAGCCATTTTACTTTCTTTTTCACAATGAAACAACAATAATACAAAAAAAAAAAAAATGAAATATTTGAAACGATAATGAAAACTGGATTTTCTTATGGTTTGTGTTTTTTTTTCAACAAACTATAAAATTGCATATATGTATATGTATCTCGTAAATATTATGTGTATGGTATGGTTGTTTGCGTTGTTCGCTTGAAAAATGAAGAATAAATAAATAAAAGTTATCGACTTTTCAAACTATATTAGAGCTGAGTTTGTTAGAAAATATTTTCAAAGTATGTATTTTCATTTTTAGAGGTGAAAGAGGGAGATACTTCGTAAATACGTGTATGCATATTCATATTTATATATGTATGCACATAATAATAATAATAATAATAATAATAAAAAAAATTCTTTGCACGTTTCTCATGCATTTTTCTCAATTAAAACAAAACTGCAAAATTGTAAAAATGCATAAATATGGATGTGTGTTATACATTGAAAGGCTATATTTGATGTGTTATTTTTGTTATTTTTCGTTTTCTTCTTTCTGCTTTTATTTTTGAAATGTTTACTTTTATAAATGCCAATAAATTTCCTAAAGGAAAAAATTTTTCAACAATTTTATTTGAGATTTGCAATTTTTTTTTGTTTTTTTTTGTTTTTCATTAACATTCATTTTTTTGTTTATTGATTTCATTTTTATTTTTTACATTATTTGTGTAAATAGTTATAATTTTTTTTTAAATTGCATTAAATTAAATTTGTATGGTAAAAATAATAAAAATAAAATTGTATTTTACTTATCATAGATACGATATATCCTACATACAAGTAATACAAGTGTGAATATTTGCAGATATACATTATGATGAACATACTTGACATTGATAACACTCTGCTTAAAAAAAAATAATAACTCAAAGTTCAAATTTCATTTGAAAAAAAAAATAAAATGTAAGTTAATGCTAATCATTTGGATACGAAAGGAAAGAAAGTATATTTGATGTACTTATGTCGTACGTGCACAGAATTAATTATAATTAATAATAACAGATTGAAACAAAATGTTGTTTTTTGTTTTTTCTTTTTTTGTCAAATTTCACCCGATATTATATAGTAAAATATTGTACCAAAATTTTGTAAGTTAATTCCATTTTTTTTTTTTAAATTTACATATGAATATAATTGCTGCATTTCAAAGAAGTCTGGAATAAAATGGCAAGAATAAAAATGGAAAGAATAATTTTAAACATTAATTTGAAAATTCTATATGATAAAAATCCTACACAATATTTTATGGTAGCAATTCACGAGTATAATAAAAAAAAAAGCCTTGGCCTTCAACAGTTTATAATTGTTGAAAGAAAAAACTATTTTAAATGCGGTTACATATGCATAATATTTTTTTCTTTTAAAAATCCCACATATCTTTACCTTAAATGGTGATAATCATAAAAGTATTTTAAATTTTTTGTTGGTTTTGTTTTTTTTTGCTTTTCGTCTTACCATAAATGGTATAAAAGTATTTTTTCACTGTCAAATTTACATTTTTTTTTAATATTACATATATCAAGTGTGCCATATTAACAATTTTGTATTTGCAAATTAAAAATACATGTCTCATATACAGATGAGAATTGATGATTGTTTACAGTTTTTGTTTTTCTCTGCTTTCGATAATGTAGAGTCTTACTTAAGGTGTAAGTAATTTGCAATTTTATAGTAGAGATTTATAACATTATCACTTGTATGTATATTCCAAACAATTGAAAGTTAATTTCAAGAAAAAAAGAAAAAAAATACAGTAAAATTAAATTTCATTTTTTAACTTATTTCTATTTTTATTTGTATTTTTTTATTTTAATATTTTACTTTTCATTTGTATAAAAAAATACGTATGTATGTATGTATATGTATACATATATCTAAAATTTCACACGATTATTGATGATCAGTCAACGTTTCATAAACGACCTTGTTTGGTTTTATATTTCACATTTTAGCGACCACATTTAAAAAAATGGAAAAAAAAATATAAAAATAAATAAAAATAAGGTGTACAATTCATATTACACAGATGAATATTTTTATATAAAAGAATATTGTGTATATTTTTCTCTTATATAGATATCATCTGTACATGTATATGTGTGCACATTGATGTACATACATTTAAAGTTTTTGTTTTGTGTACGCGAGCATATTTTACTTTGATTTTAAAGTTTTCTTATTGCACGATGATAATATAATATAGAAACTATTATGTGTTATGTTTAAAAAACTATGAACATAGAAACAACTTTAGGTGGGTCTTTTTTAATGTCTGTTGGTTGCCTTTATTTGAATGTAATTAATGTATACGTAAATATGTACTATGTGGCACCTATTATGTATGAAATTATACAAAATCGTACATTTATGCATGTACATATGAATTATATGTGCATGAGTGTAGGCTTTAATATATGTAATTGTTGTCATATATTGTA
This sequence comes from Villa cingulata, assembly GCA_951394055.1. Classification (NCBI taxonomy): domain Eukaryota; kingdom Metazoa; phylum Arthropoda; class Insecta; order Diptera; family Bombyliidae; genus Villa; species Villa cingulata. The sequence goes on along the minus strand of OX596020.1, from coordinate 10,682,916 downwards.
TGATTTTAAATCAATTCAAATTGAAGAATAAAGAAAAAAAAAAAACAAAAATCATCAAAAATAGAAAAAAAAAAAAAAATAAAGTAAAGTATCAAGACATGGGAGCAGTTTATTTCGCAATTATACTTTATTTTTAAGTATATTTATAGCTTCTGTATGAATAGTACTGGTAGGTTATTTGTTTTGTACATCATACATATTTTCAAACATTTGATAAAAATTATTTTAATATCACGAATATTACATGCATATGTATGTTATGGTTGAAATTGAAATTAAACTTAAAACATATTCAATCAATGAATAAATAAATAAATATAAATTTTTGTATACAAAAATAAGAATTTACTGCGAGTATTCCACATATGTAAATTGCAACCTGTTTATTCATTTTTATATGAATTCATGCACATTATTATTATTAATATTATTTTGGATTTACAATATGTTCAACCACATAGATTATTATAATTTTTAATACGCGATAGAAGTCACAAATACCCCCACATAATCGTATATGTATGTATATATAAATTTTTCTGGGTGAGATTATAATCTTCTTATTGTATTTGTATACACATATATGGAGTGCAGATATTTTCGCATATCATATATTTAATATTAGCTAGACTTAGACTTTATATAAATTTATGAAATGGCATCATTAAATTGAATTGAGAGGAAAATAAAAAAATAAATATATTTTTTCATACAAAAATCTCCAGCTAAGTTCAAGAAAATTCACATAAAACTCGTATATTTAAGAAGTATACATGTGAAAATACATTAAATTGTTGCATTTTCGTGAAATAAAACTTTCTGTATAATATTTTGTCTGTTAATTAAAAATGAGTACATACATATACAATAATGTTTCATAAAATACACCAGAATGTATCTATACATATAAATAAATAACAAGAAAAATGATGATGATAATAATAATATAAATATTATAATTTCGATGAAAACGATGCTATATACAATGCGCTCGTAAATAAATATAATTATGTATTAAAAAAATGAATAATTTGTTGTAAAAAAGGTTATTATAAATTTGTTTATTCAACTTTTGATGCAGCTATAGTATATCATCTGCCGAATGTTGACAAATCGACGATAGATGCGATTATCCCATTACTCATGTTTGTAATTCACATGAATTTTTTTGTAATTCACTGTAGTAATGTATTGTATATGAGAGTATGACATATTTTTCACTTAAAATAATTGTTATTTTTCTTTTTTTTTTGTTTTTGCATTCTACAAAACAATACAAAGAAAATATGATTCCTACTTTTATTTTCATTTTTTTGTTTTTGAATATTTTTTGAAAAATAAAAATATTTTTTCTTTGCATGTCAAAATGAAATTAAATGAAAATGTAAAAAAAAATTTTTTTTTTGTTAGAAAATTGCATAGAATGAATAAATAAATATGTAAACAATTTTGAATATAATTTATTAAATATGAAATTTTTTTTAAATCATGTACACATAATGCACAAAAATATGATGCCAATGTGGAATGTATAACAAAATGATGCTCTCCTGTGTTCCTAATCATTTTTCTTTATTTTCCCAACATTTGTATTTCATACAAAAACTGAAATAACTTATGAAATTAAAACATTATCACATATATTTTGTCTTTCAGTTAATTAGATTGCATTTTTATTTGATTGATAATTTGTGAAATTTTCGTAATGATTTTTAACTATGCTACAATGTAGATGATCTACTTTTTCTAACAATAATACTCATATATGAATGAAATGATAAATAATTTTTCATTAATTTTATTTTCTAGAAATATAGTTTCCGATGTCAGTTTTCAAATTGGAAACTTTTTTGAATTTAAATTAAGAAATTTTTTATGAAAATTGAAAAAATATTCTCTACATTCTTGTATCTCGGTATATAGAAAGATGTTTCTAGCTAATTGTTGAATTAAAACTAAAGAAATTTTCTCTACAACTACACACCCATTCTATGATAGTATGACAATTATTGAATATCAATTAATTTACATTGAAATCAATCAAGTAAAATGAACAATTCATTGTTTAATTCTTTGTAATAATTTGCATAGCAATAACATTACAATTTATCATTTTTCTTCAAACTAAAATACTTAGATACATGTTTCAGGCACAATGTTGTTATTAGGTGAGGATTTAAATGTGATTGAAATAAAAATTTCTGGATTAGTAATCGCCGTGAATTTAGTTCTGAATGAATGAAAATTTCAGGAATTAAAAATAACTGAAAATTCTAAGAATATATGTATATTCTAAAAAAATCGAACTGGAAAATATGTATTAATTTTAAAATTATTCATTCTATATAAAAATAATCCATAATAAAGTATAAAATAAAAAATTGAAAGTTCATCCTGGCCATTAAAAAACGTAATAAAATTTAAATAACAATTTCTAGTATACACACTAAACGCAATATTTCCATGCAACTTGTACACAAATTTAATTTTATTTATTGCACATTTTGTGTGTTAATGAATGTGTATATACACTTCATTATGGGTTTTGTTTTGTATATGAGCTGAAAATTCCAAACAAACATTCTCTTTGGATTTCAAAAATACTTTTTTTGATACTTTATAACAATTTTCTTTAAGTTTTTCTAATGGTTTATTTTTGGAATATTTATGTTCAAGATTTTAAAGATATTTTGTTGTATTATATGTATATACATTCCGTGATGGCATTTGTTAATTGCATAATAACAAATGTGAAAATGACAATAATTTTGTACTGAAACTATAAAACGTAAGAAGTAAAATACAATGTTACTTGTCAATATTTTTCTTACTAAATGCATATATAGTAGTGTGTAGTATGTAATTGATAAAGAAATATTTAGAAATTTGTACGAGTAGATACATAAATACTTACTGTATGCACAAAAAAAAATAATATAAAAATAAACAGTGGTGTTCAAAATTATGAAATTTTTTTTACTATGATACACTGAACTAAATTTGTTTTTGAACACAAATTAAAAGTGGAATGCAACTCGAATAAAATTAATTTAAACATTTTTTTTTTTAAAACAATAGTGCATTATTTGATATTTACATTTGTTTTATTACTTTTCGAACATTATTTACATATAAAAATTTTTCTGATTTAAGTTAATTTTTGAGGCCACTGTATGTTTTACATTTCAATTGGTTAAGTTGGTTAATCGTTATAGAGTTTATTTTTTACTTTTCAGTTATCTATATATATTTATGAATTCTATGAATGCATATGCATATTAATGCATGTGTGCATATGTTGTTATAGACAAAAAAACAAAAAATTTAAAAAAAAACGCCTTTCCTAGAGTGTGCAATTTATTTTTTCTTATTTTAATTCTTCTTTCATATATTTTCTATTTTTCTATTTTGTTTGAATTCAAATAAAATATTTTTACTAATGTGGGAGTTTTTTATTTTTTTTTTTATAGCATAGATAGAGTATAGCAAAGTCTTCTTAATCTCTTATATGCACATATGTGTACAATATATGCATTGTTTTATTTTTAAATTATTTACAACAAGAAGTTTTTTTTTTTTTTTTCAAACATATACACACACATGAGGGTATTGTGTGTATAAAAATTTTTATAGCATAGTTTTGTTTTTATTTTCATTTTCTTTACACGGATAATATGTACATATTACACGTAATTTTGAATTGTAATAAGGTGCGTGAAAACAATCACACTGACTGTACTACTACTACAATTTCGACGACAGTGTATATATAAGTATTATGTTATTATTGGTATTTGATGGTGTACTTTAAGCCAAAAGAAAAATAATATAAAAATGAATATAGGAAAAAATAAAATCATATGAAATCAGCAAACATTTTTTGTAACATGCACACATATGTACATACATACATTTTATGCCAGATAACTATAAAGTTAGATTAAGTAATTTGAAAAAAAATTTTTTTTTCTTCTGTTTTTCTATTCCTGACTCTATAATAAATCCAAAGAAAAATACATATTTCATTGATATTTTATTTATTGCGTGTATTATCTTGCATGCAATAATACTTAGTTACGGATTATATTTTATGTGTATCACACTAGCATATATGCATTTAAGATTCTATCTATATGTAGCAAAATTCATACATGTATGTAATATGTGTAGAGCTGTTTCATTGATAATCTTGAGGAGTGCATATATAATAATATGCGGTGGAGTGTTGTGTATGTAGTATACGTCTTAGACACGATAGAATTATAAAAAAATATATATATCTAATAAATATGAACAGGAAAATAAAATGAAAAATAAAAAATATTAACGACAAATAACAATAATTATTGTTGTACACACACATGCATGAATACATCCATATTAGATATGAATGAAATTATTGAAGAATTAAAAATTGAATTGAAACTATATAAGCTATACACTACTATAAGAAAAATAATACGAATCAAAAGAAATAAGTGTCTGTTCTTTTTTTTCATTTTATTTATTTATTTTTTTTTTGACGACTGGTTTACCTACAGATAAATTTTTAAATTATTTGAAATCGAAATATGATTGCATAATTTATAAAGAATAAATATACATATATAGATAATATTATTAGTACGTAGGTATATGTTGGATGTAATGTGTTATGTGTACACAGATAAAGTGATTATTATTGATGTATGTATAAGTATTATGTATAGTTGAAAAAAAAATTTTAATTATACATTTTTGTCTTTTTCATGAAGTAAATTTATGATGTCATTATTATATTGTTACGGTGGATAATTTTTGTCGTTATTATACAAATTATATTTTTTTTTTATAAAAAAAAAATGTTTTTCTTCTTGAATTGATGTTAGATGTTTCTTGTATTAGAAAATTTTTTAGATATTATATTCAGTTGACTAGAAAAAAAATCCAAATAATGAAATATACATTTTGAGATATTTGAGATATTAATCTATAAATTTAATTCTGAAGGCAAAATAAAAACAAGCATTTCCCTTATAAATATAGTATACGTTGCTAAAATTGTTTCGCTCTATCTGAGGCTCTTCTATTGGTTTTCGAACTAAGTATAAACAATTTTTTTCGTGAGCGGGTAGTCAGTCAACTGCACAACCAGCGTTACCAATTTAGCTACGCGGTAGCTAGATTTAGCTACCAAAGGACAGTTACAGCTACGAAAATTTTTGTTTAGCTACCGGTAGCAATTTAGCTACCAATACAAATTTTCAGCTACCAAGTGGTAGCTAGAAATGTATTTGGCTAGTAAAAATAATTTAAAACAATATAAGCATTTTTTATAACCATTTTAAAATTCGAATATCGAAATTTTCGAAAAATTTTGAAAAACGTAGTAGAAAGTTTTTAGCAGTATAGTAAATTTATTTATTCACATATAAAACTCTTGTTCTGAAACTAAGTATAGTAATTAAATTATGTGTTGAAAAAAAAAAAGAAAAAAAAAATGATTTTGAGTTTGAGGTGAAGGAAATTAAGATAACCTAATGAGTTAATTTCTCTTCCTCATTCTATTTTTGACATAGAAAGAATATTTAGTACAATGAATATTGCGAAGAACAAAATAAGGAATAAAATGAAACTTAAAACATTGGACTCGATTTTATCAATTAAATTTGGTTTGCAAAGACATAATAAATGTTGTAAAGAATACGACTTAACAGAAAATGTTATTCGCAAAATAGGAAATATAGGAAAAATAGGAAATATAAATGAAATATTGTCAATAATTAATAGAAAAGACTGAAATATATATTTTTAAAGTTCCTTTACTTTATTCATTTGATTTTTTTTTTATAAAATGTTAAAATGTTCTTGGTTCTGATCATTTTTTTTTTTAATAAAATGTTGAAATATTATTTACTTTTTTTTGTAACCATACAAAATAATTAATAAATATGTGACTTTGACTTCCATATTATCACACTTTCAAACTCTAAAAATTTAGCTACGATTTAGCTACCAAATTTTTCTAATTTTAGCTACAAACTATCCAGTTTAGCTACCAATTTAGCTACGGGCCCGGTTTGATAATTGGCAACACTGTGCACAACCTCCGAATCGGAGAATTAATTTTCCTATCTCTTTTGCCCTCTTAACTTCCGAAGTGGATATAACAACTCAATCTCTATTGAGAAGAGTTAACAGCACCATGAGCAAGAGAGCAACAGCAAGATGAGAATGTATGCACAGAGTATAGTGAAAATCGTTAATTTTGGTACCAAATATCTCGGTTGTTTTTGGATTAATTTTCTTGAAATTCGGTAAATGAAAGCATGAATTAATTTTCTAGGGAATAATAGAGAGGGATTTCTGAAAAAACATTTTAATTTTTGAGTTATTTAGCATCAAAGTTTAGAAACTTTAAAAATTTCAACCACTTAGAAAATAATAAATTATCTCTTCTAATAATTAAAACCTTGCAATAAAGACATGCTAATACGAATACATATGTATAGTTAAATGTTCGCTATTCAAGATAATAAGAAATATTTTTTTTAGATATTATTTAAAACGGACAAATAAAAAAAAAAAACATAAATTTAAATATTCGAACAAATATAGAGTGTGCATAATTTGTAAATTAATTTTTCCTTTCTATTATCTCTCTATGAGAAAATCACTTTTTGAAAAATTTCTTTTGTTTCCTCTTTTTATTTATATTATTTTATTTTTTTTTTCTTGCAAAATTAAATGAAATGTTCAATTTAATCATGTAATCATTATTAGATTTAAATAAAGCACACATATTACATGCACTTCACAATATTTTGAATACCGGTAGGTATTTAATAACTAAGCAGTAAGTTTATAAACATTTTCATGATGTATTCAAAAAAAAAAAAATGTTAAATACTTCATGAAATTTACTAATTACATACTTAGATTTATAACATTCATTTCATATTGTAATTTACATATTCAATTTTTCAATTTTTCAAAGTAATCTCTTCACCATTATATACATTATCGGACTATGAACGATATACGTATAATGTAAATTTTTACTTTTATATCTGAAGAACGATGAATAAATTACATATACCCATATATACGAATATACTTAGTTGTTAGTTTATAAGTTTAAAATTAATTTAAATAAAAATTTTTCATACAAAACTTATGTGCATAATGCACGTATGTATGTAAGTAAGTTTTGTATTGAATGCTCCATTAATTTTAAGAGAACTCGTTAAACAAATTATTTTCTCTAGTACTTTTTTTTTTAAAAAAAAGTTATTTTCTTTTATTCATTTCATTTAATTTATTCACATATTTTGATATATCAAATGTATTAGAAAGATAGTTTGAATTTTGAAAGGTTCAATGTTTTCTGTTCCCAATTTATTTATTTTTTTGCTTTTTGTTTTTTTTTTCGTATCCAATTTCGTATCCAGTTAGGTACCCATTCATTTACAAATTAATATAAAATTAAAATGCTTAACAGTCAAGATATAAATACATATACATTTACATATGTGATGCATTTGTCTTTCTTAATATGTATACTTAATAATAACATAATATAATGTGATATGACCTGAAGTCATTACGATTTCAGTGATCAATTAATTGAAACTTTTTGTTTTTTAAGCTTTTGTTTTTTTACTTTTGTTTTGTATTTTACCGGTTAAAAAAATCATTGATACATAATATATTAAATATGTATATGCATATGTACACAAAACAGTTAAATTGATCATTTAATTATAATAATTATTTTTTATTTTATTAGATATATTGGTTTGTTATATACATATTTATAGAGAAGCACCACATTAAAATGTTGCTAGATACTTGTGGCTTCTTTATAATTTACTTATAAACACAAATTTTGTTTTAAATATGTACTAATTTACGTATAGTATGAGAGTATTGGCGAATATGTAATTGGTCATAGTTCAAAGACTGAAAATACTGTCAATAATATCGTAATTTGTGTAAATAAAATAAATGTGGATAACATATATATTTGTATTCCAATCAATACCGCATACAGCTACATACGGTAAATGTGTATTGCTTTTAAAGGTCGTTTGTAAAAGTTTTGTTTTTTATTTTTACATCAGTTATAAATTATTTTAATTCTTCTTCTTCTAAAATATGCCGGACAATATGTACGTATATGGGTGAATGTTTTTGTATTATTCAAGTATTTTGCATACATTTAATGTAAGTACATATACCTAATCTAATTATAGAACATAGAACGTTAAAAAAAATTGATTTATTAACTCAAAACATTTATGTATACATACTCTAATCGACTTGTATACATAAAGAAAAAGAAAATGGCACTGAAAAAAAGAAATGCAAAAAAATTAAAGAAGAAAAAATGAAATTATATTTATATAAATTGTTGATATTTTGCTATATTTTAGAATTTATTTATAAACTTTAATCCTTTTTAAAAAAACATAAAATAAGTAAGTATATGAACAAGACTATTTACGATTTGAAAATTACGGAAAAATATCCTAAATTATATCGATAAAATTTTATTTTTATATCTAATATAATAGAAATAGAAGCAAAATTAGAAGCAAGTTGTTAATTTGTAATTTATAACTTTTAATAAAATGTAAAAAGAAAATAATTTTTATAAAAAAAAAATTTCATCAAATATGTACGAGTATGTATATAAATGTCTGCAATCAAAAGGAGGTACCAACATGTATTTCCACTTCAAACTTTCATTTAAATTGTTCGTTAACAAAATAAATTTATTCAAATCTGTAAAGACAGTATGTAAACATCGAACTATAAAGAAGTGTTGTATAATAATATTTTTTGAATTTCATTTTATAAATTATTATAAAAACACATAATATGAATTAATTGAGTAATAATAATAATAATAATCTTCAATTTTATATAATACACTTTTTTTTCAGATTTTTTTTTTTTTTTTAGAGGCGAATCAAAATCAATTTCACACTCAAATGATCAATGAACAGTATAAGAAAAAAATAAAAATATAAAACTTAACAATGAAATTTGCATTTTTATTTTATTACTTTTAACGTTATTTTGTTTCTCTGTTTTACGAGAAATAAATTTATCATCAAATTTTGTTTGAAACAAGAAATAAAATAAAATATTCATTCATTATTATGAATTACCCATAATATAGATAGAGTTCAATTTAAACAAGTTCAATTTTTTTTACGAAACATTTTCTTTCACTCTTTTTTTTTTTGGTTTGTGTTGTGTCTGTTGAGTGCATATGTAACTCTTTTCTCAGTAAATTTTCTCTTTCTCATTTTTTAACTTTTCCCTATTTCTACTAAGTATAAAACATAAAACGAACTAACAGAGAAATGATTATAATAAATGATAAAGAAAATTGATAAAACTCCTGATGATAAAAATCTGTATATCGGATGAAACTTTCAAACTATTTGTATACTTTTCCTTTTATATCATCAGCAGAAGAATTGATTTGATAGTAAAATGATGGTGCGTTTGTGTATAGTGCATTTCATCGTCATCATCAGTAAACGTATAAATTTATGTAAAACTTTTTTTTTTTTTACAATTAATAATGAAACCCGCAGGCCGCTATGAATGAGAAACATTATAAAATGGAAAACTATAATCGAAAATTACATAGCTACAACTCTACAATTTATATTAGTATGTATGAGTGAATGAATATACATATGTACATATCGTACGTAATGTACGTAATATGTACATTAATTTATTTATATACAAACTGACTTACATACATATATTATTAATACCTATTAAAGCAACACATAAAAGTGAAACATGCATTTTTAAAGACTCTTATTATAATAGCGGCGGACTTGAGCGACTTTCAAATACTTTACTTGAACTTATGTATATTATTTATTATTATATACATATAGCAGAGCAGGCAATGTTTTCATTTATTTTTGTATCGAGTGAGAATAATATAATAATTATTATTGTATTTTTCATAATATAACTTTAACTTTATATATCTTTACTTATTTTATTATCATTATTTTTTATTCAAGTATATGTATATTTTTGAATGAATAAACCGAAATCAGATAGATAATTTCAGAATACTTGTAGCGTTTCGTGTGGCAACATGCAATAATAATTGTAGTCAGTTTGAGTTAGTGATCGTTGTAGTCGCGATTTAAAAATAAATTTAATATCGTGAGCTTCGTTCTCTGATTATTATTATTATTGTAATTGTATTCGTATATTTGCATCATCATTTTTGCATGTATAGTACATACGCATACAAAGATATTATATAAATATAAAAATAACGTAATTGTTTACAAAATTTATATAAATGTAAAAAATAAATATGTACAGTATTACTCGTACATACGAGCATACGAGTACATTTATAGAAAATTCATGGTTTTTTTTTTGTATTTTCTGTAAATTTTTCTTTTTATATTATTTTTAAAGATATAATATAAATAAAACAGTGTATTTATATCGTGTATGTAAAAAGTGTAAAATAATAATCATATGCATATTATATATTTATATTTTCTTGATTATATATGATTTGTGTGTATATAAATACACATACATACTGTGCTCATGTACATTTAAATTTACAATTGTGTGTATAACCGTTGTATATTTCATTTAATGTTTGAATTTGTTTGCTTCGTTTGTTATTTTTTTTTTCTTTTCATAAAAGTGTTTTTTTTTTTTTTTCGACTTATACATATAATATGTATCTTTAATTTAATTTTGTCGTTTTATAATTTTTATCGTTTCTTGTCGTTTGAATATTATTATGATATATTTTTGCTTCTTTGCCCATTTTGAAAATATTAAAAAGAAAAATATGACGTTGTTGTTAAATTATTAAATATTTTTTTTTTCTTTTCTTTCGCGTATTTTGTATTATTATAATTATAATATGTATGTATATATGGTATGTTGTCATAAGATATTGTTTGCTGCTATAGCTAGCTAGCCAGCCAGTATACAATTTCTTACGCGAATATGCTGGTTAGTTTATTGTAATGTCAGCATAATTATATTAGTGTATGTATAGTGGTGTACTAGCGATAATCATAAATATAAGTAATTTTCTTATAGTAAAGTAGAATAAATAATTTTGTACTTTTTTATACATTATAATTCAAGAAAATTTTATTTTAAAAATTAAAAAATTAAATAAATAATTTCTAATAATTAGAAAAATAATAAAAAATTATAAATCTATTTAATTATATGAAATGATGATAATATAAAATTATTTCTTCGTATATTTTTTAATATTAGATAATGTTCAATTATTGATTTTTGAATAATTTTCAGAATACGTAAATGATAAAGAATAAAATGTGAACAGAAATTATATAATTTTATTAATTTTGAAGTGGAATGTGAATAAAATCTCGTATGTATTTGTATACTATACATAATTTTGTGTTTATTTTAATTTTTGTTAAATTTTCAATTAATGCTAAATATAGTACATAATTATCTACATAAAAAAAATTAAAAACACATTTATCCATAATTTTATTTAAAAATATTTTCTGAATATAAACAAAAATAAAATTTCTTAATATAAAACTCGTTTCGAATCGTTTTTGATATCACATTATAAACATAATGAAAAACATTAGAAAAAACCTTGAGTGTTGTTACATAAAATATTTTTATAAAAATAAATAAATGAGAAATCAATTGAATTAAATTAAATTAAATAAAATACTTAATTTAATAAATTTTTCATTTGTTATACTCGTATATGCACATAATAATTTTCTTGATATAAATTTAGAAACAAAAAAAAAAAGAAAGAAAACAAATTACAGTGGAATATCTACGAGAGAAAAAAAAAATTACTACAGATAAAAGAAAATTATAAATTAAGAAATTTAACAAACATTTATGATATAATTATTTAATTAAAAAATTATTTTAAACACGTTCACATGATGATAAATAGTATTAAAATATATTATTTACAATCTACATATTAACAAAAGATTTTTTTTTCCTTTTTTTTATAAAAGGATATAAGAAAAAAATAGTAAAGGAAATTTTTTTCTTTTTATTGAAAAGTGAAAATGTATTGCTAAAAATGTCCATTAAATATTTACCAGTAACAAAAGCTTTGTATACTTACTACTAATTTATTAATGTTCCCTTAAATGTTTCTAAACATTATAATATTTACGAAGAGAAAATCATAATTTTAAAACTTAATGACTGACTTTATATTAAAATGTTACCAAACAAATTGAATGAAATTTTTCAACTAAACAAATTTTCTTGCTGATGAAACTTGTTATATAATTTTTTATTTTAAATAAGTATTTTTAATCGTAACTTCATTTTTCATATAGTTGTATATATGTACTCTGTATTCCGTATGTATTAGAAGTATTAGATATTTTTTAATTTATATGAAATTTTTATTATTTTAATTTATTTTTTAATTTCTTTTGTTTTGTGTATATATTTTTGTTGGAATTTATTTATTATGATTTTTATTATTTTTAAAATAGCAAAAATATTTTCGTACATATACGTGTATTAAGAAAACTTTTCAATAATAAAATAACTAAAATAATTTTTTATAAATTGAAAAAAAAAAAATAATTATGTATTAGTGTATGAGTATATTTAATTATATAACAAAAAATATTATTATTTTCCTCTTGAATTGAAATTTTTAATGGAAAATGAAAATTAAAAAAAAGTTATGCAATATTTTAAATGAAATTAGAATGGAAAAATTGTATAATAACATATTTTGTTCAATTATGATTTCTTCAAAGTTATAATTGAAATTTGCATAATAAACAATAATTTTTATTGATTTTTCTTGAGTAAGAAAAGTTCTAAATAAGAATAATTAATGCAAATTTTAATTAATTTCTGCATGATTTTTTTATGAGAAAAATAGAAGAATCTCCTTCTCTATTATGCTTTTCTCTAATTTTGTCGATGAGTTTACAAACTCTATAAAACTATAAACATTTTGCAACATTTCTAAATATGAAGATGATTCAATAAATTATTTTTTAATTCAAATTTATTTCATTTGAAGAAAAAATATTATTTTTTAAAAAAAATTATCAATTTTATTCTGATTATTGTCTGCTTTTTTTGTTTTTCAAAGATAAGATTTTATTTTTAATTTTCCATTATATTCGTTCATAATCAGTTTCTTATTTACATTTAATTTTTAATTTTTTTAATTAAATTTTTATTATTTAAAAAATATGCATGGTTGTACCCATATTTATATATGTGCTTACATATATGTATAAATATGTTTGTCCATGTGTATATTGAAGTCGATTGAAAAATTTGTTTTTATTTTTTTTCTACATTTGAAAAATACCTGAACATGCATAATAATTAAATTTCTACATTCAATTGTTGTGTTAAGGGTAAAAAAAAAAAAATCATTATACATTTTATATAAACAATATCGCAATGCAAATATAAATATAATTTTGAATTTATAATTTTTGTTTACTTTTACAGTTTTACGATTTTATATTTGAAAAAATAAATGTCTGTAATTACATTTACATACATATTTAGCCATTTCATTTATGTTAAAGTGTGTAAATGTGCTTACTAATAATAATAAGCATAACAAGATATTATTAATAAAGTATACATTCTGAATAGGTACTCGTATAAATATGCATTTACATAAATTGTACAGAAAAAATGATAGGCGAGAGTATATGTATGTAATATGTTTACGTTTGCAAGATCAATATGTGAAATTTTTATAAAATAGTTTTTCCTTTAACTTTTCAACTTTAAAATTAAATGAAAAATCAAGATAAATTTCCAGCTTTAGAATGAAAAATAAAATAGAATTTTCAGAATACATAAAGTTAGGTAAATGGAAAATTCTAATCCTACATACGAATAGTTTTTAAAGAATTAACAAAAAATTCTTTATATCGGAATGAATATAAAAATTTCTTAATTTTATGTACATACATACATGGTAAACATTAACAACACACAGTACACAGATACTAAATGCCCTGGTCTATACTCTATCTCTTCTATACTTTGTATCTATACATTTAGCTGCGTTAAAATCACTTAAAATACTTCTTTATATAATTTTTTATAATTTTTTGTTTTTCATTTTTCATTAATTTGTTTTTTATTTTTTAATTTATATTTTATCAGAGTCAAGAGTTGATTGAAATCGTGATTTCAATTTTCAGTTTTATTTTTTCAAATTACATACATACATACTTTATTTTTCTCTATACAAGAAGCAGCCGCATTTATGTCCGTATAAAGTAGTACAGTAGACATATTGTGTAGTGTATAGAGATTGTACATAAGTAGTATACAGTGGGTATCAATTAAAACACTTGTCTCGTAAAAAATGATAGTAAAACTTACGTTCTCATACATTGTATATGATCCTAAGAGTATGTATGTACATATGTACATTTACTCGTATATTATATAAATTTATTTAGATAAATATACACATATTTGTAGCTATCTATATGTACATTTTTATTGATCAACTTTTATGTTTTTTTTTTTCAAACTTTTTATTTTTTTTGAAGTTGATGTTTGGAATGCGATTTGTGCATGTTTTATCCATATTTTATATAATTGAGAAGATTGAACTCTAAGTCGTTTTTCCTTCATTAACAATAATTTTTTTTTTTTTTTTTTGGTTATAAAAATTGCATATTTCTCGAATAGAGTCTTTTTTTTTACAGGTTTTGTTAAATATTTTTTCTCCTTATAAATTAATTATGTATGTATGTATGTATGTACATTTGAACATTTTGCTGATGACTTTACATAGCAATAACTTGGAATAGTGCACTTGTTCAAAGTACAAGTATGTTAGTGTTCTCATTTCATTTTTAATATATTTGATTTTTTTTTTGTTTTTTTTTTTTTTTTGTAAAATGAAAAATTAGTTTTGTAATTTTCTAAAATGAAAATACATAATTTACTGAAAACAAATGAGAAATAAAATTTTTTTTTTTTTGTTAATAATGATGTACCTACATTTTAAATGTAAAAGTGTTTTTCTTTTGTTTATTTTGCTTTTTTCGTGTGAAATAGCCTTATTTCCTTATCAACATTTCGTTTGTTGTGGTAAAAATAAAAATGATGCTATAACTGTAAAATATTTTTATAATACCACTTCAACAATAATAAATTCTTGGCAACTATTTTTATGAAACAATTTTTCATATTTTCGTATATATATCGCTATTAAATGAATTTATTTATTTATGATTTGTGTTTATGTATGTAGTTTTTATATATTGCACAGTACATTCTAAATAAATTAACCACTTTTATTTATTTTTCATATTCATTCATTTCTAAAAGGATTACATGTAACCCTACCCGTCACATATTTTATTTGGAAATTTTTTTATTTTATTTTGAATCTATAAAGAACTAAGTCAGAAGAAATATTAAATTATAATAACTGTCGCCTACTGATTTCGAAGTCGAGGTTTGGATTCCTGCTGCCCAACGCAAAAGTATAAAAAATAATTCTCAATTTTTCCCACCATCAAGATTCACTCACTCGAGTCTACTTCAGGGATGATATGAGCTTATATGAAATTGTACTTTTTATTTTATAAAAAATGTACCATTTGTACCACGATTAATTTACTAAAAACATATATCTATAGCCCTATCTACATTACACGTAACTTACTTTTTTATTTATTTATTTTTATTTTTATTATAGGGGAGGGCAGGTTAACGTAGCTTACTTGAACCAATCAATACAAAAAAAATAAATATATTTAATAAAGTTCAATCTAAAGCGCGAAACAGAATGTGCAGCTTGTAGTATGTAGCTGTAGTTGTAGCACTGTAGTAGTAGTAATAGATGTAGCGCGACATTATATCGACTGACATAATGATGTAGTATGTAGCTCATTTGTATTGTGTTGTGACATTTGACTTGATAATTAAATATTACAAATAATTAATAAAATATGAAAGTGAAAAAAAAAAAAATAAAAAGCATTTGTCAAAGCTGTAGCTGTAGCATGAAGTAGAAAAGTTCCTACTTTGAGCAGCAGCTTCTACTACTACTACTGCTACAGCTACGCATTGTGGTGCTTCAAACTTACATTAATGCAGTGTATTTGTGACAGCTCGTAGTGCTACATGTACTACATACTACAGCTACACATTCTGTTTCAGGCTTAATTCATTTACAAAAAGGAATATAAAATTAAATAAAAAAGCAAAAGTAAACAATATAAATAAAAAGAATGAAAACAAGAACAATAAATCAATGTAAGGATTTTAAGTTTCACAGAGTTAATTCATATAAAAATCTATCTGGTCTCTAGATCAGCAAAAAAAAAAACATAGCCCTCTACACTTAATAATTAAATATTATCTATCATACGATAATATATGAGCTTATCAAAGTATAACGTCTTCCATCTCGTTATTGATATTTTGATCTTGTAGTAGTATTGGTTTGTCCAATTTACAATCGAAGCAACATGTGGAAGTCGACTTTAAAAGGTTCTTTGTTTTTATCAAAGTATCAAAGTCAAAGATGCTACTGTATCTACAGCAAGCCTACTCCTACATTTGGTCTTTATCAGATTTTATACAATCAAAATTTTTGTAACTTCTCACAAATAAAATTCACGCAAAAACAATTATGCATATTATACAATATATACGTATAAAAAGTTGGGTTAAAAGTTTTTTGAGTTGGACGGAAAAATTAAATTCGATTTTATTTGAATCAGCCTCGAATGTACCTAAATATCGTCCGTTGTACCTTTGTACTCTTTAGTCCCTAATTGTACCAAAAATGGTACAATTGTACGCTTCTTAACATCCCTGGTCTACTTGCTGACGACAATTAAAAGCAACTTATTCTAAAAATAGATCAGTTAAAGCTCTATCTCCTATCATGTAATTGAGTTTGTTTCTCTACCGAGTGCCAACAACTGCAACAACTCAGTTACTCAGTGGTTACCAATCCAATTTGATTAACCAAACTGCATAGGTTCATTCGTTCATTCATGATAGTTATAAGTCAAGAAATCACTTTGATGAAAGCCGCAAGTCTTTCTCAAGGACTTTAGTGCTGAATGAAAAAGAAGAAATAAATTATATTGGAAAATTAGTATAATATTGTGCACTTTCCAATCGATAAAAAAACTCATAAAAAAATCTATAAAATAAAGATTCAGTTTTGTGCATATTCCAATTGAAATTCTTTAAAAAAAAATTCTAAATGTTTCTTAATTTTTTTGACATGTGCTGTCTAAAAACACATAATTTATACATTTGTATATTGATATATGATCCAAATATACATTATACATACATATGTTTGTATATATTCGTATATATACTTCTTTTAATTTTTAAATTTTATTTATATCTTGTATTCATTACATATATATAAACTCTTGTAAATTTTATTCATCATCAATTTATTTATGTTCGTAATCTATTTATTAATTATTATTTATTATAATAGGTATATGTGAACTATATTTTTTATATTTGTAGACATGTGTATAAATGTTTAAGCACACACACATATATGATTAAAAATGAATATCAATTTCAATTTGTTGAAATAATTCTGAATCATTATTTTACATTATATTGCGTACCTACTTATTCACATAATGTACAGACGTACAGATGAGTAACCATATTTGATTTAATATATAAGAATTTCAAATCTTTAAAGAATTTTAAATACAAATAAAAAAAAATACAAAATAGAAAAAAATAAATTAAATTGATTACAAAAATTGCACAATATCCAATTCAAAACCATATACGAATATTGAAACTTTTTTTGAGTAATATCTAGTCTTATAAAGTAATGTGCCTTAAATAATGAATTTATACATGTTTATAGAAACATTTTATGTGTTTCGATTTGTATACATTTGTCTTTTATTTTGTTTTCAGAAAATTGTGTGGCTTGTATTTTTTATAAATTTGTTCATTGTTGAGTTATTAATTTGCTTCTTTTTTTTGTCTTTGCACAAAAATGACAAAATAAAATATAAAATGAAATTGTTTCACGAGTATATATAGAACAAATAGAACATTAAATTTAAATGTTTCATAATGATTGTATGACTGATGATGTATCCAAATCCAACGTATAAATAAATGAGTAAAATGGATATTATGTACATAATTGTATAGTGTTAGTGATTCATATTCATATAGTAATATTTTTATCAAAATTAATTTTAATTTCCTGTCTGTGTTTATGTTTTTGTATAGTGTAGTGTAATTCTTATTCAGATTGCAATAAAATTTTAAATACAAATTTATAAACTTCTATATATATTCTACATAACCAATGTATATGCGGATGTTTATACGCATATGTTCATATGTGAATATATCTGATGTGGACAATACAATATATTTTTTTAAATTATGTAGACAAATAATAAAATAGTTATTATCAAATTGTAATGTATATAATGAATACATATTATCGTATTGTATATAGCGTATATATAGGTTCCTTATTAGTACATATTTCTTTTAATGGTATAGGTCTATTCAAAGTTATTTTACGTGATTATGATTACTAATAAGGTTTTATTTATGTGTATCAATATTCATATATACATATTCGTATATAATTATATATTATTTTTTTGTTCTTTTCATTATAATTCACAAGTATGTATAGATACTTTTTCTGTTCGTATATATAGGGAAGGGTATAGGATGGGTTTATTGAACGGAAATATTTCTAAAAACAAAATTAAAAACAAAAAAATATTATGTGCAAGTATGAATGTGTATGGAAATATTAATATTCTGTATAGCATTTTATAGCGATTGTCTTGTAATGTTTTGCTTATTTTATGATTCTTTTTCCTGGATGTTTATCATGTAGGATATTAATTGATATATATACTTAATTAATGAAATTATATGTATACTATGTATGGTATAATAAAAATGTTGTTATGTAATTTTATGATACATACTATATGTATAAAATATTTACAAGATATTTATCATTTATGAATATCAATTTAAATTGAAAAGAATTTAAAGTGTACGCAAAATTAACGAAAATGTCCTCTATGATTATTTGTTTATTATTTGAATTTTAAACATGAATTTGTACATTCGATTATATATTTTGTTATACGACGAATTAAATGATAATTTTATTAATTTAATTGATAATATGTAGATTAAAAATTTCAAAATAAAAATTAAAATTCAAAATGAAAAATGAATAAATGTATACGCAAAAAACACAAATTGATAAGAACTATTTATATTGCTACATTATATGCTATCATCTTCAAAAGGTCAGAAAATTATCAAAATGAAAATTAAAAAAAAAAAAAACAAACAGAAAATATTTTAATTAAAACGATTTTTTTTTTAAAAAAACAGTAATAATGAAGATTAAAACTGTCTAGATGTTATGTAGAGAAATATTTGTGATTATTAATTTTTGAAAATAAATGTTTATAAACATTAATGTATTGCAACGAAAACTTTCCCACTTTTCTTCTTGTTGTCATTAATTTGTCAGTGATTCATGTATAATCTTCAGTTCCTGACATCATTTCTTTTAAATTGAATTACTAATTGCAAAGTAAAAGAGAAATAAAAATTGACTTATGTTTTTTATTTTTACAAAAAAAAAAAAATTTGGAATGAATCAGAGTCTTTCTTGATGAATCTATGCATTATAGATAAAAGCGTATATTATAAATTAAAAATGGAAAATGAAATAACTTTATAACAATAAAATGTATGTAAAATAAACGAATAAACAAATCTGTAGATATTATTTTTTGTTATAATTTGTTTTCATGGAATTTTCATGTACAATACAATGTAAAATACTGTGTAAAATAAAATTTGGTTTTATTATAAAGATGCAATAATAAAAAGTAGGAAAGAAAAAATAGTAAAATGAATTGTACTAATATAAATTCAAAAATAGTCGGATATCCGTTGATAATAAGAAAAGTTTATTATTTTTGTTTGTTTGATAATATTTTGGAAAAAAAAAAGAAAAGAGATTTGTAATGTATTTTTCTCTTCATTTTGGTTTTGAAATTTTGTATGTACTATAAAAAAATCTGTGTTACAATATGATAAGTTTAATCCGGAAATTGCAACAGAATGTATAACCTTTGACATTTTGTAATTCTTTTTTAATGTAATTTTTTGTCATTGCAATTCTTGTCATTTTCTATTCTGAATTCTTGTAATTAATATTATAATTACAATTTCCAGCTAATAGCTTTCAAAGATCATCTGAATCATGATAACAATTCCTAAGCGAAATAATTAATGAAAAATTATTTTTTTTCCTCATAAGATACTTTGATTTTATAACAATTTACGTAGTGTTTACCAGAATAACATTTACTGTATATACCATTTTCTTTCTAATTTTCTTGTTATTTTCATTTATAATTTTATTTATCGTTCATTCATTTATCTGAAAACAATTTTCAGCTTTCATTTTCCTCTATAAAATTATAAGAAAATAAAATTTTTTGCATGTTGGTATTATGGTATGCAGATCACATCTTTTCCTTGTCTATTTGAAATTGCAGATGCTCACTACTATGTAGGATTTTTGTGTATTTGTGTCCGTATATAAAACCAGAAAAGATATACAAAAAAAAAACTTTTAACTAATTTGCATAAAAGAATTATGCAGTAGTGGTCGTGTTCGTGATAAAAAACAAAAATATAAGTTTCCATTCGATGATGCGGTATACATACTTACATATATTTGTAGTTTTGTAATGAGTCTAAATCTAAATTGTATCTATATATGTGGGTATTTTATGTTCATATATGCAAAATGTAGTTAAATTTATACTTGAATTGGCTTCTTTTTTTTTGTATTTTTCACGCTTAACGCTTTCAGAGAGTTTTTAAATAGTTTTTCCAATTATACATTTTTCTTTTCTTATAATTTAGATGCATAAATTATTACATTATTTTGTCTAAATAAAAAATTGTAACAAAACCAAAAAAAAAAAAGAAGACAAGAAGACGCAATTATACAAAAAGAAATAAGAATCAAATATACGAGAATGTATTACACATACTCGTGTGTATGCGGTTAAGAGGATTGCATATATAATACTGGTATATGTAAGAAAAAAATTTGCAATTTAAATACTTACGTAGACGAGTAAGAGTGCAAAATAAAAACGGTCATGAAAAATCTTTGAACCATAACTTTGAAATTTTCTATCTACTTTTCTAGTATCTATAATATGTACACACAAATGTCCTTATTATATGGATCTATCATACAATAAATATATGGATATTTATGTGGTGGATGGCTAAATATAAGAGTTTGATATAAATAATAACAAAAAAAAATAAGACAGGCAGAGGCAATTGACGAGAATCATTGTGATTGCGGTTTTTTTTTTTTTTAAAATATCTTCTATTGTTTACATGATTCACTTACTTATATTTCAAAAAATAACTGACTAACCATCATCATAATAATTAAGTAAATTGAATTGAATTGGTGGATTTTTTTTTCTTGTTCTCTATCTCTCTCTCTCTCTCTCTCTCTTTTAAATGTATATTTTTCTTTTTGCGGTTTTTTATTACAATTTTTAAAACATTTCTAGATGAATTTAATTGCAAAATTATTCATTTTCACTACACTAGATAAGATAATTATTATAAAACTGGATTATCGGTATTGTGTTCAACTTTCTTAAAAAAAAAATTTTTCTTTGAATTTTCGTTCAATTAATGCTTTTAATTATTAAAAATATTCAAAAATAATAAAAACAAAATGAAATTATTATTGACTTTAAAAGTTCTGTGTGTATAGTCTCTTCGCTACTTAAAAATGTAATCGACTATAAAATATTTTAATTAGATTACATGTAAGATTTTTGTTATTGATAAATTTTCTTTAAAATTAAAAATTTTCAAAAATTTATTGATAGAAAAATTAAATTCTGTCGTCATTTTACAATAAATTTTCATTTATTTTCATTAAACTTGTTTACGAATCAATAAAATTTCAATGAAAGAACTCAGTTAATTGCAATGATTATTATACGATTAACGATTGTCGATTTGTATTGTTTCAATTTTCTCTTAATTTTTCTCACGGTTTAATTTTTAATTCTCCGATCTTCTTCAAATTTTGCGTTTCTATTATTTCTATTTTTAGAAATAAATTTTCAATAAAGTTCAAGAGTGAAAAAATTTATACAAAAATGGTATTAGAATTTTATATTTTCCCAAGTTTGATTTAAATTTAATTCATGAATTTTACATTGTATGCATGTTTTGTTTAATTCTCAATACAATTTGTTGTGTTTCCTTTTTTGAATCTGTGTTAAACAATAATTAATTTTTTATATTACATATTTGTTTGATCATAATATAAAGTTTGTGTTAAGTTATAAACTAATTTATTAATAATACTACACGCATCTACAATAGTTAGTTAATTTGAGAAAATATTTATTTTCAATTAAAATTTAAAAAGAATTATTAATAATTTATAACTTTAATGATAACATATAAAATATATTAGCGCTTAACTTATACAGTAGACAGACGAAACCAAATCAATTTTAATGCCGCTTCCATATTGAATGCAGTGACTTCAACTTGGACTTCGACTTTCGACTTCACAGCATGCTTAACATATAAAAGTATAGCTGTCAAGTCTACTGCATTGAATATAGAAGTTCCAATACATATCCATTAAGTCAAAGTCGCAGTTAAAGTCACTGCATTGAATGTAGAATCGGCATAAGTCTTTCAGTCTTCATTTGTGTATAAATATGATCGTTTAAAAACTCCCTGACTACGATACTGTTTCAATGATCATTCAATTTTAGTTTTTACTGTCAATTTTAAATTATTGCAATCTGTATATCGTGGTTTATCGCTGTCTTTTTTTTTCACCACTGAAGATTTCCAATCCACCATTTTTATTCGTTGCTAAATGAGGTTTTTGAAACTTCATTTGAACATAATTCGAACTTACTTCACTAAAGTTAGAATGAAAATATGATGATCATTTTATTTTTTGTCGTATGTCTACGATATTAGAAGTATTTATATTTCATTTAAATGAAAATGATATTCATTCAAATTCATCACATAGTTTGTTTCGATGTACATATATACAGAACAAAATTGTAATTCCATGACATGAATTTAAAAAATTTTCTATTGATAATTAATTAAGAATAATACTCAACAGACATACTTATTAGAGAAATATTAAAAATGATATAAATGAAAATATCCACCATACGGTTGTTTATTAATTAGGTTTTGAAACAATTTAAATTGTTTTAACATGTATTCATTTTATTATTATTTTTCTTTTTCGTATTCTGTAAACTTTTGAATGAAATAATTTTATTATGGTTTATGGAAAAAAGAAAAAATCTATAAATCATAAAAAAATATTGAAATTCTAGAAAAAAAATCGAACTAAATAGCTTTTAAAGGTTTTTAATAATTTTCTTTTTCTTGTGTATTTATTTTTTATTTATTTTTCATTTTACCTTTGATGGTTATGAAACTCATAATGAAACCTATACAAGTATACCACTGATACTTATTTCAAATACGCATATTTATAAGTAACTATACAGGTTTGTGGATGTACGTGTGTATTGACATGCTTGTTGATATCGATTTTTGTATGAATGACTGAATTACTTACATACCTAAAATAACAATGTACATTGCATATTTATCAAGTATACCACTATAGAATTATAGAAGAAAAAAATGTATGCATTTTAATGCGTACATAAATAGAAACAGTATTCTATTTTACATAAATGTATGGTATATGTACTTGCCTACATTATGTGTTATTTATCTACTTTAATTCATAAGTCATAATTTTATGATGAAATGAAATTTTTTATTAGGTTTCTTCAAATATATTATTTACAAAATTTTATATACGACTAAATAAACA
The DNA here is from genome assembly GCA_951394055.1 of Villa cingulata. Classification (NCBI taxonomy): domain Eukaryota; kingdom Metazoa; phylum Arthropoda; class Insecta; order Diptera; family Bombyliidae; genus Villa; species Villa cingulata. Next base: position 10,658,921 of record OX596020.1, on the reverse strand, counting down.
TGGTGTTTAGTATTCATATTTTATTGTCTGTGAAAAATAAATGAGATTATCTTATAAGATAATAAAACACTTTCAAGCAGATAGATATACTTTTAAATATATCTGTACGCTTTGAATTACTATAAATGTATTTTTATAGCATAGTCAATGTAGACATTTAGGTAAATCATGCAGTAAATCCAAATCGAAGATGAAATGAATAAATAAAACTTTTGTACTCGTATTTTCATTCTTGAGAAAAAGTTGACTTCCTCTCTGAGTATAACATGAATATTGTACATCACAAAATACGAAAAATCAACTAACAACATTTAATACTTGCTTCTCTTCCTCTACTTCATACATGCTCTTCTACACATCATAAGTATTTACTCGTGTTTTCATTGTTGCGAAGATTGTACATAACGAAACAAGAAAAATCAACTAACAACATTTAATACTTGCTTCTCTTCCTCTACTTTATACATGCTCTTATCTACACATCATGGTTGCTCGTATATTCATTGTTGCGAATATTGTAAAATATGAAAAATCAACTAACAACATTTAATACTTGCTCCTCCCCTTCATACATACTTCGTAATATTGTAAGCCATTGACTATAACAGTATCTATAGTATACGCTACTAAATTACGAGTAGTATTCTATACACATCATCATGTTTGTACTCGTATTTTCATCCTTGAAAAGGAGTTGATTTTCTCTCTGAGCAGAATGCGAATATTGTACATAACAAAACAAAGAAAATCAACTAATAACATTTTATATACTTGCTTTTATACTCTATACATACATTTTTGTTTAATAAAATAAAAATACAAATAAGTTCATGAGCAAGAAAAAGTTCTTCAATTAAAAATGTAAATAAAAGCAAAAACACCGTTTTGAAAATGTATTTTTAATAAAAAGAAATTATTATAATAATAGTAATAAGGAAGAAGTAATATAAGAATGAAAAATATCTGTATGTTTATGAAGAATAATAATCATATAGCGTGAAGTTTTAAGTAATTTGTTTTTTTTTTTTTTTTTTTTCTCTAAAATGTTATTATAGCTCATTAATATAAAAGTGTGCTCTATCATAACAATATAATATGAACTAAAAATAATGAATTGTATCATATTGCACCTTTGTACGTAAGAAATCTACAAAAAATAAATCTACATGTGTACACCTTTTATAATTATGAAGTTAAAGATTTTTTTTCTAAAAGAGTATACAATATAATAATAAAATAAAAAATGTTTTAATGTTTATTTTTATGCACATATTCATATGGTTAAATTTTAAATGAGTGAAATTAAAAAATAACAACATTACATTATAGAAAATAATACACAGAAAGTAATTAAAAATAGTTACAAAAAAAAAAAAGATAAAAATTAACAACAATATATGTAGTATGCACGTGACTATATCATAAATGTTCAAAAAGTAATAATATATTTTTTTCTACAGTTATTATCTTCAAAAAAAAAAAAAGGTGGTGTCTAACTCACTGAACATGAATAAATACCATTTATATAAAATTCATTATTATTATTAAATAAAAGCAAGAACTTAAATGTAATTTTATCAACGAAGATTTATAACAACGAAAGATTTTTTATATAAATAATATAAGTAGTTGCCATATATGTAAATATATATATATTACATATTATATAGATGCATACATAACTGTATGTATATGTATGTAATATGTGTTAACTTTTAAAAAATGATTTTATATTTATGATATACAGTGTTTATATAGAAAAAGATTTTTAAAATATTTTTGCCATATAACATATTACGCATATGTAAATAATCAGAAATATAATAAAATAGAAAAAAAAAAATAAATACAAAAAGATATTAAATTAAATTAAATTAAATTAAAAAAAAGAACAACAAAAAAAACACACAATGACAACATCAGAATCAACGAGCCAACCAGAAAGTTTAGATTTAGATTATGATATGTGGCAAGGACAATTTGAATTTGTCGGTATCAATAATAATAATAATAATTCTAATAATAATAATAATTCAACAACATCTAACGATATCATAACGACTACAAATAATAATAATAATAATAATATAAATAATAAATTATATTTAAATAATAATAATAATATATCGAATAGTGATAAATTATCTAGTCATAAATTAAAAAATGACAGTTTAGAAGATTTAAATTTTAATATACAAACACCACCAGATTTTAGTAAACCAATATTAATTGATGAAGAGACATTTTTAAGTTTACAACCAAATGATTTTGATGATATTGTAACATCTGGACCAAATTCAACAATATTTTTAGATTCAAATAATACAATTTATGAAACAACAACAACAACAACACCGTCACCGTCAATAACAACAAATAATCATAATACTACCGGTAAAATACTCAATAATATAGAAAATATAAATTTAAATAATAATCTTCATCATACACATAAATATAATTGTAATAAAACGAATAATAATAAAATAGAAATTTTAAAAAATTATAAAAATAAATTAATTTGTGATTCAATACAAACAAATGGTATTGTCAATAATAATAATAATAATACAAATACCAATAAAATGATGAATGGATTTACAGCTGAAATTTGTGATAATTTTAATGAACAAGTAAGGATATAACACATAATAAAAATTCATTTTTAAATTTTTAAATTTCTTTTGAATTAATTTTTATAATTTTTCGAAATAATGTTGATACAAAAAGTATAGGAACATTTTATCATAAAAATGAAAATTGTTGCATAATTGTTTTTAAAGTTCAATTATTTGTATTTTGAATTCATTTATAAATTAAATTTCATCAATCCATCTAATCTTTCTTACTTGAAATGTTCCTAAAGCTCGATATACATTTAGCAAACGAATTTACTATACTAACGAAATCAAAAAAAACATAATTCGTTTGCAACATTTGCATCTTGTTCGCGCTCTGGAAATGTTGCAAACGAATTAGTTCGACATTCGCTACTTCCATCAATGAATTTGGATTCGTTAAGTGTATACCAAGCTTAAGAGTTTTAACAAAATTTTGTACAGTATATGTATGCACATGCATACATAATGGCAATGTTACTAAATAATTTTAATTTAAAAATTGAAATACTCTGAGTATATAATAAAATAAAAATTTTTATCTTTTGAAGTGTATAAGTTTTTGAAATTATTTTTTTCTCTTAAATAATAATAAACCATCATCATCATCATCATCATCAATGAAATGTAAACATAAACAATTCAAATACGCATAATTTCTTTAAATGTATACTTGTATATATACGATACTATATGTATCTATTGTGTATTTTGTGTTTACATTCGTATCTCTGTAACTATTTTTAAAGATTCTATTTTGATCATCGGACTTTTATATACTTTAAGTACTAATTTTAAATAATTTCAATGTTTGAAAAAGAAATAAAGAAAATATTTTCAGATATATACGTAACATGTGCATACATAAATAATAAATGATATGTAAATATCTGGGCGGAATATTCTTCTCTATTGTACAGTGTACACGCATAGATTTTTTACAATAAAAAATTCAAATGGTCTTTGAAAATTTTCTTTTTCTAATTATAAATAATTTTCTCTCATCATCGTTGTACTTGCTTGAACTGTGTATGTATTTCGAAAAACAGAATACAAAAATACAAAAAAAAAAAAAAAATAATTAAGGAAATTCATCATAGAACTTTTCAAGTGATGATTTTTCTGCTCTGTGTTTTTTTGTTTTTAAAATAAAACTGAAAATGTTAGAATTTTCATGATACATATACATATTATGATGCTGTTTCTTTGAGTACTGTACTGTAATACAAAATGATGTTAATATGTAAAATACGTACATACATTGTATATGCTCTATACATAAAATTGTACATAATAAACGGAAATAGATAGACTTTTATCAACCACCATTTAAGCAAAATAGTCTGTATATATAAATATTTTTTTTTATTTTTATTTTTCATATCTACATAAATATACGTATATGTAATCATGTATGAAACATGCTTAAATACAAAACAAAAATATTTTTGAACAAATCATGTATGTTATACTTACATAAATAGTAGATGTAAATTGATGTATCAAAGTAAAAGTTTGTTTGTTCGATAAAGAAAATTACAAAAAAAAAAAAAAAATAAGAACTGAAAAACTAAAACAAAAAATTAAAAATGAAAGCAAAAACTTAAATGAAAATAATTCGATGAATGATTAGTAGTGTTAGTGTATATTTGTTCGTGAACTGTTTAATATGCATATAAGTATGTATGTACATAATGTGTAGTACATACACATAAATATATACTCGAATATTTATACGCGTATTATTCGTATAATAATGTATACAATATACAAAAAAATTATTATAATTATTATTTATTATTTGCGTGTAATCGTATCATGTCCTTTTTGTTTGAAAATTTTCTTTTATTTCAAATGAAAAATTATAAATCAAAAGAAAAATATATATGTACATACATAATCTATAAATAAATTTCTGATAATATTTTTATTGAGAAAGAACAACTATAAGAGATGAAAAATGAAAATTAAAAATTAGAAAATTTAGAAAATCTAAAAAATATCGTAATACTTAGTTAATGTGGTAATCAACAGAGAGAAAGAGGGAGGAAAAAATTATATATGTACTTCCATCTTTTTTCATGCGTTATTAAATTTGTTACGTTTCGATAATTGAATCTAATTGGTTTTAATAAAAAAAAAAAATTATAAAGCTAAGTGATTACCATAAGAAGTACAAGTTATACTCGACTATTAAGATGATTAAACAAACGTTGTTCTACTGTAAAATTTGCATATACTTGTGTATGTGTGTGTCTGTGTGTATACTTAATACTTATGAACTAATGCGTCTATAGTGTATAATATAGGAATGAAAAAAGTTAAAGAAAAATTATAAAAATTGTGAATTATTATTTTTAGTATAGAAGTAGTACATCATATACACATGCATCTGTTCTGTTCATACACATACATGTGCATTTTAATTAAATTTAAATTATTTATAATTTGTATATTAAATAAATTTACAAAACACATGTGTATATGAATAAATTATTGTAATGTTAGGATAGAAATTTAAAAGATAAATACACAAATATATGAGTAATGTAAAATACAATATGTGTGTTCTGTGACGACGACGACGACCATTTAAAATTTAATTGACCTTTTATTGTTGTTGTAGAATTTGAAAATTTCTAATGAATCATACTATCATAATAGATAGTAATATTTCCGTCATCATCATGCCATATGAGTACATACATAACAAAGTACATAAATGTATTTATATTTTTGTTCTAAATGTACGAAAATAAAATTAAACTAAATTTTACATGTTCATATGGTAGATAGCAGATACATACATACTCTTTCGTATGTGATGTTTAAATATTAATGCACATACTAAAATGATATGTAAAATGAAATGTTGCAAAAGTATTTTAAACTATCTGTTTTATGTCTGTGTATATGCAGATCGTTTTATCACTTTTATTGCTTTTATTTAGCATACTCCATATTGTATTATCGACACAATATGCGGAATGTATTATACAGTGTAATCTGAAAATTTATTAAAAAAATAATACGAATTAATATTTTTTTTAAGTATATGAAATCAGATTGAAATAAAAATAAATTATTTTTTTTTTGTACATTATCAGAATCATACTCATGAATTGGTGCACTTTTATTTATCAAACTTCTTGTTTATTGACTTAATCAAGATAAATATATACAAACAAAAAACTTTAAATCCATAGTCCATTATTTGAATTTTTTGTATACATAATTAGGTACTATAAATGTATTCATACAGTACAGGCAATGTAGACATGTAGGTATATCATACAGTAAATCCATCCATATCGAGAATGAATAAATAAAACTTTAGGACTAGTATTTTCATTCTTGAGAAAAAGTTAATTTTCTCTTTTAGTGTATTGTACATGACAAAATACGAAAAGTCAACTAACAACATTTAATAAATACTTCCTCTTCATCCTCTACTCTATCCATGTTCTTCTGCACATCATGTTTACTCGTATTTTCATTGTTGCGAGCGAATATTCTACATGAAAAAACATAGAAAATCAACTAACAACATTTATTACACTTGCTCCTCTTCCACTACTCCTCTATACATGCTCTTCTACACATTATGTTTACTCGTATTTTCATTGTTGCGAACAGGAACATTGTATATGACGAAACAAGAAAAATCAATTATCAACATTTCATACTGCTCCTCTTCCTTTACTCTATACATACTCTTCTAAACATCATGTTTACTCGTATTTTCATTGTTGCGAATATTGTACATGACAAAACACGAGAAATCAACAAACAACATTTCATACTTGCTTCTCTTCCTCTACTCTATACTATTCTTCTACACATCATGTTCAATGTTTACTCCATGTTTATTCGTGATTTCATTGTTGCTAATCTCTTGAGTATTCTATTTAACTTGGTTGCCAATATTGTACATGAAAAAACAAGGAAAATCAACTAACAAAATTCTACACTCTGAAGCATTAGGATCATTAACCATAACAGTATCTATAGAAGTATTCGCTACGAGTAATATTTCGTACATCATGTGTACTTATTTTTGAATTTTCATTTTGAAACTGCGATCGATTCAATCCACCGTTGTACATGCGTGTTTCATAAAATTATTCTGAACTTTTCACATTTATCTGTATTTCGTTCTTAACTTTTAATTTATTTAGAATTAATTTTTTAATATCTTTTTTTTATCGACAATATTCCAAATAAAAATATAAAATAAGATAAGATAAAAAGATAAGATAAAAATATTTACTGTATACGATGTATATGTTACTGACTGTCTACATGTATGTAATATGCAAAGAACAGTAAATTTTATAATTTTATTATTTTATTTTAAATATAACGTATTTTTTATGATAACATTTTTGGTTAACACTGTTATTTTTCTACCTTTATACCTGACTTTGAAATAATAATAATGAAAAAAAAAAAAAAAAAAAATTAGAATCACATATGGTTCTATTATTATGTTGTATTATATCTACAATTGTTATTTGTATTGTCATTATTAGGTCATGCCTGTACATATGAAACTAAAGAATATCTATATCTATACCATAACATGAAGTAGTAGATTATGTATTTATATAAATATTTTAATGTGCAATAAATACAATATGTACTCGTACAGTACATTTGTACATTTGTAGTTTTCTTTTATTTTTTTATTTTTACATGTAAACAATTCACAACTAAGTAATATAATATTTTGTACCTATTACATATATGTATGAGAATTACTTTGATGACGTCGTATACTATTTATTTATTCACAATATATACATATATGTATTTTTATGCAATTTACATACATACAATATTTACTTATATTTTTATGTATTTATCATTATTATTATTAGGATTATTATAATTGACTAACAACGACACAATTTAACACAAAATATCATATATTATGTAGGTAATACAACATCGATTTCATCCATTCAACAACTACCATTTTACATAGTGTAGAGTATATTAGAGATACTCTATTATTAATATTCAATTGATTATATCGTCAATTGAACATTACAGTTAATTAATAATATAAGAATGAAAAATAAAAAACATTTTTTTTTTTTTTTTGTTGAGAATATAATATTTTGTTGTTGATTTTTGTTGGTTTTCTTGTGTTTTTATTTAATTAAAGAACAGTCATCATATATACTTATAATGTTCGTTTATTTTAAATTTATCGTACAAAATATTGAGTAATGTTGTGTCATCATACGTACATTAGTGTATGTATCGTAACCCCTTATCATTAAACAAAAAACAAAAAGAAGAATTAATATCATATAATATGATGTGTACCACCAGTAGTGTAATTGAAGTTAATGAATTTTTAAGAGACATTCGTAATTTGAAAACGTTATGTGTCAGTATTATATATTCATATGAATTTAATGTGTAAATTTTTATTTGAAAAATAATTTTTTATTTTATAAAATTTGTTTTGTTTTTTTTAATTTTTTAAATTATTTTTTTTATTTTCTATATTTTTGTTTTTAGTTGGAACTTTTACAAAGACAAGTTACAGATCTGGCTGATTCACAAAATACTGTCGATGATCGTACGACTAGAACAAAAACAGAATATGCAGTATTACAGGCTCGGTATCATATGCTCGAAGAGCAATACAGAGAGGTAATGTAAATACAAAAAATTTTATTATTCAATTAAATAAAATTGAGAATTAAGAATTTTTTTAAATTGATATGTGTAATTGCATTTTAATCTTGACATTGAATTACAAATGTAAATAAATAAAAATATAAAAAAAAACGATTCGCTGTTTAAATGAGGTTTTAATCAAACGATCGTTTTTTTTTTTTCTATTAATACAATTTTGATAAATTTTTATCAAATAAAGATAAAGAAGACAAACAATTTCAAATTAATAATAAAATTGAATTGATTTGAAGGTGAATTTCAGTTAAATAATTTTCGATGTGCGAATTGTAGTTCAAAAATTTTCAAAGAAGATTCGAATATTGCAAATGTACTCGGGGGTATAGCTAACTCAGTAATCTTTGTTAAAGTTTAAAGTCAATTATACAGAATATTTCTATAGGCATTATCATTCAAAATTATTTACATTCATAAATTAAATAACAAAAAAATTTCAATAAATTATTTAATCTCAGTTTTGGCCTTTTTCGATTCTACAATTTTTAAGTTTTTCAATCTTCCGTTTTTTTTTTCTCTTCATCTCTTCAATGCAGTTCCCAACTTCAACTCTCATTTTTACAACAATACAAAGTTATAAAATAAATGTTATTGATTTTTTTAAGACTGCATGCAATTTAATTAGTAAAATTTATCAAATTTTATTTTATTACAATCATAATGATAAACTACCGATAAAATTATTTAATCAAAATCCATTCGGTATTCATGATATTTTGAATGTAATTTATTTTTGTAGAAAATATATTTGTAATTTTGTAAATTATTTTCTAATTTTTTTGGTGTTTTCTTTTTTTTATTGTTATTATTTTAAAATGTATAATATTAGGCTGAATTACGTGCTGAGGAACGTCTTGCTGAAGAACAGAAACGTCATCGTGAATTATTAGCACGTGTCGAAAGGGAAGCAGCATTACAAAATGAAAATTGCCAAATTAAAATTCGTACTATTGAAATTGAAGCGAATGCATTACGTGATGAAACACAACGTTTACGATTGTTATGTGATAAACAATCAAAGGATTTACATGAAACTGAAGAAAAATTAGAAATAGCTAAACATACAATTACATTATTACAATCGGAAATAAATGAAATTAGAATTAATGAAAAAAAGTGCCAGGATGATAAGCAAGCAGCCGAAGATTTAATGATAGAATTAGGTAAAGAATTAGAAAGATTAAGATCTGAACATGGACCAGCATTACCAACAACATCACCAGAAACATTACGTTTAGAAGAATTACATATGGAATTGGATGAATTAAGGCAAAAGAATAAAAGTATGTGAATTTTTTGAATTATATATATGTACTAAATAATTTTTCATATTTGACAATTCTCATTGAAAACGTATAAATTTTCTTTGTAGGCCTAGAAGAACAAAATGAAGAATTACAAGCAGCAGTATTAACAAGAGGAGTTGAAGAGGGAAGACATTTATTGAATGGAACATTAAATAGTTTAGCACAAGAATTAGAAGAAATGTCACAGGCACAGGTCAGTTTATTGAATTAAATTTTTAAATAAAATTAAAATTTCGGGGTGGGGTGAATGCATTTTTCAGCATATTTTATGATTGTTGCTAAGTGTATACATTTTTCTTAAATGTTTAAAAAACAAAAATTGCTGAGCAATAAAATTTAAAAACATTTGGGTTATCGATTCAATTTAAATGTTTCGGTTAACAGAATTTTATGTTTCTTTTTTTTGTTGTTACCATCAATTACCTATATAAAATTTCCATACTTATACTATTCATGTTTCATTTGAAAAACTAACAACAAATTTATCATTTATTTTGTCATCATTTTTGTTTCATGCTTATGTCGTTTGTGTTATTTGTTTCATTTTTTGTTTTTATATATTATATTACAGGATTCAGTGGATTCAGCTACATTGGCATCATTAAGTCAGGTAAATTGGAAAAGAAAAAATTTGAAGAGATAATAAAATTATAACGAACAACAAATGCAAAAGTTTTGAAATGATTATTATTGATTGACATAATGTGCTTGTTGGAAATTTGAAATTTTAGCTTGAATAAAATAAAAATAAAATGAAGTCGGATTGTGTACAATAAAAATGAAATTAATTAAATAAATTAATAAACAAATTTTTTGAATTAAAGAAAAAAAAAGTATTCTAAACTATTGATTCATTTAAATAATTTTTATTGCACGGAGATTCATTGAATAAGATATATTTCAGTAAAATGAGATTTATTTAATTTGAAAATCTTTCAAAAATCAAAACAACATGAAACGATAAATATTTTAAAGTTTAAAAATCGTTAATAAAAAATATTTATAGACTTACAGGGGGTTTTCAAAATTTTCAAATGGGTTTTATGCAAACAAATTTCTTTTTACAATTCAACTCATAACACGAACTAACTTTTATATCTTAGGCGTGTCTTTCATATTTTTTAACATTTTTTTTTATTAAATAATGTTTATAAACATTTTCAAATTTATTTTATTTCAAACTTTTTATTTTACAGCTTCAACAAGCTTATCAAGATAAGGAAGAAGAGAATCAACGACTCAAACATTATATTGATACAATATTGTTAAATATTGTCGAAAATTATCCACAATTATTGGAAGTTAAAGCAACACCAACACCAATGACAATACCATTAACAACAGAAACATCAGCAACAACGATAACATCAGCAAATAATATTAATACTAATAGCAGTTGCAATAAAATGGATTCGACAATAACATCATCAAGAAAAATATCACAATAATAATGATAGAAACATGTAGAAACTAACAATAATAAGTCGTTGACAAAATAAATTAATTAAATAATTTCTCATTAATAAAATTATTACAACAAATAAATAATTAATAGAATTAAAAATTAATTAAAAGAAATAAGAAAAAAACGAAAAAAAAAAAACATTTATAAAAAATTTTATAAATTATAAATATTGAATTATTTTTAAAAATTCAAATAAAAAAAATTAAATAAAAAATTTAGAACAAAAATATAACAGTAATGGCCTTATTTAATAAATTGAAAAAAAAAAACTACATAAAAATTATGAAAATATGTATTAGATAAGAACTGATAGAGATAAATTTGTTTTTTTTATGATTCGAAATTTTGTGAATAAAATAAGAAAATTTAAAAATTTTTATTAACAAAAGATAGATAATAAATGCTGTATTTTATTCAAAAATTATTGTTGATATTTCAAAACAAAAGTTTTAGATGATTTTTGAAAGAAAACAAAAACAAAAACAAAACATGAATGTGCTTGTATGAAAAATTACTGTCATTTTAAGATGGGCAGTTATCAAAGTTGCAAAGTTGCGGCAAGCTTGTATTTTCACAATGTTCATTCAATTGGCTTACAAATGTAAACGTCAAATGTTACTTTATTCAGCTCATCTGATAGTCAATGTCAGTCAAAATTTTCAAGAGTGGACCTACTAATATACTGTACTGATTGCTTGCAATAAAAAATTAAAAAATAAAAATCTCTGTGTGCCGAATTTAATTTATTAATTACATTTCTTAAAAATGAATGTTAGAATTTTTATCGATTTTATGTTTCTTATAGGATATTCTTTTTTGTTTGTAACTTGTGTAATATTTTTTTTTTTAATTTGTGACCATTTTATTATTGTAACGCACTTATGTCCAATTCCACAGCGAAAGTTTAATCTTGAGCTTAGTTTAACCTAAATGAAAAGGTTCAAAAGATATGACTAAATTCTGTTGTTCAAGCTGAATTAAAACTACTTAGACTCTGCTACTGTGAAAACAAAACATCTCTCGAGCGAAAATTTAAACCTTATCCTGAGAGCCGATTCTCGTTCTGTGAAAATGATAATGAGAACACTTTTCAGTGAGAATTCGAGCTTAAACTTTAATTGTGAAATTGGGTATTATGTGTATAAAAATACAAAACGATTAAAATTCATGTTTTATAGACAAAGAAAAAATTCGAATTGACATTAAAACGAAAATTCAATTTAAAATCAAAATTGATAAAAAGGAAACCATAAATAGAAATATGAAAATTGAAAATATTATTGTTATAATTTAAAGACTTTTTTGTATATATATATATTATATGTATTGTAGTTATTTAAATATAAAATACTAAAAATGAATCTTTTATATTATATGTATATTTTCTGTACTAATCATCAATTTAGTATTTAAATAATTCAAATAATGTGTGTAGCTACATATTTGAAAGATGTAATTATATGGCTCATTTTCTTAAAAAAAAAAAAAAACAAATATTAGAATTGAAATCAAATAATAATTCAAGATATTATAAAAAAAAAGTTTATTATTACAAAATCTTTAATTTTTAGAAAATATTAAAATCGAATTTATTTTAAGATTTATAAGATGAAGAAAAATAATTTTATGTTAGATATACATATACATATTTTTATTTCGTTCAAAAATTGAATAAAAAAACAATAAATTAACAAACTAACAAAGTAAATAATTGTAAAATAAATAAATAAAAAAATTATAATTCAAATTTAATTTATATATAAATATAAAATTACATAAAATATATAAATTACATGTAAGTAGTAGAATCAATTATTATAAAGCCTCTTTTACAATTCAGTCCAGATTACGTACGAGATTAGATAGATTTTGGTACTCATAATTCAGCGTAAATTACCGTCGTTATACAGAAAAATTGTTAATACAGGAAAATTGGAATTGGTACACAAGCTTTCAATATAATTTTCCTATCACCTCAGCGTCAGATTAGAAACACAATTTATGTCGCTTCTACATTCAATGCAATGACTTCTACTTGGACTTTGACTTTTGAGTAGTAAATAGAAGAGTAGGTAGCTGTCATGTCTACTACATTGAATGTAGAAGCGGCTTTAATCTCAACCTCAATCTGGTGTAATCTGCTGAGCTGGCCGGAAAATGGATAGCACTATAGATAGACTTTTTTTTTTGAAGAAGTTGTGAAAGATCTAATGTAGGTGTAGAACGTAATCTTGGCTGAATTGTAAATGAATCTTAATAAATAGTTGATAATTACATAATATTCGTCCATTTAATATTTAAATACAAACATACATACATTCTTAAAAAATTGTTTTTGTTTTTATGAATTAGTATTTTGTAAAAATTTCTTAAAAACTAAATAAAATAACTCAAAAATAAATTCATATACAACATAAAATACACATAAATATTTTATAAAAACGATAATGATAATGATGATGAACCAGATGACACTACTACCTACTACTTGTTAATAATTCCTATAAAAATTCCTATAAAATTATCATTACTATATGCAGGAGATATTACGCAAAAAGGCATCGATTATATTGTGAAATGAAAGGAATAATTTAAAAAAAAAAATAAGTAATAAAATGTAGCTAAAAATATAAAATAGAATAAAATTAATTGAAGTTTTTTAATTGTTCATAATTTAATTTTTGGTTTATTTTCTTGTTCTGTTCTGTGTATCTATCGTTCAGTTAATCAAAATTTGTTAAATAAATGTTAATTTTAAATTTTTTTTATGATAATTAACTTCTACAATGTTGTATATGTGTACAATAATATATGTAATAATTTAAAAGAACAAAACGAAAAATAAGCTATTATAGAAATGTATTTTCTCAAAAGTTAAATAGTTTTTAGAAATAAATTGAATGAAACAAAAAAAAAAAATAAAGAAATAATAATTTATATTATGAAAAATTGTTTATTAATATAATATATATTTTTTTTATAGGGATGTATACAATTATTATTCTTAATTATGTAATTTTCATTAAAAGAAAAATTAATAATAAAGAAAACAAATAAAAATTTATTAATTAAAAAATTGAATTAAAAAAAATATGTAAAAAATTCAAAATGTATTTTATTTGTTTGTGTATTTTTGTAGTTGTTGTTTTTAAGTTAGTTTTCATATTGAAAATTGTTTTAATTTTTTGCATTAAATATCCTGAGACCATTTGATACTTATTTTAAGAATGTCGAATGCTAAGGAAAGTGTATGCATTTGTAAATGGATTCTAAATTGTTGAAGTAACCTTTAATTATTTAAAATAAAATGCATACCATGATGTCCTTGTTTTTTGTTTTACGTTATATAAAATCTTGAAAATTGAATTAAATACTTTAATAAATAAAAAATTCCTTCAATTAGTGATGATCTCTAATATTTGAATATGTAAATTAAATTTTACATTCTCTATATAAAACTAAAACATTGATTAATAAATTTATATATTTCTTATTTATCCTAAATGAATTTCTTTCCATTTCTTATGCGTCAAAAGCATTCTATAAATCGTTTTCGTTCTTTAATGTCTCACTGCGGTCTGAATAAATTTTTTAAAATACGTAATTTCCTATAAATGGTAACGGCTAACGAATCTTATTTTTACTAATTCCATTTCCAGTCTTCAGTCGACAAAATTTAAAAAATGGTTATGATTTAAAACAAAACCAACCTTCCAACCTTCCATGAGCGCCATGAGCGGCATGAGTGCACTCAGATTTTAAAGCATATGTACAGGCAGCAAGAAAAATTTTGTAGATAAAATTTATAAAGATTTTGTGAAAAATTGAAAAATTTATATTTTCATATTTTCATGCATTTTTGTCGTATTAAACCAAATTTTTTAATAAATCTTTTCTTTTTCTACAAGAAGATAAAAATATAAAATTACATAATAGATGGCAGGAGACGATGAAAAATAATGAAAAATTTTAAATATTCAAATAATTAAAATGTAAATATGCAATGTTGAAAATTAAAAATAATTTCATTTCATTTTCATTTGATAATGAAATTCAGTTACAGTAGGAAGGAAGTGTATGAGTTTTCAAAATAATTTTACAGAATAAAAATTTTGAATACATATACTCGTATTTTGTATTCAATTCTTAATAAATTTTTAATAATCCACCTTGATGAATGATGAATGATTGTCTTTCATGATGTTGTGAAACGATCGTGAATAATTACTTCTAGCCCCTTATATTTAGAATGGGAATATATACATTTGATATACATATACATAGAATAGAGGAGCAAGTATTAAATGTTGTTAGTTGATTTTCCGTATTTTGTCATGTTTCATGTACAATATTCGCAACAACGAAAATACGAGTAAACATGATTTGTAGAAGAGTATGGAAAGAGCAGAGGAAAAGCAACAAGTATGAAATGTTGTTAGATGATTTTCCTTGTTTGTTATGTACAATATTCGCATTTTCGACTAAGAGATGAAATCAACTTGTTGAGCAGAGGAGCAAATATTAAATGTTGCTAGTTGTTTTTCGTGTTTGTTGTTTTCGTACAATATTCGCATTCTACTAAAAGAGAAAATCAATTTTTACTTAAGAATGAAAATACGAGTAACACATTATGTGTAGAATACTACTCGTACTCTCGTACTCGTACTATCGTAGCGTAAAGGGGAGGGGCTAGTATTAAATGTTGTTTTCCGTGTTTTACCATGTTTCATGTACAATATTCGCAACAATGAAAACAGAAGTAAACATGATGTGTAGAAGAGTATGTTTAGGTTTAGAGTAGAGGAAGAGCAACAAGTATTGAATGTTGTTAGTTGATTTTCCGTGTTTTTCGTGTACAATGGTACAATATTCATGTTCTGTATACCGAGAGAGAAAATTAAATTTTTTCTCAAGAATGAAAATGTGAGAAGTACACATGACATGATGTGTGATTGTGAAATACTATATGAAACATTATTTTAAAAAAAAAATTATTTTACACTACACCACAAATTTAAGTACTCAAATTCTTTTTTACAATGGGAATAATTTTATATTTTTATTTAGGCAAATGTAATGATAATTTTGATAGATTATAAAAATATGTAATTTACTTTTATTTTCTGCTTCAATTATATTAATTACTGATTTATTATTATTGTATATATTTGAACGTATAATGTTTGATATTGATTTTATCTCATCAATAATTCATTATCAGTTAACCAATTTATATAATCGTATATTATCGTATACATCCTATATACAAATAAACTTACGTACGAAATATGAGTGCATGTAAGTATTACGTATTACCGTATTACTATAGATTGTAATTCATATTTATACATAATTTGATTAATAACGATACAATTATATAGAATTATTTTTATAATTCTAGATAGATAAATGTAAACGTAAGATGGTAGCAAGTTGAGATAGTTAGCCCAGCAGACATAGTCAGTCAATCAGTCAGTAAGAAAAAAATTTCTAAATCACCACATCCACTTGTATTTTGATCAGACACTGCATGATGTCGTTATTGCAAATTTTTAACAAAGTGGTAACAAGATAACTATAGAAATAATAATTTTCTTGTTTACATTTTTGCTTTTTTTTTCAATTATTTTTATTTGTTTTTTGAATTTCAAAATTGCATTATTATCAATAAGTATTTATCGTACTACATAGAGTCTGCGTAATAAGATGATCGGTGATGTATAGTTGGTTATAGTAAAAATAATCTATATATTTATTTAGTTTATTAGTAAATGAACTACTTATAATCAATTATTACTCTATTGCGATGATGCTTCCCAGGATAAGAAGAAAAAAACTTTTATTTTTTTTTCCTTTCAATATTTTCTACAGTTGATCTTTTTTTTTTCATTTTGTGAAAAAATATAAATCATAACAAATTTCAAAACAAAAAAAAAATTATGTTACATACATAAATAGGTAAGTGATTCAATTAAAGAGATTATCACTACAACAGTGAGTATGAGTATATAGGATAGGCGATCTGACGATGTCTAAGTAAACGTTTACTTGTAAATTTAATATAGAAAGAAAAATAATATGAAAACAAAATGATCTTGCTACTGGTATATAGCATTTTAGTATAACAACCTGGTATAGCCAAGTGGTGGTAAGCATTATAATTATATGTATTTTTTTTTCTTTGTTAGCCTCTAGCTTCTATAGCCTATATGTTTAACTAACGTTCCTTACAAAACAAAAACGACTTTAATTTTTTTTTGTACTGATCTATATATGTAATGTATATACGAGTATTGACGTATGGGTATGCAATCAAAACAGATCAAATTACCATCATAGCCACAGCCAGCATTTATAATCGCTTAATTAATATGAGAACTGATGTGATATTTTTATCAATTAATTGATTTGTGGTGGATAATATGATCACCTATCGTGTTTTATAATAAACTACACTAAAATTACTTTATTATTGATTATATAATTTTACTACTGGATAATCTAAAAGTAGAAGATGTATATTTCATGTTGTTTTCATTGTTGCTTTTGTTACTTTTATTATTGATCTGAAATTGTTTACAAGATTTCGTTAACGTTTAAGATTTATTTTCATATTTTTTTTTTTTGCTGATGGTTTGATTTATATTTATTTTTTGTTGTAGATTTTTGTTAATTTTGTTGAAAGTAAATTAGTTCAAAATAACATTTGGAAATATATATATATATTTTTTTTTTTTTTTGCTGCTGGGCTACTGTAGAAAATCAACGATGTATGTACATACCATACCCGCATTCGATGAATTCGATGAGAGAATAAATGAAATACACGAAAAAAATCAGTAACCAGTTAAAATCATTAAATGGTTACTGATTTTGATACTTTATTTGGATACTGTTTTAGGTTTTTTTTCGGATTTTAATTTCTGTTTTGTAATTAAAAAAATATTTAAACTTTTTTTTGGATTGGAAAAAAGTAAATATTAAAAATTTGATCGTATATTTTTTTATAAGGAGTTTTGAATTCAATTTGACAAAAAAATTGTGCCTAAGTCTAGTAGTTATACAAATTTGAATTATCTATATAATCTATGATGATAATCAAATGCGAATGATTGTAAAGGTTTGGTTTTTTTTAGTTTTTGTTTGTTTTGGGATATTATAATTAAGTCTGTCACCGGAAATTCACATAACACTTTTTGGTAGCCGTAGCGTCAAATATCCGATGCCTTGTAATTAAGAAAGGAAATGTGTATCAATAATAATAATCAATATTACTAAATATCTAAAATCATAGATTATCTGTGCTTAAATGAAGATGATATTTTATGGTTACTTTTTTCTTAAATTATAACGAATAATAATTAAATAGATAAGAGATAAAAAATAGAAATTAAAAAACAAACACTATAATTAGATCAGACTCTGTTTCAAGCAGCTTTATATGAGTCCAACATTATGTATGACAAAACAATAATGGCATAGGTCCTACTAAAAGGGGGGTTGGGTAATGCAGTGCTAAGTGCAATTGGTCTACTAATCTCGATGTTGTAGATTCGATTTCCGTCCAAGGCAGAAGTAAGAAAAATAATTTACAATTTTTCGTTTCCTATTTCTAACTTTCATTACTCCCAAGCCCAAGTTCATTTGGCTTTGAATTAGTAGCAGTTTGGTGGGAGAAAGAGTTTAAAAATGCTGATTCGAGCCTACTCGCTGACGACAAGTAACTCATCCTAAAAAAGATCAGTCTAAAACTGAAAGACCAATGTAGAAGACAAACTTTTCACACCTTACAAACTTTTCATCCTTTGTCGCATAGAATTGTTTTTGTATTGCCCAATGTAAGTTTCACAGAAACTTTAATCAAACTATTTCTTCTTTTTACTTTTACCCATTACCGTCTGAAAAGTTGAAAGTTAACCAATTTCTATCCATTGTCGACTTCATACGCTTTTAATGCGTCATCATTGGAATTTATTACATATATTTTAATATATTTCAACTTTCATGATTCACATTCCTCAACGGATGTAAGGCATGGAAAGCGTGAAAGGCGTACCTGGGCTTTATTCTCTTCCGACAACTCATAGTGATTCGCAATATACGTCAAACTATAGATGCACACATATGAGTAATAATGAGCCTAGAAATCACTTCATTGAAAGCTCTGGCTCACTTAGAGCTGTAGTGCTATGGAAGAAGAAGATGATAACAATTAATCAGATCTAATTGATCGTGCATTAAGATTCTATCGAATAAAATTTACAATCAATAAGTATTTATTGTTGTCTAGATACATGGTTGCATTGTATACTCCATACAAAAATGAAACATTTCATAAAAGAGAAACATATGGGGCAATGGGATATTATAATAATATGTATGAGGATATGTAACGGAAAGAATTCCCACACTTAATATTCGATCTAGAAAAAAAAAAATATCTCTCCACCAAAAAAATTAAAAAATAAAAATTTCTATGCACAGTGTCTCTATATTGTGCATTATA
This sequence comes from Villa cingulata, assembly GCA_951394055.1. Classification (NCBI taxonomy): domain Eukaryota; kingdom Metazoa; phylum Arthropoda; class Insecta; order Diptera; family Bombyliidae; genus Villa; species Villa cingulata. Next base: position 10,639,316 of record OX596020.1, on the reverse strand, counting down.
CTATACACCAGAAAGCAGGTGTTCTCTTGATCTGATATATATTTTCTTTTCTTATTCTCTATTGTAGACACCACTCGTATAATCGTGATGGAATAAAAAACAGCTCTTTACTTGTCTATGGTTTATTAACAAAAGAGGCCAGATCACCCGAAATCATATTACTTATTACCTATTACATATTGGAGTACTTATTTACTACAAAGTTTACAATAATTATATAAAACCTACTTTCCACAAATTCTACAGTCGGCCAGTCCTGACATATAATCGTCCTCGATTATCCTATTTCCTATGTACATAGATATTATATTTTAAATCATATTCTTAATCGTCTGTATATATATATATATTTTATTTTTTTCTTTGTTTCTTAAAATATTTAGCAAGATAATCATACAAATCGTATATTATATTTTAGTCATAATACATATATTAATTTAACTGCTCCTTAAAAAATAAAATAAAATCATTTTCAAACTAAACCAAATATCATACTACAAATGATATACATATTATATCAAAATTATCATATTCTAAAGCATTTCCTAAATGCTCCTTTATTATTATTTCGTTTTTAAAAGTTATATTTCCCATTATAACATAATCTTACATAAAGATTTTACAAATAAAGTTATTTATATATATCACCTTAGGTGTACGTATACACATATACATTATATTTGATTAAGTTAGTTGCCATTTTTCTTGTAACCAATCGATTAATTTCGCGCGTACATCAGTTTATAACTTTATATGGTTTCATATTCGTTGCTGACCAAATACCTTCGTACGGAACTCGTGAAATTTGAATATTTTCAATATCTTTAATTACGTACCGATCATTATCTAAAACTTTTACAACCTCATAAGGGCCTTTAAATTTAGGTAGGAATTTTTTATTCGTGCCTGGAGTAGTGTCTACTCTTTTCAATACCACGTAGTCGCCTAATTTATATTTATTAGGTGGTTTATGTGTTTGATCATATTTCTTCTTATTATATAGTTGGTTTTGTTCTATATTGTTACTTGCATCCTTTCGTATATCTTGTAAATTTCTTCCCGATTCGCGTTTGTCTTGTACATATTCATAAATTTTGTCGCATATTTTACCTTTTTGATTTACTCCGAAGAGAAGCATACTTGGGGTATAACCGGTGCTACGATTAATTGTGTTATTTAGACCATATTCCACCTTAATTAAGAACTTATGCCAATTACTTGTACTGTCAGATTCTAATTGCTTAGCTAACATTGGTTTAATAATGCGGTTTACTCTCTCCGCTTGACCATTCGCATTTGGAGTCATCGTGGCTACCTTAATGTGCCGAATATTATTTTCTTTCATGAAATTTGCAAACTCTTCCGAGGTGAAACAACTTCCTCTATCGCTTACAATTGTATTTACCCTACTGTAAAAGGAAAAATAAGTTTCGAGACATTTTATAACCTCTTGGGTCGTAGTACTCTTAACTGAAAAAAGTTTAGTGTACTTTGTGAAACCATCTATTATCACCAGTATATGCTTTTTACCCCCTGAATTTGGCAATGGACCGAAATGGTCTATGTGCAATACTTCAAAAGGTAGGTTGCCCTTAGGAACGTTGTGTAGCGTTCCTTCTTGTTTTCCTGATACTGGTGAAAAATACAAACATTTCAGGCATTTAGATATATATGTAGTAACTTTCTGTTTCATTTTAGGGAACCAATAGGCTCTACGTAAATACTCATAACATTTATCGGTGCCTAAATGACCTAAATTGTCATGATGACATTGAATGACTCGTTCTTCCATATTTTCTGGTACATAAAATAATAGGTCGTTATTACTTTTCCTATACACCATTCCATTGAAAAGAGTATAATTAGGGTTATCTTTTTCCTCTAATTCTTCAGCAATTGTTTTAATTACCGAATCTTTACGTTGCGCAGAAGCAAGTGCTAAATCAAAAGATTCATCAGATATAGTCAAAATACAGGAATAACGACTAAGTGCGTCTACGTGAGTCATTCTGTTCGAAGTACGATGTTCAATTTTGTAATTATAGTTTTCCAATTCCAATGCCCATCGTGCAATTCTTGGATTAAGAAATTTTTTCTTTAAAGTTAACTGCAGAGCTTGGCAGTCAGTCACTATTTTAAATTCAATGCCTAGTAAGTATATATGAAATCTTTTCAACGCGTATATTATAGATAATGTCTCTAACTCGAAGCTATGATATCTAGATTCAGTCTCGGTGCACCTTCTTGAAAAATAAAACACCGGATGGAATTTGCCGTCTTTCTGTTTCTGAACCAGAATTGCACCAAATCCATAACTACTGGCATCGCAGTGCAATTCTGTTTCAACTGTTGGATTGTATATCGACAAAAGCGGCGCTTCCACTAGTTTCGATTTTAAAAAAGTAAACGCATTCATTTCTTTTTCACCAAAAATAAAATTGGCATCCTTTTTTAACAAAGCATATAGGGGTTGGGCATGCAGTGCAAAGTTTCTTATAAACTTACGAAAGTATGAACACAAACCAATGAATGCCTGTACTTCCTTGACATTTTTTGGAATTAGAAAATTCTGAATGCTTTTTATATTTTCTTGATTTGGCCTAATACCCTCTGAATCTACTATATACCCGAGGTAATTAATTTTCTCATGCAGGAATTTACATTTGTTATAGTTTAATTCGAGTTTATGATTACATAAAGTTTCAACAATTTGTTTTAAAATTTCCATGTGCTCTTCTATTGACTCGGTGGCTATCAAAAAGTCGTCTATAAAAACTAGCACATGTCCCGAATCTATAAATTTTTTGAAAATTTTCGTAATAAATCTCATAAACTTAGAAGGAGAGGTTTTTAGCCCAAATGGCATTCTTAGGTACTCGTATTGCCCGATCGGTGTAACAAAGGATGTATACTTCACCGAATCTGGTGCAACTTTTACGTGGTGAAATCCGTTACGCAAATCTAAAGTCGTAAAGTATTTTTTCCCGCGCAATCTATCTAACAAATCTTCAATAAATGGTATAGGAAAATTATCAGGTAAGATTAATTTATTTAATTCCCTATAGTCTACGCACAGCCTAAGATCACCTGTTTTCTTTTTTACTAAAACTATAGGCGATGCGTATGGAGAACTACTTTCTTGTATAATCTTTCTATTCATCAAATCTTCAATAATTTTTTTCAATTCAACGACCTGCATATAAGGTAAGCGTCTAGGCGTCGTTTTCACAATTTCGTTCTTAATTAACTTTATTTCCATAGAAAAATCATTTATATCATTATAATTATCAATATTTCCGACCGAATTACACCAAGTTTGCTTCACGATTTCGTAAATTCTATTTTGAATGTTAAATTTTAAATTTTTATTTATGTCTAAGATTATTTCTTCCGCGTCATTAACAATATTTATATTAAAAATATCTTCACATAAAATTTTTGAGTTTTCACACATACCACTCTTGAAACTGATGTCTGCATCCATATATGTATTCATATTTTCCATCGTATTGCTTTCTTGGCAACTAACTTGATCATCACAATAATTCTTACATAACATCATTTTGTTGTCTTTAATGAAATTTCTCCCTAAAATAATAGAATAATTCATTGAATTATTTTCTACAACAAACAATTTCATATTTAAATTATCATTATTAAATTTAATCACACAAAATACCTGGCCGACGATATTCAATCTACTATTATTGATACCTTGAAAATTGTATTTATTACAATCAATATTATTTATCAGTGCTGCAGGTACATACTGCTTCTGAATAAAACTAATCGGACTGCCTGAATCAATTAGAGTCATTAGTTTTGTTGAATATACTACTTCATCAGCTGATGTCGATTCACTATTGTAGAATTCGTAATTGATTTTCTGCATAAATTCGTTGATGAATTTAATTGATGTTGTATGTTCATCAGTAGTATTAAATGTTTGTACCCCTGTATCATTTTCATTTAAATTCATGATTTTGTTCGGACATTCTGCAACCATATGATCTTTAGAATTACAGTTAAAACAACTACCCTTTATATGACGAGGTTTAGTACATTTCATCGCCACGTGACCGTAAGCATTGCAATTGAAACATTTCAAATTTTTTACAGACGAATTATTGTAACCTTGAACTTGATTATCATTATTGGTTTTGTATTTGTGATTTTGAATACCTTTTGTTGAATGTGAATTATGATAAGCATGTGGTGCTGGTGACGTAAAATTTTTCTGATTTGTTTTCATTGTTTCATATTTTTTCAGTACTAATTTTAAGTCATTAAGAGTATTTGCTTGATATAATATTACTTTGTTAGATTCTTTATCAGGTATACCGGCTATGACGTATTGAACTATATCTCTTTCATGTATATTACCAAAAAAAGAGATTTCTTGCATAGCCAATACATACTGATGTAATGTTTCGTCGTTTCTTTTTTTTCGAGTTCGTAATTTTTGATGTATATCAGCACTAGAAATTTTATTTTCAAACTCTTTTAATAATTTTAATTTCAAATCAGACCATGTGGTAACGTGATTTGTTCTTAAGAACAATTTTGCAGTGCCGGACATGAGTCTTTTGGCATAAACTAGTTTCATTTTTTCGTTCCATCCCAATACAATGGAATTTTCTTCGAAATCACTAACCCATCTTTCAATGGATAAATTATCGTCACCAGTAAAATTAGGCATAGAATTTTCAACGTCTTTGAAATCAAAATGTTGACCTTGATTACCCGTATATTCATCACACAATAATGATAATTGTTTTTTTAATTTTAAAATTTCTTGTTTTTTCCGCAATATTTCCCGTAAATTATTTAATTCTGCATCTAAATTATTTAAATTATTTCCATTATTACCTTCTACGTCATCTATTGTTCCGTTAACACCGTCAGCTTGATCTCCACTTTGTCCTTCAGAGTCATTCTCAATGTCACCTTCTTCGTCCTCTGATACGTGATTTTCATTATCGTTTTCCATAATTTGATGTTTAATATTTTCTAGATCTAGTTTTCCCCAGGCTTCACGCAATTTTAAAATAAGATTTATTTTATTTCCCGTACTTGAAATATTCAACTTTCTTAATTTAATTTTTAATTGAGTCACATTAGCTTTCACTAAAAAATTTTCAATTACTTTATTTTTTTCCACCTCCATTTTAATCGAACTCTACATTTTCTTATAAAAAAAATTTTACTATATACGGTACTATATCCCACTTCTGATATTGTAGACACCACTCGTATAATCGTGATGGAATAAAAAACAGCTCTTTACTTGTCTATGGTTTATTAACAAAAGAGGCCAGATCACCCGAAATCATATTACTTATTACCTATTACATATTGGAGTACTTATTTACTACAAAGTTTACAATAATTATATAAAACCTACTTTCCACAAATTCTACACTATCTAGTTAGTAAGTGTATTATATATGTTGGATATCACTACATACATTTTTATGAATTTTTCATTTGGTACCTTCCGGAACCCTAAAAATACAGTATGCAAGAAAATTTTGATACACAAAAAAAAATCTTTTGTAAACTGTTAATGTGTATTATGATATATGCACACACATACAAAATATATATATTTAAGGATAGATGAGGATCAAGTAGAGGACTGCACTTCGTGCATGCGCATATCACGAGACTTTATACATACCGTGGGAATATTTAAAATTTCGAATAAAGATCATTGACGATCAATGATGAGGTCGATCTTGAGGGTTAGGTTTTTTCGTTTCTTTTTTCCTTTTTTATTTCACTGTTATTTTACTTTAAACATTTATACACTTTTTCATGTATATACATATTTAGTAATATTTTGAAAGAGAAATTTGATCGTATTTTGAATGAGGGGTGAATAATTTTTTTTTCTACTATTCGAAAATTTGAAGGGAAAAAAGAAAATAAGTAAAAGAATTATCATCTACTTAGGGTAAGTTTTTATAAATAAAAAAATGTACCATGTATGCACCTGAACATCATTGTATGTACAACTATGCGTTCAGGTTATTAGATTTTTTTTTTCTTCTGCTATCGTAATTGTCCAGATATGCTTTTCAACTTGTTCATATTGAAATTTGTGTATATTGTAGGCATGGGAAAATAATTTCTTCAAAAAATATCCACATCCAAATAACATAGATTTTTTTATTTGTTATTATGTTAATCCTTGTAGGGGAGCGGATTTTTATTCGACATCAAATATGGACAAAAAACAAAAAAAATAAAAAAAAAATCTGAAAAAAAAGTGAGCAGTACACGTGTAAAATGAAAAAAAATTTCAAAGAAAAAATTTTCTTTTCGTACGTAAAAATTTTCGTATTTTTTGATCTTCATATTCTTATACCATCTTATAATTTTCAAGCGAAAAATGTGAAAAACAAAATAGTCCTAAATAATTCATTAATACGACGAGATAATGAAAATTAAATTATAACGAAAAAATTTATTATATATGTATATAATAAAAGAAAATCCGATTATGGGAGAGGAAAATAAGTAAAAAATGAATGATGAATGTTTCTGATACATTATTAAATGAACATCAGAACACCTCGAATAAAACTGTTAATAATAATGATATTTAAAACACAAGAAAAAAAAAACAAAACAAAACTAAAAATATTACAAATGATGTAAGTAAAAACCGTAAAACATTCACTTTATTCTCATCGAAAATTCAAATAAAAATGTTTCGATTATTATTTAAACAAATAAATCTCAATAAAATGTTTTTTGTTTTTCTTTATTTGTTTTGAAAAATATATATATGTACATAAATAATAAGTATATACAAGAAAATCTGCATATTCCAAAAAAAAAGGAGAGCAACAAAGAAAATACATATATTTTTCGTATTGCGTGCAAATTTATCATTTTATACAGTTCATTAATTTCAATCAAAGATTCATTTAAAAACTTTTATTTATTTTTATTTTATTTAATTTATTTATTTTTTTTTTTAATTTTATATCTCATAAAATGAAAGCAAAAAATGAAATTCTTTACTCCATACACCGTTTAGTTATACATACATTCATTTTTGAAATTTATTTTGTTTTTTTTGTTTTTTTTTTTGTTTTTTTTTTTCGGTGGATTTTAATAATTATTTCAATATAAAATTTTAAAATTTACGCGGTTGACTTGACGGATTATTTATTTGGCCGCAAAAGCATTTTTATATCATTAAAATTCAATCTCATAAATTTTATGAGCACTTTATTAAGAAAAAAGGAAAAATATACGATGGATGAGAATGAAAAGAAGGTGGCGGCATTTTATTTTATTTTTTTTCTGAAAGCAGTCAAATTTATTTTTTATTTTCTTATTTATAGGCAAAAAAGAAACAAATTATTGAAAATAAATAATTACTTACTCGTAGATGCACATATTTACATACTATACGTAAGTAAGTATAAGTGGAGGTACTGATGTGTGCTTTTCAGTAGTTTGTTTTTTTTTGTTTTAGGATTATCGCACTTTACAATCAACAGGAGATCATCCTCGAAACGGATGCTTCAAAAAAAAAAAAAAATATAAATAATTAAAATAAAAGCAAATAATAAATGTTAAGTATGCAGATAAATGAAATGATATAAGAGGTCAGTTATATTTTGTAAATTAATTTTCCTTAAAAGGAGGCAAAGTATTTTTTAATCGTAATGCATTTTATTAATTTTTTTTTTTTTTGGAATCATTAAATTTTGTTTTATTATTATTGCTTGTTGTTTATCATATCTTTGGTGTAACATTTAAATGTATTACATTTTTATATGATGTATTGTGTGTGTGTGTGTGTATGCAATGTACTCTTACTGGATACGTAAGTAAGTGTGTATAGGTATTAAAACAGTGAATAATAAAATAATTTTTTAATTACAAATGTTCCTATAAAATAACATTAAAAAGTACCTAAACATTGTTATATTACACTCACATTTTCAAGACTCTTTTACATTCTGAGAATTTTTTAAGAGTATTGATTTTATTTTTTCGTCATATTTTTTTCCTCTTTATTTTTATGAAAATATCGGGTGGGCCAAGCTAACTTGGGGACTGATTAATTTTTTTATAATTTTGTAACTTTTGCGTTTTTAATTTTTTTGTTATTTCTAGTTTTTTTGTAGAATATAAAGATTTTCATGAAATTTTAACGTGGTTTCACACACAAAGTGCAAAAACGATTTCCCGATGATCTATTGTTGCAATGCAACAGACAATGTGACAGACCAGACAAATATTTCACGTCCAGCAGTATAGAATAACTTTGGCCAAATATCACAAAGCTGGTAGCCAAGGATGATAAAGCTCTATATTATTTGCTGACGTACAGTTGGGGCTACAGCACACACAGCGAGGACAACTATTGAAATTCTTCGAGAGCTTTTTGGTAAATGAATTAAGTATTTAAAAAAAGTACAGATTTCTCTTGGTTTCCTCGTTCATCAGATTTAATGGCGTCTGATTTCTTTGTACAGGGCTCTTTGAAGGAATAAATTAACAAAAATAAACCAACAAAGATTTAAGAGATTAAAGAAAATATTCGTGTAGGAATTGCAAATTTTTGGAGTAAGAAGCGTTGCGTGCTGTAATGAAAATCGCCTTGAATAGAGACATTTTTTCAGTAAGAAAGTGGAGGTTATTTCAGTTATTTCTATTTTTTTAAACCTGGCAACTTTTATAAAAAATTAAAATTACAAAAGTTATAAGCATTTTACATCAGCCAATCGAAGCTTGTCCACCCTGTAAAAATATTATAAATATTTCTTTTATGACGTTAAATCATTCAAATAATTTAAATACAACATATTTGTGTATAAAATGATACAAGTAAGTAGTTGATAAATTTTAATTTAATGAAAGTCATGTATTTTGAGTACAAAAATGAAAAAAAAAAAATACCAAATATAAAATAGCAGAATTTGAAAGAAACAATAAAAGGATATTATGTGTATGCAATTAAAAAAGCCGAAAAAGATTTTATAAATGCATTAATAAATTTCTTGTCCAAAATGCATGTCCAACAAAATTGGACAATTTATCAAATTTTTGATTTTATTTCCCCAGAATGTTTTGATAAATTTTATGAATTAATGAATTTGGATTATAAATTAGACTTAAACTATTTACATTGGAACAAATGGCAATTGTCTCATTACGAAAATGTGATTGAAATTGAATAACTGATGAGGTTCTATTTCATTAGACCTGGACTGTACATATGTAATAAGATGTTTAAGTAATTGTTTACTTGGATCATAGCCTATACGTAATACTGATAATACCAATTTTTTTTCAATTAGAAAATTACATACAATTTTATTTTATATTCGCGTACATTCCACGTATATGTGCTCGTATATACAATTGACTAAACGGACTCTATAAATAGTGTAATAACAAAATAATAAGTATAAATTAGAAACATTAAATAAATGTGTATAATTTTAAATGATTTTATTTTTTGATCAATTAAAAATTTTATTCATTTATGTTTTTTTTTTTGTTAATTTTCTTTGATGGAATGTTTTAATTTTAATTTTTTTTTTTATTTATTTATTTAAATTTATTTGATTTTTTATTCAGATTTTTATAAAGTTTTATCTCAATTTTTCATTATTAAATATATAAATCGAACAAATAAAACCAAAATAAATTGATAAGCGCAATAGATATCGATTGTAATAGTGTGTTTATTGGTTAAATAGTCATGGTAGTCGTGAAAATACGCTACGCTGTATATTTATACACTATTATGATGACATTACATGTACATACTCGTATAATATTTGATTTAGTGAATATCGTAAAAATTTTGTTTTATGAACAAATTTTGCATTTCTAATTTATGTTATAAGTTGAACTAATGATGGGTAATTAAGAGATTCATTTATATAAATTGTTTCAGAAAAAAAAGAGTATATATATCTACATCTAATACTATTTCATAAATCTGAATTATTATAAATTAACGCTGCTAATTTAATGTGAATTTTTGTTGAACAAAACTAAAATAAAATAAATTCTCTGATAATTGTCATTGTTGTTGCTGTTTAAATGTTAATTTTATATAATAAAGATACTAAATATTCAAGGAATTATTTTATACTAATATACATACATTTAATTGTTGAATTTAATTATTATTGTTTAGATATTGTAATTATTGTGATACTATGTAGTAGTAGTAGGTATTTCGAAATTGAATTTTATTGATTTAAAAGATCAAAGATATATGTAGGTCTATTTTATGTATCATTATTATCATGTATTAGATGATTATCGAAAGGTTTTATTAAATAAAATTTTCCGGATTTAGAAACTATGTACATATAAGAAAAAAAATCCAATGTATACAAAGAAATCAATTTTATATATCCAATGTTCGACACAATAAATTTTTGAAAGTAACTAAACGCATTACTAAAGGTATGCATAGAAATAGAAAGTTAAAAATTACCACAGAAAAAAAAAGAACAATTTTGTTATATACTGTGAAACGTATAAAACTTTTCAAAATCTATTAAAGTGAAAGAGAACAAAATTAATTTAAGAGCAGTCAGTCGTCACTATGTGAATGCGAAAATTAATAAAAACAAACAAAAAAAAAAAGAAGAAAATAAACAAATTAGTTTTCAGTTTTTTTTTGAGTTTTATTTTCCCCAGGGAAAAGTAAAATAAATTTTTTTATTTATAATTGTTTAAAAATTAAAGCTTTTCTCCTATCACAGTCAGTTAATTGTTAATTAAAAAAAAATATTACATTATTGCACTACTAAATTTTGCCCGGATCTATATAATATTCATGTACATATTTTTATGTGTAATTTCTGTTGAATCCTTTTCATATGATTTATGCTTAAAGCAAAAGTACGAGTAAATAATATCACATGATTCATAATATCACAGCTGAATTGATTCCAATGAAATTGCACTGATACATTGCGTGTTTGTTTGAAATTTCCTAAAAACAGAAATTAGAAACAAAAATTAAAATGAATTATAAAACTTTAGAAAATCATAAAACAAAATAAAAAAAAACTTTAAATAAATTTTTAAAAATTTTATACTAACCATATAGTAGTTAAATCAAGTAGTATCAATATTTAATTGCTCCTTTAAGCTCAAAGTTCTAAAACATTTTCTACTTTAATTCTAGAGCAAACAATTTTACAATTTTATTACTCATATAATAATGATACTTTTAGAGAATGTATTTTTCCGTTGACAAATCAAAAGTTAAAATTATAACTGACTTCTGAACTGAAAATCGAAAAAATTTCCTTTTTATATAAACACGATATTCTATATTTCCTTTTAAACATAAAAAAAATAAAAAAATGGTGGAATCCCTTCATTTGTAATGAAACATTCGACCAATGAAAATTAAGGATATTGGGCAGATGTTCATTATCATAGTTGAATCATTTGTTTGGTTGAATTGTTAAATGTTCAAGAACCCCAAAATATAAAATACATTTCGGAGGGGTGTGATTTTTTTGGATGATATTTTTGAAAATTTTGATTGGTAGCATATCAGATTATTGTGCACAGTTAGTCCTTTTTATATAACCTAAGTATATGTGTATTTATTTTTAATTTAAAATCTTTGATCGTGGGAAAATTATTCGTGTGTCATACACGCTTTTCATATATTTTTTATTTTCATTTTTATTTGTCTTATATCTTTTTAGTATACTGGTATATTGAAGATATTAAAAGGCGAAACGGTACAATTAAGCCTTTTATAAATGTGTACAAAGATCAACAAAACTTCAAAAAGTGTGTTTGTTACATGCGAATAACACACTTCTTAAAGAGTTTTTTTTTAAAAAAAAAAGGATCAGCAAAAAAAATTACTGCAAAATAATGCAATTTTTTTTTGCATTTTATTTTATTTGAGATTATCCGACTATACACTACGTCTTATATAGTACATGATTTTTTAAATATTTCTTTAGATTGTGTCCGTCTCTTTGAGCTTAAACAAAAGAATTTTGCTCGTCAAAAAACATTATACTTAAATTTTCTTCATTGTTTTTATATTGCACTCTATATATTCTGTGTATGTGATGAGATGATACGAGAACGTATAGACGACACAGGTATACTCGATGTTATGGTATATAACAAAAAAAAATTATTACAAAAATGCCGATAATCTGAAAACATTAAAATCCATTACAATGATTGTAGTGTTCTGATTCGAAATCGATTGACAAATGTCGCGTAAAATTCTTTTGCACTAATTAAATCACTACACAGTCCATCTTTAATACCATTGGGAACATGACCACCATTCAGCCTACCCTACTACAGCCTATAGTAGATAATAATATGCCTATGTAACTCTCCTAGACTATTATAGGTAATAGAAATACTAAAGTTGTGTAAGCGAATTTTTTGCTTTTTTATTGCAACTTTCATTAACCGAAAATACCGACTTTTATAGTAATAATTGTTTTATTTCATTTTTTATTTTGTTTGTTTGTTTATTTTCTGTTAATATTTTAGTAACTAATGTTATTTTGATGATTACATTTTTTCTATGTTCTGTTCTACTCATTTCATTGATTTCCTTTTTATTTTTATTTTTTTCTGGGCTTACGGAATTTGATTTATTTTTTATTGGTAGTCTATACATGTCGTCTTAAAGTCGTTCATTATTCTTTTTTATCAACAATTTTCTCTATAGATGTGTACACCACACGTAATAAGAAAATTGTGTGTATATAAAGAGAAGAAGAAGAAGAAGAACAAAATACTTGAAGAAAATAATAAAAAAAAATAAATAAATGATGTGAGAGATTTGACCAAAGGTCAAAACGATTAGAGTTTTACTATTTAGAAAACAATGAAACATTGTATTTTAGCCGTGTGCCATTATCTTTTTGATATAGACCGACATATTTATTTATTATTGTTTTTATTTATTTTTCTATATAAATACATTATACATTTCCAAATAAGGATTATCAACAAACTATATTTTTATTGGTTACACTTGTATAGATAGGCATACATAATCATGTGTACATATAGATAAAAAGCACATAATAAATGAGAGAAGAATGAATTTTATCTGTATATAAAAGGAATAAAAACTTCAAGTTTTGTTTTACCAAAAAAAAAAAGTAATAAAAGAAATAATCGCGTATTGCATTTTTGGACCGCATATATATACGAATCCCTTGAAGTTAGAACAAATTACAAATCATAGCAAATAAATACAAAAAAAAAAAGTTCAAATTAGACAATTATTTAGATACTACCTGCGCATATTACATATTTGAATGTTGCGAAACGAAAAATCAAAAACAAACAAAAAAAAAAAACGACTAAAGAACAAACAAAATACTTAAAGTTTGTATGTATATGTATAATAAATAGGAGGAATGAGAATTTCAAAAATTTTCTTTAAGCTATGATTCTTAGGAATTTCGTTATATTATATATTTTATTTTTTTATTTTCATTGTTTATTTTGCTTTACAGAAAAAAAAATTTTGTATATGTAATTGATATTTCTCTATTCTCTCTATTACCATTACACACATTGCGAATACTACGTTGAATACACACGCGGCAGATACGATATGCTACATATATGCAAGCAGTGTGCAGTGATTTAGTTACATTAAGGTTTTTAATATTATTTTTGTTTGTATTGTTTTTGAAAAGGATTGAACCTCTATCTATACAGTTGCAAATAGTACCATATATGCATTGTAGTAGTACATAGTACTTTTAATAGTTAGTACTTTGGTAGTTATCGGCATCGTAATATTCAAGCAAACATATTCAAGAGTGCGTATATACATATAATATGTAATTGAATGTAATGATGTATTTTTGTGCGGTTAATCTAGTTCTGTATAATTATATAACGCTCTAAAAAGTATCATCATTATCGGCTTCATTGAGTACGTAATTTTTAATGTTGTATACGTATAAAAAAACTATCTCTTAAGGTATCTCTTTGAAGATTTTTGCACTTGCACTTCTGAGTTTTTTTCATTCATTTTATTATTATTTTTTTTTTTGAATGGCACTGATGGCAGAAAAAAAAATCTTAATGCTAAATTAAAAATGTTAAAGGTACATATAGTATACGTAGCACAGAAAAGAAAAAAAAATGAATGAATGAATCTGAAGCTATGTGTATTATGAAAAGGTAATCGCACCTCACAACGAATAATTGTATATGTAGCTAAGTATAGTGTGATATATTCGCATATAAAGCAAGTGCACTTTAAATCTTCCTTTATGGTATAATTGTTGCTGAGAATCATATGTAAGATATTAAAAGAAGATTGAAAATGAATTTTTCATTTTTATTTGAAACTAATCTGCGTGTATACGCATCGTAAAATGTGTAAGGTACTTAGTACTTCATTTTTTTTTTTTTCATTTCCTTTTTGACGCATTTACGTGGAATGTTTATGATCGGATGTATAGACACTTTGCTTGTAATCTAAACTTGAAAGACATTTTGTGGTTGATGTGATGTTGATTATTATTATTATATTTATATATATTTTTTTAAAATATTTTAATGGAATGTTAAAGATAATAATACGAAATATATGTTTAAGGTAATCTAACACCTCTAATAAGGTTGAAATTCTTAAGAAAATATTATATAAAATGTATTAATTTAATGTTTTTTTTATTCGATTAGAACTAAAATATCAAAGCGAATAATGAATGTTTTACAACACTTAAATGTGTAAAAAAAAACCAACAAACATTTGAAGATTAGATAATATGAGAGAGACGAACTATATGTAATTACCATAACATAGTTTGTTACCAGCTTTATAAGAATAGAGAGACCACATTCATTGAGAAATTATTTCCTCATTTTTTCTCAATTCGATCCATATAATTTGTGATATAATTTATTTTTAATTTGTACGCATAACGCAGAGTTACAACCATCGCACAATTCCTACGACAACTACAGAGTATCGCCGAAAGTTCGCACAATTCGGGCGACAACCACAGCGTAACATTTATACCAAACATATTTTACATTTTTGCTTCTTGCGAATAGATTACAACTACTACAAAATCCAAGTCGTAAATGGCTCGTTGTCGCTGAAAAATAGAATAGAATCTATTTGGACAACAGCGACAGCGTAAAGTTCAACGGTAAAAAGTCCCATTTAATTACTGTATACGCTGTAGTTGTCGCCGGAATTGTGCTATGGCTGTGAGAATACATGAGAAATTAAAAAAAATTTGATCTGAAAAAAAAAAAAAAAGGAATTCGTGAGAGAATGAATAAAATGTGAAATTTAATTAATTTGAACTTAAATGAAAAATAATGTTGAAAGTAATAAAGAAAATTCTTCTATACAAAATATGTGAATTAAAATAAAAGGAATTTTTTTTTCTCTCTTTCTCTCACAAATAATTTTCTTGAGAAAATCATATATTATTATGATCCAGATTAATTACACAAACTGGAGTAAGATCTGAGCTGTAGCTATATAATTACAATTTAATGTCGCTACTTTTAAAAGATAAAAATTTTTTTTTTGTAATTTTATTTCCAGTTTTCCTTTTTTTGCATTTTTTTGCATTATTTTTCTATTTGCAGGATGGTTTGAGGTAATTAGAAAAATTTTCGACACGTGATAATGAACTATTTGAATTCCATAAAATCTATTGTGACTAACATACATACATATAAAAGAAATTGCTGATACATGCTGAAGGATTTATTTTGAAATTTAAAGAATTTTACATTATGAGTTTCTTATAAGATAAGATATTTATTCTTTAGATTCAAGATAATTGAACACGACACGAATCACGGAAGAAAGTATCATCATAATTATTTTCCTTAAATATTATAGAAAATACTTTGTCTTTGATCAAAGGAAATTTTCAGTTACAATGAATTTTATTTTCAGCATAATTCTTGAATTTCACCAATAATTAAAACTCTAGTCCAATCTTTAAAAATCGGTAAATATTTCAATCCTTGGTGTACTGGTAAATAGTTTAGATTTTCTATTTTTGACACGTACACACATACATATATGAGAAATTAGATCTACCTACTGTATGGTGATGCTGATTATGCAACTGTAGAGAAAAAAAGTGAAGTGCATTTATTTGATTTGATAATATAAAAATTTTTTAATATGAAAAAGTGAAGAAATTAATCGTGACTTTTTGTTATTTTTGCGCTATGCTATACACATTTTAAGACAAAAAAAAAAATAAAAAATGTATCTAGTTCATTTGATTTCTATGAATGTACGAACAACTTTGTAATTTTATAATGTGTGGTTGATAGGTGTCTAGTGAACAAATTTTTCATGTTTTTTTAATAATTATATGTATACTGCAGAATTGTTGCTGGAAAGCATTCATACAACATACAATACGAGTACTTTTGTAGTATACACATATTCACTGAAAAATTACAAAACTACAAACAAACAAAAAAAAAAAAACCATACAACACAATTACCAATTATAGAAAATCTAGTAAATTATTTGTATAGGGACAGGTATTATATAGAAATTAATTAGTATTCAGTTAATACTGTGCTACAAATTATTTTTTAATTACACGATATTACACTAAAAAAAATATATGCAATTCACATATAAACTTTACTACATATTTATGTCCAAACATACATATAATTTTCATTATGATTACGTATGCGAATGGGGATATACGTTTAACACCGTCATGTTCTATATATTCCGACATATCATCTGTATTCGCATATAATCTACATAATATACTGGTACCACTATTACACGTACATTATGTGAAAACGTGCGTTTATATGCGTTTACATTTAGCAAAAAAAAAAAATTTTTTTTTTGTTTCTTGCAATAACTTATATTTAAGAAAAACTGTTATAAATACATCGCAAAAATTTTTAATTTAATTTTCATTCAAATAAAAAAGAAAATAAAAATTTGTTTTTTTTTTTTTTTCTTTGTGCTTATTTTTATTACCAGTTTATAGCTGGTACATTGTTTGTTTATATGTATGTACATGTTTTTCATTTTGATTTTTTTTTGTGTTTTATTTGTTTTTAATGTAATTTTATTTAAAACTACATATATGTTACTAACTATACAAACTGCTACTACTACACTACTTAGAATTCATTTGTAGTTATGAATATAAAATATACACAACAAAACGACGTTAATTCAACATTCAAACAACTTAATTTTTTTATATTTATGTTTTTCATAATGATATAAAAGTTGCATCCTTATATTATTTATCTTGAAGTTGTCTTTTATTAAAATAAAAAATAAAAAAAGGTTTTAAACGTAAAAAAGAAAACAGATTATTCTCGGATAAAATAAAAAGTGCCGGCACCACTTTTCATCATCATTTCATTTCATTTCAAAATAAAATATCCTGGAAACGACTCTACTCGTTATAATATATGTAATTTTTGCTACTATACTACTGCTAATCTGTAGTGATATTGTAGTGTGATTGCTTCTTATACATAAAACAATTGTGTGTGTGTGTGTGTGTGTGTGTGAAATGTACGAGTAGTAAATTTAGTCGAGTAGATAATGTCTTGAATATTTTATGTTTAGATAAAGATACACGGAGTATAATGAGAGGAGTAAAGTGTGACTGAAGTGTGTGCATACATGTACTGATTTCAGATTTTTAACAATTTTTTTTTTCATTTTCATATTTTTCTACTTTTTTTTTATTGAAAATTTACCACTTTTTAATGTATATAATAACACGGTTTTGAAAAACTAACAGAACAAACAATTACTCTAGGGATTTTATGTTATGTATCCATACATATACACAGTATGAAGTATGAAGTTAAAGTTATAAAAGTTGTTGATTTTTAGTTTTGTTTTTTGTGTAGATATTTACTTGTATTTTACTTTTAAAATAAACTTAAATAAAATACGAATAAAATACGACAGTTTGTTGTAGATGTACTCTACAAAAATAAATTGATGAAATATCATCGCATTATATGAATGATGGTGATATTTACAGACAGATAATAAGTAAACGAGATATGTATACATATGAATGACAATATGATTCTGATAATAATGATGATATACTATACGATGCTGATCTGATACTGATGCTGATAATGATGATGATGCTGATGATAATCATCATCATCACTGCGTACTATCGTATATAATTTAGTGAAAGGTTTATTAAATTGACATAAATTATAAGGACAAAATAGTGTTCAAGTATATAATATAAAACAAATAAGCAAAAAAATTAAAAAAATATATATACATAAAGTTGATATGCTTATACTCTGATTTAAAAACAGACCGTAACATTGAATGCATTCAAGATTCATATTACAGATAGTCTGATGTTGATCATGATAATGATGATGATGAGCGATGATGATAAAAATATCTATTAGATTGAAATTTTATGAATTACATTACTTACATACAAATTACAGGTAAGGCAGCATATCACTTATAGTGGTTATAGTCAGTTAGCCGCAGTATTTGTTATACACAAGTGAATATTGTTAGAAATATATCTATACTGTGCTGTATGCAAGTATAAATAATTCTTTATCTATTATTACATAGATTATATATAAAATTATAGAAGTTAATGCAATTAGCCTCAATCAGTCTTTTATCAATCTTAACAATGACCATGTGTAGTAAAACAAATGATGCGTTATTGGCATACAAATTAGTTAGAATATACACTCTTATACACACTATTTATATAAAATATACGTATACCCGCATACGTACACTAAATACATTCGTAGATTTTATAATGCAAGTATAGATATATGCCAGAGGTAATGCATGTTAGCATTTTATTGTAAAAATATTAGAAATTTTATACATACATAATTACTCGTGGCTCGTATATAAAGATAGATTTCAGCAAGTATAACAAAAAAAAAGAAAATAGATATATTAAGAAAAAATGTAAAAATATAAAACAACTTTTCAACTTTAACAACAAATGAAATATACATATATAAAAGCGGAAATATATGATTAATAACTTTTAATCATTGTATATGTCAAAAAAGTCTAGACTTTTTGAAAAGTTTGCATAAAAATTCAATAAAAAAAAAAAAAAATACATCACTCCAGAAATATACAGACAAATAATACGATAAAAATTGTAATTTTGTTTAAAGTTAAAATAAAACAACAAAACAGAGTAGTGGAAAACAAATAGATAAAGCGAAAAAATAATATGTGATGCTGATGCGTTGCTGTTGGTGATGATGATGCAAAGAAAATTTAAATTGATTACCATGTGATTTAAATGTAATTTATCAAACACATCATTCAGAAAAATATATGATGAGTATAAATACGCTCTAGCAACATATTTTGTAGATATACAAAAGTCATAATGGGTCATATACGCCGTGCTTATGGTCAGTCAGTAATTTGAATCCAAAATAAAATTAAAAAAAAATTTAAAAAAAAGAGAAAATTTTATCAAATTAACAACGAAAAATATTTTTCTTTCTCTTTTTTTTTTAAGGAAAGAATGTTTGTAAAATAAGAATAAAAACATATATTTGAGTTTTGTGTGGTTTTTTTTTAATCCTACATTTTATTTACAAATAAATCTAAAATATTTACAAAATTCTTAAAACTAGACTATTTATCTACTTACTTATGAAATGAACTTAAAATTAAAAGCAAAACAAACAAACCGGAAGACAATGATGAAGACAGTTTTTTTTTCTTTAAACTATCACTTAATATCTATTAAATTAAAATTAAGAACTAATAAAAAATAATTATCTAGAATGGAAGACAACATTTCATATTAATTATTTCGCCCTAAATTAATTAAAAATTTAAAACTAACAGAATTTAATCTATTAATTAAATTTTTATTTAAAGCTATCGTTTCAGTCATATAGATTCTCCATTATGAAATAAAAATTATATCACAGTTACAATTTCATTGAAACCATAATAAAAAAAAAAACAATTAAAGCTTCTATATAATTTCTTCTTGAATACTTAATACAAAAAATATTTACTCGAAACGAATTTAAATTTGAACCCGTCCGTCCATTGGCACTTTGGAAACATCATTCGCAGTTGTTGTTAGTTGCTAGAAATTCAGTGTTTCAGAAATGTTGATAATCTCACTACCACAAATCGAATGCAATATATACTTCATGCGGTAGAAGAATTTATTGATAGCAGTAGAGAGTGTTTTGATTTCTGGAATTTTGATTTCTAGATGTGACCAAATTTCACTGTCCATCCGGAACAAGTTGCTGGCGGATTTTCCACATTCTCCCAAAAAAAAAAAAACAAATTCGAATCAGCAAAATTTTTTTTTATATTTACATCACAGAAGAGATCAGTCTTATCCTCGATATGTCCGAATTTTCAGAAATTTTTTTTTTTAATTAATATTTATTACATTTTATTGTTATGTTTAACTTTGAATACACTTTGAAATATTGCACTCAAAAAAAAAAAAAATTCCCAGTTAGAATTTTTTTTTTTTAAATTTATTTATTTGTTACTTTTTTTTTAAATTTTTGGCTTTTAAAGCCAAAAATTTTTAATTTTAGAAACTCCTTACATAATAAGAAGTGTTTTGTACTTGTACCTGAGTTGAGTTAGACTGAAGTTCTGAAGTGATCGACAGCTATTTATATCGATGGATGTTAATGAAATTTTATGTTTAATAATATTGATTAGATAAATGTCATGTCAAAAGTCTTTCATTCTTTTCTTTTTGTGACAAGAATTTTTTTTGAAAAAAAAAGGAAACAAAATAAATGATTGGGGAAATTTATGATTTTTCATATTTTTCAATGTAAAGAAAAGAAATAGAAAATCGAAATATTTACCAAAACTAAAATATATGAAAAGGATAAGAATAATATTTATTTTGATGAAAAGAAGAAAAGAGTGGGTGGAGCTATAAAGGATCAAATAATATAATATTGAAGAAGATCGTAACTGTTATGTGAATGTGTACTTTATGAATGTTACAAGTTACAAGGAAGATGATGAGAAAGTAAGTAACTTTATGCCTGTATAAGTAGTATTGGTAACATAATATAGATACTTTGGTATTAATTTTTGTTAACAAAATACATTTTAAAATTTCAAAACCAGCAAAGTTTTAGGCATAAAGTCTTATCTTTCTACCATGGTTTTAGGGATTAATTTACAGTACAGTTGAGAAAGGGGCAAATGAAACTTAAAAGAAAAAAAAAAGTTTTTTTCAACACTACAAAAATTAAAAAAAAACGAATGTCTTTTCATGGGTGATAACACATTGATTCATTCGTTAATTACATAAGAAAGTCAAACACTTAATGAATCTTTTTATAGGCTCATAAAATAATAAATTATTGAGGAATCAAAAAAAAATTTTTTTTGAAAGAAAAGAAAAAGTAATAATAATGTTTCAATCCTTTTTTTTTTCATTGCCGGTTTGTATGATTATTATTACACGTGAAAGAATTTCTATTCTTGATTTTATTTTTATTTATATGGCTTAGAGGCAAATCAGACCGAGATAAACAAAATAGGGAGAATTAAATGAAATTTTTTGTTGATTTTTATTATTCATTCTTTCGTTGGTTTTTTTTGGTAGATTGTACTTTTTTTTTGTCTGATTTTTATTTTTTTGATTGGATGATAATTACAAATGTAATTTATTATTATTTTCGTAGGAATACAGGTTAAATTTTCTATTGAATTGTCTAGTTTTTTTGTTTGATTTGATATGTTCATTAACGTTCTATTTGGGAAAGATAAATGAATTAAAAGAATTTTATCCTTTATTTTATCTATACTTTGTTAACATTTTATTAAAGTGTATAAAATATAAATGTACACACAATAATTATCCCCCAGGATAAGGAAAAATGATATTATGAATAAAATAAAATTAATGATTTGATCGAAAGTATAAAATCACGTATGAATGTGTTGGTTTCTTTCAATTTGTGAATAAAAATTTATATTTGTATGGTTTTTATTTTCTGCTCAAGGATATCAATTGAAACATTTTACTACAATATTGTTCTTGGATATTAGAATTGTTCAATAAAGTTTAAATGTTCAACTCACTTGTATAATGTAATGAGTCTAGGATGTCAATAGTACTGCAGTTCTAGGTTAGTTAGAATTTTCCCTGAAATTATTCGTTGACTATTATCATTTGTTACCTATTCTATTACTATATCATGAATTCATCTAAGTCTAATGAGAATTGCGAACCGTTTAATTCCTGGTAAAGAAACAAGGTCTGTGATAGGAGATAGTGCTTTAACTGTCTACTTATTTTAAGAATGAGTTACTTGTTGGTCAGAAAGTAGACTTATCAATCAGCATTTATAAACTCTTTCTCCCATTCAAAGTTAACTGATCTCTGGGGGTTATGAAAATCGGAAAAATTAGTAACGAAAATTTGAAGATTATTTTTCTTACTTTTGCTATGGGTAGATATTGAAACAATATACGCTTGTACTTCGAGATCAGTAGCCAGTTGCTCTATAACTTGCGCTGCCTAGCCCCCCACAATACACAATTCAATTTCTATTTCACGATTGCATATCCTTCATCTTCATATATGTATATCCTACGATTCTACAAAGAATTTTTCCTTGTTTACATAAAATCCGCTATATACGAGTAGACTTTTTTTTTATAAAATGATCTTTTCTTTGAACATGAATAGGTGTATATATGAAATTCCTCTGAACGAATTGATTATGTATAATCTTTACGAAGAAAAATCGAATAAAAAAAATCAAAACAACTTCTGAATTAAGAACATATATCTCTTTCGTCAAAAAAAAAAAAAAATTAAAATTATTTTTTTTTTCTGATCATTTCGAAAGAAAAATTTTGTAAATTTTTTTTTATTTTTCGATTGTTCATTTTTTTGATTTAAATTTTTATTAATTTTTTTATATATGGTAACCCATATTATAGGTAAACAGGTCAAGAATGTATAACATTCGGTTGTGATCCAAACGTGTATATATTTATGTTCATAATTCACCTGAAAAGGAACAAATTATTTTTATAAAAATATAATACACGAGTCTAACTGAGTGCACTTAATGTCTGAATGAATAAATAAACGAAATTCAAACTTTTTTTATATTATTTTACTTTTTAGAATGAACAACCAAAACAACTACAACATTATAACATACACACAAATAAATATAATATATATATTTTTTTTTGTACCACCAACCGTGTTATATGTAATTCAATGTTGACCACATTATGAACCAAAATATTATCTGATCGAATAACACAAAAATTAACGAAATATAAAACAACAGCCATACCACAACCACACTACATACTCATGTAAAATGAAAAAAAAAAAAATCAAATAAAATAAAAGGAATATCCAAAAACCATTTGGTGTACAATACAAGAATAAGGTAAAGAGTTTATCATCAGACACCACAGCATTGTTTTTTAGCTCGTGTTACTTACATGCATATATATGCTTATGGGGTCTTGTATGAATACGTATATGCACATAAATTGGGCATCTAACCAATCTAATTTTGTTGTATATAGTTTCACTTTTTATTATGATAAAATAAAAGTTAAAAAAATAAAAATAAAATTCATATACACATACATAATATGCTTTCAATATTGTGCTTGTATTCAACAAACATGAATTCAATAATGAAAAAAAAAAAACACGATGATAATTTTCAAAACAACTCAAAAAATACTAAACACAAAATAAAAAACATAAGTTGTAGAACACAACAAAAAGAACAAAAAAAAAAATGATTAAAAAAAATATAAAAATAAAAAGATTTAAAAAAGTTCATTAAAAAAAAAAAATCAACTATAAAAGTTATATAAAAAACAGTATTTTTAATACAGATAAACATGAACCCTTTATATTGTCCATTTACATAAAATATTCTTTGATAATAATAAAACAGAGAGTTCTTGATCATACATTTTATTATATAAACAAAACAAAATCAAAAAGAATATAGCCACGTAAGGAAGAAGAAGAAAAAAAATCTTTTAAAAACAAAAAATAAGAAGACCAAAATTTTCTTATGATCGGGTAACCTGTTTTCATATAATATTTTACATTGACCTGTTCCACATAAATTTTGGATCCCTTTCAATGAATACGACAAATTTATGTTAGTTTGAATGGGTATTACATATACAGGTACGTTATTATATGGATGGTTAGTAGTATACCTGTGTAGTTAGTAGACGTATAATTATTGTGTATACATACGAGGATAATGTATGAACATTTTATAATATTGTGCAATATAACACAATTAAACAACAAAAAAAAAAAAAATGAAAATTTTTACAACGGGGAAGAAGATTTTTATTCATCATCAAACGATATGTAGAAAGAATAACCTGTTTAATACTTTGTTGATATAAAAATTCTAAAGATCAAATTTCATTCTCCTAATGTTTTCGGTTTTTTAATATTTAAAATGTCTATGTACACACACACATATCGTACATACATAAGATACGAGTATATAAATGGTATACCATCATACAATATAAATACGCGATATATAAACATTATAAGTAAGTATATAGATGATCCGATGCAACGAGGATTTAATATCTTTTCGAATATGAATGTTTGTATTTCTTATACGAAACATGATAAAGATAAAAATTTATAAAAATAAAAATAAGAAAAAAAATTCAATAAAATTAACCATGAACGCATAGAATATATATATGAGAAAAGAAAAACAATATTTTTTTTTTTTTGATTCATGAAACTACACCATATGGTGTGTCGTTGTACACTGTATCTCAGATTTTCGTTTAAAAAATCTACAAAAATTTCTTATATTTCCCACGGTTCAGAAACCTTTTTTTTAAAGAGTCCTCTTTTTAAATGTACATCCATATTATATACATATATGATGATGTTAATATGTAATATGCGTGGTAGATATATGCTGGCAATGGTATACATATATGAAATATTTTGTTAAAAAAATAATGTTTGTTCCCTCTTTTCAATAAAAATCCTATTGTCCTTTTCTATACACATATCCATATATGTTTACGTAGGTACCTAAGAATGTATGTATATATTTTGGTGTGGTTTATAGACAGTCTCAAATATTTTATCTTTTATTTTGGAACAAAAATGAACCTAAAATATGATCTTGCTTGGATATTATATTATTTTGTTTTTGATTGAAACACAACGAACACCTGCCATTTATTCAGTGCACTGATTCGATAAAAATATATTCATATATGTACATAATATTCAGTTAAGGATAGTGAGTGGGGTTTAAAGCATACAGAAGGTATAAATTTAGGACGATAACAATAAACTTGTTGCATTAGAAAAGTTGATGTGCTCCATATAAGTTGTATAAAATTGTATTTTTTTTTTTTGTTTTTTTAAAAAATATTTTACGAAATTTCGAAAATAATATTCGTATATAGAATAGAAAAGTGTAAATTACATAAATAAATAATTAAAACTTAAAAGAAAATAAAAAAAATTAAATTATAAAAATGTCATATTGTCATGAACATCAGTGTTGTTTATTACCGAAAACTAATTACAAATCATCACCGGCAAAAATTGCAACAACAACAACAACATCATCATCATCATCATCCAAAATGAAAACAAAACTTAAAACAAAATTCATATCATCCATGTCAACATCAGGAAAAATAAAAAATATTTTAAAGCCGGTAATTGGAAAAATTTTCAAAAACTCCAAACATCATCAACAGCAAAAATTAAAACGTGGTGGTAAATCCAACACGTATACATCATCATCGTCATCGAAATCATCATCATATTACGGGTATGATGATAATGATGATGATAGTCTATACAATTACAATGACGAAGATAATGATTATACATATCCTATTGGGCATAATAATAATAATTGGTGGAAACCAGAACGATTACAGAATGAAGCTAATGAAGAATTGGAGGAACGTTTAATTGAAGAAATTCAAAATTCACCAGATGATGCTGCAATATTTATATTCAATGATAAAAAAGGAAAAAAAAATTTTCATTCAATTAATAAAGAGAAATTTTATATACCGGTACATTTTGCAAGAACTAGTGCCGGTACATTTTTTTGGACAACAGCACAAAAACCATTAATTGATCCGTATAAAATTGAATGGAATTTTCTTGATAGATGGGCGCAAGCTTGAATTGAGATGACCGTGGCTATAATAATAAAATACAGCATTTTGATGAAAAATTATTGAAATTTCGCAATCATTATAAATGTATTGAAGCAGGCAAAAAATCATGATACGAAATTGAGGGTCAAAAACAACTTTAATTATTGTTGCGGTTGATCATTGATCGTTCCTGTGATATTCATGTGGCTGTTTTACATGTGTACGAATATGTAAATTAATTGGAAAATGATAAATAAATTAATTTTAATTTTCTAATGAAACAGTACAGAAGAACAGAAGAAATTCGAAACATAAAATTAATCGGTTATCATCCAATGGAATTTGCCTTTGAATGCAAACCATTTTGTGAATGATTTATTCGATTATTGGAGCTGGTGTAGGTAATTTGGAAGTTTAATGAAATTTCCAGAAGTGATTGTAATTTGGTTTTTTAGGATGTGTAGAAAAAAAATTTAAAATTTACTTTCATTTTGTATATTATATTGCTTTTTTTATATAAAAAATATAAATTTGATATATTTGTTAAATTCTTAAATCGGAATAATAATTGTAAAAATTTCAATAGTTACTATTGTAAAGAATTAAAATGGTAGAAGCTTTATAAAATTTGTAATTTCTTTTAAAAATTTATTTTAAATTTGGTAGTAAAAAATATATTGTCTTCCAGAAGAAAATTCGTTTTGATTTTAAATAATTATTTACCATAGATCTAAGTTTTAATTAGAAATTAAGAAATATATTTTGTAAATTTAATTTTAATGTACTTTTTTGTATTTTTTTTTTTTATTATTTTTAATTAATAAATAAAAGCACTCTGAGTACAAAAAAGAAAAAAATGCAGCAATTTTTAATTGTCATAATTTATTACCCTTCTGCTGTCGTCATAAGAGTATCTATATTATATGATGGATAATTTTTTTTCTCTTAATTATATTCGAATGAAGTTTTTATTATTGACTATTATATTGAGAGTTGTTTTTATATTATCAATGTTTCTGAATTGTAATTGCGACCTTTGTGAGAGGTATCTGGAAATAATTGATTATAATGTGTAGATTTCCTTAATAATGAGTGGGTTCAAAAATTCAACATTGCGTTAGGGATGCAAAAGAAGCTTTCGTCAACAGTTCAAAAAGTAATCATGACTAAAATCATGTGTTCATTTTTGCATTTTGTTCGCAACACTAACTTATCATAAAGTCAACATTTGCATCATGATTTTCGATGTTGCAATGAATAAAATAATAGCCTCAAACTCGTGACGTTTAGTTGATTTTAAATTATTATCAATGCTATCATGGATCAAGAAAATAATGAACAGTAAGTTAAATTTCAATATTTTGAATTTGGTTTATTTATTTGATTTATTTTTGATTTTTGTGAATTTTTACCGATTTGTAAAATTTTAAAAGACAACAAAACTGTCGTAAAATTAATCAGTATCATCAAAGCATCGCAACATAGATAATCAGTTTTGCGCTAACACTGCGGCAACAATTCTGCAACACTGCAAAATCATGATTAATTTTTGAATCCAGCCAATTTTTCTCATTTTATGGTGTAACCAGTGTAACTCTCTTTATTATCATACGAATACGAGTACATGACGACTGTTATCGACAGGTAATTCGTCAGCTAAGCTAAGTCTAATTCGATGAATGTTGTATTGTTTATAGACTGATTGACAGATAATTTGAAAATTGAAAAATTTTGATTATTTGTGGGTGGTTTCAAGTTTGACATTTATGTTGACTGTGTGTAATTAAGTTTTATGGTTGTACGGTCAAATATCCGACATTATTTTAAAATATGATATCCGTCTCGTGGTATACGGATGAAATAATTTTATAAAGAGAAATTGTAGCAAAATAAAACTTCTGACAAAACACTAACGACATGAACTCCAAAAAATATTCTTATCTTCTGAATGAAGTCTGTAATCAAATCGAAAGGCTAGTTTTAAGGTCTGTAGAGAAATTATTTCAACTTGTCTGTCAACCAGTCCTCAGATATATCGTTTATTTATGGGACCCTTAAGACTTTTAATGCATATGATTTTGTTTTAATTTTTGATTCATTTTGAAACAAACATAGATCTACGAATCACATGCAAACTCATTAATTATTTTTAGTAATTCGAATTGAAATTTGCACATTAAAACTTAAAAAAAAAAGTATGCGTAATTATTATAATAAATCATACATACATAAATCCTTTTTATCTATCCATTTACATAAGAAAATTTGATTTATATAGGCAGGTGCGTTTATTATCGATATTATTTTGAAAATTTTTCGATATTATTATAAATTTTTGGTTACATAATTGCCATCAAAAAATTAAGTTACGTTCTCATCTTGTTATTTCGAAATAAATTAAAAAAAAAATGTGGGAAATTTAATGAAATGTTGATATCGGGTTTAAATGTGTTTGAAAAAAAAAAATAGAATTAAATAAATTGCTTACTACTAATGGCTACTAATAACAATAAAATTTCAGGCTCGAATTAAGGAAAACGACAGAAAACGTATCGTCATTACTAAATCATATTTTCTCTATATTTATTATTATTTCTGAAATGTTTTTTTTTTATTGTACAATCGTGTAAAATGGGAATTTCTATATGATATTCGAAAAATAATGTGTCAGTAATATGTCTACCATATGTTGCGAAACAAATTTTTTCTAGTTATTTTGGTTGTTGCTGTTTTTTTTGTTTTGTTTTGCTTGGGATCATTTGTGTATACGATGGAATAGATTTTAGTGTTCATATATTTATAAACTACCTGTGTTTATGATATTGAGATAATTATGATTAGTTGTACAGGTTGAACAATATAGATGCACACAAAAATCTGAAATATAAGCAGGTACATGATTGTGTTGTATATCATAAACAAGGCAAGGAATAAGATATTTATGAGAAAATATTTTTTGAGAAAAAACTTATATGAATAAAACAAGGATATGAATTTATTTTTGTTTTGTTACCATGTGAAATATTATTAGGGATGAAGGATAATGAAAAAAATAACCTTCAAATTCTATTGTTTATTTATGTTTCACAAACACAAGGATGAATACACATATAAATTATGAACCTAATGGTAGTAAATTTTTTAATTTTTTGCTGAATTTCATATGATTTGAGAAATTTTCGAAATTGAATTATATAAAAACTGTTAGTTTTTTTGTTTTTGTTTTTGAGAAAAACGAAATTTTATTCGGTCATTTTTCTTTGCTCGATTTGTTACAGTCCTTTTTTAATCATGTGTGTGGCATAAACTTATCTTTTGCTATTTGCTATTTTTATATACACAGATTTATAATGTGAAAATGTGTAATTCTTTCATTTTTTATTCATGACACTGATAATCTTGGTCAAGTGAAAGTTTTGAAACGTCATCAATTATCTGGGAAAAAAAACCGGGCAAGGTACCTTAAAATCCTTCGTAATATGAATGTAATATTGTACAAAAGTTGCTTTTTTTTATGATAGTGAGTCATTCCCTAAGGATTGCATCAGGTATGAAAAATGTTGAGGGTCTTTCAGTGAAAATGTATCCTGGGAATTCATGCTGATAATCAGGAAGCATTAAATTGGTATTTTTTATGTCTAGAAATGTGTCTAAAATAGCATATAAAAGAACTCAAGTAATAATCAAAGAGAACCAAATTCAAAATGCAGATAGTATTAACATGATAATATTGTTAGAATTGCTTCAAAGTTGATTACAATTTCTATTAAAGACATTTTTTATAAGTATTTCATCATCAATTGGCATTGGAATGTTAATTTCTCCCATAAAAACTCAAATGTTGTGGAAGCATCATTCAATATTTTTGAAATTGTATTTTTTACTTATTAACCCAAGAAAAGTGAAAATGTTTAAAAAAACCTCAAAATTATGCAACAATCGAAATTTTTGTTTTTTGGAGTAAAATCAACTGAAAAATAAATATCAAATAAAAAGTCTGAATTTTTTTCAATTTTTTCATTTTATTTTCTTAAAAACTAATTAAACATTATTTTCATTTAAACTATTAAATTGGAAGACATTAAAATTAGTTTGGAAGCCCATGCATATACTTAAGAACTACAAATTATTATATTCCTATACAAACAATTTACAAGAATCAGTTTACTGTTCTGACAACTGTACAGAAAAATATTTACTTTCCAATACTTTAATATCACAATGCACCTAAAGCTATTTTACATGAAGTTTCGAGATCCTACGAAAGCTGCTTCAAATACAAAATTCAATTTATATTTGGCACCATTGATAATTCAAATGATTATGAAATCCTTCTGCTACTTCAAGTGATCTGTTAGCTGCTGCACAACTCTGTTCCGTATTAAATGATGTCCAGAAAAATGTTCCAGCTTCAGTTCGAACAAAATGTACAGGAACTGTTCTTGGATTATGTTTCAAAACATATTGGTTATCTTGACGAATGTAAATAGCTGCATTCTCTCTGCTATGTTGACGGATTTCTTCTAGCAATTTATTTTCAAGATCTTCATTATGATTATTCTGTTCGATTTCCAATAAACTATCATTTCGCATATCTTCTAAAGATGAATTACAATTGTTATCGATTATTTCACCTAATGTCTTCTTCTTGTATTTCTTTTTTGTTACCATCTTTAGTAATGGTTTAATTTTATTACGTAAATTACGAAATTTTGATGATTTTTTTAATAAATCATTCGATGTGAAACTGTTAATACTACTATCGAATTTATATTCACGTTCAAAAAATGCCATTTTCGTTCGATTAATTTTGTTTCTCAAAGTTCAAAATAATATAAAAATCTCTGTTGATAATGTTTTCTCGTTGAAATCTGTTCAAAGACTATGGTTATTGATCATTAGACGATTCCTTAAATAGAAGAATTTTTACATCAGTAAAGATTTCTGAATCTGATCATCATCCAATCAGATTACAGAAACAAGGCAGGTGTTTAGATGTTATTTATTTTAGAACAACGAACGAAGAATGAAAGTGAACATGTATAAGTGAAATACCATTAAAGGTATTCAACAAGTTGGAAGACACAAAAAAAAACAAAAAAAATTGAAAAATAAAAATCTTTTTTACTTGATATATGTTGCGCATGAAAAAAGGAATAAGATAATCTGATATTTTTGGTGTCCTTCTTTTTATTTTTTCGTATTTTAGGCATCATTTAAAAGTACAATAAAAGGAAAAAAATTATTTTTTTTTTTTTA
Source organism: Villa cingulata (assembly GCA_951394055.1). Classification (NCBI taxonomy): domain Eukaryota; kingdom Metazoa; phylum Arthropoda; class Insecta; order Diptera; family Bombyliidae; genus Villa; species Villa cingulata. Next base: position 10,607,844 of record OX596020.1, on the reverse strand, counting down.
AGTTTTTACCTTTTCAGTATCTCTATCCCTTGAGATTCGGACTGGTATATTGTACGTGAAAATATTTTTTTTTTTTTTTTGATAACACAAAAAACAACAACAAATTCTGATAAATAAATGATTTCTGTTTCATTTTGGGTTCCTATATAATACATAATTCGTTACACACATCATAGACAGGAAGGATTAACTCGATTTTCTTTCAGTCAGTCAATAAAAGACAAGTTTAATTTTTACATTATTCATGTTGGAATTTAAAAATTTTATGGTATAACTATAGGTGTATGTGTGTGCATGTATGTATGATGTTTTCGATAGATTGTTCATACATCTAGATAGGTACACAAATTTTTTAGGGTGCACAGTCATTGAATGTTTAGAAGATTTACAGATATTTTTGGTTGATGAATATTTTATGTATAGCTTGTTAAAAATTCCCAGCGAATAGAATATATGCGCAGTGAGAGTATGGCGTCATGCTTTGAGCGAGGTTATAATTGTAGTGGTTACACTTTTTCAGGTTTATATGGGAGAAAAACACAAATACATATAATCATTTTATGTACATATTTAATTTCAAGAGAAACATGCGCAGATTATTCGCTGGGAATTTTGAACAAGCCATACCTACATACCTATACCTAAGTACGATATTTGATTTTCAATCATTATGCAAGTGTTTCTGTTCGATAATTTTGACCATGGATAAGGTGAATTATCTGTAAGAGAGATTGAAAAATTTCGATATTCACGTGTGTTTTATGAATATTGATGTATATTTGTTTACAGGAAATACAAGTAAACTATATGGTGGTTATGTTATAATGACAGGTACAAATGAATTTATTAAAATTTTATGAAAGGATATATGTATGTACATACGAAGGAATTTTAACCGATTGGTACCTGAAAATATTCAAAAATATAAAAATTCTTTTAAAGAAAATTTTGAAAAGATTGATGAAAATGTCCAGGAATTTCCAAATAAAATGTGTTATATATACAATTATGTTTTGTATATTAGATATTAGGAAATAAGAACATTTCGTTTTTGTACTAATAGAATGTGTTAAATCGTTACATGTCGATAAAAATCCTTTTTCAAAAAATTTTGAATTTTACTTCTGATTTGTTCTCTTTACAAATCGAACATATGTCCAGTATAATAATTTTTTAATAAAAAAAAATGCAATACAATACAAAAAATGATTGCACATGTACAGAGGACTTTCACAAAGAATTATGTATGTCATATCCTTTTTTTAATCCTTAATAAATAATATTTCTCACGTTCGAATTCAACTCAGACAATTTATTGTTATCGTCGTATTTATATTGAAAAGATTGTGCGTATACTAGTAACAATATTATAACAATGAATCATATTTTCGATGACCTAATATTTCTTTTCTTATTCCGTTTATTTTTCTCTTAAAGTCTATTATTCAATTCACCTACGCATTATGCTTTCTTAAGGATAAAAAACAGATTGTCTTTTTGAATTGAAAGAAATATATCTTAAGGATATTCGAAATTTATGTACATATATAAAGGATTTGTTACAAAATTAGTACAATATGTATCTTGCAAACATGTTGAAACGTGTCCAAACAGAAAATTTCTTGTGCAATCAAAATTATGAACGTGCTCTGTTTAATTCGATTTTTTAACATTCATTTCAGTGCGGTAGCAATGTAGTAAATGTTGGAATCTTCTTGAAAATTATTGTAATTTGCGCAAAATAATTTAGTTTACATTTTGTTCCTGTTGGTTGATGGAACGTGACACAGTTGAAAAATAAATGTATTAAAAAGATTTTACAGTTTTTTTTGTGTGATTTTTTGGCTCTGTTTTTATTTATTTACGTACGATTATCAGGATTATTTTGATATAAATATTATATTTTAAAAATAAATAAATTCTAAATTTCTTTCTTTCTTGGATTTATAGTTTTACTTTCACAAGGAAATAGCTCTCGCAATATGGAACATTTAGGTGGGTTCATCTAGTAATAATGACGTTGCAATGTTGCAGAGCAGAAATGTTGCTTCAATGTTACTGTAACATTAACAATTTTGTGTTACGATGCTTTGACGCAACTTCGATGCATTTTTCGACGATTTGACATTTGTGTTACTTTCGTTCAAAATTGATTACAGAAAAATAAAATTTTAATTTAAGTATAGTCATCGCAACATCGAATTTCATGTTGCAATTATTGCGTTAGTGTTACGTTAGTGTTACTATGATGTGTTGAAAAAATGAATCAAATAATTTTAGTCATGATTATTTTTTGAACGCTTGATTGGACATGTTGCTGATGTGTTAATGGAGTGTTAACTTTATGAACCCACCCGTTGCTGCATCTTGTTTAAAATTTACATACATATATCTCACATGTTTGTTTTAATCGTCAACCATAATTGTTATAAAATAATAGAAAAATAGCAAATTCATCTTCTTAATTGTGTTTTGAATAAAATCATCAGTTCTCCCATTCCCATACCTGCCCACCGACACGTCGATCCTCCCTTTTCCATGGAACTTCTTGCAAAAAATTTTCAACCAAATATTCTATATTTTATTATCATGTTTGGCAATTTCAGTATAATTTTTCATTATCAAAATTCTATTAGTTGGCTCAATAGTTAATATATTTTATCAAACGCGATATGACTGATTGTCTCTTACTGTTTTTGCTTCTAGAAAATTTTCATGTTACAATTTTGTTCATTTTACGATCTGTATACATATAACAGACATTAATTTGAACATTAAATATGAAATAATCACGAAATAAAAAACAAACTACCAACAAAATTTATCTTATCTGCTGAAAAATACATTTTTTGGTAAAAGAAAAAAAATGTTTTTCGCTTTAGCACAGGAAATAATAAAAATTATTTCTTTAACTATGGCACCAAAAAAAAAAATATATATTGGTGCATAAAACATTTATGACGAGAAACATTTTCATGTCCATTTAATGTCAATAAAAGATGAACAAAAATAATGTTTTGTCTTCCATATTCAGTTTTTTGAAAAATATTGAAAAAAAAAGGATCAATTTTTAACCCAAAAATACAAAAGAATATTGGTCTAGTTGGTCCGATAAATTGAATCAAATGCACGTGTTTAAATTACAATGTATGTGAATGTATAGGTATCTGTGTATATGGATATGGTATGACCCGAAATTATTAAATAAAAAATAACTCATAATCCCTGGACCTTACTCAACACTTAAAATGTTACAATAAAAACTACATATATACATAATATCAGAATCCCATCAAAATTTATCTAACCTTAAAAAAAAAACAGCAAAAAACTAGAAAAAAAAACGAACGCCTAAAAAAAATATGGGTAAATGTGGAAAAAAAAAACTGAAAACTCATCGTAACGCATCTTGATTTTTGGCCGAATTTTTTTCTTCTTCATTTTCGTTCTTTTTTGGTATAATTTCGTATTATTGTGTGTTAAGATAGACCATATTGGATGTGAAAAAAGGTTGCAAGTAATAGCAGTTAACGGCGACGACAATAATGATGCTATGTGATTTAAGAGAGTAGAAAAAAAAAAAACATTTAAATCTGAAGATCCCTTTTCATTATTTTTGAATAAAAACTGTACAATATTTTTTTTAAAAGAAATTTTTAAGGTGGACTCTGTTTACATCAGTATATACCTTCTACCTTTACTATATTTGTTATTATATTCAAGAGGAAAGTATATATGGGAGCTGTTAAGTTACCGATTACATGAGAATGCATCTTTTTCTTCAATTTTTAATTTTCAAAGAAGATAAAGAAGAAAAAAAAAGAATTTATTTTTTTTCCATTCTTTTTGATTAAAGAAAAGGGAGAAGAACGGATTAATGTGATATGCCCTTTCATTTTCAATCCTTCATCATCATCAATGTCGACATATTTTTTTTCCAACTCCGTGATCAATTTTATAATTTTTTAAAAATTGAAAAATAGTGATTGTATTGTTGCTATAGGGAAGTAGGTATATAGAGAGATGAATAGATAAACTTAAAGAATAGGAAATTTGAGATATTTTTAAATATTTTTAAAAACTCTAAAAAGAAAATAAATTAATGTTTGCGTGCATCTTATATCAAATTTTATGCATAGACATATTATTTTTTTGTTGCCCTTTTTTTTTTTTTTGGAAAGGATATGCACGCAATATTGACATTTTGTATCAAAAAAAGCAAATAAATATAGAAAATCTTTGGAATGAATAACTGAAAAATTTTTATTTATTACCATTTCATAGTTATTTTTTAAATGGAAAAGTTAAAAAAAATTCCACACATGAAATTTGTTTATTTTTGTCTTCACTTCATATGATCTTATAGCATAACTACATAATGTTATGTTGATTATGAAAACAAAATATTTAAGCGATTTGTTTAAGTTTTTTTTTTTTCTCTAAATATCTATGTACACATACCATGTTTTCAAGAAAAATATGTATGTACTTAAAAAGGACTAAATAAATATTAAAAAATTAAAATAAATATTTTTTCTTTTACATATTTGACATGAAGTCTCATAAAATCGCATAAATTATCTCTAGTATCCTAAAGGGACCATGTAAGAAAAATGTGTTTTTTAATAAAAGGGATTTAATACTGTAAACAGTATATAAACGTATAGACACTGTTATAAAACGGTCCCTAGAACTCTAGAACTAAATAAATACAAGTGTATGTTACTTTATCATTAAATTCTAGAGGGTGCCATATAAAAAAATATTACAGGTACACTATTGTTTTTTGTACATTTATGTACTTGTATTCGACAGTCAAGTAAACTAGGGAAAAAATATATGAGCTATACGAGAATAAGATTGATGAACGAAAATAAGAACCCAAAAAAAAAAGGTGTTGTGTCAGGTGAAATATGTACATAGAGCAAAGAAGTTTTTTAATTTTTTTTAATTCGTAGTTGTGGTAAGATGTCTAAGGTGCTAAATAAATATTTTTTTGTAAGCAGAGGACATGCACAATATTGTCAGTTTTCTCATAAATAACAGTTGAATATCTGTCAGTTTTTATATATTGGTATAGTTGATCAAAGGAAGATGATAAATATTTTATAAAATTTATTACGATTACAATCCGCACTTGCATTTCCAAAAAAGACGAGACACATTAGTTTAGGTAAAATTATCTTTTGCAGAAATTTCCTTCAAATTCAATCGATTCTTGAGAAAGACAGATTCATGTAAAATTAATTAATGTAGGAAAAATGTAAAGATTTTGAATGCATAGCTACTGCATAATGTGAAATACCTCATCGAGCATATGAAATCATCATACGTAGCATTGACGATATGTAGTATCTGTATTATATATTTATGGTTGAGAAATATAGGTGACTTTCTCTTTTAGTAGAATGCGAATATTGTATACGACAAAACACGGAAAATCAATAAACAACATTTAATACTTGCTCTTCCTTTTATAGATACTCTTCTATGCAACATGTTTATTCGTGTTTTCATTGTTGCGAACATTGTACATGACAAAACTAGGAGAAGCAACTAACGACATTTAATTTAATACTTTCTCTTCCCCTTTATACATACTGTTGAGCTGTCGAGTAGTGTAGTTCATCTTCATTAGCTATCTAAGTATAACAGTACTTATATTGCTTATAGTATACGCAATGCTAGTTCGAGTAGTACATATTTCGCACGTCATTTATACTCATTTTTGAATTTTCATTTTGAAACTTCGAATGAAGCCTATAGGCGCTTACTCCGAAAATTCACTACTGATTACAGCTGAAAAATTAAGAGAAAAAAATGCATTACACATTAATTTATATAACGAAACGAATAATTATAGGCTTCAAAAAATCTCATAAATTGACATTTTATTTTTTGGAAAATGAATCATTATTTCAAGCACATACCAAAAAGTAACATAAAAAAATATAAAAAAACAACAACCAAAACTAGTCTCATATTCATTTATTTTTCTTGTTTAATTTAATAAATATAAATAAAATGCAAATGTTAAATTAACCCATCACAATGGGGGGTAACAAACATAAAAATAGTAACCAGAATACGGCAATGTGCAACGTTACATGTGTAGATCGACCGATCCTTTTTGGGCTTCTATTTGATTTTTAGATGTTTTTGTGTAAATTTTTATTTATTTTTTTTTTTTTTAAAAGTAGGTACGCATCATGTTGATATAGCCAAGATATTATAAAAAGATCCAAGTAAATCATAACAAAAAACACATTAAAGAAAATAAAGTTCAACAACATAAAATAGTTATGAAAAAATCAGTAAAAAAAAAATACTGTTAAACACTCCTGATATTCACTTTTACCAAGTTTTACTTAGGTAGCTATTAAAGTGTGTATATATCTTAGGGAGGTCTTGATTTTCTAGAAAACTCGAACACAAAAAAAAATGTAGATTTATGTATGAGAATAACATTTTAAAAAAAAAATGTTATAAGAAAATGTGGTCTACATGTTGGAGTGTATACGTCTATACAAGAAATAAAAAAATAATATATTTATGTTATATGTATACCGATCCATTTATATAGTATATAGTATCTAGAAAATAAAATTTAAGGATCATTAACACGATATATTCAAGGATATAAAAACCCAATTATCATTCGACACTCTTTGAAAATGGTATAGAATTATGTTTACATTATGTACAATTTTTTTATTGGATTTTATTCATGGTTTCCTAACAATAATATGTGTATGTGTGTGTGTTTTTTTTGTCTTCATCCTTTTCAAAATATATTTGTGTACATTAATGTAAATTTTATTCGTCGGTAATCCTTTTCGATTTTTATATATTTTTTTTTGTTATGTTTTATTTTGATGATGATGATGATGATGATGCACGTGTTGAAATTAAATTTGTTGAATTATAGGGGCATATTATCAGATCAGAATATTTAGAGAGAAAAAAAACATATTTTTTTATAATAAATAAAATGATAAAGGATTCAATAAATTAAAAAAAGAATACCATCAAAAAATTTAAAGGATTTATTGCATGTCTTTAATTAAATTTTGAAATTTTTATCAAATTACAATATGTATTTTTTTTTCTTCTTAAGAAAAAGGAGTTTCTGATTGTCTGATAATTATCAAAAAATTTATGACAGTTTTGTGGTATCCTTTTATTTTTATTATAATTATAAATGTCATGAATGGTAATAATAATTTTTGAAAATATGTTAATTTCTAAATTGAAAAAAAAAATCCTTTTGTCCGCGTGCATTTTATTAAAACTGATTCAATATGCCAAGTTTGATTAAATATTAAGGTCGTCTTGTTTATTGGTAATTATCTCTTGTGAAAAGATTTTTCAAGAAAACCCATAATATTATCATTCAATACTGACTACAGTAATTATACAGCTATGATAAAAAGGTGTTAAAGAGTTAGTGATTAGTGGAAAAAGGATAATATTAAAAAAATATTCAAACAATTAATTGACAGAATAATGAGTTTAATGAGACGTAAAGGATTCTTTATATTTTGTCGACTACGATCTAGGATAAGGGTTTATAGAAATGTAAAAAAATATAAATTTTCTCATAAAATTAAATCATAATAATTACTACCTTCATTTCATTTAAATGCTGAAACAAAATTAATTCGAAATTAAAATTATCAAATCGTTAAAATTAATCAGCAACAAATTTAAATCATTTTCAACAATAATTTGAGAATATTTCATACGTTATTTAGATAAAAATAAAATTTAAATGAATCCAATTAGGATCTAACTTTTAGTTTGGGATAGATAACGTCATTCTATCTCTAATTGATTTCTAATTGAAAAATTAAAAATTTATCCACTTGACAAGCAAATTAAATTACCTTTTTGTTTTTTTGTAAGATGACATTTAATCTTAAATACACCATTAGACTCATTTAAGATTCTATATGCCATTAGTCATAACATATGTGATTACTTTGGATAATTATTACATTTTTAAACATAAATCGTAAAACTTTATATGCATTTAACTACAACAATATTTAAAAAAAAACGGATCGTTTTATAGTCTCGTTATCACTCATCCTTAACATTATTTCATTACGTTCTCAATGCATTACATATTTTGGTTACAGTGTATTATATATATTTTTGAATGGTATCCTATTTAATTTTTTATTCACGTTGACGGTTGACCGTCATATCATTGAAATTTTTCTAATTTTCCAATTATCCAATATGTAAGAGCGCACATACAAATGCGTTTTAATGTAAGTAATGTATATATACTTTTAAGTATCAAATGAATTATGAATACATATAAAATGTAAACTAAATAGATAAAATTGTAATAGAAATTTGAACCTTTTTTCAAGATGAAACAAATGTGGTAAAATATAAGATTAACATTTTAGTCGACTATGGTTTCGGAAAGAAAATAAATTGCATTCATATTTCAAATTTGATCCTGTTCATTAGATGAAAATATTTTTTTTTTTCTTCAAAAAAATAGGATAAAAAAGAAAACCTTAGTATAGTGCTAAGATACAGATAAAAAATTAGAAGAAATAAAAAAGGAACCGATTATTGTGCATTTATATATCTCACACATGAATTTTTCTTAGTGATGTATTAATAATAATAACATTTTATATATCCTAATCTAATATCTAATATCCTAATATGCACAATACATGCATTATTGTACGTAATGTATGTGCATGTATTTATTTTGTTTGATCTATCGACAAATAAATATTAGTTTGAAAGATTTGTTCAGGTTTCATAATAACAAATCGTCCTTTTTCTGTCTACAATTTTCGATTTTTGCCTTTCTATTTTTTCTTTTTTTTTTTTTCATTTCATCACAAATAAATATTTTTTGTTATTACAAGTATAAAAATACATTATCATCATCGTCATTCACAAAGGGAATGGATGAAAGCAAATCATAGAAAATATAAATAAAAAGGAAATCAAGATTTTCAATTTACGAGTATATGTATGTATGTATACACATATTATATTTTTGTTGTACAACAAGTTGATAACGTTTTAATGAATATAATAGGGTATACGAATATGTATGTGTAGAAGAAGGATACTAATTCTATTTATAATTTTTTTTTTTTACTTTTCGATAATTTTAAGTGGCGTTTCAGGTTACTTTATTTATAAAATTCTAGATAAGTTTCAAAAAGTCTTATTTGGTTTACTTCGTTTTTTTTTTTTCATATATTTTCAAAATATACAATGTCGGCTAGGTGTATAATAATTATTTGATGTAATAATGAAGCGTGATAAAAATAAAAAATAAAAAATAAAAAAAAAACAAACACCGAAAAAGAGTAATGAATGAAATACGAAACATTTAATCGAGTATTTTAATTAAAATTGACTAGAAAGTGTAATTTAATGGCAGATAAGCAATATATGTACATATATGAATCGATAAATTTTAGTTATTCTAATTTGATTCTAATGTAATCGGTTCATTATTTTAAAAACAGATAAGACGCCATCATATAAAACCGCGTTATCTCTAGTTTCTAGTGCTTATCTTTATATTCGTATTCTAATTAATTTAATTTTTAGAATGGTACTATGGATGGCGGTGCGTCTTTTTGACGAAAATTTTCAAATTTACACTAAAGAATAAAAAAAAAACATCCAGAAAACCATTCATATTTGAAGGAAAAAATTGTTTTATAGGGGAGGATGATATCTTTAAGGATTTTTGCATCTTGATTTTTCGATTTTAAATTTTTACTTATATTGTGCATTTATATCGTTCTGTGTGATTCTATATTTGGTAGTAGCACTAGCATAGAATAATACACTGTGTAGAAGTAGGTAGTCATGGTATCTCATTTATCTTTTTTTCAATTGTATTAGTTGATGAAATTAAAATCATTTGAATTCATCAAGTATTTGAACTGAAGAAAAAGAAAAATAAATACAATTCTGTATACCATTTATACGTACATACTCGTATAATATGATTTCTAATTTATTTGCAAAACTAATACCTAAATACCTATATCCTTTTATCCTTTTGAAAAAAAAAATTTTTTTTTTTTTTAATTCTCTTCTTTGACTAACTATATCTCATATTATTTATTTATTCAATTTCATTTTTTCACTTAATTTGTTTTGTGTGTGTTCTTTATTTGACTACTAATATAGATTTTAAATTTTTTCATATTTACATACATAACTTATACTTGCTTATACTTATACACATTGTGACCGTACACATTTCCTGATCCTAAGATTTTTTGTATTTTGATTTTTTCATCATCTGCCCAACTTATAAGAATTTTGAGGTATTATTTATTTATTTCTTTTGCTATACTATTGTATTTTGTTGGTTGGTTTTATTGTTTTGTTAATTTTTTTGTATGATTTTCAGTTTTTTTTTTTTGTAGTAGTGCTATTAAAACAATTTTTACCTGCAATTTATTTTTTATTTTGTTTTTATGCATGTATTATTGAGGCGTAAACGTCTTCAGTGATGTGTGAAGAGGGTTTAAATAGGTAGGTAAACGTGGTATTACATACCATTCTATACATTATACATTATATAAATAGATACTAACCAATTTTCAAACAAAAATACATTTTGTGAAATGAATTCAATTCAATTTAATTCATTTGATTTTTCAATTGTAAAAACGGAAGAATTTTTTTTTTTTCTTTTTTGACGAAAAATTCATGTACTCGCGTATGTGTACAGTACGTGTAAATTTTTGCTTTTTTATCTTTGATGAAGTTTTTCGAATGTTTTTTTTTTTCTGATATTTTTTAACTGGTATTGGTAGACAAAATTTTTAGTGGGTATAATGGTATAATATAACAATACAAGACTTTTGTCATGTTTACAAATGTTTTTATAAAAATATTTTTGAAAATTATTTTGTTTAGAGTAACAATGCTCAACAACAAGAAAAAAAAAGTACACACAAGCAAAAATGATAAAAAAAAATTTAAAAAAAATTAGGAATACAACAGGGAATAATAGGAAACGTCGAAATTGAAAGGTAAATTTTTGGGAAAAAAGTGTTGGTAACAATTTCAAATTTTTTCAGAAGTTTAGTCAGTTTTCGAAATGAATCAAAATTTTATTTTTGAAAAAATCGAGTTTGACTGTCACTAAATGGGCGTAAAATGACAGTTCGAATTATAATTAAAATTTTTAAGAGTGGAAATTCTTAAAATGCATTAGAATTGGTAAATTGTTTCAAAAAGTTTATACGAAAGCTTTACTGCCCACTGAATGACTTCTCACTATCTCAGTCATCTCAGTGCACTTGTTAGTCGTTACTGTGAGATTTCAATGTGCATTCTCTCAGTCCAATTTGTTAACTGAAGTGAAACTAATTAAAACGCACTGAAAATCCTACAAACGCTTGTGAATTGTCTATGTAACTTTTGGACTAACTCTCTGCACCCTCTCTGAGTCCAGTTTCTTTGAAATGAAACGTGAAAATTTTCATTGTGCATTGAAAATTCGTCTAATAAACGTAATTCGTCTAATGGGTTGGTAAGTTTTTTAGAGTGGCCATACTATTTATTTGTTATCGATATCGAAATATACTCAATAGCACAACAAGTGGTTGTGGAAGTTTTCAGTGCGCATCGACTCAGTACGAGGGTACGAGTCAACAGTATATGTGGAAGGCTAAAATACTAAATTGGAAGGATGTTTTCAATACAATTTAGGATATATTTTTTTTATCTTACATTTTCGACGCATAGTTCCTCATTTTCCGTATTCATTACATTATTACATTATTGCGCTGTTCTTCCAACAGAAATATCCTTATAATATGCTTAGTTTAAGATGTAATGTATAATCATTCTCGTCATCGTTGTTGTTTTCTTGTTAATATCAGTTAACTCAGCAGGAGTTAAAATTATTCATTAAATATTTTTCTAAGGTACTATAACAACACAATTTTATTCTTTCTTTTCTATTTAAGAAATTGAAAAGAAGAATAAAATTTATTTTTATTTTTGTAAAATTTATTCAATACAACAATTATCGCAGCATCATCTGTATATTTTTGTATATAATAAATGACAATATATAGCAATATGAATATATACCGAGAGTGTATCTGTATAAGAACGTTGAGTATACATACTGACTGAATATATACGAGTAATTGAACAAAAAACATTAATATTGTTTGAAAAAAAAAAAAAAACGCAAAAAAATCTTTTAATATTTCACTCGCTGTAATGTGTACGTATGTGGGTGTATTTTATGAGATTAGTATATGTGTATGGTATTTTATGTATATATTTATACAAAACAGACAAAAAAAAAACACATTTATTTCACTTTATTCCTTAATTCTGATGTAAGAAAAGAGCACAAAGATTAAATGCTTCTTTAAGAAGTATTTCTTCATTTTCATTATTATTATTATATTTTTATTTTATTTTATTTTTTTTTGTGAAAAGGATACTACTTATTCAATTTTGGTTTTTTGACGCGATCCCTTCATCCTATCGTATACGAATATGTAGAGTGTGTATATAAGATGAAACATTCTATATTGTTCATTAGAATTTTGTATAACATAATATAATAATATCTGATGAGGATGAAGAGAATAATACCAGAGGATTCTTTATATGTATATATGTATTTATTTTTGTATACATTATATTGAAAATTTTTATATTGTTTATGCAACAAATCTATAATAATAGTTCAGAATAGTATAGTGATGTGTATTTATGGGTAGCCTTAAATTTGTTTGGTAACACACAATCAAGTCGTTTCATTTGATGGTATAATCACACTAGGATATAACTATTATGTTGGTAGGAACAAGATTGTTATACCGTTGAATTTTTTTTTTTTTTTTTTTTGTTTAGTTTTGATTTCATTTTTTGGTAAATTATTTTGTGTTATTTCAATTCTTTAACCTCTGCTGAGGAAGGCTCTAGATTATTTTATGTCAACTGTTTTTGTTTTGTTTATACAAAAAAAAAAAAAAAAATTAAAAAAAAAAAAATTTGAAATAAGGATACATAAAAATAGAATTACTGTTTAGTAAGTACATTTTATAGTTTTATTCTATAATTCAATTCTTTTCTGATGATATTCACAAAAAACATATTGCATACGTATAATGTGTGCTTGTGTTCATATATGTGAACATACATATATGTCCTACACCTTTAAGATGGTATTAAAGTAAGTAAGTCATTGTTATAATTTTCAAAAATTTCTAAAATGTCCTTTTATTGTTATTATCATGCAGTATTTGAAAGATACTTACATAGATTTCGATTTAAAATGCACGGTTAGTTGCATTTTCATCTTTTCATAAATAATATGTTTTATCTTGTAAGGAGCATCAGGATAATTTAAAAGAAAAGTATATAAAAACAAATCTTCATATATTTAGATACATATGTACAAATGATAAAATCACATGTTCGAACATACATCCTACACGTAAGTAGGAATATAAATAACGATGTAATAATATCGAATAATTGCATACTTATATATGTATGTACATGAACACATTTATGTATATGCATTCAATTACACGAAAATAAATGTCATATGCTACATAATGTAAGTATGATGCATACATGAAAAAAGAACAGCATATGTGAAAGATGAAAAATATTACAATACTAGGAACTGTTATATGATCAAACGAGGCGAAATAAATTCGGTTTTATCAGATTTTATTTTTTCTGTGTTGTTATACCAGAATCCTCATCTGTGATACAATAGCAAAAATGTGTATAAAATAGCACAGCAGCGCGTAAATGAATTTTCATTGGAGTTATTTATTGTTGCAGATTATTATTGTTCATCAGTTTAATACTCACACCACTAAAAAAGGAATCAAAAAAAATAAATAAATAAAGAAAGAAATCTTTACATTTTTATCAAAAATGAATTATCAGCTGTATCAGTTACTTTATAGAAATAATGAAAACTGTACAGGATCCAGGATTACATTTTGATATTTTTGTATTTTGTTTTTCGTCATACCCTTAATGCCCATACAATTAATTTACGAATTAAATTAATGCCGATTTTACATTCGATGCAGTAGACTTGACATTTATACTTTTATATGTACTATAGTCGAAAGTCAAAGTCCAAGTTGAAGTCACTACACTAAATGTAGAAGAAGCATTAATTTTTCAAATAAAATTTGTTAAAAATTTGTATCTGACCACGTAGTGAGCTTTGAAATTCTTAAATGTCTTAAAAATGTAGCAAAAAAATCAAAGTTTTAAAAAATCTTTTTTTTTTTTTTGTTGTTGTTACATTTGAATTTGTATAACAATTTTATTTTATTTTTATTAAATAATGTTCATAATTTACATTTATGTACATTACATATTTTTTTTTTAATTAATATTATTTTTTTTTAAAAAAAAATAAAATAAAATGAATCATAAATTTTTGGTTTTAAAAATTTTCATACTATTGACCATTTTATTAAATTGGATCATTTGTGAAGATGACAATTCTAAGCCTCTGAATAAGAATGATTTAGTTAGAATTTATGGTGGACAAAAAGCTAAGAAAGGTGATTTTCCAGGTCAGGTATGTAATTCTATGTACATATGTATATCCCATTTGTAGTTTATTCTTTTTTATATGGTAAAAATTTGAATTTTTTATTTTGGTGTTTTTTTTTTTTTTTTTAAATAAAAAAAAGGTTAGCTTACAAGTACAATCGGCAAATGGGGTTAGAAATCATCGCTGTGGCGGAACAATGATAAATGAACTTTTTGTTTTATCTGCAGGACATTGCTTTTTTTCACCACAACCAAATTTGGTAATTAAAAATCTTAAATATAATTTGACATAATTTTCAATTTGTTTTTTTGTTTTTTTTTTTTTTTTTTAATATTTAATTGAAAACGAAAATACATAATTTTGCAGGCTGTAGCATGCTCTATAGATTTATATAAAATATCTGGAAATAACAAAGACCGATTAGAACGTACCATAGTGATTATATATAGGCATCCCAAATTTAAAGTAAAAAAAATCTTATACAGATTAGTTTATGATGTAGCTCTTGTTAAAGTAAGACTTTATGTTTGTATGTTTTTGTTAAAAATCGTCATACATATATTTATGTTTATGTTTAGGTTAATAAAAGATTTATATTTACATCAACTTGTTTTGCAATACAAATGTCTAAAAGTAATCCATCGACTGGAGCGAAATGTAAAATAACTGGTTGGGGACGAACTGAAAAAGTAATTATCTTTCAATTATGCTACAATAGAAATTAAATCGATGATAATATATAATTTTCGTTTGTGTAGGAGGGAGAGCCAAATGAATTGCAATGGGGTCAAATTGAAATTTCATCAGTATTCAAATGTATTATGTCTGGTCTTATGATGTTTAAAACTAATGTAATGCTATGTGCTGGTGGTGGTGATTCAAATGTGTGTCAGGTAAAGAAAAATTAAATATTTGAATTTACTTTTATTTTCTAATTTTTTTTTTTTTTTTTTTTTTATTTAATTTAGGGTGATTCTGGTGGATCATTAATTTGTCATGATAAAATTCAAGGAATCGTTTCATTTGGCAAAAGTAAATGTGGTTCAAAATCATCAAAATATGCAGTCTTCACAAAAGTGCCAGCTATATATAAATGGGTAGAAGACGTTTTGCATAATCGAACAAGTGAATCAAATGGAAATAAATTTGTTTTAAATAAGAAATTACTTGTTATAATATTATTTTTATTATTATTCTAAAAAATGAAAAAAAAAAACAACAAAATTAACAGTTTACAAAATTAATTATAAGTTCTAAATCTTTTTAAAGAATTAAAAATTAAATTGTAAACTTCGATAGTGTATTATCTGAAAGTATATAAAATATAATGAAAATAAAATTTTGAGTTAATTTTTTTGTTTAATTGGAATAATGCCGCTTCTACATTCAATGCAACTTGGAGTTCGAGACTTTACAACATGCTTAGCATGTAAAAGTAGCTGTCAAGTCTACTGCATTGAATTGAATGTAGAATCGGCATAATTCACTGATAATTTCATTAATAATAATGACCCTCTTTAGACGAGTTGTTATTTTCGTTCGTTTTTGTACAGGTTGTTGGTGAACGGCAACGGAGTGAGCGAACGAATACGCAGTGCAATATGAAAATGATCAGAATATCGTTAATTGAAAAATGTTTTATTACAAGATATGTCATTTTGTTGATCATTACTGTCATTTCTTTCATCTTTATTGTCGTTCCAATTCCAATTCCAAAAAATTATCAAACGTGTTTCGTTTCTCAGTTTAAAAAAAAAACAAACAACTGTCAAGCGAAGACCGAATGGAACTCATCTAAACACGAATCATAATATGAAGAATGAAAAAAACAGAGTTAATAAATTTACATATTAAAAATAAAGTTTATTTTAAATAATTTTAATACAAAAAATAAATGTGTGTTGAGTGAATACTCGAAATTTAAAAATAAACATGTGACTAGGAAAATAAAATGATCACCAATGCAAATACCATAATTATTTTCAAATTGATTACGGTTACTGTTGATTTGGATACTTCAATGCCATTACATATTTGATTTAATGAATGATTCTTTATCCATTTACGTACTACTGATATCTTGGCATATACAACATACGGCATTTGTGTACAATATGCTGGTCCAAATGATACAATTCCTTCTACACGATCATTACAAATTAATGGTCCACCAGAATCACCCTTAAAAAAATCATTCAAATCATTTTCATTTTATGAAAATTGAAAAGAAACACAAAATACATACTCGACAAGCACTAGTTTCTGAATCACCAGCGCAAATCATTATTGTTGCATCGTAATTTTCTGCAAATTGAGTGCATTTACTCATTGAAGTAATATAAGTTTTACCGTATTGCAGTATCTTTGTTCCGCTATGATCCTAAAATAAATTATTGTTAAATTGATGTAATGGCGCAGATAAGAAGCATTATATCAAAAGGCGACGTGTCACAAATGTGACACTTTACAGAAATGAACGAAAAAAATCAACAATGCGCATTTTCAGCTTTCATTTGATATATCAAACACAAATTCTGAACAAAATGGACATGTCGCCTTCTGATATAATGCTCCTTATATTACATATACTATATTACTAACATTCACAAATAGTTCTCCCCATCCAGCTATAAAACATTTTGTACCAATTGCTGAATTTTTTTTGGCTAAATTTAATCCATGACAAATTTTATTGAAATTGAAACGTTCTTTAACCTGTGTGAAAAATTTTAAGGATAATTTTTAGAAAGTAAAAAAAAAATGCATACAATAATTAAGTAATAATTTTATTTAAATGAATTTTAAAATTTAGATTTACTTTGACGATCGCAAAATCATACGTTAGAATGAATGGCGTTTTATAATTCGCTTGAAATTTTGAATGTAAACAAATTGATGATATCTGCCTTTCTTGTCTGGTACTACTTTTACCGAATTTATTAATATCACAAGCAATAGCCTATATGAAAAAAATGGATTATTTTTCTTCATTACTAATGATGAAAAATTATAAAAAAAAAAGAAAACATTTTTGAAATTTTCAATATACATAATTTGGAATATTTTTCTTGTCAATAAAACAATGAGCGGCACTAATAATTGTATTTTCATTGATTAAACTTCCACCACAGATATGCTTCTTTGATTTTCTTCTCCTTATCTGTAGTGAAATCTATAAAAAAATAATTATTAATACATTTCATATGAATTAAAAGAAAAGCAAAAAAACTTGTACTCATTATTATTTTATAAATTTACCATGGAAGGAAAATCACCAGGAACTGCATTTCTACCTTTAAATATTCTAAATTCTAGTTCGTCATTTGCACAGTTAATTATTATATTTAGTAATAAAATCCATATAAAAATTATTATTAGTTTTTGCAAAAAATTTAATTTCATAGTGTTCGAATTTTGTGATTATCATATTTTGTTTTGGAGGCTTGCATATATAAAAGTAAAAAATTATACAAATAAGTGCCCACAAAAGTAAAGGTGCCCATAAACATACGATATAATTTCTCTCAAATTATGCCGTTTCTACATTTAATGGAGTAGACTTGACAGCTACCTTTTACATGTTAAGTATGCTGTCAAGTCAAAAGTTGAAGTCCAAATTGAAGTCACTGCATTGAATGTAGAAGCGGCATGACAACAAGCGTTTCGATTTTTTCATAGACTATAGCTATATTCAGAAGAATTATTTTTGAAGCTTACGTCGTTGACGTTAATTAGATATGTATATATTTGTCAAAATTTTCTTATTTTGCTACAATTCCTCCTTATAAATTAGTTTTATCTGTACATCACAAAATTTAAACCAATTTAAAAGATTTGATTCTACAATTTGCCTACACACAGGCAACTTAATTGCCGATCTTGAAGTCATGACCCAAAAAATTAAAATTTCTTTGATTTTGTTGCGACTAATCGTTCGACTTTCGAATTGTCTGTCAAACAGTCTGACGGCTCTACAAACAATGCACAAATATACAACATTCATCCGACTTCAACTTACTTGTCTTATTGACCATTTGTGATTTGTCAGATATATTGTATGACATTACCATTAACCTGATAAGCAGGCAATGTATTTCTGACAATTTATAGTGATTACATTCAATGAAAATAATAAAGTTGCCATTGAAATTTGAAAATAATTATAATTTTTCTACTCGGAAAATTATTAGTTTTCCGAATTTTCATAATTTACAATAAAATCTTACGATTTAGTTTTATAATTCATGGTTTTTACTTTTTAAAGAAAATATTTTTTTTTTAAATTCAACCGAAATATTCCTTTTATATATATAAAAAAAAAACTATTTCTAAATGTATTTCTAATAAGTATTCGTCGTATATGTAATTTTTTTTTATTATACAAATGTATCTGCCTTCCAGATACATGAAATTATTGAAAAGATGCTATTAGCTACATTTATGAAATGTTTATTTTTAATTAATATTTTAATTTTGATAGTAGTCAAGTGTGAAGTATCACATAATGATGATAATTTTAAACGGAATATTTATAATGGGGATGAAGTTTTAAAGAGAGATAAATTTAAATCACAAGTAATATAAAATTTTAAATTAAAAAAAAAAAAATTACAATATTTTTAATTTATTTTTTTTTTTGATTAAGGTATCCTTACAGTATATTGAAAGGGATCCTTATTGTAAAAAATTGTCATCGACCCACAGATGTGGTGGTAGTTTGATAAATACAAATACTGTATTGGCTGCAGCTAGCTGTTTCATTAAAGAAAAAGTTCCAAATTATGTTGTTGCTGGTGATTTGAATAGATATGGTGAAACTGATGGTCGACAAGAACGTTTAATAGAAAGATATTGTATACATGAAGATTTTAAATCATTTAATTATGGAGAATCATTTCATTATGATTTTGCTGCAATTCGAACATATAAACCATTCATATTTAATGAATTTGTTGATAGTTTACAAATTGCATTACATAAAGTAAATCCGGGAACAGATTGTCGTATAGTTGGTTGGGGAAAAACTGGTACAGATACTTCAATGGATTTAGGATCTAATATTTTACGATATTCACATACGAAAGTATTAACAAAAAATGACTGTTTCAAAAAAATTCGAACAATGTACGATGATGAAATAATGTTATGTGTTGGAAAAACATATGCAATTGCTTGCGAAGTAATTTTATGAATAATTATTGAAATATTAAATATACAAATTTTTTTTTTTTAAATTAAATAATTTATAAATTAATATATGTATATATACATTTTTTTCCATTTCTTTTAGGGTGATGGACCATTAGTTTGTGGCCATTTAATCGCTGGTGTACCATCATTTGGATCCAATAAATGTGATTCAAATGGATATTTCGTTTTTGCTAGAGCACGTATTGCTTATAAATGGTATGATAATTTTGCTACAACTGGATCATGTAGTGGAACATTAAGATTTTTTAACAGAACTGGAGCTGGACCAAATCCATTAGCGGCAAAATCTAATCGAATTTATGTTGAATATTTATTAATTTTTATAATTCCTATCGTTTTGTTTTCAACATAAAATTGTAGAATGAAGAAAACAAAACTTTTTTAAACAAAATATTGTTTCAGTACAAATAAAATTAAAAGGAAATTCGTTTCCATTTGTAATTTTTATAAAATATAAATTTGAAATAAATTTTTGAATACATATATGAAATAATTTTTACTTTATATAAATGTTTCTGGTGGTATGGTATTGTTTTCTAAACTTTTAGAAGGAAACAACATTTTTTATTGTCAATCTTATCATTGTAGAGAAAGATTATTTATAATCTACTAAACGAAAAAAAAAAAATTGATTTTATCTTGTTTTTAAAATCGTTTTAACTGCACAAAAAAAAGGAATATCTATTTTTATTTTATGTTATGGACTGTTAATCTCATTGTCCGTTAAAAAAATATGAAAGTACGAGCTCATGAAACCATATAGTTTCTATTATGATCCTATTCTATGTCGTTTTCTACAATGAATTATTGGTTACTTATTCAATTCATTTTCTCTTTTATCTCCACATCGTTAATAAGTGGAGATCTGTATTAGTTGTGGAATAAAAATATTGACAAACCTTGCAGTATTGGTTTTCTATTAGATGAGAACTGTGTATTCGAAATTATTCCAAAATATTGAAAATCCAATACAGTCTAGGATCGAAAGATTGGAATCATACAAACAATATATTTCATAAGAGCAGAAGCAGTTTAAATTGGAGTAAATACAGAGGTTGGATAAAATTATGTTTCTTAAAAAATGTTGGAAGGAAAATACTAATCAAAATATTTGGCCTCATAAATGATAATGACGTTTGAAGAATTGTGTGGAATTACGAGATAATGCAATTTTATAATGAACCGCAATATAACTGAATATATCAAAGTAATTAAATTATGATGGCTAGGAAAGCAAATTTAAGAGAAGAAGACCGATTGGTGGTAGATCAAGAAAGAGATGGTGGATGGGACGACGTCTTGGTCGATATGAGAATATGATTGGAATCCGTGATAATTGGAGACGGATGACAGATGACATAAATAAAGTGAAAATTCTGAAAGGACTGTAGTGCCAATATGATGATGACTTATTATATTTGTCGTGGACTGTAATTTTTTAAAAACATTTTCTTCTTTTCATAAAATCAAGTATGTACTATACAATTGCGTGTATATTTTAATGTCTTTTTTTTTTTTCTCTAAAAATATCTTTTTTTATTTTTTCTCTTCTATTGATAAATATTTTCAATAATTCATATGTACTTATTTACAAAATATATAGAATTAAGATAGGATCGAAAGATAAGATATCAAGATTTAAAAAACGTTGTATGATTGTAATATGCGTATTTACTGAATAATACAATACAATTTCATTTTTCGTTTTTAGGTTTTTAGTTTTCTTCCTTTTTTTCGTCATCTTTGACCAAATTTTTAACTTAATTTCAGATACAAAAGATGAAGGAGACCTACAAAACTACACACTTGCGTATGTGAATTTTAGATAAAAATTTAAAAACTACACGAATTTACAAGAAATAATTGATCAGATATCATGATGAAGTATAAAATTATGTTCATATACAAGTATCGGTTATAAAACTCTTAACTTTATGTATATTCTATATCTATAAGTATGTATTATTATTTGTGCATACTTACGATCAAGATTACAACTTAAGGTAATCATATTTCATAAAAACAAAATTTATCAATAATTTAGAATCTATCCTTTTTTAATTCTCTAGCTGAAAAATGATTGAACTGCCAAAAAAATTAAATCATTTGCAAAATTCTGATAAAAATTTATCCTTTTATGAAACTTTTCTTTTCTAAATTAGAAATTATTATTTACAATTATGATCAATAGAAAATGATTATTTCTGGACCTAAGGTACGGTATAGAATTATTTAAAAATGTGGTATCGCTCTTATGTAATGGCTAATATTGTATGTCTTTGTATTGATGTATGCAGATGGATAAATCTTAGATTAAAAGCTTAGATATATTTATTACTCATATGCGTTGCAAGTTGCAAGAATCTGAATTTCTACAGTATCTACCTAATGCTAATATACACAAGAAAATAAGAAGAGAATACTGCTATTCGTGTATCTTTCTACTTTCCTTTCATCTCGGATACTCAAGAGTTGAATGACCATGTTTGTTTACAAATGGAAATATAGGTCAAAACATTTATCGGTTATTCCTGTTTACACGAATCTAGTTCCTATCCGGAATTCTTCTTCGTGCACGCCCACTACAGTGAATTGTCTAATATACAAAACAAAATAAGAAGAAAAACTACTATTCGCTTATCTTTCTACTTTTCTTTCTACTTCTCTTTTTCTACATGTTTTTGACCTACATTTTCATTTGTAAAGAAACTAATTTAAACAAAAAATTAGGGATGTAGCAGGGGAAGTAGAAGGAGAAGTAGAAAGATACACGAATAGTTGTTTTTCTTCTAATTTTCTTATGTATAAACTGTGTAAACAAGAGAAAACTTGAAAAGATAAATGTGTTGATCTACATTTTCATTTGTAAACAAACATGTTTATTAAACTCTTGAATAATTGAGAAGCAGAAAAGAAATAGAAAGATACTGAAGTACTAAATTCTCTTCTTCTTTTCTTGTGTATTGCACTATAGTAGGCGAGTGCAGAAAAGGAATTCAGATTCAGTAATAAATATAATCTCTTGATTCTATATTCTATTCAATGTTGTATCGTTGTACGTACCGTAAAAATTAATTCAGTGGTTTATTTGGTTCAAACTGAACCAATCATTCCAACATAAATTCTGTTTGGAAGTTGCAAGCAAAACTTAATGATTAAAGAATGTAAAATTGGTAAAATATAGGCAGAATATGTACACTTTTCATGTTTTAAACCTTTTATACTCGTATATTTACCATGCGAACATTTAAAGAGAAAATTTTCACGGATAATATTTTCTTACTTGTGTTTTGTAGAATTATTTTTCTGAAAACGAATTTGTGATTCTCATTTCTCATTCTGCTCTTTTTCGTTCTCCAAGATTTGATGTTCGATTTTAGTGAATCATTTCAATCAATAAAAGACCCGGGTATGATTACAGGGAGAAGAAAAAAGTATGCACTATTAGCCAATTTTGATAATTTTATTATAAAATATCTAAAAATACTTAAACAAGATAAATATGAAATTCAAACAAAATTTGTACAGTAATCATAATGTAATTTAAACTTATCAAAACTGTATACATATGTATGCATATAATTCTTTTATAGTTTGGTTTGAATATACTTTGATTCATAATAAATTGTAGTTGTATAACGTAAAATGTTATGTTTAAACAGTGTATAAATAAACATACATAATGACATAAATGCAAATAGATACGAGTACTAATGCAGTAGATATAAGGATATTAGTATCTAACAAATAAATTGTAAATATAAAATATAAAGTGGTGTTATTACAAACACCAAATTCAAGAATATGAAACAAGAAATAAAAAATAAATAAAATTTCTTTAAAGAATCATTCAACCGTACTTAGGTTGACCGAAAATTTAAAAAAAAAAAACGAATAATTCGCATCTTTTTTACAAATTTTTTGTATCTTATTTTTTTTATTTTTATACAATGAAAAAATGTTTGTTCAAAAATATTTTTATTTTTATTGTACATAATATTCTTTATTATTTTTTTTTTTTTAGTACATAATTGTAAAATAAATACAGATCCAGATATTTTTAACCAATAAATACTATTTTTCTGATCACTTGAATAAAAATGTAAAAGAAAAATTTTTGTATTATTTATTTATAAAACACATTATTATATTATACTGTACCTAAATATATGAGTACATATATGTTTTTTTTAATAACAAATAATGGAAGGATATTGCTTAATTTTATATCCTTAAGGGCATGGATTTTTTTGTATGTTTGCTACTTTTTAATTTTTTTCTTTTTTTAAATCAAAAATTATATAAAGATATTTATTTGTAGACAAACACATGCACACATACACACACACACTTACGTGCACTGTATACATGGACATTTGTGTAACTGATTATTGTTGTTGACAAGGCACCTTTGTCTATTATTATTAAGAAA
Source organism: Villa cingulata (assembly GCA_951394055.1). NCBI lineage: Eukaryota > Metazoa > Arthropoda > Insecta > Diptera > Bombyliidae > Villa > Villa cingulata. The sequence continues at coordinate 10,583,626 of OX596020.1, read as the reverse complement.
AATTGATCTTATCTAGGATTTAAATTCAACATACATACACACAAACATAAAGATTTTGTTTCTTTCTTTATTTCAGAAAAAAAAAATTTTTTTTTTTTGTTTTTTCAAAAGGAATATTAGAAAATAAATTACATTGTCTATGCAACAGACATTAAAAAAATCAATGAATAAAGGATCAAGAATGAAGGATTTTATACTATTTATCAATATCATTTGTCGTATATATTCTATTTTTGAATTTTCTTTTCAAAAAAAAAAAAAAACAAGGATATTTTGATCGTTATCAGTATATTTTGAAAATGTTCAGTTGCTTTATACATATACTCGAAGGATTATAAACTACTGAAACAGAGGATTATGAATTGAAAATAAGAAAAATATTTTTAAAAATATCATGTAAATATGTATAGGATATTTTTAAATATTTATAAGCATCGCGTTACTGTCTTAGAAAATTTTCTACTGAAATTGATGATTTAAAAAAAAAAAAGAAGAAAAATTATTGTGATTTGGAGCATAATATTTTTTCTTTCCATGCTCACATACCTACTGTCCTACCTATTTTCCATATTATCGCTCTTGCTTTTTACTTTCTCTTCTTTCTTACAATTTTGTAGTTTTTCTACTCTTTACTGTGAGAGTTAAGGATTTTTTCTTATAAATCAAAAGTTGCTGTGATTGTGATAACTAAATTAGTTCTCTCGTACTCGTATTGTGCAGAGTCTAGTCAGCCAGTAGATTTCTGTTCAATTATTTTCCATATTAACGTTTTTGCTTTTTGCATTTTTGTTTTCTACAATTTTGTAGTCTTTCTACTCTTTACTCCACATTATCGTTTTTGCGTTTCTGTTTTTTTTTTCGATTTGTAGTTTCCCTTCCATTTACCTTTACTATCCGAGTAAGTGAATTTTTTCTCATGAATCAAAAATTGTTATCGTAATTGCTAGTAAGTAGTAACAGTAAGCGTATTTGTGTACTACTAGAGTATAACCAGTATAACCAACTTTTATTTACTCTACTGTCACCACTTCTCGTACGAATTCATTAATTCTCTCTTTATTCTCTGAGTCTCCATTTATTTCGTTTTCACACATTATATGAATGAATTTTTGCAAAACAAATCATGAATACAACTCTGTTTTTCAATCGTTATTAAAAAAAAAAATTTGAAAAAAATTTCATAGAAAATTAAATAAAAAAACATCCTTATACCTATCTGTGTGTATTTGCTGTTAAGATTAATTAAATAAATTTAAAGTTATCAGATATAATAATTGACAATATAGTTTAAGAATATATTTTTGATTATAAAAATAGAATTACAATTATTACTAAACAAATATATTACACATATACACACAATATGATCCCTTTTTTAAAATAAGTATATTAGGTACATACGTGTTTATAGAAAAAATATTTCATTTATTTTAGATGGGACAAAATGATATCGATTGAAATTACGGATCTGCAAAATAATCTATTTTGAAAGATATACGATAATAGAAGATATGACATTATATATGTAGTAGTATGTAGTATGTATAGTATTCATATCTATCAATCTTTTTTAAATAAAATAAAAAAAAATTAATGATGTACCTACATTATATTTGAAATAAATAACAAGGTTTAGTGTTGAATTACGTACGTTATAAATCTTTTTAATTTCAAATGACTGGTGGTATAACAAAAGAAAATGAATCGACAAAAAAAAAAAAAAATCAAATGCAACTTTAATCGCAATCACAATCAGTGATATGATGAGGTTGACTTTAAAAAAAAATTTCTTTTTAAAAGGAAAAAATATATCAAAAAGAAGCTATATTTCAATTCACTATATACGGTACTATCAAATATTTACAATCAATCTGAGCATTGATTGACGATCGAAAAACCACCTGTAAAGTGATAAAATTTTATCTAATCATGATTGTACGACGAGTACTTTAGGTTTAACCGAAAAATTATTTTCATGATAAGAAACATATTGCATTTTTTTTTGTTTTATGAAGAGAGAAATGTGATACGTGATTATATCTCATATGTGTATAGTATATATATACCTCTCTCATACAGATTTCAAAGGAAGATTACGAATTTTCTAAATATTTTAAATTTATGTTTTATAGTTTGAGAAAATTCTATGACTCTTAATAATTATAAAAAAAAAAATATCTAAAATTCGGATAAATATTTGTTATTGCAATTAAAAACTTTTTGAATTTAAATGATTATAGGCATATATATTCATGATTTCAGGATTAATACGAGTATGAGTATCTTCTTTAAATGGAAAAAAAAAAAAAGAAAAATTTTTTTTTACTTGATTCGTTCCAAATTGTTGAATATTGCGCATGTAATTGAATGTTATGGAATCCATGAAAATTGAAGATGACAAATAATAACACGATAACTGCAACAGCACCTGGACTTATAATGTCCTTATGAGATTGAAAAGACAATTTCACAGGAATATAAAGATTTTCGTATTGTATTTTTTCATTGCCTGTTTGCTTTTTTTTTTGAAAATTTCATGAAATAATAAATAAATAATATTGGCAGTGTAAAAGTGTAAAATTTATTAATTTTTCATTGATACCATAACAAGGACAAAATTATATTGAATTTAATGGATACTAAAATATAATATATGTAATGTACATAAGTTGAAGTTGAATTGCTTGCCTTTAAAGATGTTTCATAAAGAGCAGTAATTTATAATGTCAATTGTGTGTACAGAAAATTCTTTTTAATATATAATATATTTTTTAAGTATACAATAAATGATTTTAAGTTACCTCTCTATATAAACGTATATCGTATTTATTACTGGAAAATTTGACAATAGTTGTCACTTAATGGTCGAATAATAGAAGTCTATTGAATTTTAAAATTGATTTTTGATTATTGTTCATTTTTGAACAAATTCTTATTGTATACTCATATGAACATGTGAGTATACATGTATACATTCATGTAAGTATATGTAGGTATACGTTACTTTTAAAAGTACCTACATATATCCTTTCTATTATTATTATTATTATCACCATTATAATATTATTTGAATGCATGAAGGTGTAACTATGTATAGATAATATCACATTTTATTCACTTAAAAATTGAAATTGAATAAAAAAAAAGGACGAAAGTAAAAAAAGTAAAAAAAAAAATATATTACTAAAAATAAAACTTGACGAATTAACTTTTGTTAAAAAATTAAAAAAAAAATTATCCTGAACAATTTTTTATTATTTTTTATTTTTATTTTTTTTTTTTTTTTCAATTCGAAAAGAAGGTGGAAACATGTTTAATAAAGAATATTCTGAAATAGTTTTTTATTGGTAAACGTATTTGATACTCACGTACTTGGTATTATACTTACATATCCAAACACATATCTAATTTGGTATATGATTTGTATTCAATATTATAACAATAAGAACAAAACAAATTTATGAGTAATTCAAGTGCTGTTAATATATTAACAAACTATATAAATGTACTATATATGACCATCTGTCCTTTTGTGTATTATTTAAAAAAATCATTCATGTATTATTTTATTTATATATTCAAAAATCAGTATACAATTATTAACTAAATTTCAAAGTAAAAAAAAATTACCAATTATATAAATTATGAATATAAGAAAATTTTTATTATGAAAAGGACAAAAACAAATTATACAAAATTCATTTTGATCCTTTATGATTTTTTCACATTCTTTGACCGAAAATAATTTAAAAGTTGAAAAAATATTCAAAAAAATTAACAACAACAACAACAACAAAAAATGGAAATATAATTAAGTGAAACTAGGATTTAAAATTTTGGAAAAAATAGGAGAACAAAAAAGAATAAATTTTGATCTATAATTTTGATTTGTGAGTAATCTAAATATGTAATTATCCTGTCAGATTTGTTATGATTTTTTGGCCAATAATAAAAATCCTAATTATATTAAATGACTGATAATAGAAACAAAATTAAAAGCCGAACATAGTAGATAGGAAATTAAATGATCGTAAATATTTTAATATTGTGACAGAAATCATATACATATCGTTCTGACATTATACACTGCCTTCAAAAATTTTGTACACATTTGTAGGTAATTTCTTGACTATATCATTCTTGAAAAATATTCATTTATATTATCCTAGCATCATGATGATTCTAACAGGACATTGGCTTGTGGGAGAACACGCAGCCATGCTAGGTATATTCTTCAATACACACTGTAAAAGTTGAAAAGATAATTTAGAAACGAAGACTCTCTTTCATTATCTCTGCAAGTGTCCAGCTTTGGCCAAAACTAGACTCAAGGGCTTCGTCAGATCTTTCCTTGGCTGTCTAGAGGATGTGCCCGATTTGTGTTTAATTAGCCTGGTTTATTACTTGAATAACACAAAATGGCTATAGTTTAGAATCTAAACAACCAGTTTGTGGTATCAAAACGGCACTCAACAGTGCTACTTGATCCTATGTACGAAATAGGTATTGACTGTCACTAGTACCTACCTACCACCCCTTTATTCCAGCATTTATATATATTGATTCTTTTAATTTTATTTTGAAACAAAATAAAAAATTCAAGGATATCACACAGAGATTGTCTTTTAATTTTATTTTTCCTTATGAATTAAATAAATTGAAAATTTATGTTAACATATTTTCTTATTTTTGTAATGCAAAAGGAACAATAAATGATGTGTATGTACATTGAATATGAGATGCCGTTTGTTCATATTATCTTTAATGATTGAACTGAAGTGAAAAATGTCACAAATTTTCTTATTTGTCTCTTGTCTTTTGTATTGACAAATTTGGCATACATTTTTATTTTATTGTTATCATATAACATTGTAACATTATGGTGTGTTGTTTGAAAATAAAACACTTTAAAACACCTTTAAATTCATTCATAAAATATTTGAAAAGATAAACAATAAATAATGAAAATTTGTCTTTCATAATATTACATAATGCATAACCATTCGAATGTAGTAAGTACTTTCGTACGTATGTTTTATGAATAATGAATGTACACTTAACGTAAAATAAATTTACGATAGAACAAGAAAATTGAATGAAAATTAGCATGAAAAAAAAACACACACACACACATGCATACACCGAAAAAAGGCACACCACATTCGATTGGCTGCATAAGAATAGTGTTGAATGATTTTTTTTAAATTCCGACTGTTTTATTGTGCTTAACGGTGAAATTTTTCTAAAGATTTTCATTCAAACATATTTCTGATTGCAATAATTGTTACTTGAATTTTTTGAATTGTACATACAATAAGAGTAAAGTAAATGGTTTTTAAGGAAATTCATATTTTTGTAGTATCTATATACTTTGCGCACATATCCAGTACTTGAAAAGACTGAAAGAATTGAATTCATTATAAAAAATTATTCAACCGTATCTCCTTATGGTCTACATAAACTATGTTCATACAATATACAATATAAATATGTGTGCCTGAAGGATAGATATTGCAATCGAAAGTGCATTTTATGGATTTGTAATGTACTTGAAAATATACACACACAATACACCAAAAATGTATGTTTTTTCATTGTATTCATTCAGTTCTCCTTTTCATCTTTTTTCTTGTACGAATAAATACAACGTAGGCAATTGACACAGGAAATGACTATACGTACCAAAGTAATATCCAGCAATGATATCCATGGTGATAAGTCATAATATCTATGATGGTACAATATTGTAGTCGTGAAGATCATTTTTTTATGTGGATATGCATACGTATGCACCTTACAGGGGCACAATCGTATACGAGTATCTAGGTCAAAAATTGGAACGAAGAATATTTCTTCTTACTCATACTTCCAATAATGACATATGGGGCAGAATGCTGAACACTGAACTATGGAAGAAGCATAGACGTTATAAGATTGGCGTGTTTTGAAAGAAAAAAATATTGAGAAGAAGTTTTGGATTCAACAGAATTGGAGTAGGCGAATACAGAAGAAGAACAAATGCAGAGATATATGAGGCATAATAAGATGTTGATATTATTGCGTTTGCCAAGATGGTTGGCTGGATTACATCAACAGAATGGAAGAAGAAGATCCCTCTGTAAGAAAGCGTTATGCTCCACCGTCGGCGAACAAAAGTCTCAGAGGAAGACCAAGAAATCAGAACAGACTGGTGATTGAAGATTGGAGAAATGTTTCCTTGGATACAGATATAGGGCAGTATGGCAACAAATTTCTAAAACCAAGGTTCTCTGTTGAGGACTGTAGGGCATTTCTATTTATCGAATTGAGAACTATTTCAAATATAAATTCAAAAAATCTTCATCAAATTATCAAATTAAATAACACTTAATTAATTAGATTATTTCCGAATCAACATTATTTTATTAAATCTCTATCAAATTTTAAGGTTATAATTTTTACAGAGTTCCCAGTTTATACTTCTAGGTTCTAGCGATATACTCACACTGCTCTATTATTATTCTGTTATTAATTTTAAATGAAAAAAAAAGTTTGTGTTCTCAATATAAATCAAAATAATTCCCAAATAATCATTATCATATCAAATATTTATAACAAATTTGTTGATCTTTGTAAATCAATACACTTTATTAGGTGAGTTCTATATCAAAAGAAAACGATATTGAAAAAAAATTTCATTTCAATAATACATATTTTTCGTTTCTGTTCTTCTCTTTGCCTTCATCAAATATAGCACCATATGACGCCAGATTTTTATTATCAATATTTCAGAAAAAGAAAATAATTTTTTAATTGTACTATATTTATTATACACTCGCATATAATAGTACAAATTACCGCTTATCAAAAGAATAAGAAAAAAAGATTGATTCAACCATAAAATTAAATATTTTTAACGTATAACGACCTCACATGTTATATAAAATTCATCAGTACGCAATTATCATCATCATCATCATCTAGTTTTGTTTTTTTTTTTTTTTGTATCATGATCCAGCGCATTACTATCATCATCAAATTTTCAATAAAACTTAAAAAAATATTGCACGTGCTAATGATGTGTTCTATCTTCGCCTAATATTTTCACCTTATTAAATGTATTCTTAATAGCAGCAATCCACATAAGAATTTACTAGAAATATTAGAATTTTAACGTGTTATTAAACAATAAGCATCCTTCAGGAGAATATTTTTTTATAGAAAGGAAAAGAAAAAATTGTAAAAGAAAAAATTTACGGGTTAGATGTAGATGGATATACATTATGTAGGACATCAAAGTCGGATGAGGACCTCCGCAAAGAATATGATTTTTTGAAAAATGAAAAATATAAAAATAAAAGTAATTCATAAATCTTTTGATGATGCCGTAACGGGCGGTTTCTTTGTCTGTAACATATTTATAACGTTTTGCCAAATTTTGTCTATACATCAAAATACTTAGTTAACTTGTTGTTTTTATTGTACTTTGTTGTTGTTGTTGTTGTTGTTGTTGACTCTTGTTTAGTTTATTGGACTTTATAATGCCATTATATTGCATGTAACCATTTTGATGTAGTATTATATGTAGCAATTTTCGTTTTGAGTAATATACTTACCAGGTGAAAATTTAACTTCATAATAGAAGGCATAAAATTGTATTATGCCATTTAGTTTTTAAATAAAATTTCTTATAATTCATTCTTTATTTTCAAAAAGGAATACGAGAAATGCATATAGATTTTTATTTTCATCGAATTGTATACGAAGGAAAATGATTTTGCAAAAATAATTGTTGATGTAATTTTATTTGTGAAAATCGAAAGAAATTTCCTTTTCAATTTCTGTTTGGTATTACAAAGTTTCTTAAACTACATATAGTCATAGTATACTTAATCGTATGTAACTTTAATCCTTACACTTGAATGTGTAATCGAATTCGAAATTTAAAAAAATGAAATAAAAATTTAGATGAAGAATTTTAAATTTTCATTATTACAATGACCACTCCTACACAATAAATTTATGTTTTCGGTTTAAGATAACTCTGAAAAAAAAAAAAAATTTTCAGCTGCCACTTCATTTTTATAATAATTTAAAAATTTAAAAATTACAAAAAAATAAAAATAAAATGAAAGAAAAACAACAGACAAGAAGAGAAAATGATTTGCAATTAGCCACGGTAACCCGGATTTAGGTTTATGGATTTCATCTCAACAAACCGAGCTTCTTTCTTGTTACATTACATAGATATTTTTTTTTAGTACATTCATATTCTACCATCAAATTTCAATAAATGTTAAAAATGTATCCTTAATTTGTTACGGATTTCAAATTTAACGATTTCAAAAGATCATTTGATTTTCAATTCATTTTCATTTTTTTTAACTAACAAACGAGTGGTAAAAAAACAAAAATCTTTGAAATTTATGTAGAGTTTCATTTGAAAAGGATATTCTCATTTTATTCAATATTATTTTTCATATTCTGAATTTTTTGAAAATATTATTTGAATTCATTTTTATTAATACGAGTATAAAATACATAAGTAATTTGTTACGTTCGATTGCAATTCAATAAAATGTTAGTTTTCCAGGTGTTAAACCTAGAAATTGAAATTTTAATGGTAAATTTTCTGCGCTTATACTATAAGTTATGTATATATAGTGCTCATAATATACCAACCAAAACTGATTAGATACTTAAATATTATTTCTAATTTGATTTTCATGAAAATATTTGAAAAATTTCATGAAGAGAATATAAAAATAAAAATGTTTATGTTTGTGAATTTAAATACCTTGAAAATCAATTTTAAACAGTCACGTATGCCAGTTGTATACTTGTTTATGAAATAGAGCAATGAGAATAAATATACATATAATGCAGTGGCAATTTTTCGTCATCACATTTTCATGGTATAATCATTTTTATAAGTTTTTAATATTATACCACTTTGTGTTTAATGACATAATGAAAGAACAAGGATTTTATGAGCGAAGTAAATTTTCTAGATGAAATTTTTAATTGAAATGACAAATTATAATTAGGATTCACTCGGCAATAATATCATCATTACCACCAATTCCATTACAGCTCTAGGTAAGCTCTGACTCACAGCTCTTTTACTAAAGTGATTTCTAGACTTACTATTATCATTTTTGTGTATTTGTAGTTTAAATTGGATTACGAATGATTGAGTTGCTGGTAGAGAAGCGAATGCTTTTACATGATAGAGATTAGACAAATTTTGTTAATGGTCTAATAATTCCTTGTGTTTCTTGTTGTTAGCGAGTAGACAACTTAACAGCATTTCTAAGCTCTTTTTCCCAGCAAACTGGTACAAATAATAGCAATGGAAATGCAATGAAAAAAAAATTGGAAATTATTTTTCTTACTTTTGCCGTGGGCAGGAATCGAACTTGCACTTCTGAGATCAGTAGCCAGTTACTCCACCACTTGCGCCATCGAGAAATAATATACGAGTATAAGTACATAAAAAATATTTAAATTTATGCAGTTGTGTTAGTAAAATCATTTATTTTTTTTTATACAACTAATGACGATAATTCTGTCAATGACAGCATCTTGATATTTTCGTCTATCAGCAACTAGCCACTGGTGTACATTTCTTACTAAAGTATTGATCGATTTAGGCGATAGTAGTGCTGTAGTTGACACTTCTAAGCGTACAAGGTCAATACCCCAACCCTTTGAGCTATCAAAGCGCCTGGTCTCCACTTTTTGGATAAATTTTCTAATATATTCCTAGGAATTTTGAAACTTCTAATAAATATTCTTCTTAATATTTTCATATCCCAATAATTATATGTACATACGTGAATTTTTTGAAACTTAAATTTTTTATAAATTTCATTCAAATTTCACCATAACTAAAAGTACCGTTAAAATTTGAATTTTTCGGTAAAATTTTTTATCTCAAAACAAACATGCTACCATGTTACTATTATGTATTTTTTATATACTTTTCTGTCTGTGTATTGTATATAGAAAACAAATCAAACAGAACGAATTCAAATTGAATGGTTGACAAAAATTTTTATTTATTCAGAACATGTCTATGAATATTGTAACAAAAAAATTTCCAACATCTTTAAATTTTTTTTTAGATGTTAAATACATTGCTAAAAAGTGTCCTATTATTATTTATTGTAAGTAATGAAAGTCAAAAAGCGTAACAAATTAAAGTCGAAGTCAGAATAATTTTTTGTATTGCATTGAGTTTGGAGATTTTTTTTTAAAGAAACAATTTGACAAAAAGATTAACGATGGCAATATTCGAAAATTCGTAAATGAAAGGGAACGTTTTTATTTTAATGATCCTATGTATGATTTATTCAAAAGGAAGTTTTAGAATAAGTGAATTCTAGCAATTCTAGGAACTAAAATGTTATAATGATGACATTTGTAATCATATTCTTGATTTCCAAATAAATTCGTAATTGAATTTAGTATTTAATTTTAAAGTTATATTTTCTAAGACAAATCCTTTTTGTTTAATCCATTATTCATTTTATAGTCAAAATCGAATATTTTAAACACGTGCTTAAATTTCTTCTACAAATCGAATATTTTCATAAAATAAATTCAAATTTATGAAAATTATTCTTTCAATAAATCCTTTTTAATAACCACGTGTATACATATTTTGAATTATGAAAAAGAAAAAGAAATGAAAAATATTTACATTTCTTACAATTTTTCTAATATGTAGATATGTTCTTTTCTTTTTCTTTTTCCTTCCTGAATGGTAAAATTTTTTTCCTGCATTCAATCACTATTTTTATAACCATTTTATTCGTTTATGTATGTACCTAATCGGTATACTAAAAAAAGAAATTCATTATTTATGTCGACATATGTACAAGATGAGCATCAATAATCTTCTTTAATGACAAGACAGACAAAAAAAAATCATTCTATTTTACCAATAATTGTAAAAAAGGATATACATAGTAGGAAGGAGAAGAAATATTTTTAAAACCTTGAAAAAATCTGAAGGTGGGGGAATAGAAAATCGTATATAAACTTGAAAATTCTTCAGAATAATCACAGTTTTAGTCTAAATCTATACTAGAAATAATCGTATCAGAAATATAGAAAAAACTAGTAAAGGAAGATCCTTTCTAGGATCGTTTCAGTCTCTTATTAAGAGACTGAAAACGATTCATTTCATTCAGTGAATTTGAAGATAACTGATTTTTTAACTACACAGAAAACTGATAACTGATTTTATAACAGTTTTTATAAATCAACAACGAAATGGGAAATCCATCATTACCATCATTTCGATAACAACATTCTGATTTCGGATCAGCTACAAACGAGAAAGGTCTCGTTTATCGACCAGAAAGCCTACCATTTAACTACTTAAAATGTATTATGTGGTACTTCAGTGGTTCTGTCAACTATTGGATAGAAAATTCATATTTTTGATGGCGCTAATTATACGACAACAACAATAATAAATCTACAAATTACGATTACTTGAAAGCTTTAATAAATTACTCATGTAACGGACTGTGATATATAAAAATTCATATATTTTGTAAGGAATTTAGAATAAATTTTAATTGTCTTCCATTTCAAAAAAAAAAAAAAATGTCTTAAGTAATTTTTAGTGTGTAAGCATTTAGTATAAAATTGTAGTTTATAAAATAATAATTTCTTTTATAAGTTTAGAAATAAGATTAAATTTAGGGCGTCTGTAACATTGTCTTCCGGTTTGTTTGTTTTGCTTTAAAGTTTTGTAAATATTTAATGAAAAAAAAAAAAATTAATTTAAAAAAAAAATATATAAAAAAATAGAAAAACGAAAATTTGTGTATTTTATTCATTTACGATTTCCCATAACTTTTTATTTTTAACTTTTAATTTTATTCACTACAGAATAAAGGTAATAATTCGCCTGATTTTGTTTCCTTTTTGTTTTTAAAATTGAAAAATTATCTATTTTCTGTGTTGTCGTGTTACTTTACAAATACTCATAAAAATTAATTTGTACTTTAATTTTCTGGCGATAAAAAAATAAAACGAGAAAATGAGAGAAAAATCTAAACTAGAAACATCAAAATATCAAATTATTGAAATAATTTTACATGACTTTACATCATCGTACTTTTAAAATATTTTTTTTTGCTCATTTCATTCTCATTTTACAATTTATGAACACAAACGTACACATAACATACAACTGAAAAACTTATCGAAAAAAAATTTATAATAGAATATTAAGTTGTTCTTCGTTTATTACTGAAATGATGAAACTTTCATTGAAGATCTGATGATCCAACCAAACTATAAAAATTAATATTATGATTTACTTTTTATTGGTACACTTATCTTGGTATTTATAACTATGCATAGATAATAAATAGGCTGATGTGTTGTACGTTGTAAATGGTTGTAATTAAAATGAAATCATTTTATTATTTTATATTATTTATATTGTTCACATCATTATTTTGAATTAATCTAATCAAAATATTGATGTAGTTTTCATGTATGTACTCATTTAAATAATATGGTATAATCGGTATATTTGTAGTTTGTAGACATGTAAATACATAATCGTAAATATATACAAATTATTATTGTTAGATTGTGCACTTTTTTAAATATTTCTACATTTATGATTGGTCTCATTTTAAAAATGAAAAGTAGAAATAAATTTGTATAATGATATTCACTATATAAAATAACTCTAAAGTTATTTACAGACATTCAGTTTTGTTGTGCAATAAAATTGCGTGAACAGAAATCTGATATGATTTGAATAATGAGCATGAGCATATTATACATTATATGCATTATTTAAATATTGATGATCAAGAGTATGAGAGTATGTATAGAGTAGAGGAAGAGGTGCAAGTATGAAATGTTGCTTGTTGATTTTTTGAGTTTATCATGCAGTAAGCATGATGTGTAGAAGAATAATGTACAGAGTAGAGGAAGAGGAGCAAGTATGAAATGTTGATTGTTGATTTTTTGTGTTTTTCGTATACAATATTAGCGTTCCACTAAAAGAGAAAATCAACTTTATTCTCCACGAATAAAATACGAGTGCCTACACATGATGATTGTGTGAAATACGTGAAAATACTACTCGTACCCTACCATGGTACAATCGTAGCGTATATTATACTATAGGTTCTGTTGCAGTCAATGACAGAGTATGTTGCTACATAGTGTGTTGTTAAATTATTTCTTGTGTTTGTTGTGTACAATATTTGCATTCTGATAAAATATGAAAAGTTTTGTTTATTCATCCTTGATATAGATTTATTGTATGATATATTTACATGTCTATATTGCCTATATTCTAACATATAAATACATTTATAGTAATTAACATACTTCTACATGAGCATATATGTTATTATTTTTTATTTGTATTTAAGTATTTTGTGTTTTAATTTGCTTTAGTTTTTATTTGAAATTTCTTCTTTTATGACCATTCATTTTTATCTTGTACAGAATATTAGAAAGCAAAATAAAAATTTTCAATGGCAATATATAGGCAATAATAATAATAATAATAATGAAAGAAAAATTAGTATAAAATGATTGAGTACTTGTGTATATATAGTTGATAACTTTTCTTGAACATTAATGACCGTTACAAAAGTTAAACTTGAATGTAATTATCATATGAAAGATCAAAGTCAAGATCTTAATTATTGTTACATTATTATACTTACAGAGTGAATATTTATACTAAATTAAGATGTATTTTTAAAATTTACATTTATGTACAATACATACAAAATCCAACTGATATCATTACCTACTGATATTTAAGATATGCATGCATATTTAACTGTGTATGTACCTACTTATATGTATGTCGTATTCATTTTTTATTATTTTATGCATATTAAATTGAATGATCAAACGCCAATTTAATTGATATGTCAGAGACTGATTACTTTTATATAGCGCACGATTACAGTTAAATTATTTGAAATTAACTGAAAAAAAAAATAATAATAATCGTTATAAATGTTCAAGTAAGTATATTCGAGATATTTTATCATTTTGAAAAAATTTCTGGTTTACAAGAAAAAAAAAAAATTAAAATCAAAATGTTACATACTATATATCTTGAACCTTGAACAGAGACTAGTAAGAAATAAAAATTTTATAAACAGTACAAGCAAGATGAAAATATTGTATGTATAAATCAATGTTGGTTGCAGATCAAAATTCATAAATTTTTATATTATTTCTTAATTTATTTATCTGTGTTTGTAAAAAAAAATTTATAATTGATATTGATATCGAAATATTATTCGAATGTTTTCATTATGAAGTATGAAGTAGATATACTTGTATTTGTGCCCTTGTACCTGTTTACCTGCTTGTATGCAAGAAAATTGTATCGCATAAGAGTATGTGTACGTCTGTGTGTACGTGAAATTTAATATATAATAATATGTTGCATACATCTTGTAGCCAATAGCAGAACTAATATTTTGATCATTCTGAAATTTTTTTTTAAAAAGGTATGTAAAAGGAATATTGAAATATTGGAATGTACCTATTTAGCTACCTAAAAAACGATCAGATCAAGAAAATATTAAAATAAATGGAAATATATTTTAGTTTTTATATATATGTCTAAGATAACAATTACATTTTGTAGATCTTCTAAATAAATCTAAATAATGATCCTGATCTGATGATGATCATGAATATGTGAATCTGTTCTTGAAAAGTTAAAAAAATATTTTTTTTCTACAATTAATTTTTTTTCATCCTGTAAGTATACAATATTTTTGGTAACATTTTATCACTTATTTAGGAGATAGGATAGGGTAGTAAAGAAATCATTAAATTGAATTGCTTACGTTCGATAATATTCGATCATTCTGAAATTAAATAACGGTAATTTTGTTCGTATCGTAATCGTATAAATTATTTTGGAATGTCAATTAAGGACATTTCAATATAATAAGTACAGTTTTTTTTTTTAAATTTATGACACAAATTATTAGCCTAAAAATTTATTCAATAGCATAAAATGAAAATTTTAAAATTGTACTCAATGTTCCTGTATAACACAAAAAGAAATTAATGAAATCATTATAAATTTTATATATTTGTCATAATTTCTTTTCACTAAACTACAAAATTACAAATTATTTAAAAAAAAAAAAACATGAATCAATGAAAGAAATAAATGTACGAGTTTGTGAATATCTATATAGAGGTAGTAACAATAATTTGTACAAATTATAATTATTATAAATTTACACATTATATGGCACGGCACCGCAACGGAACGGTACATGATATCATTTACGCATAATATTCGCTCTTGTAAAATTGAAAATTGAATCCTTCAAAATGATTTTATATATTGACAAAAAAAAAAAAGAAGATAAATATACATTTTTTTTGTGTTGATATTATTTATGATATACAATTTATATATTTCTCTTCAAAAACGTCGAAATCCTAAAGTATGTACGAGTATAATAAGAAAAATAACGAAAAATTATTTTATCATTTTATCAATTTTTGTTTATTTTGAACATCATTTATATTTATATAAGTTTTATTGTAAATCAATACATGTATGTGCATACTTGCATTTAAATATTACGTACATATTCGTTTTTTGTGATATGTGTGATACATAAAATATGCACATTAAATATATAATTCGATTGAGATCAACTGTAGATCTTAATTGTAATTTATGAAGATGTTTTTTAACGGATATAAAATTGAAATTATTATTGTACTCTACTATGTAAGTATATATAAAATATTTATTTTTAGTTACACCACTACTAAATTCAATATAAAATTCGATAATATTATTGATAACATACAGTGACTCAAAAACCTGTTCCCGAATAAGAGTTAGGAGTAGCATATTTGATGACTTCCGTTAAGAATAATCTTTGTATGGTTTTTTGGGAATTCTGGTTAAGGCTTCTGTTGACAGTCGCCAACGATATTCTGAAGATTAATTTTGAGTTCTTTCTTAACTATTGTATAATAATATTTAATTTTTAAAAAAAATACTGCACTTTTAAGTTTTTTTCTTTCATTTTTTTGGCAACATTTTGTCTCTACTTCATATTCATTTAAATAATCCAATTCAAGGTGATTAATACAAATTTTGTTCAAATTTATTATGAAATATTACTGCTTTTAGTTATGCCATTATTAAGTTTTATTAAAATTCATATCACTTCCTTTAAAGAATTAAGTATTGAATTATTTTTCCTAATCGAAAAACAAACATAACCAAAAAATTATTTACGCAATTAAAACTGATTACTGAAAATCCTTACATTTGAATAATGTCACCTGTATTATTTTCTGTAGTGATCAAAATGATGCCTCCATACTATAAGTCAAGAAAAAGTATAATATGTAGTAAGTTATAATGCCGATTCTACATTCAATGCATCAGTGACTTCAACTTCGACTTTGATTTAATGAATATGTATTAGAACTTCTACATTCAATTTTCAATGCAGTATAGATTTGACAGCTACTTTTACTTGTTAAGCTTACAGTGAAGTCGAAAGTCGAAGTCCAAGTTGAAGTCACTGCATTGAATGTAGAATTGGCATAATTAAAAATATTCACAGTTTCCTGAGAAATATGCTCATTTATTTTGATTTTGTTCTAACTTGTAAACAGTTTTTTGAGTCACTGTTTATACGATATATGTACAGATACCATACATCATTCGAACATTTTTCAATAAATTGTATATTATGGCTATGCTGGATAATGTTTATAGTTTCAGGATCGAGTACTTATAGGTTTTTCTTTTTTTTTCTCATTGTAAATTGAAATTTAAAATTCTTCTTAATTTTTTATTATGAATATCTTTCAAACTTTCTTCCTTTTTTTTTGACAAAAATTAAAAAAATTTTTTTTTCAGTTGCTTAAACATTTTTATTCGATTCATAATGTCTACTAACTGTATATAATTTATAAATGTGGAAGAAAAAAAAAAAATAAAAATATAAAAATAAAATATAATTTCACATCAAAAAAAAAAAAAAAAAAAAACTGATAATCAAGATGATACTAATGCACAAAATCAAACTTCAAATTACAGACTACAAGAAGAAATTAAAAAACATAAAAATAAATATATAAATACATAATAAGGAAGAAGAAGAAGAAGAAGGAAAGAAAATTAACGACTTGAATTGAAATATCTTTGAATTATTATTTTCATTGAAAAATATAATGATCGATACCCCCAATATGAAAATAATTCATATGCAAGTATACTTGTATTTATAAAGTATAAAATAATCTTTTATTGTAATTATTTATTGGAATATTATTTTGATTATTTTATTAATAATAATAATTTTATGATATTTTATACCGTATATTCTTATTTGTTTCTCGAATTTCTCTTTTTTGATTTTCAATTTATTTCTTTTAAATAATAAACACCCAGAAATTGATTTTATTTTATGAATTTTCTGTTTTTTCTGTTTTTTTTTTCCAGAGTTAAATAAATCATTTTCCAATAATATACATATGTGTATATGAATTAAAATAATTTATATTTACGTATACGGACATTCATATTATATGCAAACGTTTATAGGAATGTATAGGAATCTTCGTTTAAATTTGATTCTCTCCTTACCTTCTTTCATTTGTTTTATTTGGTGGTAGTTTTTTAAAGGTGTGTACAACGATTATATCGTTTATTTTATGATTAAATATAAATGTATACACATTTATTTTATTTTATTTATTTTTTATTTTTTTTTTTTTTGAATATAAGGTGTACATTTTCATTTTTTGGCAACTTTGTATACCAATTCTCTACACTTTTTTAACATACAATTAATCAGAATTAAATTCTCTTGTATATAACAAGATAAATTTATTGTTTATTTGAAATGATAAGAATTTTTTCTCTTTTACGTTTTTTTGTTTGTTTGTTTTTTTTTTTTTTCATTTCTTTTCTGTTTTTCGGTCCTGTAAATATGTAAGTACTTGTGCAATACCACACATAATACATGAAGGAAAAATAATAATAATAATAATAATAATAAAAATTACATTGATTCGTTATCGCAAAAATGAGAGATGATCTGAAAATTTGTGAAAATTTCAATTTACAACTTATGTAGGCACAAAAGTATTCTCATAAAATTGCGATGATAATAAATGAGAATCAGTGACAAAAAACAAACAGACAAATACAAAAAAATGCACTTGTAAATTGTAAATTGTGTGTAACTCGTGTAATGTCTGCTCTCTAAAGTAGGTCAATGTGAAGCTCGATATACAATCATCATTATTTATACGAGTGAGTAGCTAGTTCGTGTTCATCATTTATTTTAGCTGGCTAGCTGGTTATAGCTGTTATCTATCAGCGACTTATGTTTATTTGTATTTAAGTAGTTGTGATCATTTTCTGTCGCATGAATGTTGTATAGTATGTTATCAGTTTGATTAAAATTCAGTTCAAATAAAAAAAAAAAAAATAACAAATTACCAAATGACATCTTATTTTTCCTTCTTGCGGTTGGTGATATTTAAACTTTTCATTACACGTGATGTGTAATTATCAATTTACCTATACTTATTGCTACTGGGACATTGGAAAAATTTACTGTTATATATAGTGTCCATTTTTGGCAAAAATTTTCAAGTCTGTGATTAAATATATAAAATATAAAAAGGAAAAAAAAATATTTGTAGTTTTTTCTTGGTATGTTTTCTTTTTATATTTTTTGTTTCGTATTTTCATTTAATATATTCGATATTTTATAGTGAATTTAATGTGAAATAATACGTATGTACATACATATATATTTTTCAGCATATACATAATATATATTCAGGTATTTTGTTCACATGAATACTAATTACTCACGTACAAAATATATTTATTGTATTTAATTTCAATTTTTCCAAATTCGGTCATTTTAAAATCAAAATATAGTAATGACATTTAAAAAGTAATTTGTTTGAATGGATTTTATTTACTTTTGTTTTTTATTTCTCATTCGTTTTACTCGTAAATGAATTTTTTTGTTAACCAAAATTAAAAATTATGTTATGTAGGTAGGTACTATGTAATGTAATTAAATTATTGAATTAGTTAAAGAATTTTCTCATTTAATCTAATTTTATTTTATTTTTTCTTGCCCAAATAACATTTTAGTCGAATTGATTTCAATTTTATATATATTTTGTGTTTTTATTTCTTGGATTTTTGTGTTTGAAAAAAAATTGTATTTTTATCTCATATTACAGGTAAAATACAAAAAGCTGTACATTTGTTGTTGTTGCTGTTGTAAAAGTAGAAAAATAAATATTTTTTTTTAATAATATAAACATATAAATTTTTTATTTCAATTTTATCATATAGTACTAAACAAAGTTGCTTGTATTTTTTATTTTATTTTTATTTCTGTTTATATTTCATTTTTGTTTATTTTCAAAATACATATCACCATATAAAGTATAATAATTCATTCAATCTATCAATATCTGACATATAAATTTATCATTCAATTACGATTACGTACGCATAAAATTTACCAAAATTGGATCATCATCATATCACGAAATCAATTTCGGACTTCTGCTTAGTAAGCGCTTAGTACGTGTTTCTTTATTCATTTGGGTTTTATACTCTTGTTGCTTTTTTCATTCATTCATTCTCTTTTTTTTTATTTTGTTTCTTGCAACATATTTTTGTGAACAAATCTGAAACTTTTTGTTGTACATTTATATAATTTTATAAGTATACAAACAAATACAAATGTATATGCAACATGTATATATAGATTCTGAGTATTTGGATTTGGATTTTTCTTTAACATGAACTTTATGGAACATTTTTTTTTCAAGAAAATTTTCCTTTTTTTTTGTACATTTTATTAACTTAATTTTTTTTTTGTTTTTTTCTTTTTTTGCGTTTGTACTTTTTCATTTTTTCTTTTCAAAATATGCAAGTATAAGTATTTTCTTTTCAAAATATAAATTTTTATTAGATTTTATATAAAATTCTTCTGTATATCTCTGATACAGCTATAACTATGAATTTTAAACAATATAAAATATAAATGATTGATAGATAAATAAAATCAATTGGTTAGAAAAATGATGATTGTGATAATATAAGTAGTATATGTAGATATGGTCACGAATGAATGGATATTAGATATTCATTTATTTTCGCAATGAATTACGATGTCCATACATACATATGGTACATATAGAGTAGAGCAGAGTAAGTTATGTATAAAAAAGAAACACACATATACGAAACGATTATATTTATACATTTTTTTTTCCTATATGTACTATACATACATTTGAGTGATTGAAAATGAAAAATACGGACAATAATGATATTGAATATAAAGATGAAAAACGAACGAATGGACATATCACTGTATATCTGACCGAATAAACTATAATAATAAAAAATAAAATGCACACTCATACAGAAAGATAAATAAAATAAATGCATTTAAAACTATTTTTTTTTTCATCCAAAGAAGATAGAAAAAAAAAATTGAATTTTATCTTATTTTGAACATATGTACAGTATAGAATAGTATAGAAAAAACAAATAAAAAAAAAAAGATACAAATTTGAAATTGAATAAAAATTTGTGAATATTTTAAGTATAATTTTTTGTTTTGAGCAGTATACATGCATATATCATCCTTATATGCACATTACTCTGGATGTATATGCTTCTATAAACATCAAGTGTATGTATACATTGCACTGTATTGCAAAGTTTTTCTTATCGAATACTGTCAGTTGCATACATAAATATACATCTATATGTTGCGGAGTTCTAAGTTTTTATGCTGTATGTACATATCTTCATAAAATGCTACACACATAATATGCGGTATGATAATGGAAACAAATTGCTTGTCTTTGAATGATATTATTGCTTGTACTGTTGTACATAATAGTAAATCTAAACCCTCCTATATTGTATACAAATTAAATACATACATTTATCAAGCATACACATGTACATACATATGTGGTCGATTGAATTTACAGATTTTGGTGAATTGCATTTTATATTTACTGTACTCGAATGCACCTATGTGTATATGAATATTTTTTGATTGAATTTTTACTCCTCATATGAAACTATTTCATTGAATTTATCTTAATATCTATCTATTCTATGATATTTTATCTCGTATCTATATATCTTTTATACATAGGTACCTGTGAAATGTAATTCTGCAATTCATCTGACATTCTGAATATTTTTACATAGATATCACTGTTCATATCTATTTCGATGCTTACATTTATTTATGCGTATAAATACACATATATGTGTACATTCTTACATATACTCGAATACTCGTATATTACAATTGTGACTGTTAAAATGAAATTTATTCTGTCGATCATTTGAAAAATTCTCGCATAAATCTAAGAACATTTTACTCTAGATACATACGTATCATCTTGAAATAAAATTCATACAACTAAGCTCCTTTATCTGTGCGTTTTAGAAAAATAAAGAAAAAACAAAATGAAAAAGTTGAAAGAAAAAAAAAGTAATAAGAAAATCTGTAAGAAAAAATATAAAGAAAGTCAGAAAGTCATGAAATGAAAATAAAAAATATGTAAACATAAACTACATATAAAAAACAGTGGAGAATTTCAGAAAAATATACAAGAAATAGAATATGACAAAAACAAAACAGAAAAAAAAATTATAAAGGATATGTATAGTTGAAAAGAAAAAGAAACAAAAATAAATCTGTACAATAAAGCAGTAGTCTTCTAATGTGTATAATGTTAAAAATGTTGACATTTTGCCGACAGCAACGTAATTCAACTTTGGCGAATAGTTGAACAATTTTATATATTGTTGCAACATTTTTTTTTTTTCAAAATTGTATTTACAAATCTGCGTTTATGTAATATGATGTCGGGATACATACATACATGTGTATATATAGAATGCGTCATAGAATGTATACGAAAAGAAAAGATGAAAATAAATTGAAAAAAAAATAAAATCAAACTCCAATAAAAGCATTTTGTATAGATAAAAAGATTCAATTGATAATCAATATCGAATCGTATAGATTTTATCAAATTCATATTATACACTTACTTACTTATTATGTGTGTATATATACGGATGAGTGTATAAAACAAAAATCAATGATTTTATCTAAAGTAGCAAAAAGGAAAAGCGAAACTTGATAATAATATGTAATTTCAAAGCTAATGAATATAAAATAATGAAAATGTATATACGGCGAGTACTATAAAAACGACGAACAAAGGAAAATAAATGAATGAAATAATAAGAAGAAAATCCAATTGATTCAAAAGAAAATTACATTATATATATCGTAATAGAGGAAATACACCATAATGTAGATAATATGAACTGAAATTATATTTAGGAATAAAGTAGAAAAACGCTAAACAAATATCACATAAATTCTATTTGTGGCTAAAGATAATTGCAAAATATTATAAACAGACTCGTACATACAAGAATCATAATGCCTAAAGTTATTGGAATTTATAAAATTTTAACACGTGCCTATATTACATTGAAGTACATATATAGTTTCTGTACAAACAAAAAATAAAATAAAATAAAATTTAATGAATTTTCTAATCTGAAGATTTATTTTTCAATGCAACTATATACTGGAAGTTCAGTGAAAAATGAATTTTCTAACGGTGTTGATGAGATGATCGTATACTGGTCGGTCGTGTTTCGTGTATATTTGTACTCAAAATACCAAAAATGGAAATTTATAAATTTATACAAATAGAATAGGACACTTACTGCATTGCCATTTTTATATAAAGTGACAAAATAAATACAGAATATAATTGAAATATGGATATAATATAATTTGAATTTTAAATTTTCATATACATACTATAATCTGAAAGAAAACATTATAATGTAGACTCTGTAAAACAATGGAAAATTATTTGTTCAATTTTTTCTTCCTTACATTTTTAATTCTGAAACTTTGAGGCTTTTGGTTTTTTGCTGTTCAGTATTGTGAAAATGTTTGTACGAACATATGAATGAATAATATTGCAATTAAAATGAGAGCAGATAAGTATGTGTGAGTATAACACTTACTTACGTATGTACATATATATATGCGAATGAATCGATTGACCTAATTTTAATTTTTTTCACTGCAAATGTATAAATTACAATTTTATATTTTGGTCAGATAACACTTCGATAAAATGAAAGAAAATAAATAAAAATAATGTAGCTAGAGAAAATAAAAATGAAACAAATTCTCCAGAAAAAAAAAGTAAATTTATCGAATTTGGAATTTTTTGAAAAAAAAACGATAAACAAAAACTGAATCAAATTGAAGATCGCTATTGAACTTACTATACTCGCGGTTGACTGTTTAATTTCTTCATTTAATATTTCTCTTTTTTTTGTTATTCCGAATTTTAAAATTCCAATAAAAATAAATAAATCAGTCATAAGAAAATTATACAGAATAATTTCTACAAAAAAATATCCATCCTTTTTTTTTTTTTTTGGTTTATTTTTAATCAACTTTATTGACGTTTTATTGAAACCAAAAAGATGGAAAAAAAAACAATGTTGTATCTTTTGGTGTTTAGGTTTTTCTTTATTTTTTTCTTTCTTTTTTTTTGGGAAAAAATTATCTGTAATAAATATTCGCACGTGTAAATTTCAGTATTTAAAGAAAGAATAAATGACGCTTTGATTTTTGGTTTTTTCTCAGTTTCTCTTGGTATATATAGGCAATGTATCCATTATGTGCATATTCAGACTGGGTTTTTATGTTGGGAAAGATATAGTTGACATCTGAAAATTCAGGATTATGAAATAATGAATGATTCAAAGGCAAAAAAAAAAAAAAAACAATAACTGAATTGTAGTATGCATTCGTTACACTCGTATAGGAATTTGTGTACATGGAATAGGACTACCAAAATTAACATACTTGTACATTACGATATGGAGAAAGTGATGTACAACCATCAGAGTGGATCAGTTTTCCAGTATATACGGTGTGTATTCAGAAAATGTATACGTACACCTTAACATTATTTACCATAGCCGTTAGTATTGAATACTCCTTATAACAGGGTAGTTACTCAAATTTTTTTTTTGTACTGTGATCATAAGTTTAAGGAACATAAGTAAAATTCAAGCACGCATATATTAATAACATTCAGAATTTACATCCCAGTAGTGTAAATGATAATTTACATTCCCACTTCTTTATGAAACTGATTCTAGAACATGTAGACACCACTCGTATAATGGTGATATGAAATAAAAACAGCTCTTTACTTGTCTACGGTTTATTATAAAAGAGCCCAGATCACCCAAAATCATATTTCTTATTACCTATTACATATTGGAGTACTTATTTACTACAAAGTTTACAATAATTTATATAAAACCTACTTTCCACAAATTCTACAAACAAGAACTCATTGCATCAGTACGCAGTCCCATTTATTTCAAAGTAATGCGATTGTTATGTCAAAAACGTAAACTACTTTTGCTCTGCATTACATATCTGTAAAAAGAATACAGTGGGTAACCCAATATTTCCTATAAAACCAATTTACTTGTAAATAATTGATTGCCCAACCAGTGCTTGGTAATGCATGAGGTAGGCGATTGGTTGCCTCCTAAGATAATGCGGGCTTCCTGTATGTGGGGAAGCGAAACTGGAAATAGTTGCGGATGATTTGCACTGATTCCAGAATCGGTTATAGAATTACTTCCAAATACTGTACTGGAACTGGGATAAGTTAAAATTCGTTGCTATATTTTGTGTAATGAATGGGCAACCCATAGAATACGTGATTACAGTTGCAAAAATATTCGAATGAAACGCCCTTTGAATATAAAGTTTCAATGCAATCATATTCGGGTGTACATGAATTTGAGGATGCATTTAATAAAGTAATGTGATACGGGATTTTATTATTTTTTTTTCGTTTTTCCTTTACATACAATACAATCTATAATACCCGTAAATGTACAAAGAACAGTTTATCATCGTATTATTAACATTAAGAAGATGATTCTACCACGCTATAGGCGTTATTATTACTGTTTTGATGGAAATTTATGTACATTTATGTATTTTTAAGGAATATCACAAAAAAAAAAAATACATGAAATTCAAAATTTTTTTCCATGTATTGAATTTGTTGCTGTTGTTGTAGTTTTTGTGGTAGTTTTTTTTTTTTGGTTGGTTTTTTTATTTTAAAAAATGTTTAATTATATGTTGATAATCGGTTTTTAGCAAAAAACAAAACACAAAAAAAATTGAAGTTCATATAAACTTTGATTTAATGTCGTTAAGCATACATTACGAGTATGCATGTACATTGTAATAGGTGTATTCTTCTTCTTTAATATCGCTACAATTCTCAAGAGAAAAAAAATGATTATTGCTTACACATTTTCTTTATATGTATTTTTCTTTTAAGTTTTTTGTGTATTTTATTGAGAAGAAATGAAATGAAATTATGTACTTATTAATGCGCTTGCACATACATATATTTAATGCAAGTTCGAATATTCGAATATAAGAAATTAATTCATTTTTATGATTTTATTCATATAACAAAAGAGAAAATATATACTTTGAGAAAAATAAATAAATTTAAAATCAGAAAAATTTGGATTTTATTAAAACGTTTTAAAAAGCAGATATTTTTGAATTTTTTCGAATATATAATAATAAAATATTATAGCAAAAAATTAAATTGAGTTCATTTTAAATCATTTGAAATTATACATACATATATATATGCACATAAATGGACGAATCCTCAATCCCCATATAAATACGCACAGTTACAACGATTTATTATATTGGAAGCATTATGGAAAAGTTTACATTACCTTTTCATTTATTTGTGTATTCATTTTTTTTTTTTTTGTTTTGGTAGGAAATGTTGCAATTTTCAGATTAAGATTACACTTGACTGAAATATAAAAATTTATAACTTTATCATGATTACATTTTTGATCGTGAATTATTAGTTAGGTACATACTGGAACTGGAACATACAAAGATCATAAAGCTTTATATTCTTTGGTATTATATGGTATTATATTCGGACATTTGGATTATTAAAGCACAAAAATTAAATTTAAGTTTTAAGGTAGAACTATAATCGACATTGCTAACATGGGTAGCATGAGAAATAATAACGAATGTTAAAACGTCACATTTGGTTAACTATAATAACATACTAAAGATAAGCAATACGAATTTCACAAAATGAGCTTATGGCTTATGTTACTTATGTCATGTACGCTCTCGATCGTACTGCTTATGTCGAGCTTATGTTAAACGAATCTTTGACGAATGTCGGTAATGTCAATTATAGTTTAGCTCATTGATTTGGCTGTATTCGGCTACGACATATGTCATAGCTTATGTCACATATGTCGATTATAGTTGGACCTTTAGTTCAATTAACAAATTGTTATAAGAATGATGCAGTATAAAATTAACTATAATAAACTGATGAAGATACATAATAAAATATGAGGTTAATGTTGGCTGCATTATAATTTCTACGAAAACAAAAACATCATTATTGGAATATTTCCATGAATATGAAGAAAAAAAATATTATAAAAATATTATTGTACAAAAACATTTACATAGGTACCAAAAAAAAAAAAAAAATAATGTAAATATTTTATTTAAATAATGTGTAATTTTCTTTCTTTCACATTTATAACATTTTGTTGTTATTAATTTCTTCTTCATTTTTGTGCGTGTACTATGTGTGTGTTTGTTTTACGTTTTTCTCCAAATAATGTAAATTATATGTAATGTTTTTTTTAAATTTTGTATTAATAAATTTCAAATTGATAATAAAATTATAATTGAATCGAAATTGAAATTGATAAATTGAATGAATGTTAATTTTACCGCTATAAGTGTATAAAATATTTTTGTTGTTATTGTTGTTGATGATGTAAAAATCCACCTTAAAAATATGCATTATGTTTTTTTTTCAATCTTTTTCTTTTTGTATAATACATCGACATAAATGTACATAAGAGTACAAAATATATGTATGGATGGATGTGTATTTTTGTTAAGATTATTAATTCGTTGTCAAATAATCAAAATAAATGAAAAATAAAAATAAAACAGAATAACAGAAATGAAATTTAAATGAAACAAAAAAAAAAATAAATAAATAAATAAATAAATACCACAAAAGAAGAGGAACAAAATTATATATAAAAAGAAGATAAACCATTATCAATTAATAACAAAAGTAAATATCACATGTATCAATGTAACATGACGACAATAAACAAATTTATATTATCGCTGACGATTTATTATATTCTCAGCAAATTTTTTATGTATTTGTATACATCTATGGTATCTTTGTAGGTGTAATATTCATTAACTTTACGTGTGTGTATATGAATGTAAAGTACAACAAAACCACGTGTACAGATTTACTACATATATATACGCAAGAATCCTACGCATTTGTGGATGTATCTTTGTACTTGTGTGTGTGTGCACCGGTAAAGAGAAAAAATAAATTACTGTTATTTTATTTTGTTTTTTGAGTATATAGTTTTTATTAAATTTTTTGGCAACGCAGTAATTCTTTTTTTGTTGTTTTCCTTACGTTTATATGAGGAAATGAACATAGAAGAAAAATGTACATATGTAAAAAATACATACAGAAAGAAAATTAAGTCCATACACACATATACACATTACTCGTGTATATACATATGTACATACGTCGTTTATTAAATCGAATCAAAATGAAATAAAAAATTTATAAAAAAATAAAAATAATTTACGAAAAAAAAATATAATAAATTTTGAAAACATTTTCTTATAATTTTATTTTTTTTTTGTGTTTTTTTTTTTACTTATTTGATCAGAAAACGACAAGCAATAAAATGCAAAATATAAAATAATTAATTTCGTTAACATTATTTAATACCTTGAAGGCATTTTATATCTGGTAATGTGATGGTGACCCGATAAAACAAATGTTTTTCTGGCCTCTGTCTGAAGTAATCATCCATAATGGTACCAAGTAAAAACAGGCTGCGACAATTATATTGATGTCTTTCAATTACTTTAAAAAAAAAAAAACATTTTTTTTTCATGTTTATTATTTTTTCTTTTTTAATTTTTTGGGTTTTATTCGAATTTTTTCTGTTATACATTTTTTTTTCCTTTTTCAATATAATATTCTTTACCTATCATTTTCTTTTTTGATTTGAATTTTGAGCTTATATACCAAAAATTTCGACCACATATACATAATATTCGTGTAAAATTTGTGTACGTATTCAGTTATGTACATATGTAATATAAATTTTTATTCGTTATGGTGGCCACAAACACGGATTCAATATTGAATATGAAAATTTTTGTTGAGAGATTCATAAATTATTTTTAACCTCGATGGATGTTTTACATTGTACGTGACAAATTGCAACAAATTGCCATTTGGAAACGGTTAATTGTTGTTGTTATTATTGTTGTTTAGGTGGAATTTATTATTAAATAAAAAAAAAAAAAAAAATAACACAGAAAAAAGAAAATTCAGGATTACAAGTTGTAAGTATTTAATATTTTCTTGTTCAATTCTGTATAGTACAAAATGTATATGCACATAAGGAGATAAATTAAGAATTGAAAAACATATTAATTGATAGCGGATTAAAAGAAATCGCAAAAATAAAAAAAATCAATAAACGAAATGAAAATAAGTGGAAGAAAAAGAGAATGAATTAACCTGGAAAAATAGGAAGTATACGCAAATATTATAAATGAATGTTTCTATAGCACAGACAAAATAAGCATGTAGGTAGGTATATCATACAGTAAAATGTTGTTATACTCTCTCTGTACATACTCTTAAGCAGTGGAGATTATAATCGATTAATATACTTTACGATTATACGAGTAGTATTTCATACAACATGTGTACTCGTATATTTTCATGTTCGGGGAAAAGTTGATTATCTCTTTTAGTAGGAAACACAGAAAAGTATCCAACAACATTTTACACTTGTTCCTTTACTCTTTGCATACTCTTTAGCAGTAGAGGTCATTGACTATAAGAGTACTTATAAGAGTAGTATACACTACGATAGTACGAGTAGTGATTTCACATCTTTGTGTACTCATCATTGAAATTTTTATTTTGAAACTTCCGTCACAAAGTACACCACATAGCTACCACCCAAGGTAATTGGAACACTCTCTATTCCAAGGTTCCAATTACCTTGGCTACCACCTAGACATAGCTAAGATTTAAACAATTAAATTGAAAGCAATGAAAATTCAAATGAACCATAAAATATTTTTATTATTTTATTCGAAAACTGAATTATCAATAAATTTATTTTTTCATAATAAAATCATAAACAAGTTTATAAAAATAAATTTGACCAAAATACAAATAATTTTCTTATAATGCACTATTGTCTTTAATATCGATCAATGAATAATTTTCTCCAGTTTTATTCTTTTTAGCACATATTCCAAATCTGTTATAGTAAAACAAACAAATCCAAATATTTAACGATGTTAGAATGCATAACAGAATGATTATTGTGATTTGGTATCCAATATTCGTATTAGAATTTTCACTATTAGATTTTATTTCTTTTAATTCATTTAAAACATTTTCAAGATAATTTTTATCTGCATCAGAGATTCCTATATTTTCAGTAATCACTTTTTTTGTTATTATCTCATAATTTTCTAAATTGCTAATATGTTTCTGTTGATGATCTTTATCAACATTATTAGCATCAATGCATCCAATTCCAGCAATATTTTTT
This sequence comes from Villa cingulata, assembly GCA_951394055.1. Classification (NCBI taxonomy): domain Eukaryota; kingdom Metazoa; phylum Arthropoda; class Insecta; order Diptera; family Bombyliidae; genus Villa; species Villa cingulata. The sequence goes on along the minus strand of OX596020.1, from coordinate 10,553,766 downwards.
GTTGTATTTGGATTTTTATCAACAATATATTTTATTGTATCACCATTTAAATATCTAATCATTTTTTCCAAATAACTACAATTCCATCTATTGTATGATAAATTAATGCTAGAAATTTTAAATTTTGGATCTTCATAATCGATTTCTGACAGTTGATTACCATCAATGTAAAGTGTTTGCAATTTATGCATTGGATATAGTACATGTGTATTAAATTTTTTAATTTTATTATTTGACAAAATTAAAATTTGTAAATCTAATCCTTTGAATGTATCGAATGTAAGATTTTCAATGTTGTTTAATGAAAGATTTAACATTTTTAGTTGATGTGAATTACCAAAATAAACTGATTCGAGTAAATTCATCGATAAGTCTATTTTTTGTAAAATTTTCGCATTGCAATTTATGAAAATATCATTGAATGATTTTAATTTGTTGCCATGTAGATCGATTGTTTTTAATGAGTTCATATCCTGAAATGTTGAACTTTCAATTCGTTCAATCCAGTTATTTGATAAATCTAAAATTTGAACATTGCTCAATCCATTAAAAATATTCATGTCAATTATTTTCAATTTATTGTTACCAATTTTAATCGTTTTTAATTTATTTAAATTTTGAAATGAATTTTCTTCAATATTTTCAATTAAATTACTATTTAAACGGAGATCGATTATATTTTTCAAATTTTCAAAAGTATTTTCTTCGATTATCTTTAGTTTATTGTTCGTTAAGTTGAGATATCCTAAAGATTCTAATTTATCAAATGTTGAATTGTCAATGTGTTCAATAGAATTGTTAGATAAATCCAAAATATAAATACGATTCAGTCCATTGAAAATATATTTTTGAATTTTGTTTATTTTGTTACCATTCAAAAATAATTTATCCAAATTATTTTGATCTTGAAACGAATCATCTTCAATATTTTCGATTACATTATCACTCAAATCTAGTAATTTTAATTCTGTTGCACCTTTGAACATATTCACTTTAATTCCATTTAAACGATTTGATTGTAAATTTATTTTTGTAATGTGCTCATTTTCAAAGCAATATTCTTCGATATCATTGATTTTATTATTTTTTAAAAAAATTTCATTCCATTGATAAATGTATCTATACGCCGAAGTGAATGTATACGATTTTAATTTTCTTATAAAATTATTTTCAAGATTTACAATACGTAAATTTTGTAAATTATCAAATATATTTTGTTCAATATTATTTGTACTGCAATTTATTAAAATTATTTCATATAAATGTGAAAATTTATTAAATAATTCTGATGATAGTGTTGGAATCATACAATTTTTACAATGAAATTCTCGTATTCCCGTACCATAATGTTTTGTGATCGTTTCAACATTTTGATTATTGTCATCAGTTAAATTTAAATTATTGCACAATATTGATTCGAGATTTTTATTTTTACACAATGTTTCTATGTTAAATGTTTGACACTTAATTGTTGTCAACAGAAAATTAATTATCATAATGAAAATCACTTGAGTTAATATTTTCATGTTCTAATTTTTAATTTATAATTAGATATTCAATTACCGCACAAATAATAATTATACTACAGCATTTAATAACAATTGCAACAACTCAGAATAATAATAATTACTTATTATCTATCATATATGAAAATATATCTCAAAGAATAAGAATAATTAAGAAAATAAATAAAATATGATAGATAAAAGATAAAAAGATAAATAACATCTGATATATTTTATAAATAAATATCTACATAGAAGCTAATGACAAATTCTAATTGTTGATAAGACACAAAAAAAAATTATCATTATGATATGAGAAGTTATAAGGTATAAAAATAGCAGATGCCATATTTTAAAAATAGTTACATTTGCCATATGCTCACTCGTACATTTTAAAATCTTTCAGAATCAGATAAAAAAATTTTTAACTAAAATTTATTCAACATGTCTGTTTGTATAATATTCGAATTACAGACACAAAATTTGGAAAAAAAAAAAATAATAGTAAAACAAAGGAAATATCTAACCAAAGTTAAAAAATCTGTTTTTTTGATCAACTTATTTATAAAATTTTTATGTAATAATAATTTAGTTTTCGAATAAAATAAAAATGTTTTATAGTTCATTTAAATTTCCACATTGATTTTATTGCAATTTACTGCAATATTTTCGTTTAAATCTTAGATAGGTGGTATTTGGTATTTGGTATACTCAGTAACGGATAACCCGATTATGTGTCTCTAGGCCGCCGCATCACTCGAAGTTTCAAAATAAAAATTCAGAAACGTGTAGAGTAGTACTCTTACTATGGTAGCATAGAGGGGAACAGCTAATAAATTAAATGTTGTTTGTTGATTTGCCTTCTTTTGTCGTGTATAATATTCGCATATTAATAGAAGAGAATATTTATCTATCAACTATTTCTCAATCATAAATAAATGAAGAATGAAAATACGAATATACGATAATCTGGGTAGAAAAGATTGGTACTTAATTACGATAGATACTAAGATAAATTCTCCACACGACTCAATGAATGCTTGTACCTTGTACCATATAAGAGTATATTATTTTATTACTATACAGTTTTTCAAATATTTTGAATTATCTACAACTTTTTAATTATTGTGTTCTAATAATTATGCCATTTTATTTGTACATTAATTAAATGTTTTATATTTAATTTTCGTTCAATATATTTTCTGAATTTTTTTATTTGATTAATTAAATCAAAGATAATTGGGTTAGTTGAAATGATTAAACGAATAAGTGTTTACCAGATGAATAGAATAATTAAAGTCAAAATTTTTAATAAAGTAAAAGCAAAACTAAATAAAATCTTTTAATTATACTTAAAATAGATCAAAATTAATGAGTAACACAAAACACGTACAATAAAAAATATTTTATTTCTAAACTATTTTTTAGTTACTAAAAGAAGCCAATGGGTCATGGATAAGAAAATACACACTCTTAAAATTTGAGTGACGTCTTCCTGAATAAATCCACTAATTTAGACGACTGGACAAACATAAATACAAGAGATAATCTGCTAATTTTTCATATTCAATCTAGAAGAGTTAACTGATACACAACAGTATAAATACGTTGAATAATTATTACTAAATCTATTCTAATTTTTGATAAGTTCAGTATTTATAATTCGAAAATGAAGAGTTTAATTGTATTTTTATTTGTGTCATTAATCGGTAATTTGTTGAACATTTTTAAAATTAAAAAAAAAAAAAAATACATATTTTCTGTATTAAGTTAAATTGATTTTAATTTGTTTTTCTTTTATTTTTTGATGTTGTGATTGTATGATTTAGGTGTTGCCATTTGTTCGGAAGATCAGTATCCAGAATGTCCTAAAATATGTATAATTATGTACATTTTCCAATTTGTGGATCAGACGGTGTAGAAGAAAAGCAATTCTCAAATCATTGTCATTTGAATGTTACTAATTGTGAGAGACGTCACGATAATAAACCGGGTAAATATTTTATTCAAATTTTAATCACATAGAATTGCAAAATATAAAAAAAATAAATAAATTGTAAACATTTTTATGAAATTTAAATTTTATTTTTAATTTTTATTTTTTTTGAAATTTAGAATTTAAAATACTTGAGAAACCATACTGTGATGAATCACATGTACTAGACGGGGATATATATGGAATCCATTAAAAAAATTTTTTTTATGGCACGAGTGTTTGATATTTTTAAATATGATTAAAATAATAATATAATTTTATATAGTACAATTTATAATTTTTCATTATTTTCTAATATAAGTACTTATTATGTATTTTTGTATTAATTTTTTATTAGCAACGCGTATATTTGTATGATTTTGCATTGATAATTCCGAATCAGTATGTTGCTTTACGCAGTACATATAGATATAATTCAATTCAAATATTCAAGAATTTTATTGTCAGTTGATAGTAAGTATGGGAGTACAAATTTTCTTAAAATCTGTAACCTTCGAAATTCAAAAAATCAATTTATATAGGTACTCGTATACTAAATGCTTCAAATAAATAAATGATGTGGAAATTTTTCTTGAGTGTTTTGTTGATTTTGTGTCAGACAAATATAATTTTAATTGCAAACGATATTAAATAATTAATGTATAATAATTATGTATCTATCTGAATTTGTTATTTTGTTATGCCAAGTGCTGATAGTAGAGCAAAATTATATAACACATATTCGAATTTTTATTCTCTAATTATTTTTCATTCCTTATCTATATTTAGTTCTCTTTTTATTCTCCGATTTTAAACATAAAAATTTCCTAGAATTTCCTATCATTATAAAAATATACTCGTTTGAAAACTTTAATTTGGAAATTTATTTAAAGAGAGTATTTCAGTTAAATTAATACAACGACTGAGACTGATTATAAATAATTTATTATTTACATTTATGTATATGCCGAAATTATTATTAACAACTCTGATTATTTTTTATTATATAATTGACTATTTTCAATGACTGTAAATTAATTGAAAATTCTACTTAGTTAAAATGAAATGAAACAACATTCATGCATGAGAAGAAAATAAAAAAATCTTACAAACATCGTTTTTTTCAATTTATTGATTAAAATTAATTGAATGACTCATTCCAAGTAAATAAAAATAAAACATTAAATTTTGTATTCAAAATTCAATTTCAAAAATTTTTATTTAATAATAAAGTGTATACGTATTATATATACATACGAGTATAATAAGATTACAAGGATATAAGTAAATGTTTTATAATCATTTAAAATCAATGACGTGGTGGAAACCTCTTTGACCATTCTAGTTGTTTAGTTTCATTGCAGAATTGTCGTCCAACTGGAACATATTCTAAAATAAATTGAACAAAGTAATTAAATTAAATATATTTACATTATTTTTATGTATTTCATTTATTACCTGGTTCATTATTATCTCGATTATCGCAATTGGTTACACGAAATTGACAGGGATTTGAAAATTGTCTTTCTGCAACACCGTTCGATGCACAAATTGGTTTATATTCCAAATAACAAAATTGAGGACATTGTTCATCTGAAACAGCAATACCTATAGCAACAGAATAAAACGAAAATAAAAAAAAAATTCAAACATTTAATTCGACTTAATTCTAACTTTTCTATATGATAAATATTTAATTTTTTTCTAATTACTACTATATAATTACCAACTAATAATACAACAAAAAATGCAATAAAACACTTCATTTTTATTTATTTATAGATAAACTGAACTATATACTTTTAAAGAATTATTAGAATATAGAATTAAATTCTACTGTCATGTGTGGATCAGTTAAAACTTGTAAATTGAATGTGAAAATTTAGCAAACTACATCGAGTATTTATGCATATCGGCATTTTATTTACACATTAATTAAATGTTTTATATTTATTTTTCGCTCAATATATTTCCTGAAATTTTTTTTTTTATTTAATTAATTAGAACACAGATAATTGGGTTAGTTGATATGATTAAACGAATAAGTGTTTACCAGATGAATAGAATAATTAAAGTCAAAATTTTTAATAAAGTAAAAGCAAAACTAAATAAAATTTTTTAATTATACTTAAAATAGATCAAAATTAATTAGTAACACAAAACACGTACAAATAATACACGTACAATAAAAAATATTTTATTTCTAAACTATTTTTTAGTTACTAAAAGAAGCCAATGGGTCATGGATAAGAAAATACACACTCTTAAAATTTGAGTGACGTCTTCCTGAATAAATCCACTAATTTAGACGATTGGACAAATATAAATACAAGAGATAATCTGCTAATTTTTCATATTCAATCTAGAAGAGTTAACTGATACACAACAGTATAAATACGTTGAATAATTATTACTAAATCTATTCTAATTTTTGATAAGTTCAGTATTTATAATTCGAAAATGAAGAGTTTAATTGCATTTTTAGAAAACAATCTAAATTAATAAACAAAAGGTACATAATCCAGTTCTTAAAGTAAATTGAAACAAATTAAAAATCATCAAAAAATTAAAATCAGTCAAGGTGATGAAAATATCATAACGCTGTCGTCATCGGATATCATATTCGATCGCTTGCGTAAGACTGGTTCAAAATCGCTATCATCTTCACTCGAAATAGTTCTGTGTGGAGAGTTATGAATACAAAAATATTTAGAATATTCTAATTATCATACTTTACGACGATATTTACAATTTTAGTTATTGCCTAACAAATTGTTTTTCGAAGTTACGATTACTGTAGCTGTTATAATTGAAATATGATTGAGAGAATATTTTTGTGTCATAAAGCTGATTGTAATAAATAATTGAATTGTTACTGTGCATCTATACCATAGGAATATATGGACGGAATTGACAATATTACTTGACATGTCATATTGCTGTGTGAAGGCATATTATGCAGGCAATATTCATTTTACAAAATATGAAAAAAACAATAAGAATTTGAGCACTAATTAAATGCTTTTACGACTTTTTCTATAAATTTCTTTTGTAAAAATCAACTTGCCGCAATATTTTGTAGAAGCAATATTTCCTCCAAAGCAAAAAGATATTGGCATCCTAAAAAATTGCCAGAAATGCAGTGTCTACGTAACCAATATTCACATTGTCATTGCCGACCATATTCTTAGCTTAGAGACAGGGTTATGACTAAAATAAAATATTATAAATTATTGAATTGTGAAATGGTATGACTATACGCATGTAATTTTGTTAGGTTTGTAAATTTTTTTCTGTCTAATGCTCATTACATCAATTTTCACATCACAATTGTGTCATAATTAACTTTATTCCAATATTTTAACATCATAACTTTGAAAAAATTATTCAATGAAATTATTATGATAGGAATAAATCTAAAGATAACTTCGGTGAAGGCTTAGGCTCTACATAAGCTGTGGCGCCATTGAGAAAGAAGCATGCAATGTATGTAGGTATATTATACTGTATATAGTTTACAATAAATTGTTTTAAATTCAGATTTCTATAATTTAGAATAATAATGGTCAAACGAAACGCGTGATACTACAAAAGATACTAGAATGTGGTGAATGAAAATTGTGGTGGTGGCCAAAAATCCCCCATAATTTTGATATAAATTGACGTAATTCCATTTAATATAAGTATAACATGGTATTAACTTTAAAATGAAAATTAGAATTGCAGATATATATTTTTTTTTTTTGAAATAAATGTTTTTCAAAATTCCCAATTGATTTTCAGTTAATTTTAATTTTTAAAATTAATTTGATAAATTTCCATAATATTACAAAATATTATACTCATAGTAGTCTTGAACAGTACAAAATTATATGTATTCATGTATGAAAATATTATTTTATTCAAATAACAAAAATAATATTTTTCAGTTAAATGACATTTTATATATAAACAAAGTCTACAAATGAATAAAGAAATATAATTAACTTTCTGGAAACATGAAAATTAATCACTTACTTTATGTGTATTTAATATTTTTTGTTTATTTTTGCGGTTGTTAATATTGTTTGTTAGTGTTGTTGATGATTGAGTCAAATCTTTAAATATTTAATTTGAATTTATTTAAAAAAAAAATAAAAAATATATTGATATATATAAACACGTATGCAAATATAATAGTCGAATAATATTTATCCAATTCAGACAAGTGATTTTATAAACACAAATCAAGATTGTATTTTAATGATTAAAATATAATGTACTTGTATCACCTCTTATATACATTTATTACTAATTATAGTACAGACTGGAAAAAGTTCACAATATTATGTATAAATTTTCAATTTTATTTTTATTTTTGATAATTTTTTTTTTTTTTTTTGCATTAAAACGATTAATATCGGCTTTATTATAGATAATAATAAAGAAATTTATATTGACTTACATTTAATGTACTGTATGCATGTACATATAATATAAAAGTAATATTCTGAGTTTGTTCAAACAAAAACACAAAAAAAAAAACAAGTAGTAGTAAGCAAACAGAAAATTTCAAATAAAAAAAAAAAAAATCAAAATAAATTAAATTGCAAAGATAATAACAAATTTTGATAATTTATTTGTTATTATTTTTTTTTGTTTGTTTACAGAAAGTACATGTTTCTGATCTTTTGTTAAGTGATATTATTATTAGGTCGATTTTTTTTTTCATTTTGATATAAAAAAAAAAAAATAAGTGATTAAGCTTAAGTATTATTATAATATGTGTACATATGATCATAATAAAACCAAAATATACGTGCGTATGCGTACATAAATTTGACATTGCGATGATATTATTTCAATATGCATAAATACTCAGTGTAGTTTGCTAAATTTTCACATTCAATTTACAAGTTTTAACTGATCCACACATAACAGTAGAATTTAATTCTATATCCTAATAACTCTTTAAAAGTATTTATTCAGTATCTATAAATAAATAAAAATGAAGTGTTTTATTGCATTTTTCGTTGTATTATTAGTTGGTAATTATAGTAGGAATTAGAAAAAAATTAAATATTTCTCATATAGAAAAGTTATATCGAATTAAATGTTTGTATTTTTTTTTTAAATTTCGTTTTATTCTGTTGCTATAGGTGTTGCTGTTTCAGATGAACAATGTCCTCGAATGTGTACTTTAGAATATCATCCAATTTGTGCATCGAACGGTGTTGCAGAAAGACAATTTTCAAATTCCTGTGATTTACGTGTAACCAATTGCGATAATCGAAATAATAATGAACCAGGTATATAATAAATGAAATACATATTTAAAAATAATATGAATTTATTTAAGTAATTTAATTTCATTGTTCGATTTGTTCTAGAATATGTTCCACTTGGACGACAATTCTGCAATGAAGCTAACAAACCAAAATGGTGGCCATCAGGACAGCATTGATTTTAAATAATTGTAAAACATTTACTTATATCCTTGTAATCTTATTATACTCGTATGTATATAATACGTATGCACTTTATTATTAAGTAAAAATTTTTGAAATTGAATTTTGAATACAAAATTTAATGTTTTATTTTTATTTACTTGGAATGAGTCATTCAATTAATTTTAATCAATAAATTGAAAAAAAACGATGTTTGTAAGATTTTTTTTATTTTCTTCTCATGCATGAATGTTGTTTCATTTCATTTTAACTAAGTAGTATTTTCAATTAATTTACAGTCATTGAAAATAGTCAATTATATAATAAAAAATAATCAGAGTTGTTAATAATAATTTCTCATATAAATGTAAATAATAAATTATTTGTAATCAGTCTCAGCCGTTGTATTAATCTACTACTTTTCACAATACACAATTATCATAGTACTTAAATTAGAATCGTAAATAAAGAGAATAAATTAATTTATTTTATTTGGAAAGGAAGGACTGATAAACTGCCTGCCTTCCGTCTGCTCTCACCTCGAAACCACCAGGGCTTTTTGGCGACCAAGAGAAACAAATTGTTATAGTTCTACGGATTATAGAAAAAATATAAATATGTATGTACATATGCATGACATAAAACTCTATGAAAGTTCTGTTTGTTTACAAAGATTCAGATTCAACCTAAAGTTAATTTCATTCATAAGTTCACTAAATAAAATCTTATCAATTTCAACTACAAAACAAAAATAACAAAAAAAAAAAAAATGTAAATTTTGAAAATAAAAAAAAAATCAATATTAAATTTTTATTTATTAAAGCTTTATTATGTTATTTATTTCGAAAAAAAATTCTCAACGATTATAATTTAATTAAAGTTTGATTTAATGAATAAATGAAAAATGTAATAACTCTATTTTTAATAATTCGTTCGTGAGCATAAGTCGTGTTTACATTACATACATATTTCCGATTGAAATTTAAAAATGAAAAACTTAATGGTTTTTTCAATATTATTCACAAGTGAGTGAAAATATATTTTTAGTTAAAATAAATTTCAATAATCATAAATGATTGTTTTTTTTTTTTTTTTAAATAAAATATTTTCAATTATTATGATTATTTTTATTTATGTTGTTATTTTAATTTTGTTTTCTTAAAAATATATAGTTCTTATTTGTGGTATAAATTGTCGTCATCTTTCAAAATGTTATATAGAATGCAACGAAAGATACAATCCAAAATGTGCATTTAACGGCCTTCAGTTTAAACAATTCGATAATGAATGTCAAATCGATGTTATCAATTGTGAACAGAAATTAATAAATCGTCCAGGTATGATATAATTAATAATTACAATAAATTAGTGTACATTTAAATATATATACATTGGAATATAATTAATAGACAAATGAAATAGTAATTAATTTGTTTAGTGTTTTGTTTATTTTTTTCTCATTTAAATGATTCACTCTTGTACTATACATATACCTACAGATTTTTTAAGAAATTGAAAATTCTAACTATAAAACGATGAAACGTATTAAATAAAAAATCTGATACTAAATTCTACGCGTTTAACTATAATTTTTTGTGTTCTTTTTTTTTTTTGTTATTTTATTATTCTTATCTCAATAATAATTTTTTTCATGTTTATTCTAATTAAATTTTATTTCTTATCTCGAATTTTTTTTTGGTTTTTTTTTTTGGTCTTTTGAATGCTTATCAACACAAATGTAAAAGATATACGCATATACATTTATGTTATTATATCAAATTAAAGTTGCGTGTATAATAATTTTGACGGAAGTTTATTCTACAATTTTTTTTTTTCAATGTAATATAAATAAATATTTAGTCACATATATTTCCAGACAATATCAAAAATTTGTTTATTTCAATTTGATTTGAATCATTTCTCAATTTATTAATTTTCTCTTAAAATATTTTTTTAAAATTGATTTGAGTTAGTCAACATTGTGGAAAATGTGAAAAATGTTGCGAAATATAATTTTATATAAAATATCATATCATCAAAGCATAAACATATCTTAACTAACTATTAATAATTTATAAATTGTTATTTTGATTGTTACAATAAAAAAAATTGTCTATACATACGTATTACGTACATACATATATTGTATATTATATATATATATTTTTTTTTTTTTTTTATTTATCTTTAGAATACAATCTGATTGGTAAGCAGTTTTGTGATACTTCGATATCAATTCCAATTGTAAACTGGGAGGATATGAACGATGATGCATACAATATGATTGAGTAAATAAAATTCATTAAAATTATTAAGAAAAATATTGTAAAAATGTTGTAAAATTATAAATAAAAAAATTTCACAAAAATATAGATGAAAATGAAGAATAAAGAAAATTAATACATTATGTTTACTTATTTTTTAATTTAATTTTATTTTTATTTTACATTTTTTTTTTTTTTTTTTTTTTGGTAAAATGAAATGAATGAAAAATTGAAAAATATTTACGAAATAAAAAGTTATAGTTTTCTTATATTCTATATTCATAATCTCTGGCGTAAAAAATAAAATCCATATAAATTAATAAAGTTAATCTGTATATTAAAATGATATTTTTTTGTTGTTGTTTTTTTTTTTAATTTCATTTACATTATAAATAAATACAATCATTACGTGTACATAACATGTAAGATGAGAATATAAATATAAATGTAAATACACATACACATACTATACTATGCACACACTGTGTTCTTATCATTTTTATTTAATGTATAGAGTATACATAAAATCATTATATTAATAAATTTTTACTCATAATTGTATATGTAAGAGATATTTTTTATTTACGAAAAAATAAAATAAAAAACACACTGCAAATATAATTAAAATGTTAGGTTTCTTAATAAAATTTGCATTTTTCTATATATTAAATATTATTACATCATGAAAACAAGATAATTTCAATTAGAAAAGGAAGAAAAAAGTACACTTTACTATACGGAGAAATGATTACATGTACACATACATATGTTCATTTATATGTATAGTGGAAGATCTAAAAATTACACATATAGATAAATACAAAAGTAACCAAAAAAAAAAGAGAACGTTTCTATTTTTTGTTTCTCATCATAATAATAAAATTGATTTCAATATTCGTATATACGTAAAAATATTTTAATGTTATTAACATCTGAATACCTATTTTCGTAATTTACTTGTACTGTATTTGTTTGTATTAAAAAAAAAAAAGAAATGCAAAATAAAACCCATTCATATAATAATTTAATATGAAATTACAAATCGAATGTAATTTAGATATAATGTAAAGATATTTAAACTCATTTGCAACTATTAATATGAGTACCATTAAATTTCAATAATCGAATTTAATTCTATTTTTATTTTATTTTGATGTATCAATTTTTTTGTTTCTTTTTGTTTAGACTGTATTTTATTTTTTATTCGCATAATAATGTAAAAATATAAAAATGTATGTAATGTACATAATATAACAAACATATATATACTCGTATATGAACCGATAATGCAATAAATAATAAAAATATTATGAATTGAAAATGTATGGTGCCATAGCACATTCACATATAAATGTTTGTGAAACATTAATGCTGAGCTGAGAACATGTGAATTTCATATACAAATAGAATATTAAATACTTCAAGTCCGCAACTGCCTTATACATATTTTGTATTTTATCCTTTTTATCTATTAAATTATAACTTCATATAGTTTTAGCATCATCATCATCATCATCATCATCATCAGTATTATACAGAGATTAATACACGACTATGTAAATACTCGTATAAATGCAGGTAATATTCAAATACAAAAATGTATACAGAGAGTTAGATAACTTGATTAAAACTATCGCACTTATAAAATGTTGCATACACATTTTAGAGGGAGTGTACTACTAAATTATTAATATTTTTTTTTTACTTAACTTGAGTTTTTTTTTTAATGTTTGTTTTTTTTAATTCATGCGTTCTTTAACATTGTTATATTCTTTTTTGTTGATTTTTAAATAATTCTAGTTTTCAATATTGAATAAATCAGTCGTCTATTAGAGGCTAATAGAGTTTTGCTAATCATTTTGTTTACTTTTTTTCCATTCGTAATATGTGAGAATGTATGTAAGCAACTACACATTATTTTATTATTATGTACGTCCAATGTACATTTTATACGAGTATATGTTGTAGTAAAATTATAAAAATTCAATGTACGTACACACAATAATAATAATAATAATTATTATTATTATTAGGGTGAATCCAGCATGAAACACCTCTTCATTTTTATAAAAGAAATACCGCGTATTGCATATAAAATACTGTTCTGCTTTTATTTTTTTAGTAGTTTTTTTTTCGTATTTTATGAAATTATAATAAAATTACATATTATAATTTTCTTATATTTTACGTAAATGTACATACTCCTATCGTATATTTGATTAAAACATAAACAAAAATGTACAAGTATGTATATTCTTACAGACAGACGCATACTCGTATTCTGATTATTTTTTTTGTATTTTTTTCATGATGAGGTGTACAAGATCTAGTGCAATTTTGAAGACATGCAATATAATTATTATGATACAAAGTCTTGAGTATTCATTAAAATATGGATTATAATGACGTCGATAATGCTTATCTGGAAACATAAACTAGTAGTAGTTGATATCATGAAATAGAAAACAAAAAACATATGTGCATGTACCCACATATTTAAAAATTCATATACATATATGTATGTTTATCGTAAATGTATTATATGATTTTTTAATCAGGTGTATAATATGTATATGTTCTTATATTGAATGAATGTGCGAGTGTATATATACGCCTATATAACATATAATATTCTTCAAATAAAAGAACTTGAGAACATGTTTGTTTATTAAATTATGGTATCATGTGATTATTAAAATATAATATGACCACGACGTTATGACGATATGTTATTATAATTATCTTTTTTCGTCTATAGATAATAAAAAAATAAAAAATCAAAAGAGAAATAAAAAAAAAGAAATTAGTAGTAATAAGTAGTAGTGTATGTAGTTATGATTAAAAATAGATGATGATGATGATGATGATGATGATGATCTTGCTTTTGAACCTAATCTATATTGAACGACATATAAAGCACTTAAAATAGATTGAATATATCCATAACATATCCTCGATACGAATATATAGGTATGCATATGTACCATCATAATATGTACCAGAATCATTCAGTAAATATCTGTAAAAGAAGAAAATTATATGTATACATTATTTTGCATATAAATGTGTACAGTACCTCTAATATTTATTTATCGTTATCTTATTTATGCGTATTTATTATTTTTATTATTATTTTCTTTCATTATCGCACATCACATCCCATAATTTTTTTTTATTATTCCATACAAGGATTGCAAATATACTCCTCATAGTAAATTGATTGTATTTTGTATTTGTATATGTAATGTGTAAAAGGTGTGATTAACGGGTGGATACAATTTGAATTTGCTTTCAATATTTTATTATTAATGGTTTATTGGATTTTATTGCATTCTATATTATTCTGTTTTGACTCTCTGCAAATAAGTAATAATAATTGTGTTAGCACTCATGAAAATTTTTTATTTTTTTTTCTCATGTCTTTTTAAAATACACTCATGGTTCATATATAGTAATATAATGAATGTATAGAATGTGCATATATTTATATTTTAATACTCTTGTATGCGGTATACATACATATACTGTATCTATACATATGCATATAATCAATGGATAATGTAATCGATAAATTAACATAAAGAAAACAAATAAAAAAAAAAATTATAAAAATATAGAAAATGAAAATTAATGAAAATAAGTGGTGTGCAATTTACATGAATTAGCTAATAATTTATTGAATCAATAATAATTAATAGTTATAGTGATGATATGCAAATGAGCACAAGAACATACATTTATATGAGTGCAATGTATATGCACACGTATTCATAAATTATATCTGGTGGAGTGGTACGTTTTGTGTAGAATAGTAGCAAGAAATCTTGTAATGCGCCAGTAATAACTGAGAAATAAAATCATGATGAAAAATAAATAAAAGTATTTTGTAAAATTATAAATATAGAATTTTAAAATGTTCTATAAACGATTTTTTATGTTACCTATTAACATCTTTTTTTTTTCTATTTACGAATGAAATTATATTTTTGTATGATACAAATGAAATAGTTAAAAATTTATATTTTTGTATTTAGTAGGAGTAACTATAAATTTAATTAAATTTATTTGAATATTTTTGGTGCCCTCTAAATCTGTAGTTGCTACTAATCTAGAAAAATAAAAACTTACGAAATAATTTCGAAAGGAA
The DNA here is from genome assembly GCA_951394055.1 of Villa cingulata. Classification (NCBI taxonomy): domain Eukaryota; kingdom Metazoa; phylum Arthropoda; class Insecta; order Diptera; family Bombyliidae; genus Villa; species Villa cingulata. The sequence goes on along the minus strand of OX596020.1, from coordinate 10,538,449 downwards.
TTTAATAAAAATTTAATTATGTACATCAAATGGTAGAACAAACGGCGACTCAGCTGACTAAGAAGTTTCAGGTTCGATTCCCGTGAGAGAAATGTGAAAATGTGAAAGTAATAATTATCATTATTTCAAAAGTTGACTATCCCTTTAAATAAGTGCAAAGTACGAATTAGTTGGAAGAAAGAATCTGTAGTATACTGTAGTATAAACTATCATAATACGAGTAGTATTTCACACATTATTTGTTCTTGCATTTTCTTTCGTGAGAAAAAGTTGATTTTCTCCTTTAGTAGAATGCGAATATTGTACCTGAAAAAACACTGAAAATCAACTAACAACATTTAATACACTTGCTCCTCTTCCACTACTCTTCTAAACATGCTCTTCTATACATCATGTTTGCTCGTATTTTCATTGTTGCGAACAGGAACATTGTATATGACGAAACAAGAAAAATCAACTATCAACATTTAATACTGCTCTTCTTCCTTTACTCTATACATGCTCTTCTATATTTCATGTTTACTCGTTTTTTCTTTGTTACGAATATTGTACATTACAAAACACAGAAAATCAACTTACAACATTCAGTACTTGCCCCTCCCCTTGTGGGTATATACTCTAACTATAGTATTCGCATTTCGCAAAGATATTCGCTACACCAGTCCGAGTACTATTCTACACATCACATCATATGTATTTTCATCTTTGGGGAAAAGTTGAATTTCTTTTTTAGTAGAATGACAAACACAGAAAATAGACTAACAAATTTAATAATTGATCCTCTGCTCTATAGTATACGCAGTACGAGTACGAGTATAGTTTCATATATCTTGTGTATTCATATTTTCATGGTTGGGGAAAATTTTATTTTTTCTCTTAGTGAAATGCGAATATTGTCCATGACAAAACATGGAAAATCAACAAACAACATTTAGTACTTGCTTCTACTCTATACATACTCTGTAGGAGTGGAAGTCATTGATTTGCTATAACTGTAACTACTTATAGTAAACCATATAAAATAGTGCGAGTAGTATTTCACGCATTATTTTTACTAACAAATTGATGTATTTAAATAATTTTTAAATCAACATGTTCATATTATAATTTTAGTTATACAAATGATTTTTCTTTTTTTTTAAATAACATTGTATGTTTTACAGTTTTTTATACAGCAAATAAATCAAATTTAATGAGAGTATCAATTTAATTTGAACTATTTAAAATTTCCCATTACATCACGCATTATTGTAATATTAAATATATCGGTCTGTATACATTTAATATTTCATACTTCCTTATTCACGAAAAAATTATTAAGAAAATTATTTTATAAAAAATGTAATTTGCTTGTACTAAATAAATCATGCGTGTGTTTGGAACAGAAAAAAATTTTTGAATTAAATTTAAATTTTACATACACAACACACACATAAAAAAAATAAGATAAAAGAAAAATTATGATTAAGAATTAAATATCCAGTGTATGCACTTATAAAAGTCAGTTTATGATACATAACATTAATTTTCATCAAACGATTCTGGGTAGAGGCATATATGTAGTATGCGATGTAAGTATGGTGTATGATGGTATAATGTGAACCAATAAAATGAAAAATTGAAAAGAAATTTAAAATTTGTCTAACATCATACACTTACTCTACATTTTATATACGCAATATAAAAAAGAGCAAAAATGAAAAAAGAAAATTCATAATAAATTTTTAAATAAAAAAAAAAATAAATAAAAAATAAATAAAAAACGATGTAAAAAAATTCAAAATAATGATCCGATAAATTTATTTATAATTTTATAGTGTAATAGCATGTAAACGAAGCGTAAATACAAAGTGTTTTTCGGGCCTTTTCGAAGTATAATCGCATATCATATCGAATTGTACATACATATTATAAGAAGTGTACGCTCAGCGCAGTATGGAGTAAATATGCGTTTGTTAATGATGTGTTGAAAAACTCTTTTGCTTTCATTCCTCATTTTTATTTCATTTTATTTTATTAATTTTTTTTTTTTAGTTTATTTTTACTTTGATTTTTATTTTTATTTTATTCTCTTTTTTTTATATTTTTTTGTTATCAAAGAGAATTTTATTAAATATTTTTACAGGGCACTTTCTTTAATATGTATATTTTTTTCCCGTCCTTCTTATATTATTGTAAGCATATTCAATTTTTATTTTGGTTGCTTTTTTTTTCTGTTGTTATGCATAATGTTTTAGTAAAAATATTTTAACTTATTCATCCTTTTTATTGTATAGAAAAACGATGAAACGATGAATAAAAAAAAACAACAAAAATTTTCTTTAAAATTGCACTTATGTCAAAAAATATATCGCATAAATTTAAATATAAAAAAATGTTTTTTATGCTTTCTTGTATAAACCGGTTAATAATAATAATAATACAAAAATGACCTTTTTTTATTTCGAAATTATTATGAGGATCATCCTCATGTAAACGATCGAATTATATGTGCAACTTTTGTAACAAAAACTGCAGTATATAGTAAGTATATACGCACAGTCTTTGATCAAATAATTCGGACAATAATTTTGAAGTTTTTTCTCACATTTTATGTTGCTGCATAGATCGTGCTCGAGTAATATTAGGTACACTCATGTTAATGAATGGTGATGGTGGCGCTTGGTTGTTAATTTGTATTTTTCTTTAATGTAAAAACTAACGAGAGGCCTAGACGTTATAGTGAACTATTTATTATTTTTATCAGAGAAAATCAATAAGAGAATAAAAAAAATACTTACTCTTAATATAACAAGCTCTTTTCCATTTTCTGTTCTCTTTAAAATCGAATATGACACACACGCGCACTCCGATTAATTGTTAGACATGATATAAAGTGAGTGAATAAAGAGAAAAAAGAAAATTTTTTAAATGAAATGAATGAAATTATCTGACTTACATTTTTATATGCGTAAGCAATAATAAACAAGCCCAAAAAGCCTGCTAAGAGAAACAAAAGAATTTTGGTTTTATAATAATAATTTGAACGAAGACTGTAAATAAAAATGTACAGAGAAGAAAGAAAAAACATCATACAGAAAAGAAGGACAATATTTTAAATTATATGTTTGTGATTTTTTTTGCGGTTACTTTAACGTTTAATTTTTTCCTTGTTTGCTGATTTTTTTTTTGGCAGTACAAATATTGGAGAGAAAAAAAAATATAATTAATTTTTTTTTTTCGGCGGTATACCGCCCCATGTAATAAATCATGAAAGGGAGCAAAAATTATAGCATAAACCCAGCATGATGTAACACACATTAAAATCCATGTGCACTTTGTACACACTGTATAGATTATAATATATGTAATTTTTGCAATAAGTATGTATGCAATGTAAAATTATGTACGAGAAATATCAGAAAAAAAAATACATATTGACTTTGATCATTGATCGTTTTTCCTACTATATTCTGTAAGTACATGTACATTGAATTTTGTTTAATAAAGGTAAAAAATTACAACAGTAATAATGAAATGGCTGGAGTTCCGAAAAGGTGTTCCCTCTGATCCTCTTGAAATTTTGACCACAGATTCTACTCGACAATATCAGAAAAGTCACGGAATATTTTTTGTCGGAAAGCCCTCTATCGGTCACAATTCGCATTTAAAATTTTTTGTCGAAATTCTTATTTTAGCAATATCTCTGTAACATACACTATCAGATACTCTATACATACACACACTATCAGATTTTCCTTCTACAAATGCACACACACACATGCACTTACATACACACACTACCAGATTTGCCTTCTACAAATGCATACACACACAAACCAGCAAGCGTACTCTATCATATTTGCCCATATACGTGTAGTGTATATGTATGCCTGTATAGAAAATACTTAATGTACACACTGTTAGATTTACCTTCTACAAATGCACATACACACGCAATATACGAACATACAAAAAATATCACATATTTGACTTCTACAAATACACATACTCACATACACACACGTGCACACGAACATAAAATTGCAAAATTCAGTATTAATAAAATTATTTCTCTGCAGGACATTTTCCTTTTTCATCAGGATCAAAGTAATGAATGAAAAATCTTGCTCCTGATGTCCTTTTTTATTTGCAAAAAATTTGAACTGATTATCCTTACTCCTTTCTGAGAAATTGTCAGAAATGTGAAAATAGCCAAAAATCACAAAATGTCCTTTATTATCCTTCTACTAGGAGTTTTTGAAAATTTCTTTTTGTCAGAATATAGAGCATCTTAAGACACATCTTTTGAGATGTAAAACATACCTGTATCATGTACCGTTACAGAGATATTGCTAAAATAAGAATTTCGACAAAAAATTTTAAATGCGAATTGTGACCGATAGAGGGCTTTCCGACAAAAAATATTAGAGTTCTGTGCTTTGCGTCACAAGGACTATCTGTGGTCAAAATTTCAAGAGGATCAGAGGGAACACCTTTTCGGAACTCCAGCCAATGAAATGAAATGTGTATTTTTCTTTTAAATCTTTTACATTTTTTTTACCTTCGTTTTATACTACACAGCACACACATACCTCATTATTATTAGGTGAGGTATCGTTAATATTATAAAGATGATCGCGTTTATCTAAAATTCATGTTTCGATATCATTAATTGATTTAAATGAGAACATAAATGGCACGCAATTTCTTAAAATATAATAACCATATTTAGTCAACAACAAGCTATAAGATTTTGTATATAGGTAATGTAGTACATATTTTTTCTTATATCTTTTCTCATTTTTTGTATATAATATCGCTGTGAAAGATGCTTATGAAATCGCTTCAATAATAAATTGAGATTTTCACTTTTTTTAATGTGATTTTCGCTGACAGGTACTTACATATGACTAGCAGAGATTTAAAAAAAGATGTTTTATTTTTCATGATGACAATTAAAATAAATGCAAAGTTTTACCCAAAAATATTTAAATGAAAAAATAATAATTAAATTTTATTATGCGACTTCATTACTGATTGTGAATATTAAATTACTACATATTACCACCACACTATATGATTTATATTTTAGGATTACTCCATAATTTTTCTGTTTCGCGATCGTTAATTCGCAAATGAAAAAAAATATTTTTTCTTATGTTTACTGCAATTCACACTTCATTTTCATTTACAAACTTAAATAAAAATGTATTCAGTACATAAATTTTAAAATATCTACCATATTAAGGACATAATAGATATCCATAAAATATGCATATTTTTAATTTATATAAAAAAATATCTACGCATTACATACAAATACACTTACAAACAGCATGTATACCATTTAAAGTCTGCCATATTATATCTATGGATAAGTATTGTACATAAAAGTGAATCGTTTCACACAAGAAAATCAAAATAAAAAAAATTAAATCATATTCACATTCATATATCCTTTAAAGGTCAAATAATTATATTTCCTTTTTCGTATATATAAAAAAAAAAAATTAAATTTTTTTCTTTCATATCATATTTTCTTTTTTGTTTTTCATTTGTATATACAAAGCAAAAACCATCAACGAAAAATAAAACTGTATAGATAGTAGGAAGACAAGAAAGAGAGAGAGAGAGAGAGAGAGAAAAAAAAACATTACTTCTTACCATGTAATGCTTTACTTTTGTACACTGAATAAATTAAATTCCATTATCGATTTGTGTTTACGGCACGTGAGGAATTCCTTTGAGGTATGAGTTTCTGACATTCCAGAAGCAATTTTTCACAAAAAAAAAAAATTAAAAAAAGAGAATAAAAGTATTGAATCAAAGCACACAAAATAAAAAGTAGATATAGACAATGCAACATATTAGAGAACTGAATAATTCATTCACAGAGAGTTAAGTAATTACTGATCCAGTTTCATGTTTTTAAAATGTCATTATTTTGTTGTCTCATTGAATTATTTTCTTCTTTCGTTTTTTTTTGTTCTTTTTTCGCTGTGTTGTTATAATCTTGGATGTAATGATGAACGAGTAGGTATATCGGTCACTATATAGTATCTACACATATAAAATTTACCAAATCAATGCATCCATCTATCTCTATGCAATCATCGGATGAACCAGTGAAAATTATATATGAGCATTAGACGATATTTTTTTTGTTCTTGGCAGTTGTTGGTGTTCATTTTTTTTAATACATACTTTTAAGGGAGTGAAAAAAACAAAACAAAATATTAGAAATTATTTTAAAATGCAAAAATATACTCGAATAGGAAGTACAAAGTAAAGTTTCTTGTACTAAAAATAAAAATTTTTTTTTTTTTCATTTTCAAAAGTACAGAAAAATAGAATTATATTAATATGTCTAAGCATTATATATATTATTTGCAGTTGCAGAGTAATTTTATGTACTTTCTATATTACATTGAAATGTGTAATTTTGTAATTTTTTTTTTATTTTTTGCTCCCATAATTTATTTATCTTTTAAAATCTTTTAAATGTAGTGTGATTCCTCAAATGGATAAATAATTTTAAAACTAGAAATAGTTCAGTTATCGTGACTTCATAAATAATGTAACCACACATACATACGTTACCTACTTGTGTATGTACTATATGTTTACGAACGTGAGTTTTAGATACTTTTAATTTTTGTTTTTAATCGAATTGTATATAATACTCGTACAGATTGGATGACAACATATCAATGTGACAATTGATCGAAAAGAAAATTGCTACTACTGATAGATAAAGTTAAAAAAAAAAAACTATAAATAAATAATTTTCCATATCAATGTTAACGAAAATCTATGGTAAAAAAAAATTATATATACACGTAAATTCATGTTATATTCATGTATACTCATACTAGAAGGTATTAAATATGGCACATAAAAGTCTAATATGTTAAAGAATTTTTAGATTTATTTGACATACTCATACAGCGTACCATATAGCTAGTATATTAGAATTGCATTTTTGGGATATTTTACAAATTCTGTTCGTTTTTGGTAATTTTAGTTTGATTTGACTTTTTTTTGGTTTAAAAATTTCAAAAATTTTTTTATAGACAACGCCATAACGGAATAAAATTGAAAAATTATAAATAATATTTTTCATAAAATTTTTGTTAATTTTTTTTTTTAATTTTATATTTTATCATTTCGTTTTTAAGTTCATTGTTCTGCTCTGCTTTCCTGTACATACACATGCACATTGTAAGGTTGTTACTTAACTCAGAATTTATAGATATTAATCGTAAAAGTCATACTTATTCACATCAATTAATTGGTATGAACATTTATACACAAACTTGAGTATTTTTAAGTTTATTATATAAAAATGATTTATGGTTTTGTGTGTAATCGGTTTTTGAAAATTTGACTGTATGAAATGACTTTGTTTCAGACTGTTTTAGAGTTTTTTTGGATTGGAAGACCTCAATACCAAAGTTTGTATGATGGATTGCAAGATCGATGACTATACAAGAGTGCGTGAAAGATACAAGGGTTTAAAATCGTCAACTGAGACTGGTATGCTCTTGGTTATATGTATCGTCTAAGGCTGGATGACATTAGTTATATTTCTCTGAAAGTGGTCAACCAAAGCTGGTATTCCATCGATTATTATGTATTTCTTTGAAAGTGATATCATCCAAAGCTGATTATATTTCTTTGATCAAATGTGCTTAGATAATAGAAATGAACGGTTTTAACAATAATATAAGTATAACATTGGACATATTATATAATATACCAATGGCACACTAGACTTAGATATCAACAACTAAATGTATGACCAAAAATACCAATTGAAGCGGGTACTTGCAGCTAGTAGGTATTAGGTATATAATAAAAAAATTTTTCTGAAAAGAAGATACTGTAAAATGCATATAATAAAATATTATGTACTTTGTGTAGTATTTAGTGTACGTGGATATATGTTTGTATACAAATAAAATAAATAATATTTAAAAAATTTCATATATAAACGGCTTTAAATTATAAATGCTTAAACACGATTAAATTCCATGCTATTTATGACAAAAATCACTATATTATCGTCATATCGTCATAATGAATAATGAAGAGTAAAAAAAATTGAAAAAAAAAAAATAATTTAATTTCATATTATTTACGAGTATAGTATACACGTTATATACTCATGTATGTTTATATATTCATTTTTGATTTGTTTTTTTGTTTTTTTTTTTTTTTTTTTTGGTGTCAGTTTCCTACAATGGTATTTGTTTATGTCCTTTTTCAGTTTGATTTTAATTCTTCAATTGCTTATAATAAATTTTTTTTTAAATAACATCTACTGTATAGTACAAGTATAATCATATGTATGAATAAAATATAAAATGTAATCATAAATATTGAATTCTGAATAAAAATATAAAAAAAAAAAATATAAAATAAATTAAATATAGACAGACAGATACATATTATTCAACTTCCATTTAGTATCATATAAATATCAGCAGCATCATCTTTATAGAGATGATGAAAAATAATTATGAAGTGCGATGGACAATCACAAATTCTTAAATGTCGATTACTAAATCATTATGATTATAACAGTGTATACGAGTATTTATATACTACATATATGACTGGTCTGGTATGTGCAATAATATTATAGTATGAGAGGTTTTCTTATTTTTGTTTTTAAGTATTTTCATTTCAATTTAATACATTTCGAAAAAGTCATAAAAATAAAAATAAATCTGAAATATATTTTTTTTTATTAAATCACAACAAAAAAGATTGATATATATTTTTAATATACATATTATGTATTACGTTACATATAAATTCAGGTTGAAAATGATCACACCAATTTTAGATTACGTTAAAGGCCCCATAAACATATGATATTTATGTATCTGACGATTGGTCGAGGTCGACAGATAAGTTGAAGTCGGATGAATGTTGTATATTGTTTGTAGATAAATCGTTAGACTGAGTGACAGACAATTCGAAAGTCGGGCTATTCTGGTCATAACAAAATCAAAAATTTTCCAACTAAGTTGGTTGTATGTAGTCAATTTGTACGATTAAATCAATCTACGACTTTACTTTTAATTTTGATGTTGTGGTGTACAGTACAGACGAGAGAAACTATTTTATAAAGAAAAAGCGTTAGCAAAATAGAAAGTTGTAACAAATATATGATTAACGTCAACGATGTGAGCTCCAAAAAATATTCTTCCGAATGAAATTTGTGACGAAGTCGAGACGTTTGGTTGTAATGTCTGTACTGTATATAGATATAAATTCAACTTGTTTGTCAGCCAGTATTCAGACATATCGTATGTTTATGGGTATCTTTAGTTTTTATTTGATTTTCTTAAGTTTTTTTGTTGTAATTTTTTTTACATAAAGTTACTTGTTATTCTTTATTATTTTTCATTTTATTATAATTTTTTGTTTGTTTATTTTATTTTAAATTAAATTACACATTACAGTATCACATATAATAAGTACAATGTACAGAGTATACGCATTGCATACATACATATATTACACGGTAATAAATATAAAAATTATATAAAAAGTAAAATATTTTTGTAATTATATGATAATACGTACAGTCAATTATATATATTTACATGAATTTATGTACGGTGTTTGTGTACATACAAATATAGAAAAGAATATAGATTTAAAATTAAGATAATCACTATGTATACACTTTATACATTATATTGTCTCTTATCATTTCATATTTATCAATAAAAATCGATCTGGATCAAACTCAAAATAGAGTTGTTATTCAATAAATCATCAATATATGGTTAAAACGATCGTAAATACATAAATATATGTACGTTATAATAAAATTTATAATTCAATGTTGCAAATCGTATAGTAAATTTATAAAAATTTTCAATTGAATGTAATTTATAAAAATGAACAAGAAATAAAAAGTGAATTTTTGTTTTTATAGCAAAATAGAAATGTATAAGCAAAAAAATAGCAAAAAATGAATCAATAATAAACAATAAATGATCAGTGAAATAAATTTTTTTCATTTTCATTTTTAAGCTTCATTTACAACTCAGCACAGTTACACGAGAGATTATATGGTATTCACAATTCAGTGCCCAGTGTAGATTATCGTATATTATTATATAGGAACATTGGAATTGGTACACAATCTTTCAATAAAATTCTCCTTATCGCTAGCGTCAGATTAGAAATATAACATGAACTCAATCTCACCCTGGTATAATCCTGGACTGGAATGTGTGAAAAGTTGAATGACGAGCGTGATCTAGGATGGATTGTAAATGTACCTTCATCATTATTATATTTTTTTTATGCACACTAGACTGAAATATTATTACTTTTATAGAACTACACAAAAGACTAATGTATTTTAAATGAAATAACTGCAGCAACATTTTAATAATGTATCTAAACATTTTGTGATTACTCTATTACTTCAGAATAATTATTACAAAATTTCTCACCAAATAATTATTAAATAATACCACAGACAATGATATCCTTCTATACTTTCCTTTCTATTTCCCAAATTTTCAAGAGTTTAATGACCATATTTGTTTACCAATAAAAATGTAGGTCAAAACATTTAATGGTTTTTCTTGTTTACACAGATCTAGTTTCTATGTAAAATTCTTGTTTGTACCATTCGTACACCTAAATAAATTTTGTCACCTAGATTTTCATTTGTAAGCAAACATAGTCATTGTACTCTTGAGTATTTGAGATGTAGAAAAGAAGTAGAAGAAAAGTAGAAAGATATGTATGTGGATACTGAAGTATATTATTTATATTGAGCAACAATATTGATAAACATTACTTTTTAATTAAAGTATAAAATCGATGTAAACAGTGTTGATTCAAAAATGTGATTATTTTGTTCGTTTATTTTTTACGTGTGACATAATAATGTTTACGTATAGATGTGTTATAAATTTTCCAACTTAATAAAATTAAGCTATGAAAATGTAGAAAAAAATATAGAAATAAACAAATAGTACTTTTTTTTGGTTTGTATGAATCTGCTTGCATGAAAATATGTTTATAATTGATTAACTGTATACGTACAAACATTATGTACTCATATATAATATAGCTAAAAAACTATAAAATTTTGAAATCAATTACAAATAAAAAAAATTATCTATATATCAATTTTGATGAACTGGAAAAAATCATTAAATCGAAGAAAAAAAATTATGTAAAGAATGTACGAGTATTGCACGGAAATTAATATACCTACCTTCCCTTAATTAGCGTTAAGAAATATCAATTATTACATAGCGCTGTAAAAAAAACAAAATAATTATCACTGTAAAATGTATATGAATTCAGTAAAATATAAATTCTGATGAAAGCTGCAAAACTGATGAGTTCAAAAATTATCTCTGAATATAACGAATATCATTTTGAAAATCATTACTCCGCTTCGTATTCTATTTACATACATTTTTAAGTTTTGTAAAAATAATCTAATAGAATGAAATTAATTTTTGTATTTATTTTGAGTACAAGTAAGTATGAAAATATTTTATTATTTAGAAATTTTATTGTTCTTCAAAAATTTATAAATTTTTGTATTTGTACAAAATACAATTTTTTTTGCTATATACATATACATTATCAATTTTTTGTCGTATGTGCATAGTTGTAGTTGCAGTTAGTTCAAACTGTTCAACATCATGTCCTAATACAAAATTTAAAATATGTGGATACAATGGAATTAAATACGATGATTTCGATAATAGATGCGAATTGAATAAAAAAAATTGTTTAAATAGAATCAAAGGAGAAAATGGTTAGTTAAAATGTTTTAATATATTTTTTTTCTTTTGGTTTTTAAAATTTTTTTATTGAAAATTTAAATTTTATTTATTTTTTTTTTATTTCTTTCAGAATATAAAATTGTTGGTACTCCGGGTCAGGGATGTAAAGGATATAAGCATTAGATTATAAATGTATTGGAGAAAAATGTTGTTATAATTTATATTTGAAATGGTAGAAATGATTTTGTTTATAAAAAAATTAAAATAAATAATAATATAATGAAATATGTACTATATGTACTGTACGTATGTGTTTTTTTTAAATAATTTTCATACGCCTTTATTTGTTAATTGTCAATATTGATAATAAAAATTATAAAAAGCATTTAATCGTATTTAGATAGGCCCTATTATGTTTATTTAAATACCTCAATGCCTATTCTACATTCAATTGATTCAATGCAGTGACTTCAACTTGGACTTCGACTTTCGACTTCACAGCATGCTTAACATGTAAAACCACGACATACACATTTCTAAGGCAATGTAAAGAAGTCTGACGTTTAATGTCTGACGTCGCACAGGGATATAAATAATACAACAACAACGTAAAATTTTAATTTACATTTTGTTTACAATACGACCTGATTTACGTCACAATTCCAAATGCCACTCCAATGATTATGCTGTGATGTAAAAGTAGCTGTCAAACCGACTGCATTGAATGCAGTTGCAGAAGTTCTAATACATATCCATTAAATCAAAGTCGAAGTTGAAGTCACTGCATTGGATGTAGAAGCGGGATAAGTCCTTCTTGTCATTAAAAATATTGAAAGTGAATTTTTCTTTAATTTTAATCAAAATTTGTAAGGATTTCAGTATAATTTTTTTTTTAAATGCATTGTATGTTATATACGTAAGTCTTATGTGATATATTAATGATAAGTTACATATAAGAATTTGTTTCAATATTTTAAAATCTAAGTAAGCAATTTTGTAGGATTTTACATATTTATGCATATTATTTTTCTTTTTTCTTGTTTAACATAATAACATTAAATGTATTTATAATTAATAATAATAATATTAAAATTAAGTAAATAAAATTAAATAAATTATTAATGTTCTAAATTATTAAGTTTATTTTTAAATTTTAATTATGAAAATTATGAAAAAAATAATTAAATTTCTTATCATTTTTAATATTCTAAAGATAAAATTAATTGATTGCCAACAAAATGAATATAAACCGAAATCAGCTACTCCCGGTGAATTTCCGTATATGGTAAATTTTTTAATTGATTATTTGTATATCGATAAAATACAATATTTACAAGGATACTAATATACTCGTATATAATTTTTTATTATTTGAAAATTAATTACAGGTAGCATTATATTCAACAGATTTGCGTACTCGTTGGCAATTTTTTTGTGCTGGAAGTTTAATTAGCCCAACAAATATAATTACTGCTACCTCATGTTTTGAAGAAGAACAAGCTAGAGCAGTTAGAATTTATTTTTTGAAGAATTTTTTGAAGAATTGAAAGTATTATTCACATAATTTTTACATAATTTTTTATTCTCCTATAGATATTTGCTGTAGCATGTACTGTTAATATATGGTCAAATTGGAAGGATGAACAGAAACTTGGGCAACGTAGACGAGTCAAACAAATTTGTAGACATTCAGAATTCTCATTTCAAAAAAATCCATTCAAAGTTGAAAATGATGTTGCTATTTTACATGTAAAAAAATATTTATTTGCAAAAAAAAATTCTTTAAATTGATTTTTATGATGAGGTTTCCGAAATCTAAAATTCTAGAAAATTTCTTTTTGATTTTTTTGTAAAAGGTTGATCAACCATTTGAATTTAATTCAAATTGTAAAGCACTGACATTTTCATCAGATAGTTCACCCGATGGAACTGTCTGTACTATAGTAGGATGGGGTAAAACTGATAGACCGAATTATGTAAGCAAATAAGTATATACATACTATGTGTGTCATATTTGTATATGCACTTGTGTGTTCTATATTCATATTAATTTCATTTTCATATTTTAGAGAAAATATTCAGATGTATTAGGATATGGAAAAGGTGAAATTCTTCATGTAACAAAATGCGGTTATTGTCATGATAAAGATTCATCGAAAATGAATGAATGCCCGAATATGTGTGCAAAGGGTGCACCTAATACACGTATATGCACAGTAAATACAATTTTCATTCATAATTTTACGATTATAAAAAGGAAAAACAATTAATGAATGATATACTTGCATTCTCTATAATTTTATTTAAGGTGGATGTAGGTGGACCATTGATTTGTAAAAATAAGTTAGAAGGTATAATAACAATTGATAAAGACAAATGCGATGAAAAAAGGGAATTTATATATTTATTCACAAGAATACCAGCTGTTAATAAATGGATTGATTTAGCTATGGGAAGCAATTATCGTTGCAATGAAATCGCATTTTATAGTAGCAGAGGAAAACGTATTACATTTATCAGCTTAAATAATTTCCCATTGATTCTGTACATATTGTTAATTGTAATATTTATGTGTTAATTGATTTCGAATAATTTTTTCAAATATATAGTAATTAGATAAAATATGGTTTACATATAATGCGACATTTATGTATATATACGGGGCTCGGTGGAGCAAGTACTAGAGCAACTGGCTACTGGTTTTAAATTGCAGTCTTAATTCATGTCCTTGGCAAAAGTATGAAAAATAATTTCCAATTTTTCATTGCCAATTTCCAACTGCCATTAATCCCAAAGTCCGCTCATCTTAGAACCATCTTGCTTGGCAAAATAGCTTGGAAATGCTGTTAAGTAGTCTACTTGCTGGTGACAAGTAACACAAAGAATTATAAGAGCATTACATCATTCTAATAACATATTAGTCCAAGCCCTTCCCTATCATCGAAAAAATTTTGATTCTCTACCAACAACTCAGTGGTTCGCAATTCACATCAAACTATAGGTGTATGTACATATTATGGTAAAAAGTCTAGAAATCATTTTGGTGAAAGCCCTGGCTCAATTAGAACTGTAGCACTATTGATGATGATGATGAGAATGACATCGTACCATGATTTTTTTTTTTGAATTTCTATCCTACTGAAAATATAAAGGGTGAGACTCAATTAAAACAGTTAGCATGGCTATTGTAGCAAATGAAAGATAAAAGTCACAGGCTGCTAGCTAAGCTTTTATATCTTAAATTACCAATGTATAAAACTCTTTAAGCCTCCTTTTTTTTTCATATCCGTCCAAATCACAGTCACATTTTAAATTAATTTTCTATTCATATTTTTATAACTATTTTTGAAAAATGAAAATGAATAGCCAAATTAAATTATTTTTAATTAGTGTTTTATTTTTAAATATTTTATTAATTAATCCGAAATATTGCAATTCGAGTAGTGTATTAAAAATGCATAGAGGCAAGAAAGCTAAACGTGGAGAATTTCCATCTTTGGTAAATTTTATTTATTTATTTATTAATTTTCTTTTTTTTTTGTTTTGCTGAATATATGACAATTTTCATTTATTTGTTGTTGTTATAGTAATGATATCATAGATGTATTTTTGTATTTTTTTTTTAGGTGTCATTACAAATAATAAATTTTTTGGCTACAAAAGATCCATTTTGTGGAGGAAGCTTAATTAATCAATATCATGTATTAACTGCAGCACATTGCTTAGACTCTTCTAAACATGGACAGGTTATATAATTTCCTTCACAGTAAATCTGTTTTATAAATTATTATTATTATTGTTTTATAGATGTATGCAATTGCTTGCGATATATATACACGTAAATTTACAATATTTTTTGGTCAAAAACGTAAAATTATTGAAGGTTGTATTCATCCAAAATATGTTTTGAAAACAAAACCATTTCTTTTAATTTATGATATTGCAATTTTGAAGGTAAAGATCACATACCTAACAAAAAACAATTGTAAATAAATTTCGTGTGTTTTTATATAATGAAAAAAAAAAAATATTTTTCTAGGTGGATAAGGCTTTTTCTTTTACAACAAAATGTCATCCATTACCAATATCAGATATGAATTCACCAACAGGAACAAAATGTGCTGTAGCTGGATGGGGATTAACTGAAAAAAGTGTAAGGCGGTAAAATAATTAAAGCAGCTAGCAGAAAAATCTACAACAATCAGCATTAATGCTGTATAAATGAATACTGACACAATAACAGCAGAAGCATTCAAGATTTTCCATCTTCTTCCGTGTGTCGTTTTTCAGCAATGTTAAAATTTAGCTGCTGGCTGCTGGACAAAAATCTCTTTAATCTATGAATAAGTGTGACACCTGAGAGCATAATCTGCTTTCGATGTCTTTCAGATCGACAGATTTTCTGTTTAGACCATCAGATTTCTGCTTCTGCTGCTGGATGATATCTGCTTCGATTGTGTTTATCGCTTAAATGAAACGATTACTTTGTATAAATTTTTGCTAAAGTTAACAAAATTTTTTTTTCTAGAAATCACCATCACAGATATTATTGCATGGTGATACAAAAGTTGTTGATCCAAAAAAATGTGGCCATTGTAACAGTATGAGCAAGTCAAAAATACCGTATTCATGTCCGATTATATGTGTTGATAGTGATAATGGTGTATTTTCATGTATGGTAAGAATTATAATTGCTTATTAATGTTTATTATTTTTTTAATTGAATTATTTACAATTTATTTAATTTATAATTTTTGATTATGTATTTTTCGAAATAGGGTGATTCTGGTACACCTTTAATTTGCAATAATATGGTAGAAGGTGTAACATCATACGGAAGAGGTGGATGTTATGAAAAAGTTGGATTCGATCGATATACAAGTACAGCAGCATCATATGAATGGATTGTAAATTATGTTCATCGTGGTAATTGTACAAATTTGTTTAAAGCTAATGCAAATGTTATAAAAATGAGAACAAATTGTTTTATACTAATAATTTATATTTTATTTGTAAAATATTTTATTGGTGGATAAAATTATGATTTGTATTATGTACGTAGTTTTATATTAATTACAAATTTTTGTGAAAAATTTAAAATAAAATTTAAAAAAAAATTAAAAAAAATATATAATTGTATTTGTATATTCATTGCGATTAATTCGTATTGCTTACATGTGACATCTATAATACTCAAATATATTAATAAACAGCTATCATTTATATCGACATCATTACAATAAAATAGAAGAAAAATATTAACATTAAAGATGGCCGTAATATATTTTTATGAAAATTTGAATCTGTCTGATATCTTGTTTGAATCCATTCAAATATATCCACAACACTAGAATATAAAATGTAATGTTCTTCGCATTTATCACCAGCTCTTGAAGATGTTATCCCATACAGTACACCATCACAAATCAATGGATTTCCTTTATCATGCTATAATAATTCAAAGGAAAAACAACACAATCATTTAAAAATTTACATATCTCAAGAATAAATTTAATTATGCATATGCGTACCCAACAATAATTTGTTTGATTATTAAATACGCATATATTGGTATTATCATAAAATTCATATGAAATGTTGCAGTAATGAGAAGATACGATTTCTACCGTTTTGTAAAATAACTTTGGCAGACCAGGTTTTATCTATTGGAAAATTTGTAAGTTTTTGCGTTATTTTTGTTGAAAAAAGAAATCTACATACATACATATTTATGTATAACTTACACCTGGATAATATGTCCTTCCAGTTGTATTGCAAATTTTTTTCTTACAATAATCAAAAGTACAGGTTCCATAATATAATTCGATCGCTTTACATGTATCACAGAACTCAAATTCGGGTGAGACCTGCGTTTATAAAATTAGAAAAGAAATTATAATGTATACTTATTAGCATATTGAACATTAGGCGCCATATTCATCAATCAAGATTATTTGTCGAATATACATATTTTACCCGCGGATATACTTAATTTCAGCTTATTCATCAACCTTGATAAAATTTTGTTTTCGAGCTTCGTTTTCAAAGTGTCGAACATGTAAGCTAATTGAGAAAAGTTAAGTATTTTTGTGAGTTTATGTGGTGTAATGATTATAATGTGAGAATGTGAGTGCTGTGGTGTTGCTGTTAATAACAAAATTGTGTTCAAATGATATCTATAGTACTACCGTACTACTCTCAAGTTGTCTTAAAAATATCCGAATAGTGTATAGTTGAGGTTGATATGAATACACTCAAATAAAAGATACATCTTGTTTGGTGAATATGACCCTAAACATTGTAAATAGTTTTCTGTGATGCTTAGAACATCATTTCACACTTACTTCCAAAACAGCAAAATCGTATTTATATAATGATTTGAAATCTAGCTTATGTTTATAGTTTTCGTGAATATCAAAATTCACAACTACATAACTACGACTGCATGCATTAACCGTAAGCTACAATATTCATCATGAAATTAATAAAAATTTCATTATCCAAATATGTATATATAAACGGATTATTAATGGATTAGGATTTTTACTTACATATTTTAATTTTTTAATTCGATCTGGAAAATCTAAACAGATTCCTGCAGTTAAAACAAATCGTTCCGAAAATATTACACCACCACAGATGTGTGTATCTTTAAGTCTGATCGATACCTATCAAAATAATTAAATTTATTAATGAAATTAATTTCTTAAAAATATGATTAATTTTATATTCTGACACTACTATGAAAGGATAATCACTTTCATCAATATTGATTCCTTGAGATGTTAGATTAAATGAATTAGACGAATTACTCTGTGTAGTCGAATTATTAAAATCTGGTCCTGTGGCGAAAAATAATACATACAAAACTAGGAACATGATCATATTTATGCAAAATAAAAATAATACATGTATGTATTTATGTAGGTCGTAAGTCTGTAATTGAAAAAAAAAATTATTGAAACTATAATAATTAAATATACAAAAGCATTGGTATCTTTGCACTAACTAAAGCATACTATATAATAAATCAATCAGGAATTTTTGACAAATTTTTTTTTTTTAATTTCCTTGAGTTGTTCCATAAAATAAACTGACATTTACGAATACAAAATCCTACATTATATCATTAAAATACAAACTGTAGATGAATTTTTTTAATTTACTGTCATAGTATATAATGCCTACTGGTATTTAAAATTTAATTAATTCTATCAAAAACATGAAAATACATATTTCAGTTCAAAGACTAAATAAAGTGATACTTAATTCTATTAAACACTAAATTACTATGAAAAGTATCACTAATTATTGGGATACAAAACCAAAAAAAAACAAAAAAAAAAATAAGTAATTTAAATACATAATTTTGGATTTTAATTCATTTTTAATCAGAGATTTATTTGTTTAATTACTACTAAAAAAATAAAACTATAAGAAATAATCACAATTAACATCAGAAGAAAAATAATTAATTGAATGAAAAGTAAAAATAATAGAATTGTTGGTAACTATGGTATATAACTTACAACATACATTAATTATTTTACAATTAAATTATCATCGGTATCTTTAAGGAAATAAAATTCAAAAAAAAAAAAAAAAACGTATAATTCTACCACCCAAGATGATATTGTAAAATATGTAGCGCAGCAATAATTAGTAATAATGCAACGATCACAGATCACACAACTAGCTAATTAATATAAAATTGAGGAAAAAAAAATCTCTTCATAAAAATAAGTAATGTATAATATGAAAATGTTTCTCATCAAATGTCATCAACATCATCGTCAGCAACATTATCGTATATAGTAAAATCATTATTGTCGTTATCATTATACCATCGCATTGTAATTGTTTTAATTTTAATTTGTTTAATTTGTTTAATTTGTTTTATATACATACATTATATACATATTTTATTTTTGTGTGTGTATTATATATTATGTTAGTGATCTATATTACCGGTTATAATTAAACAGATAAATAAATAATAATTAATTTTTAAAATTCAATCATTTAAATTAGGTAGATAATACACATAGGTATACGAATATACGAGTACATATTACAATAAATGTATATGTAGGTTTTACTTTAATTTTTACCGACATTCATTTTTGAAAAATAAAATAAATACATTACATACAATATTGTGGACTGTATAGATATTATTTATAACATTATATACATACGAATATTGTAATTAAAATGGCATTAATATGAGACTAAACTAATAAAATCAAAAAATATAAAAAATCTGACATACAAAAAAACAACAACAAAAATTCATCTGTTAAATTGTTAGTAATTGTATAAAAATGAAATGTAAAGGGTCCCATGAACATACAATGTGTCTGGCCACAGGTCTGACGAACTGGTTGAAAGACAAATTGAAATAATATCTCTACAGTACAGAGTACAGACATTACATTACAACACAACCAGTGTTTCGATTTCATCACAGACTTTATTCAGAAGAGTACTTTTTGGAAATTACGTCGTTGACGTTAATTATGTGAGAACTTTTTATTTATAAAATAGTCCCTCTCGTCCTTACACTAAAAGATCAAAATTTAAAATAATGTTGAAGATTTGATCGTACAACTTGACTATACATACAACCAACTTAGCTGTCGAACTTGAAGCCACGTTGGAATTGCTACGAGTAGTCGTCCATCTTTTGAATTGTCTCTATCATCTAGTTCTGGTGATTTATTGTTACAAACAATACAACATTTATCCGATTTCAACTTATCTGTTGACCTCAACCTGTCGTCAAATATATTGTATGTTAATGGGACACTTAAGTATACTATATGTATAGGCATTACATATGAGTATACAACTATTATGTATCTAAATATGTATATAATCAAAAAAATTTTTATATTCAAATTAATTACCTACTACATATATATTATTATTACTAAATTAAATAAAATGACATTGATAATTTAGTTCTCATAAAAAAAGATTTTAATATTATAATTACAAATAAATATTTTGCCATTTTATTTACTTATTATCTATTACTACATTTATTTAAGTTTTAATTCTATATTTTTTGTTAACAATTCACTAAATATACTTTTTTTAATTTGTTACAAAATAATAATAAAAATAAAACAAAACAATTTTTCTTTTTTATAATTGCAAAATTTATCTCTAAATAAGTAATATTATTTATATTTATGGTAATTTTTCAATGGTATGCAATAAATGTAATAAATTGTATAGACATATGTACATATGTATGTATGTAATATAAGCGTATATCTATACTATAAAAATTGTAATAATTTTAAATTTTATGATAGTTTTTAATTAAACATAGAATTCCCTTAATTATTCATTAATAATTGTAATAATATGGATGTGTAATAGCTACCAGTATTTCATTTCAGTCAAATAAAAATACTTGTAGTAGATTTTTTGAAAGATAAATATTTACATTTACGCATATATATATTTTATTGTTTGCTATTTATGTACAATATGTAGTAAATATATTTACTCATATGTTATGTATAGGTATTTTTATAGAAAATTTATTTATTAGAAAACAAAAATTGATGCTAGATATGCATACGTATAAAAATCATTTTTATATAAAAAAATAGAAAAACAAAACAAAAAAATTATAAAGACACTCACCAGAAGTACACGTACATACGTGAGTGTTAAAAAGATTCATATAAGTATAATAACCCAGTAGCAATCAAAACATTCTTCGATAGCGAGAGCGGACTGCGGAGATCGAATCAATAACGAAGAAAAAATAATTCGATATCGATATTGTATTTTGAATCAATCTCGAAAAAGTAGTTTGTGTACGGCTCGTTATCGAATTCGTTATTGAGTGAAGAATGAATACGTTTTGAAGCAATTTGAGCTCTAGTCTTTCTCCAAACCATTTTTCTCTCTGGGTATTTTTAATAATCTCTATTTTTCTGAAGTTTCGCGAAAGTGAAAAATTTTCGATATTTAATCGAATCGAAAATTCTTCGCTAAATCGAGACTTCAATAAAATGTTTGCTGATGGGGAAAATATTTTTGTATATATTCTACATTATATATGCATTATAAATGCTCATAAAAAATACGATCATTTTAATTTATTCGTGTATTAATCTATCTTTATACACATAAACAAATATTTGTTATATTATTATTTCAAATAAATATAAGGAATGTATTCGTATGTATATATCACAGTATGAGTATATTTAGTGCATGTTATATGTTATAATATTTTTAGATATTATAATTAAAAATCAGAAAAAATGAAATTACTTAAAACTAAAAGACTAAAAGAAAACAAATATTATTAACATCGAAAAGCAGCTCCTGTTAACGTTTATGGTAATTAAATAAAAGAAGCTAAAAACAAAAAGTGAAAATAAAAAAAGATAAATTTTTGAAAAAATGAAATAAATTTTTCGCAATGTTTATAAGTAATTTATACATTATGAGTGCGTCATAGTATACGACTTTCAACTATAATTAATGCGATAGACAGACGACAGCAAATCAATGATTATTCTTCCAGTGTTTATTTGTGTGAATGTGAATGATAATTTGAAAACTTCGCGTGACACACAAAATTTTTTCAATCATCATTCTGGATGTCATATATTTTTAATTTTTATTCTCAATTTTAGTACTTACTGTCAATTTTAAATTATTATTATCTGTATATCCGTAGTTAAGCAATGTAATTGTTTTTTCATCATTGGAAATTTCCAATTTACCATCTTCTTATCTCTTTTAATGAATTTTCTGAAATTTTATTCGAACTTACTTCAATGAAGTTAGAATGAAGATGTAATGATCATTTTAACTTAGTTCGGGATGATAGACGACAAATAGTAAATGATAATTCGCAACGAATTTACTACCATTGATTTGCTTTCATCTGTCTACAAGATTGCAACTATATACACTAAATTAATTCATTTCTTTGCGTCTATCTATGATATGAATATCCTCAAGAATGTATAATGAAATATATGTGTATGTGTATAATAAAAACAATAACAAAAATCAATATCTAATATAATTTTGATGACAATTTATAAATTTTAAAAATTATAGATTAAATATTTTTTCTTGTATATTTCTTTAATAAAATGTACCCGTACTAATTTTAATTTTATATTTCAGTGTATATGTGTGTAATATTTATTATTATATTACTGTAATGTATTTATAGTAATCACTCACTTTATTTATTTACTTTGCTTAATACCTTAATACATACCTAACATTGTAATTATATGGATCGATAAACATTAAGAACGAAAAAAATAAAACAAATTAGACAAAAAGTATATAATTTAAGAGATTGTGTATGTGTAATAATATAAATGAATGGTTCATATCTATCTACATAATATCTATGTGTAATGAATCTATACATACATACGTATATAAGTAAATAAAACTTTAATTAAAAAATTACTTTATAATGAATCGCATATTATATTGAAATGATTGTGTGACAATAATTTATCATAAAATTTTATGATCTGTATATAAATATTTGGCCACCCATTGTGTTTGTTTTTGTTTTGTATTTTTCATCTTTGATTTGTTTTTTTTTTTTTGTTTTTTTGCATGATTTTGCGAAAAAATTTAGATATACAAGGCAAAGTACATGTATCTACATGCATGAGTACATACACATATGATTTCATGAATTTGACTTTTAAGTTAGATTTACAACCCAGCGTAAATTTTATGCTGGATGCCTAGAATAGGTTTTAAGTATACCTCCTTCATTTTCACAAAAAAAAAAAAAATTCAATAGGGCTATCTTTTTTCCACCAATCGTATAGATTTCACTAGAGTTAGATTGAAATCAAGTCGTATTTTTCTAATTTGACGCTGTGGCGATAGGAGAAATTATATTGAAAGCTTATGTATGTATCAATTTCAATGTTTTTATAATATAAAAAAACGACGGTAACCCAGGCTAGAATTGTATGAATACGATACCACTTAATCTCGCACGTAATCTACGCTGTATTGTAAATGAGGCATTATATTATACTACATACATGTAGTACCTTTCTCTATCTATGTGTACATGTGAATCATGAAAATTTGTGTTAATATTATTTTAAGAAAAAGTTAACGAAAAAAAAAGAAATTAAATAAATAAAAAAAAAATAAATTTACAATTTTATACGTAACATAAAATAAATATAATAAAAATAAAAGTATTTAATAATGATTTCATTTTCATTAGGAATGTTTATCTGCTGAATAAATTATACAAAAAAAAAATTAAATAAAAATATTTATAAAATATTTTATAAAAGTACTAAATCTATCTGAGAGATAAATTTATCTGTGAATAAAATAATTAAATTATCGCATCTCTATGTGAATATTCAATTAAATTTTTTTACCTTAATTTTTGAATTTATGAAAATTCCAATTTATCTTTTCACTGCATCATCTCATTTGATCGATGAATAGTTATTCAAGCACATTCAAGTGAATTATAATGTTTCGATCGAAATATATGAATGAGTTCATCTACAATTCAATAGAATCTCTTGCAATAGGGTTAGTGATGTTTATTTGTGATGTCCAGTCCACTATTATATTCACTAATTTACCAGAACACGTCATTATATCCATTGCATTTTTTAATCTTTGACTAAATTTTTACTGAATTAATATTTGATTTATTTGGTTGTATATGTTGTATTTTATCTTTTTTTTTTCAAATATGGAATATCACTGAAATAAAAATTATCTCATAACTGAAAAAAATAAGGCTGGAGTTCCGAAAAGGTGTTCCCTCTGATCCTCTTGAAATTTTGACCACAGATAGTCCTTGTGACGCAAAGCACAGAACTCTAATATTTTTTGTCGGAAAGCCCTCTATCGGTCACAATTCGCATTTAAAATTTTTTGTCAAAATTCTTATTTTAGCAATATGTCTGTAACGGTACATGATACAGGTATGTTTTACATCTCAAAAGATGCGTCTTAAGATGCTCTATATTCTGAAAAAAGAAATTTTCAAAAGCTCCTAGTAGAAGGATAATGAAGGACATTTTGTGATTTTTGGCTATTTTCACATTTTTGACAATTTCTCAGAAAGGAGTAAGGATAATTGGTTCAAATTTTTTGCAAATAAAAAAGGACATCATGAGCAAGATTTTTCATTCATTACTTTGATCCTAATGAAAAAGGAAAATGTCCTACAGAGAAATAATTTTATTAATGCTGAATTTTGCAATTTTATGTTCGTGTGCACGTGTATGTATGTGAGTATGTGTATTTTTAGAAGTCAAATATATGATATTTTTTGTATGTGCGTATATATGCGTGTGTATGTGCATTTGTAGAAGGTAAATCTAACAGTGTGTTCATTAAGTATTTTCTATACAGGCATACATATACACTACACGTATATCGGCAAATATGATAGAGTACGCTTGCGGGTTTGTGTGTGTATATGCATTTGTAGAAGGCAAATCTGGTAGTGTGTATGTAAATGTATGTGTGTGTGCATTTGTAAAAGGAAAATCTGATAGTGTGTGTGTGCATTTGTAAAAGGAAAATCTGGTAGTGTGTGTGCATTTGTAGAAGGAAAATCTGATAGTGTGTGTATGTAAGTGCATGTGTGTGTGTGCATTTGTTGAAGGCAAATATGATAGTGTGTGTTTGTAAGTGCATGTGTGTGTGTGCATTTGTAGAAGGAAAATTTGATAGTGTGTGTATGTAAGTGCATGTTTGTTTATTACTATTATTATTAGATATAATTTTATATTATATTACATTTATTTCAATGACTGGAATAATACTCTACAAACAATCTGAAAATACTAAACGCGCGCGCGTTTGTGTTGTGTGTGCGTGCGTGCCTGTGTATATGCGTGCTCGTATGTGCATTTGTAAAAGGTAAATCTGATAATTTGTGCATTAAGCATTTTCTATCAGATTTGTTTTCTACAAATGCACACACACACATGCACTTACATGCAAACACTATCAGATTTTCCTTCTACAAGTGCATACACACACTATCAAATTTTCCTTCTACAAATGCACACACACACATGCACTTACAAACACACACTATCAAATTTTCCTTCTACAAATGCACACACACACATGCACTTACAAACACACACTATCAGATTTGCCTTCAACAAATGCACACACACATATGCACTTACATACACACACTATCAGATTTTCCTTCTACAAATGCACACACACTACCAGATTTTCCTTTTACAAATGCACACACACACTATCAGATTTGCCTTCTACAAATACACACACACATACATTTACATACACACTACCAGATTTGCCTTCTACAAATGCATACACACACAAACCCGCAAGCGTACTCTATCATATTTGCCGATATACGTGTAGTGTATATGTATGCCTGTATAGAAAATACTTAATGAACACACTGTTAGATTTACCTTCTACAAATGCACATACACACGCATATATACGCACATACAAAAAATATCATATATTTGACTTCTAAAAATACACATACTCACATACATACACGTGCACACGAACATAAAATTGCAAAATTCAGCATTAATAAAATTATTTCTCTGTAGGACATTTTCCTTTTTCATTAGGATCAAAGTAATGAATGAAAAATCTTGCTCATGATGTCCTTTTTTATTTGCAAAAAATTTGAACCAATTATCCTTACTCCTTTCTGAGAAATTGTCAAAAATGTGAAAATAGACAAAAATCACAAAATGTCCTTTATTATCCTTCTACTAGGAGCTTTTGAAAATTTCTTTTTTTCAGAATATAGAGCATCTTAAGACGCATCTTTTGAGATGTAAAACATACCTGTATCATGTACCGTTACAGACATATTGCTAAAATAAGAATTTTGACAAAAAATTTTAAATGCGAATTGTGACCGATAGAGGGCTTTCCGACAAAAAATATTCCGTGACTTTTCTGATATTGTGGAGTAGAATCTGTGGTCAAAATTTCAAGAGGATCAGAGGGAACACCTTTTCGGAACTCCAGCCAAAAATAAATGTGTTGTCAAGTGAAATAATGTATATTATTTGAGCTCTAAATTAGAACTGATTACCATACAATTTTCTGATTTACTTAATTTCAATAAACGTTTTCTTAATGTGCATGTGCATGTGCATGTACTCGTATATTCAAAAACATTTTTTTTATACATTTGCGTAAGCGCAGACAAATAGATAATTAATTTGAAAATATATAACCAGAAATATACATTCGTAAATATATAAAATTCAACATTAAATCATTTTCTTTGATAACACAAAATAATTATAAGATGCATTTTAATATAATAATATGTTAACAATTCAAATACTTAATAAAAAAAAAAACCACATGTTATATTATGTACATATTTAAAATTCTAGTAAAGTAATTAAGAGGAAGGAAATACCATACAGTATTTATTTTTCAATTAAATTTTATGCAAATTTTAGGGGAAAATAAAAAATATATCTGCAATTATGAAACAAAAATATTTATAAATTCACGATTGTTTGATGTAAGATTACATTTTTATTATATTTTAACATTTTATTTGTTAGTTATTTGATATACTATACAAATGTCTTAGACTTTTGCTTATTTCTGGAATTTTTTTTACAATTAATTATATTTTAGATCATAAATTAATAGCAAAAAGATTATGATAAAAACACTTGAATCTCACATAAAATTATCAAATCTGTTTCAAAATTTCTACAATTGACAAATTAATATTTTTAATAAAAAAAATAAAAAAATCTGAAGAAAAAAATTTACTTTATTAAATAATTTCACACTACACAAAAAAGATAAAAATCAAAAAATCAATTTTTAAAATGAAAATTTTATTTGCTGTAATCGTTTTGTTTGCATGTGGTCAGTGTTTTCTTAATTAAATTAATTAAATTACATCGTTACAAGAATTTAGAATTTATTTCAAATTTTCCTTCTTTTACTTAAATTAAATTAATTTTTTTTAAAATTTTATTATTTGATTAAAGTATTTTACGGTACTTACGCTCAGAAAAAGCATTGCCCAAAAATGTGTCCAGCTAATTATGCACCAGTATGTGCTACTTATAGATTAGGATATATAAGATTTGCAAACGATTGCCAACGTAGATCTTACAATTGCCTAAATAATGCAGGTAAGTATTGTAAATTGAATTATAGTTTTTTTACATTACTACTTTGTCATATTTTATTTATTTTAATTTGATTTCATTTTTTTTTTGTTTTCAAAAGATTTTCAACCCGCACTTCTTAATTTATGTTCATAATACAAAATGTAAAAGAGATGTGAAAATTATTACGTGAATTGGATCCAAATTTTTAATGTATTCGGATATTATAAAAATAGAAACAAAAAAAATAAATATTACATTATTATTTTTCTGTTATTCATTTTATCATCTCATTATACAACCGTATTCACCATCACCAAACAGATACGATCACACCACTGGATCACACTACTCATATATCGTCATATCTCACATACCAACAAAATGAATATCTTATTTCAGTGCGTCAGTGCGTCAACAACATTTTAAAATAAATTTTTTTTTTCATTTAAATTTTGTTTAGCATACATTTAGGATTTAATAGAAAAAACATACAATATTCTTAAGATTCTAATAAGAAAAAAATAGCACACAATACGAATATGACCAATTGATTTATATGATCCATATGATCACATGTCTGGCTAGCATGTCTGTCATGGCGCAGTAAAGATCTGTGACTAATGAATTTGGTTTTTGTTTTTAGAAAGCTGGTAGACAAAAAGCAAAAGATTATTAATAGAGTTAATAGAGAAACGAATTTTTGAAGGAGAAAAAGAAAACCTTTCTGTTAATTGAAGTTTTTATGTTGAATTTTATTATTGAGTTGCCTGTAGCATATATCAAAATAATTATTAATACACTTTGCCAATTACTTTGTATTTGACGAATTGATAACCCCACATATATATTTTCGATTTTATTTGTCATGATGTTCAGAACGTTCACATTTCTCTTTGAAGTATTCACAACTGTCTTTGGGGTAGTCTTTTCCCATTTTCTTTTGAGATTTAGGACATGATTTTGGACAACATTTTCCATAATTGATTTTCACAAAAGCTATAAAATATAATACAAACAGTTATAATTTAATTATTTACACGTAAAGTTAAAATTATCAATAAAATTATGATCTTACTTTCTAAATTATCGCAATTGTATTTGTTTAGCATACATTCATTTGAGAATTCCATGTATTTATTCTGTTCATTTCTTGCACAAACTTTTCTGAATTCTGCTGTACATACTTCAGGACAACAATTTTTCAATTCTACCATTTCATATTCTAATATTTAAAAGAAAATATGATTAAATAAAAATTTTTGATTATGTACCAACATTTTTTAGAATGTACTTTGGATAGGGTAAAGAAACTTACCGTCTTCAGGATGTTCACAATTATATTTAAAGTATTCACATTTATTACGGAAAGTTCGTGGTATTTTATTTTTGCATACACCACAAACTGGCATTATTTTTGAATTACAAACATTTGGACAACAGTTTCCTTTATTTACAAAAACAAAATCTGTAAATGAATTTTTGTAATTAGTACTAAGTTCTGCTTATCAATTCTACTCAAAATTATGTAATATGTAATTCTGTTTTAATTGAATACTTACCATCGGAATTTTCAAAATTATAGACACTCATAAGGCAGCCATTTCCAAATTTTTCATAATCACCATCACAATTTTTTCCACATTGTGGGTCGTACTGTTGAGTACAAAATCTTTTACATTTTTCTTCTTTACAATCTCCTTCATATTTATATTCATATGCTACGATAGAAATTTTTCACTTTAAGCATTATACCTATACATATGTACCTATGTAACTTGTCAACAGACTTTATACTTACTTAGACCATTTTTACAATTGCAATTGTAATGCCATAGAGAACAATTATTAGGAAAGTTTCTGAGTAATCCATTTTGAGCTTCTCCACAATTTGGTTCATATGAAGCCTTGCACAAATGACATTCACATTCACCATGATATATTTTTTTGTATTCTAAAGACAATTATCAAAAGAAGTTAGAAACATAAGTAATAATATATCTACAGACAATTCAAATTATAGCAATAATAAATAATATTCGTTATGTTTGAAAGTAATCGCATAATTTTAATTAGAAAATAAAATAAAAAAGAAACTGATCAGTTTATATGATAAAATGTTTAACCAAAAATTATAAAGAGCGAAATTACCATCCAAATTATTGCAATTGTATTTATCGAATTCACATTCGTTCGGGAATGTTCTTAATTGTCCAGCTTCATTTTCACCACATAAAGGTTTGTATTTTTTATTATCGCAACCTTTGTCACAACACAAACCATCATGTATCTTTTCAAAAACTATAAGAGAAAAAAATAGATACGATTGAATAGAATGTTTTAAATTTGTGATTCACAATTAAGAGAATTCCCCTATTATAATTAAAAATAATTTGTATTTAGATTAAAATATGTACTTACCGTAAATTGATTTTGTTACACTTTGATACTTTTTGAAATGGTAATCACTTTCAAATGTTCTCGTTTTTTTATATTGATTTTGTACACAAATCACTCCAGTTTCACTAGTACTGTCTGATGGACATGATGCATACGTGATTGAAATTAATTCCGATAAAACTTTAAAATAGAATCAAAAACAATTAAATTTTATTTTCTTACAGTATAGCTATATGTATATGAAAAAATTTAAAAATTAAATTGAAATCTTTCGTATATGTGATCTTTGAATAAATTACCGAAATATTTTAAAATGAAAATAATTAAAAAATACATTCCATCAATTTTTTTATATATATTAATTCTATAATTCTGTTTTTTTTTAATATTCTAATAAAAAAGTATGCTTATATAAAAGTGTAGTTAACAGTGAAAATTAGAATTTTATAATGAAACGTATACATAATTTTCAGTTGCATTTATAACAATTAACATGGCGATTATTATCGAATAAAATCAAAGTTTTATTATTCACGATTCAGTTGATAATATAAATAACAACAATAATAATTATCATTGAAAAAGACTAAACAAAGTATAACAAAAAAAAAAAAAAATGTATTTTATAATAAAATTGAATTATTCACTTTTATAGCGATTTATTATCGATGTGTTTATCGTTCTGTTCTATTCTGTATCTGTATTATTGCAAAAAACAAAAAATTATGATACATACTGTATTTTTCACGAATTTATAAAACTGTAAAAAACCAAAAAATAAAAACAAATAAATAAATAATTACTACCGATAAAAAAAAGCAAATAAAACCGAACATTGTTCCATAATACTTATGTGGACTGAGATTTGCCGAAATAAAATGGAAATTATATGTTTTACACTTATCGTATAGGATAGGCATATATAAACAAATAAATGTGTATTGTAAAATTTTCAAATTAGATAACGGAATGGAATACATACTGCAAATAGGATTAAGAAATATTTTTCTTTTTAAATTCATATAAACATATGCGCAAATTCACAGTCATATAGACATACATATTGTTGGAAAAATGTTATTTTATCATTTTTCCTACTCTTAACCCTTTTTTCCTTTTCTGTAGAAAATTCTACAGAAGCAGAAAAAAAAGGGTTAAAAGTCTTATAAAAAAAAGAAAGGAAAGAAAGGTTTTATGGGAGGCCGAGCGGAGCCTTATAAAGGGATTTTTAATAAATTAAAAAACTCACCTTTCCCTTTTTTTTTTTTTTTTTTTTTATTACACATTTTTCTTTTATCTCACAAAAAAAAGAAACTTGCTTTTATTTTTTTTTTACAAGAAAAAAACGAATTAAATTAATTTACAAGAAAAAAAAAAAATTAATTAAATTAAATTTTATTTAATTAAAGAAATTGATTTTAAAAATAAAAGAAATGAAAAAAAAATTTAACTAAAATACCGACTCACTAAAAAAAAAAGACTGAACTAAAAGAACTCGATTAACTGCATAAACTCTACTGACTCATGAAAAACTGCATTATTAACAAAAAAAAAAACGTGTATAGTGACGACAGCATTCATATACCTGTCGTCACATACAAAAAAAAAAAGAATCGATCTTCTGGAAGTTTCTATCAATTCGCCGAAAGATGACAACGTCAACGAATTGATAGAGACTTCCAGTGGAAAGTGGAACAACTTTCTACAACGAATGTCAACGAAATAAAAGAAAGTGATTATAACGTTGACATTGACGTTGTAGAAAGAAGAAGACCACGTAAAAAAAAATGTAAACAAAGTGGTGTCAATATTGCAGGTAAGTATGAGTATTATTTTGGTTAAAACTATTTTAATTTAAATTAATTAAATTAATTAATGACAATTTTTTTTTTCTTTGCAGGTGGTGCAAATTTCCAACACGACCCCCCGTTTGAAGGCTCAAAGTTCCGACTGAGCATTTCGAGTGTCCAGACGTCACTGATAGGCCAGGATTACCTGAAAAGAAAAGAAAAACAGGCTTTCCGCAGTGAAAAGTTCTAGACACTTCAATAAAATAAAAGCAATAAAAGAAAAGGCTCACTGGATCGGAACGAGGAGAAGTGAGGAAAGTAAGAGTTTGGGTGTGAAGCCTTAGATTATTCTAGGAGCTAGACAACTACAGTGGGCAATGCATATGCGGTTGAAAGTTCGAGGCTTTAGGGTACTCTACGTGATTAATCGTCGCCCCATATAAAACACCCCATTCCACTACCGTGCTCTAAATTAGCGAGAGAAGAGAAAGAAAGGCAAGTAGGCTTCCCAAATTTAGGAAGGTAGGTTTAGATGGTCTCCACAAGTCGCTCCCCCGAATCCTCCTTTCGCAATGGTTCTAAAAGAAAGAAAAAAAAAACGCACTCAACTCACCAACGTCTCTGCCACTTTTTCAGCCCATCAATAGCCCAGCACCTCTTCGTCCTTTAAGCTTCAGAGCTAATGGACTTTCCATTCGCTATTTCCCCTTTGAGGTCCAATTGTTGTCTAATATGCTACAAAAACTTCCATTGAGTTTCTGCCACTGTCGCTCATCGTGCCGTAGCGGAACAGTTGTCCGTAGTAGGTCTCCGCGATAGCCTAAACTATCAGGTCTTCTCTGATGAGCTACTTCTCCTAGAGTCTACCACAGTACGCTCAGGGGATTTCCGCGTAGTGCCCCTGAGACATCGCATCTGCGTGTCATGATTTCTGCATGCAATGTGGATGATGGGAAAATCGAATTTCTGAACTGTGTCTGTCCAGAAAGCTCGTAAGGGGCCCATCAACCACCCCAAAAATCATTACAACGCAGTAGGGGTCGATGTCTCACAAGGTAGGATCGAAAGAGCTAAGCAGCTTCCTTCGAACTACGCAGAAAATAGGTTACTCACTGGGCGTTTTACTGTGGGACTCGTTGACCTCCGAGCCATCTTGGAGTCACCGCAGCACTGCTCCCGAAAAGTCACTTTCCCGCGACATTGATGGCTTTCCCTCAACAAAAGTTCCAATATTCACAGATGCATATTGGACAAGAAGTCCTCAAAAGTCCAGGAACGAATGAATGGACTGCCCAAATAGCTCGATAATGTGCCGCAGAGACCTCGCACAGGACCATTTCGATTAGGCACCGAAAAGAAGCAGTGACGTTAGTTAATTTAGAAGGCGGACTTCGTGAGAAACGAAAAGAAAAGATCCATCTATTTCCTTCCAGTAGATTGTAGGGGACTGTATTGCATCTTGCCTCTTAATCCCTCTCACCACTACCTTTAGGGTATAGGAATCGTCTCCACAAGAAGAAGAGGGGGAATAATGATGAAAATTTTCAATCCGCAGGCCAAACCAGATAAAGAAAGGGTATAGATAAAATTTCCACAAAAAAAAAAAACAAATCAAAATGTGGGGAACACCCTGTAACAATTACACACTATTACCTGGTTTTGCCCGCAGACACGAAAATGATCACCCTATCATGGAGCAGTCTATACAACACTGTAGTGGAAAATGTGCAAACAGGAATATCTAAATTAAAGAACAACAAGGGTGTACAATGAAAGTAAAATTCAAAATTTGTTACAAGTAAAAAGATGAACAACAGTCTTAAGAAGGAAGCAAGAAAGTTTGATAACAGGAAGGGAGTGGTACACTTTATGCGCACAGGATAGGTAGAAATTTCTACTAAAATGAAGCACTATAAAGAAAGGGACCACCTGTTACAAAAGAAAGTAGGCCTTTTGTAACAGAAAGGGTGTGGTATACTTTATAGGCAGCAGGATAGGTAGAAATTTCTACTAAAATGAAGCACTATAAAGAAAGGGACCACCTGTTACAAAAGAAAGTAGGCCTTTTGTAACAGAAAGGGTGTGGTATACTTTATAGGCAGCAGGATAGGTAGAAATTTCTACTAAAATGAAGCACTATAAAGAAAGGGACCACCTGTTACAAAAGAAAGTAGGCCTTTTGTAACAGAAAGGGTGTGGTATACTTTATAGGCAGCAAAAAATTGAAATTTCAATTTTAGGCGCGATAAAGAGAGGGGCCACCCTGTTACCAAACAAAAAAAATGATCTTCGTTAGGACTGAAGAGATCAAATTCACTTGTAACAAAAAGAATTTAGGGCACCCTGCAAAGCATTAAACACCCTGTTGCAGGAAAGTAACAAACAGTTTTTAGATATTCCACTTGTTGCAAGAGGAATTTTAGAACACCCTGTGACGTAAAAATAGGAAAACGAGTCACCGTGTTACAAACAAAAAAAAAAAAAAGAGAAAAAAAAAAAAAAATAGTCTTCACAAAGACTGAAATTTATTTGTAACAAAAAAAGATTTGTGACACCCTGTAGAATTAAATTTTATAAATAACTGATTTCATATAACCTTCGTTGAACTATGTACACGTGTATAACTGTATAACAAAACACGTGTATAACAAAAGAAAAGAAGTAAAAAAAAAAAAATGAAATACACGTGTTTTATATAACGTTGTCCATAGAACAACCAAGATTATATAAAAAAAGAAATTAATGCACTGCACTGTTTTTCATAATTGCACCCCAAAAAAAAAAACACAATATCCAATTATAATGAACTTTACAATATACCCCAAGTGTCCCTACTATACAAACTTTATGTACTTTTCAAGTACATAAAAAAAAAACTATGCAAAAAAAAGAAAATTTATAAAATTTGAAAAAAAATGGTAAAAAGGAAAAAAAAAAAAAAAAAAAAAAGGAAGAAAAAGGGTAATAAGATCAGGTGGTGGTGGCACGATCCTATTTCTAAGATCGATCGGAGCACCCCACACCTGACACCAATGTTGGAAAAATGTTATTTTATCATTTTTCCTACTCTTAACCCTTTTTTCCTTTTCTGTAGAAAATTCTACAGAAGCAGAAAAAAAAGGGTTAAAAGTCTTATAAAAAAAAGAAAGGAAAGAAAGGTTTTATGAGAGGCCGAGCGGAGCCTTATAAAGGGATTTTTAATAAATTAAAAAACTCACCTTTCCCTTTTTTTTTTTTTTTTTTTTTATTACACATTTTTCTTTTATCTCACAAAAAAAAGAAACTTGCTTTTATTTTTTTTTTACAAAAAAAAAAACGAATTAAATTAATTTACAAGAAAAAAAAAAAATTAATTAAATTAAATTTTATTTAATTAAAGAAATTGATTTTAAAAATAAAAGAAATGAAAAAAAAATTTAACTAAAATACCGACTCACTAAAAAAAAAAGACTGAACTAAAAGAACTCGATTAACTGCATAAACTCTACTGACTCATGAAAAACTGCATTATTAACAAAAAAAAAAACGTGTATAGTGACGACAGCATTCATATACCTGTCGTCACATACAAAAAAAAAAAGAATCGATCTTCTGGAAGTTTCTATCAATTCGCCGAAAGATGACAACGTCAACGAATTGATAGAGACTTCCAGTGGAAAGTGGAACAACTTTCTACAACGAATGTCAACGAAATAAAAGAAAGTGATTATAACGTTGACATTGACGTTGTAGAAAGAAGAAGACCACGTAAAAAAAAATGTAAACAAAGTGGTGTCAATATTGCAGGTAAGTATGAGTATTATTTTGGTTAAAACTATTTTAATTTAAATTAATTAAATTAATTAATGACAATTTTTTTTTTTCTTTGCAGGTGGTGCAAATTTCCAACAATATGATATGACATTGTATTGACATTTTGAGAGAAGTGAAAAATATTGTATCCGGCGCACTTTCTAAAAACAAAAAAAAAATGTAAATATTAATATTTTTTGTCATTAAAATATGACACCACTATAGTATTTTATATAAATAAGAAAACTCGATCTTTATTGCATATTGGATCTTTATATATATATTATATTGATTATATTGGAGTATACTTCACTAACATTTACCTGCATTACATATTTACTATAATTTATATAAACCTATTTTCCAAAATTTTACAATTTCTAAAAATGTGTGCATATTTTTTTATTGAAATCTAAAATTAATTAAATTCAATTTATTCAAACTTCAAGTCTATATAATATAATATGGTTTTTTTTTAGAAAGTTAGTGGACATAAAGCAAAATATTATTAATGGATAAACGAATTTTTGAAGGAGAAAAAGAAAACCTTTCTGTTAATTATTGAAGTTTTTATGTTGAATTTTATTATTGAGTTGCCTGTAGCATATATCAAAATAATTATTAATACACTTTGCCAATTACTTTGTATTTGACGAATTGATAACCCCACATATATATTTTCGATTTTATTTGTCATGATGTTCAGAACGTTCACATTTCTCTTTGAAGTATTCAC
This sequence comes from Villa cingulata, assembly GCA_951394055.1. Taxonomy (NCBI): domain Eukaryota; kingdom Metazoa; phylum Arthropoda; class Insecta; order Diptera; family Bombyliidae; genus Villa; species Villa cingulata. The sequence continues at coordinate 10,501,806 of OX596020.1, read as the reverse complement.
AACTGTCTTTGGGGTAGTCTTTTCCCATTTTCTTTTGAGATTTAGGACATGATTTTGGACAACATTTTCCATAATTGATTTTCACAAAAGCTATAAAATATAATACAAACAGTTATAATTTAATTATTTACACGTAAAGTTAAAATTATCAATAAAATTATGATCTTACTTTCTAAATTATCGCAATTGTATTTGTTTAGCATACATTCATTTGAGAATTCCATGTATTTATTCTGTTCATTTCTTGCACAAACTTTTCTGAATTCTGCTGTACATACTTCAGGACAACAATTTTTCAATTCTACCATTTCATATTCTAATATTTAAAAGAAAATATGATTAAATAAAAATTTTTGATTATGTACCAACATTTTTTAGAATGTACTTTGGATAGGGTAAAGAAACTTACCGTCTTCAGGATGTTCACAATTATATTTAAAGTATTCACATTTATTACGGAAAGTTCGTGGTATTTTATTTTTGCATACACCACAAACTCGCATTATTTTTGAATTACAATCTTTTGGACAACAATGTCCCTCATTGATTATCTCATAAGCTATATAAAATACAGATAACAGACAGATATTTTTTGATTATTCAGTTACAATTATTATCAGTAAAATTATGATTTGTTGATTCATCTTACTTTCATACTTTTCGCAGTTATATCTCTTTAGCGTGCATTCATTCGAGAATTCCATGTATTCGTTCTGTTCATTTCTTGCACAAACTGGTCTATATTCTTCTGTACATGCTTCAGGACAACAATTCACCCATTCGATTATATTACATTCTAATATTTAGAATTAATAAAAAGGATAAAAAAATATACAAAATTATGAATATGTACGAAAATTTTCTAGTAAGTATTTTGGATACAGTAAAAAATTTACCGTCTTCCGGATGTTTACAATTATATTTGTAATATTCACAATTATTACGGAAGGTTCTTGGCATTTTATAATTTTTGCATGTAGCACAAACTGGCATTATTTTTGAATTACAAACTTTTGGACAACAATGTCCTTCATTGATTATCGCATAAGCTATACAAAATACAGATAAAGACAGATATTTTTTGATTATTCAGTTACAATTATTATCAGTAAAATTATGATATGTTGATTCATCTTTGTTGAAGATTACAATAATTATTACAGTAAAATGCTATAAATAAATAATGTATTGTTATCATCAATCAATTATTGTAAATGTACAGAGCAATTGCACTCATCTTATTAATACTTGCCGTTTGAGATGAGTAAACTAATTATATTCATCTCATCATTCAATATCAATAATATTCGTTATCAATAACTTTCGGTACTTCTCACATTTTCTGTATCATTTTACACATATTACCAGTTTATTCATGCACTTGTTTTTTAGACACGGTTGAGTGCAATTGCTCTAATACATATTTTAATTCAGGCTTTGTAAAATCAAATAATTAATATAAATTATATAAATTTGTAATATTTAAATCAAATAAATATTTTGTATCAATCTTACTTTCATACTTTTCGCAGTTATATCTCTTTAGCGTGCATTCATTCGAGAATTCCATGTATTCGTTCTGTTCATTTCTTGCACAAACTGGTCTATATTCTTTTGTACATCCTTGAGGACAACAATTTTTCAATTCTACCATTTCATATTCTAATATTTAAAAGAAAATATGATTAAATAAAAATTTTTGATTATGTACCAACATTTTTTAGAATGTACTTTGGATAGGGTAAAGAAACTTACCGTCTTCAGGATGTTCACAATTATATTTAAAGTATTCACATTTATTACGGAAAGTTCGTGGTATTTTATTTTTGCATACACCACAAACTGGCATTATTTTTGAATTACAAACATTTGGACAACAGTTTCCTTTATTTACAAAAACAAAATCTGTAAATGAATTTTTGTAATTAGTACTAAGTTCTGCTTATCAATTCTACTCAAAATTATGTAATATGTAATTCTGTTTTAATTGAATACTTACCATCGGAATTTTCAAAATTATAGACACTCATAAGGCAGCCATTTCCAAATTTTTCATAATCACCATCACAATTTTTTCCACATTGTGGGTCGTACTGTTGAGTGCAAAATCTTTTACATTTTTCTTCTTTACAATCCCCTTCATATTTATATTCGTATGCTACGATAGAAATTTTTCATTTTTAGCATTATTACCTACATATGTATGTAGATGTACCTATGTTATTTGACAACAGACTTTATACTTACTTAGACCATTTTTACAATTGCAGTTGTAATAGAATAGAGAACAATAATGAGGAAATGTTTTGTTTAATCCATTTTGATTTTTTGCACAAACTGAAACATATGGTTCAATTGGATCACACAAATTACATTCACATTCACCTTCATTCAGTTTTTTGAATTCTAAAGACAATAATTATCAAAAGAAGTTAGAAACATAAGTAATAATATATCTACAGACAATTCAAATTATAGCGATAATAAATAATATTCGTTATGTTTGAAAGTAATCGCATAATTTTAATTAGAAAATAAAATAAAAAAGAAACTGATCAGTTTATATTTTAAAATGTTTAACCAAAAATTATAAAGAGCGAAATTACCATCCAAATTATTGCAATTGTATTTATCGAATTCACATTCGTTCGGGAATGTTCTTAATTGTCCAGCTTCATTTTCACCACATAAAGGTTTGTATTTTTTATTATCGCAACCTTTGTCACAACACAAACCATCATGTATCTTTTCAAAAACTATAAGAGAAAAAAATAGATACGATTGAATAGAATGTTTTAAATTTGTGATTCACAATTAAGAGAATTCCCCTATTATAATTAAAAATAATTTGTATTTAGATTAAAATATGTACTTACCGTAAATTGATTTTGTTACACTTTGATACTTTTTGAAATGGTAATCACTTTCAAATGTTCTCGTTTTTTTATATTGATTTTGTACACAAATCACTCCAGTTTCACTAGTACTGTCTGATGGACATGATGCATACGTGATTGAAATTAATTCCGACAAAACTTTAAAATAGAATCAAAAACAATTAAATTTTATTTTCTTACAGTATAGCTATATGTATATGAAAATATTTAAAAATTAAATTGAAAATTTCGTTATGTATGGTCTTCGAATAAATTACCGAAATATTTTAAAATGAAAATAATTAAAAAATACATTCCATCAATTTTTTTATATATATTAATTCTATAATTCTGTTTTTTTTTAATATTCTAATAAAAAAGTATGCTTATATAAAAGTGTAGTTAACAGTGAAAATTAGAATTTTATAATGAAACGTATACATAATTTTCAGTTGCATTTATATCGAATAAAATCAAAGTTTTATTATTCACGATTCAGTTGATAATATAAATAACAACAATAATAATTATCATTGAAAAAGACTAAACAAAGTATAACAAAAAAAAAAAACAATGTATTTTATAATAAAATTGAATTATTCACTTTTATAGCGATTTATTATCGATGTGTTTATCGTTCTGTTCTATTCTGTATCTGTATTATTGCAAAAAACAAAAAATTATGATACATACTGTATTTTTCACGAATTTATAAAACTGTAAAAAACCAAAAAATAAAAACAAATAAATAAATAATTACTACCGATAAAAAAAAGCAAATAAAACCGAACATTGTTCCATAATACTTATGTGGACTGAGATTTGCCGAAATAAAATGGAAATTATATGTTTTACACTTATCGTATAGGATAGGCATATATAAACAAATAAATGTGTATTGTAAAATTTTCAAATTAGATAACGGAATGGAATACATACTGCAAATAGGATTAAGAAATATTTTTCTTTTTAAATTCATATAAACATATGCGCAAATTCACAGTCATATAGACATACATATGATATGACATTGTATGGACATTTTGAGAGAAGTGAAAAATATTGTATCCGGCGCACTTTCTAAAAACAAAAAAAAAAATGTAAATATTAATATTTTTTGTCATTAAAATATTAATTTTCTTGTTAATTGCTATGTATATATAATTCATGGTAAAAATGATAATGTAAATGATTTTATAATGAGTGCATATAGTCTGTTATTGAAATTTAAAATTAATTAAATTCATTTTCTTCAGTCTTCAGTCTATAGATAGACATAAATGTATAAGTAATACACAAGAAAATTAAAAATCAAGAAAAATCTTCATGTTTTTTCTTTTGTCAAGTTTCTTCTTTTAGAAATTAAAAAAAAAAAAAATCTCTGATGCTTGTAATGTTACTGAAAAAAAAAAAAAATATTTTTCATAAAAAAAACTTTCATCTGATCGATTTATCAAAATTTCATATGATATTATTAGTATGGGGCATCACCTTTCATAACGTACATAATAAATGCTACCATCTACCATGGAGGTATATATGCAGTGTTGTATATTATATAAAAAAAATACATTACAGTACATCGATGAAAAGAAAAAAGAACAAAATGCGTTCAATATTCGATGATATTTTTTATTAATTTTATGATTCGTTTATCGTATATAAATGCCATGCAATTACAAATTAAGTGCCCGTATCCAGAAATGTATACAAAATACTCACGTACTATAAATATGGTTTCATTTTTATTTTATTTTTATTTTTGTTTTTATATTTTTGGATCACATTTTAAAGCTTGTATATAGGCTGGATCGATATGTTAAACACGAAAAAAAAACACTCATCGCATATTACAAACTACAAGTTTTCATGTTATACCTCACATTTATACATAATTTTTTCCGATAATGTCACACCTCTTTTCAATTATATATCATGTGTGTATATGCATTTTTATTATTGTGTCTTATTTATTTCTTTATTTTTTTATATACATATAATATATTTTTAATTATTTTTTTTTTTATTTTGTTTCGTATGCTTTTTGTGTTGCTGTAATATAAAATCATTATTATTATTATTATTATTATTATGTATGTATAATGCATATTAAAAATATTTTTAAAAATGAAAATAAAATTATCTGTACACACAATTAAAATAATTGCTGTTGAATGTAAAACAAAAACAAGAAAAAAAAAAAGAAAAAAGCAATACCATCATCTTCTCAATATCATCTTCTTTTTATATTTTCATTTATTTTTTTTTTATAATTTTTTTGTTTTATTATTATTAATAATAATTCAGCTTTCAATTCATTTTTAGGATGTACTTATACTTACGTACTGCGTATTCGATGTTTAAGTGAAGATTTTAAAAATATCAGACAGAAATTAATTTCATTAATAAATATAATAATTTCAAGTTTATTAAAAACCAAACAGAAAAACAGAAAACAAAAAACGAAAGTAAAGAAACAATAATTATAGGTTGTATAAGTACATATAAGTATACAGCTTATAAAACGTTAACGACTTATGGATTATCTGACACTATCAGACTATCACTGAAATATTATATATGAATTAATAATCTGTTGTAAAAAGCCAAAGCGACAAATAAAGTTCAGATTTTCGGTAACCAAAATAAAGTTGAATATGGTTGAATCATGTTGAATGTTGATTGAAGCGGATAAACTTTATGAGTACAACAACATAATATAAAAGTGTATATACAAATTTTGTATCTGCAATAAGAGTGCAGGTAGTAGTATGCATTATAATCTTTAGTAGATTTTATGTGTATAGTTTTTGTATTTCATTTCATTCATTTTTAATAAAAAAATATAAAAGAAACCACAATAAAATTTCGTATTTTAATGAAAAAATATTTTTTAAAAATTTTTCAGAAATTAAAAAAAAAATCACATTTAAATGATCACTAAAATTGAATATTGATATTAATTATTATGTAATCCGTGCGCAATGGATTATTATCTTTTTAACACGGTTTTAATTGAATAATATTTTGTGTTGTTCTCATTTTATTTAAATTATTAGGTACTTTATGAGATTATTTCGTTTTTGTCACACATCATATACATATACATACATACTATATGCATACGAAATTGGCATTGAGTTCATTATAGGTGTAATTAGTAAATGTACAAAATTGAAAAAGAAAAAAACGAACTGACATGTAAAATAAACTTTTAGGTGTTACATACTCGTATATGTATTGATGTTTACAGACTCATTTATGAATTGAACGAATTTTCTCATCAGATGTTTACTTGTTTTGTCTGTTATCTTTTTATAAAAAAAAAAAAATGTACGATGACTAGTATGTAATTTGTAAATAAGAGAAAATAATGTTAATATTTTAAGGGATTCGATCAAACTTATTCGTGTATGAACGCAGTGAAAAAATATAAGGGAATAATGTGCTATTATTATCTATGCGAATTGACTTCATAAATGCCAAATGGAAAAAATCTCATCTAAATTCAAACCTCCGAAGAATGTTGCGTGTTGTGCGTTTATTTTACAAAACCTTGTCTCTATAATACACTTTGACATTTCTTCCAGATCAGCTTTAGAAATTCATTTAATTATAGAGGGCAAACAACTGGAATGCAATTTATGACATTGGAATATGCAAGCATTATTTGCTGATTATAAAAGCACCAATACATTTTTAAAATGTGTCACAAATCATCACCATGAAATTACAAATAAAATGAAATCGTTTAATTTTCTTTTTTGTAATCGTAAATTTTTCGATGTATGATATTTATGAGTCCATACTCGTTTACTAGGTACATATATAGTGTGTTTTTCGTATAGAAATAATTTTGTATTACACAAAAAATTTTTTCAATGTAGATACATACTCCTTATATTTTACTGTTTTCTCAGAATGATAATCTGGCACGCGAAAAATTTATATATTCATAAAAACTATTACATAATATACGCAATATATTTGTATATGTGTATTCGTATAAGTATGTGTAGACGTATGTACTCTTTTTATGAATTTTCTTTATTTTTGACTGAAACTGAAATATTTATGATGTCCAAAAATGAAAATTATTATTGAAAATTATTATTTAGAGCACATAAACTATGTACGTTACGTATATACACTATATGTCGGTATTTCGTTGTCGTATGTAACATATATTTTTTTTTTATAATATGATATACAATGTACGTTTTTAAAAATCCAGTTATTATTGGTTCAGAGTGAAAAAAAAAAAGAAAAAAACATATCTTGTGAAATCATATTAATATTTATACTATACCATTACAATAACAAGATTATATGAAGATATACAATTCATATTTTTATGCATTAACGTGTAAGAACTTTTTTCGAATTTTTATATGAAAAATGCAAAAAAAAAAAAAAAAAATACAAACTAAAATCAGAGAAAAGTAAAAAAAAAAAACTTTTAAAAAAAAATTGAATAAATAAATAAAAATGAATGAATTAAATTTAGTAAAATATTGAAAAAAAAAATGTTTTACATCTGCATTTGCTTATAATATGTCTGAGAAAATAAAGCAAAAAAAAAACAAATCAAAAATAAAAATAATAATCAAAATAATAATAATAATAATTTTATTTTGACCTCAAAATATCAAAACCAAAAGTCTATTTATGATGTTTCATTTTAATTCAAAAAAAAAAAAAAAATTCAAGAAGAAGAAATTAAACTTTTAAACAAAATTTTTTCATTTTATTTTTATACTGATTGCATTTTTTTTTATTTTGTTTTCGTTTTGCTAAAATTTGAAATAAAATCTCGTGGGTTAAATTGATGCGATGCGACTGTCACAATCCACATATAATGTAAAAAGTTTCAATTTATTTATTTCAATTTTTAAATCAGATGACTTTTCTTCTTTTGTCGACGTCGTCATCATTGCCGTATGGTTCATTTTTGCATAATAAAGTAACAGAGTAAATCAGTATTTTAAGATAAACACAAACTCAAGTATAAAGATGGAAAGAAAAAAAAAAAAACACAACCAAAAAAAAAAAAAAAGTTGAAAAATATAATTTGAAATAAATTAAAAGTCCAAAAAAGGCGAATTATATTCGTAATCGTATACCAAGATATACTAGCTATGTTGAATTTTGAATTACTTTATTTTTTTTTTTGTCTTTTTAAATTATTGCTCTATAGTTGAAAACAAGAAACTAAAGCATATACATAACACATAAAAGAACCGATACATTTTTTTTTTAAATTTATTTTTGATGTGATATATGGATCTTGCTAAAATATTTTCTGATGAGTTTTTATGTAAGTATTCACAATAAAAATGTGTGTTTTATTTTATTTTTATTTTTTATTATCGATCTAAATTCAAAATGTAAAATTTTATCTTGTTTTTTGTTTGTTTTTTTTTTTAATTAAAAAACGATTTTGCTTTACGATTATTGTTAATATTAGGAGTATTATTTTGAATTTTTGTTGTGATGATCGCTCGGTTTTAGAAAAGAATATAAAATAAAATTCATTCGGATTTTAAAATCTACACATAATATTTCGAAAATGATGTACGAAGAACACGTACCCATGTAGTTTCATATGGAAGAAGAAATCACTTTATAAGTTGATAATTCGTTTTTTATTGGAGCAAAATTATCTGTGGCTGATCTTTTTGGAATTCTATATGTTATCGAGATATACCAGGTGTGTAAATATGAAACCGGAATTTGCCTACACGTGGTGCTAGCTGTTAATCTATTTACTTTGAAACCAAATCATTGACGCCATTTTAGTGTTTTGACGTCTGTTAATTATTTGTAACTCATAATCATACAAGTGTGATACAGTTTTATAGTTTTTAATAGCGTTGAATATGTCTAGTTTTGTGCCTAATAACTACGATTTGCGGACAGCATTGATTTTCTGTTACCATTTGAAAAAAACTGCTGCAGAATCACATCGAATGTTTGTTGAAACTTACGGTGAGCATGCTCTTGGGAAATCACAGTGCTTTGAGTGGTTTAGTTCAAAGTTCAAAAGTGGCAATTTTGACGTCAGAAATGAAGAACGTGGAAGACCACCGAAAAAGTTTGAAGACAGGGAGTTGCAAGCATTGTTGGATGAGGATGACGCTCAAACGCAACAACAACTAGCAGACCAATTAAACGTGACACGAGAAGCTATTTCCATACGTTTGAAAGCCATGGGAAAGATCCAGAAGATCGGGAAATGGGTTCCTCGTGAGCTGAATGAAAGACAGCATGAAAACCGGAAAATAACTTGTGAAATGGGAAGTAAAATGGGTTTAAATTTAAAATTTTTTTTTTTATTTTATTTTTTTTTTTTACTTGCGTTTAAATGGGAAGTACTTTCACATGCGGCTTACTCACCAGACTTAGCTCCATCAGATTATTACCTTTTTGCATCGATGGGACACGCACTTGCTGAACAGCACTTCACATCTTATGAAAATGTGCAAAAATGGAACGATGACTGGTTTGCTTCCAAATAGGAACAATTTTTTTGGCGCGGCATCCACAAATTGCCAGAGAGATGGGAAAAATGTATAGCTAACGATGGGAAATATTTTGAATAGAATATTTTGTGTCATTTTTATTCAATAAACGTGTATTTTCTATATAAAAATTTCGGTTTCATATTTACACACCTGGTATATAGTAGTATGTAATCTTCTGAATTATTACTAGTTTATCAGAAAAGAAAAATACGTAGAAATGTATTTTTGAAAAACATTTTTTTTTTAATTTACAAAAAATTTAAAAGGAATTTTTATGCACATACATAATGTGTGAAAAAAAATAAAAGTAATGAAAAACAAACAAAAACAAACAAATAAACGATAAACTCTAATACGATATCAGTTATTAAAAGAATGTTAATTTTATTTTGTTCGGAAAATGTATTTTTTTTTTTTTAATCAATACCGTTTAGTCATAAAAATAAAATTTATTTAAATAATACCTATTATAAAATTTGCATAAATTTTCATTCAAAATTCTTTATATAATTCGATCTCATTTTAGTTTTGTGTGCAATCAATTAATATATAATTCAAATCGAAAAACATATAAAACATAAGAGCTAAATACAAACATGAATATTAAATTCCAAAAATAAAGCAAAAAAAAAAATAATTTTATTCTACTATAACTTCTGTACACATTGAGATTTTAATTTGTTTTTTGATTGAAGATGAAAATAAAAAACAAAACAAAAAAATTATGGCATTTTTCTCTTCAATTATTTTTTATATTAAAAAAAATTTTTTTTTTTTAATTGAAATATTATACACGATATAAACATATACTTACATACATACTACATGCGTATTACATAAAATCAGAATAAATTTTCTGTTTACAACATCAATCAACAGAAAAATGAATCAACAACAATCAAAACAAACAAAAAACACAAAAAAAAAAATAACGATGAATACGAATTTTCAATAAAATTTGGGCTACCGTCAGTCAAAAATTTCAAAAAAGAAAAAAAAAATCATTTTCATATTTGTTCTTCGGGCTGGTTTTTTGGTTTGGTTTGGCGTTTGGCTCCATCATATATACTTGTATCCATTGATGATGAGTATGAGTTTCATCTGCCAACTAAAATTATAAAGTACAAAATTAATATTCTATTTAATTTCTACAGCTTATTTACATGAATACATTTGTCAGTGTGTGTAAATGAATTTACAGCATATATACATATACATTCTCCTTTCGCTTGCACATATATATACGTACTAACTCACGTATACAATGTGCTTATATTTTTGTATATTAAAATGTTATTTTAAAGTGAACGATGAAGAACTGATTGCGGACATTATAATTATTATACCCAACCAATCTCACAGCATGAAATCGAACTAATTTCTGATCATTTCAGTTCAAGATTCAAGTATTTATTTGTTTATCCGTTTTTCATGTTATTTTCAATTAATTTATTGTTATTATTTTCTTGTTGTTGCTACACATTATGTTGTTTGCTTTGTTTATTTTGTTTTTCATATTTTTATTACCTTTTATTATTGATTTAATTTCATTTTAATCATCGTCCTCGTACATATGTACATATACGTGTAGAGTATATATGTATAATGAAGCTATGTAGAAAAACTTAAGTGCTTGGGTATTATAAGAGTAAATGTTTCAATATCAACATTTATTTTATATGAAAATATGCATAGTTTGGACAACATTGTGTATATACATTCTTATTCATAAATATTTGTTGTTACGATTTATGAATGTTTCATGTGTATATTTGTGTATTATTAATTTTTTTTTTCTTTTTGAGTTTTTATATTTCCAGTGCTTTTTATATTTCGTAAATTGCTGTAATATTCATGACTTTTTTTTTTGTAGTTCACTTAACATTGATCTTTTATTCTACATTAAATTTTTTGTTGTATTTATTATGTAGTATATTTATAAAAAAAAATCAAAAAATAAAAATAAATAAAAAATTAGTACAGATTGATGTGTACTTATATGTAGGTACTGTTGATAAATAAGTAGACCTAAAATTTTAATCAATTTATGATGTTATTTCTTCAGGTTCATTTTTACTGTATTTATATGGACTAATTTTATATCTTAATAATGAATAATGAAAAAATGAAAAATTTAATAATATACCTGTACATGCATCATTATGTACATAATCTGCTCTGCTACTGTATAATAATTATTTATTTTGGTATAGAATTAATCTCTATACTTGAGTAGAAATTTACTTTGATCACGCGGTTACAGAAATTCAATGTAGGTATGTAATTTATTGACACATTCAATCGAATATCAAATTATAAAATTTCTCGTCTCTTCGTCATCATCAACATCGTTGTCTCGTCATCATCATCATCATCAACAACATCCATCCGTCTTTAGCATATAACATAAGACAAAGAATTACCATGATATGTAAGTGAAATGATTACAAAAAAAATTATTGTCTACAATTCATTCATTCATTCATTATTCATATTTGTATTCATGTGATGATTGCTTTATAACATAACAGTAGCCAATCATCAATTGAAAATGACATTGTAATTGTTATATGGAATTCAAGGTACATCATATATGATATGTCATAGAAACTTATGAAACGTTCATAATTTCCATTTAATGAAGAATGATAAGTAATTTAAATTTTTTGTATTCATTTTTATACAAATGCGGAAATAAATATTTAATAAAATATTAGATACATATTGTTTATCAGTGAGATATAGAAATGAGGTGATTAAAATAAAAAAACAATTTACTTACATTTAAAAAATTCAAGAAAAATCAGATCAATTGAAAAATTAATCAGATTAATGAAAACATAATCTCATCTTGTAATTGGTTCAGATTATGGAGTGTATCTGGAATGAAAAATATAAAATTTAACAGAAAAATGATTTATGTAAATTATGAAAGCATAAACATAGAAAATAAAATATGAGATATTGTTAAAATTTAAAAAAAAAAAAGCAATAAATTCTAAAAATATAAAAGCGGAGCGGAGCGGAAAAATATATTTTCATGAATTTTTCCCATCAGTGTACCATCTTTTCTATGGTTAATTTTGTTTCAACTTTGTTGCAATTCAATTTTCAATAATTATTTAAATTAATAACCAAAAAGAAGCATATATAATTTGCATTCAAATCGCTTCTGTTGTTATTATACGATTATCTATATACTCTTGTTCGTTACTCTACAGCCATAGCGTATCCATTTATCCTCGTATACTATATACTTAAATAAGTGTATGAACAGAAATACAAAACTCTTTTGCTATTAGCAACATTTTAATGATGTACAATGAACTATAATAGTTGAAATTAATTTTCAGTAAATTTGACATTTATGATAAATAAAATATGATTTATGAATAACAGAAAGGATGATTTAAATTTAAGTAAGGAAAGAAAGTAAATTTATTGTTCTCATAAATTATTATTATTGAAGGTGTGTACATATACATACATTGAGTGTTTGTTTATATATGATTTTGTTTAGTTTTTATATTTGATTTTTTTATATTTTTAATACTCTCGGAATAAAATATACAATCATAGAGTATGATGGATTCAAAATAAATTTTTAAAAATTTCTTCGTATATATATACTACATACTCAAGAAAATTAACTACATAACTAGAATACACTACTCGTAGCGTTTACTATACTATAAGTACTGTTAGAGACAACGATCTTACTGCTATACAGACTACTTGCTACAGAGTATGTATAAAGAGGAGGAACAAGTATTAAATGTTGCTTGTTGATTTTCTTTATTTCGTCATGTACAATATTCGCAACAATGAGAATACGACTCTACGAGTGAACATGATGTGTAGAACTAGAACAACATGTATATATTAAGAGAAGCAAGTATTAAATGTTGTTAGTTGTTTTTCCGTGTTTTTAATGACATTATTCGCATTTTCTACTGAGAGAGAAAATCAACTTTTCCTGAAGACTGAAAAACACGAGTACACATGATATGTATAGGCAGAAAACTACTCTTACTATCGTTAAGTAAAGGGGAAGAGCAAGTATAAAATGTTTTTAGTGGATTCTTCTTGTTTTGTCATGTAGATACAATATTCGCAACAATGAAAATACGAGTAAACACGAAGTGTAGAAAAGAATGTTTAGTGGTTTAGATTAGATTCAGAGTAGAAGAAAGGGAGCAAGTAATAAATGTTGGTAGTTGATTTTTCGTGTTTGTTTCGCGTATTCTACTAAGAGAGAAAATCAAATTTTTCTGAGGAATGAAAATATGAGTGCAATAGTTTTATTTATTCATCCTTGATATGGATTTACTGTATATGATGTACAATATATCCTATATATGCTCATATTGCTAATGCTATATAAATACACTTAAAGATGCTTATAGTAATTATTTACTTTTATTATCGTTTTGTAAATTATATTTAGTATTCATTTAAATTTTTACCTTGACTATACAATATGTAAGTACGTCTGTATTAAGCTATCATTCAAAATAAAATAATCATAAATAATGTTGTTTAAAATAAAAATTTTTAATTAGTAGTAGTAGTAGTTGTAGTACTCGTATAATAATAGACTATATTATTGTTAATTTTACGTTTTTTTTTTTTTGTTTTCACTTTAAATCATAATTTTTAAATGCTTCTAAATACTACTCATATTTATGTTTGTATACAAATTTTATGTTGCTAATAGTAACAAATCAAATTTGTTGACAGAAAAGTTCATAAATTACGATAATATGATACAATATTATTTAGACAACCGCAATATTTAAATTGTGCTGTTCGATTTGAAAACGGTGTTAGTCCAATTTCAAATATAAATCATTAAAAATGAAATATTTAATATAATATTTACAATTTATGCTATTAGATTATATTAAATATGAAGCCATTATCGATGAATATCAATCACTTCAGGATTTCAAACCATTTTTACATGATTAATTTAATTCATAATACATATTTTTTTTTATTGTACTGTGAAACAAATTATACGGGTTTAATTACAAATTTTCCATAAATAAAATAGAAATAAAAAAAGAATGTTTAATTATCTACTCGACATCATATGGTATTATAAATTAGTTTAAATTTTTTTTTATTTTTTCATAGTGGATGCATAAATCTTTCAAATTGCGCTAATAATAAAATTTTAATCGAAAGCAGCAAAAAAATTTAAAAAAAAAAAAAATTTATTTACAACTCACATACTTTATAGTACTATATAATTTTTTTTCTTGGTTTTTTCTTGACACGAGATTTGCATTATTTTATTTTTTTTTTTTGTACAAAAAATGAATAAAAATATAAAAAAATACTTTGTTATTTATTTCACAATTACAAAGATGATTGTTCCATTAAAAATGTTTTGATACTATGTAATGCGTTTTTGATACAAATTTATTTTCTTTTTGTCATTGTTATGCGGGTAATCATACAATCACTTTATATATAAAACACATAAACATAAATGTTGTATATTGTATATGAATGCATGCGACAATACATATGTATTGTTGTAAGGCGATAAGGTCTAATTACAATTAAATTATAAACTGAATTAAAACAAAATAAAAATAAAAATGTAGAATAATAAGGGCAAAGGTAAAAATGCATGCATATCTCTTCACTACACATATTACTTTTAATACATTATGAATACAGGTGAAGAAAATATTTGAATTGATATAAATGTGAAAGAATAATATACATACTATATGTACATATGTACATACGTATATAAAATGAAAAAAACATTTTATAAAATCTACGGTAGTATGTAAAGACATTATTGAGTTGACTATAATTCGAATTAGTGATTCATTTGATTTCGATTCAATTTATATATGTTTTTTTTTTGTAGTTTGTTTTTCTAAATAGAAGCTATCACATATACGAAAGTCATCTGTACACATTATATGGGTTATAAATGAAAAGATTTAACAAAACAAAGCAAAAAAAATGTATTATACATTAGTGGAATCTGGAATGGTATTGGTTACAAATTTAAATTGCTGTTAAATTCACTCAATTCAATACTTTCAATCTATATATACCTGACATTAAGCCGCAGTGACCATCATTGCATCCTCATCGTTATAGTCATCATCATCATCATCATCATCGTCAACATAGTCGTTGTATAATGTAATCATGTTACTCAAATAGAAATTACCCTCAATGTACTTACATTACATTACATGCATATCCGCTACTGAATATAATCATTTTCATTTTTTCTATTATTATGCATGAGAATATTTATTACACTATAATGTCGTCTACCTATCTTCAATTACTCTACATAAATTGTACATAAATTTACGAATGTACATAGACAGCTATACACCATTTACGTACGTCTACATAATTATTTGTTTAAAATATGTAATATAATTTACACAGGTATATACAACAATTGAAAGAACGGAGTACACTATAAACTTATATTAATTGTGTATAGTTGATGATCTGTATCACCTTCGATATATTCATTTGTCTTACAAAGTTAGCAATTAGAGGTGATCTTAAAAAGCTGTTGTAATCCATTTATTTGAATGACTATTAGATAAGTTTTAATGGAACATTTTAGATTTAGTTTTATTTTATTTTTTTTGTGTTTGTTTTACTATTTAGAACTGTACGTATACTTATACATCTACATATTAATGAATGTATTATAATCTCACAAAAGTGTTTTCAATACTAATTTAACTTTTGTTAAATGTTTTCGAAAAAGACAAAAAAAAAAAAACATATTACTCATTTAATGTAAAAATAAATATTCGACACATACAGCTAAGTGCAGACAGACAAATTTTAGAAACGATTTCTCAAAAGAGTTATTTTGTTTGGTTTTTTCCTACATGCAGAGATGTAAATAGACTTTTTTTTATAGAATTTTTAGAAGGCAAGAGTAAATATGTTTTTGAGGTTCTTTTTTGAAAAGTAATATAATAGTTATCCTTTACAAAAAATTTTAAAAAAATATCGATTTATTTATTAATATGAAAAAATAAAATAAATAAATAAACGAAAAAATGTATACTCTCCTAGATAGTCCTTTCTAGAGTCATTCTACCATGTAGAAGAGTTTGATTCTTTACCTGCAACTCAGTGGTTAGCATAGCCGTTTCTAATTTTTTGCACATAGCTGTATCTAGTTACTAGATATTATAAATTTTTATGTTATAATATGTTATGTATATACATATATGTGAATTTTTCCATGCATATGTAATGTGTATTTTATTAAATAAATACGAGTATAATTGTAGGAATAAACGGATCTAAAGTAAATGTTAAGTGAATGTCTGAAAATGTGCAGGTAAATTGTCTATAGTAGTCGCGTATTTTTGTATCTTATATATAGAAAAAAAAACATTATTGTTAATGATTCTTTTTTTTTTTGCTTTTTGTCTTTTTTCATTGAATTAAAAAAGTTCATTTTTTACTCATCATAATAAAATAGTCATACAGTTTTTTTCTTTTTTTAGTTATTATTCGTTTTACTTTACACACACACATAATAGCCATAATCATAAGTATATACACGTTATTACACGTATATACACATATTACTATATGTATATGTAGGTATGTAGAGAATAAACATTTAAAATTAATTAAATTCATCGATTATGTATACGATTATAATTCAGAATTAATTATTTATTACAATTGTCATGAATTTTTCGAAAGTACATATCTTTCTTATGAACTTTTCACATTGCATTACAATTTCCACAAGAAAGGATATCTCTTGATTTTCAAATTTATTGCATTTTTTCTTTTGTTTATATGTATTTGAATTTATTTTAATTTGTGAAAAAGTAATGGGATTTTAAATTTTATCACTTATTAGCTGCAAGCAAGTAACCGCACTTCGTTTGGTATTTTTGGTATACCTAAGGCTAGTTACATTTGTTTTATAAATCCGTCCATTCTTATGTCATACTTATAGCCTTCAGATCACTACTTTCCAGAAAATATTACATTGCTTACCATCCTTAGTTGGGCACTTTAAACTTTCGTATCTTCCACAACCTTAGCTTGGAGATATCAACTCGCAACCACCATATGAACTTTGATATTGAGGTCTTCTAACCCGAGAAACTCTCCATTAGCCATTTCATATAGCCAAATTTTCAAATATCGATTACACAGAAAATTTTAAATTGTTATGTTGTTAAAAATGAATTACGATATTTCTCAGATCCTTTTCCATTTAATATGAAATTTTTTAAAGAATATAGAGTTTACAGTCGGATAATAACAAACAATATTGATATTGAATATCGAAATGAAATAACGTCAACGTACTTCAACAACAAATAATAGAATAAATTATATAGAAAAAAAAAATATCTTTTCAATTTTCTGATATTCCAGCAAGAAATACCAGAACAAAATAAAATGAAACAAAAAAAAAAAAATGTTCAGCAAGATCAATCTAATCCAATGTTAAAAATAATTTTTATTTATTTATTTATTTTATATATTGTTTGAATTTAGATTTAGATTGATCGTGCCAATCACGTAATTCGACAGACATCTTTTGAATTCTTTTAAGATTCTTCTAAAATAGCGCATCTATATAAAGACATGTTGCGTAGGTCTTGTCGTACGTTGTACGTACGTTACGTACGTATAATAATCGAATACAATGACAATGTTTTTTTTTAACTTATATGCGGTGCGGACAATTGTATGTATACGTTCATTTAATACTCGCTTACATATTTTGATCGAGCTTCCTGTTTTTATACAACATACAATTTACTGTATAGTTTCGTGTACAAATATGTTATGTACACATATAGATATAAAGATTCATTATTATTATTTGTTTGTCTACAATATCTTTTGATTTGATTTTATATATCGATTATACATTTATAACCTTTGCGTGGTACATTATGATGATGATCAAATTGGTAAAAATTGAAAAGCGGCTTCTGTTATTCGAAATATATATCCTCACGGATTCTACATATACGAGTATGTACACTACACATAGTACAAAGATTAGAAAACATTTAATGACAAGAAGATTTTTCTGTCAACCGGTATTATTTGTAAGTTTTCTCTTAAAAAAATATAAGCATTTCTTTGGGTTTGTACTTTGTATGTATGTTTAGATGCGATGAATAATTCTAAGAAAAATTTTAAATATTTTATACCGCTTATATGTGTTTGCTTGAACTTGTAGTGCTATATGAGAAATAATCGTGTATAAATTTATATCAAATATGAACAAATACGCTGGACGATATAAATCGTTGTTATATATTTAAAATTTTAATACGAATTATCATTGTAATCCAGAATTTATTGCATCTCTATATATAATATCCGTCAAGGAATACTCGTAATATTCTTTTTTAATACGATTTTTATTAAGATTACAAAACGAATTGATTTGTAAACTTTAAAATTACGTATGTATATGTATCTTATTAGAATTTTAAACCAATCTTTCGTGATTTGTGGTAAATTTAAATTTTATTGGTATCTAAAAATGTTGAAAAAAAAAATTGTGGTTGTGGAATATAAAATATTTGGTATTTTTCTTAAGCTTATTCGTTCAATTTCTTACATGATTATATCAAATGATCCATCAGGCTAATATTTAAAAATGAAATATCCCCAATGGAATGAAAAAAAAATTTTTTTAAAAATATATCGATCAATTTTGTTTTAATTTGTTTTATTTGGTACGTCTACATATGTGAATTTATCGTAGGTGGTATATGGAGTTTTAAAAAAAAAATTTCTTTCTTCCTGAAATTTGCATAATGTATCATTTTTGTTTTACAGAATTGGTTTTGTTTTTACCTTTAATATTATAATCTTTCTTGTATGTGTATGAATATTTGTTTATTCTCCTTTTCTTCTCCAAGGCTGTATTTACACGTATGAAACGTAGGCGGTAGAATGAGAATAGTGTACTTGACAAAAAAAACATTTACTAACAGGATTTTATATTTCCTCTTCCCCCGTTACAGAAACTCTAGAGCAGTGGATATCATTATTTCTAACAGTATCTGTAGTATACGCTACAATAGTACGAGTAGTACTCTACCTAAACATCATGTGTACTGGGTACACTCGTAGTTGATTTTCTCTTTTAGTAGAATGCGAATAGTGTACATGAAAAACACAGAAAGTCAACTAAAAACATTTAATATTAGCTCCTCCCCTTAACGCTGCGATAGTACAAGTACTACACTACACATGTTGTGTAATCAGTCTTCAGAAAAAGTTGATATTCTCTCTCAGTGGAATAAGCGAATATTGTACTTTGTACATGACAAAACAAGGAAAATCAACAAACAACATTTAATACTTGCTCCTACTCTTTTTTAATACTCTGTATAGCAGCGGAGATAATTGTTTTTAAGGCCTATACCTATAGTGCACGCTTCTTTAGTACGAGCACTATTTCACACCTCATTTGTTTTGTATTCATTTTTGAATTTTCATTTTGAAACTTCGCTGTGCGCTTATTCGAAAAATCCACCACTGTATTTTTCATTTTTAAAATTTTTTGATATTTTTAAGGAATGATTTAAGATTTTACATTATACCGTTAAATATTGTTCAATTAAATCTTTCATAAATCATCATTAGCAAAAGAGAAGATAAACAAATCTAAAGTAAATAACCATCCATATATACTTAAATACACAGATATAATGTAGACAGACAGTCAGACAAATATTTCAGTCTTTATATATGTACATATTTCATTTTTCGAGTAATATCGCAGAGAAATTAAATTTTCATTATATCTTTTATTTATTTATTTTATTTCTTTTTTTTCACTCTTTCTCTCTCTTCTGAACGTGTAATTAAATTATAATTCGTTGTCGAAAAACGTTACAAATTTTATATTCAGACGTACATAAATACTGTATATTACACCACTCTACATAAAATAATTTGTTCCTTTTTTTTTGCTTTTATAAAATTCAAATATTTATTTTTTTAATTTTTTTGAAAAAATTAAGAAAAAAAAAATAACATAAAAGTCTTCGCGGAGGAATTCATTTTAATAAATAAATTTAAAGGAAAAAAGAAAACCTAAATCCCGCATCGGTATTTTTAATCCTCTTTCAATTTATGAAGGTGAATTTTAAATTTTTGATACTCAAAAAAAAAAAAAGAAAATAAAACATCATGAATATTCAAACAAAAATAAAACAAGGAAGAGGTGTACTAAATTACTGCATATTAGGCCCATAGGTACGAAGAATTAAATGAAAAAAAAACCGAAATATGAAATATTATTAAAATACTGTTAAATTTATTATCAACTAAATTCCGTTTAATTTTTGCAATTAATTTTATTTAATATTTGAAAGTTGTTTCTTTCCATAGTGTATTTATTTTTTTGTAGTTTTTGATTGCCCTCTTTTGTTTTTATTTCTGTTTTTTTCTTCTTTTTTTAGACATATTAGGGACAGTTTTTACATGAAAATTCCTTGTGCTTGTACAAATATATATTTTGTAAAGTGAGCAGGATTTTAATTGATTTCATTTTATCAACCCACAATGACTTACCAATTTATGACTTTTTCTCTTTAAATTGGCATTTAAAATTCATTTCAGCGTGAAATTTTTGTATTAATTGTTGTCAGTTGTTCAATTTTTGCTTTCTTTTCAAATTCGTGAATAATTTAAGTTTTGAAAATTCTTATTTTTGGAAGGAAATTATTTTCCTTTTTTTGGGGAATTCAAAAATTTGAATTCTACAAAAATTATAAAACTGAAAAAATTGTCGCAATAATCTCTACACAATCATTGAATATCATTTTCCACGTTATGTTTCAATATTTTGTAATGTTTATTCGATTTAAAGTATGTTTGTATACCTCAAAAGTTTCGCAACATAATTAAAATCATCATTAAAAATTACACACTTTTTACACAACAAACACCTCATCAATTATTGTAAATTAATTAATAAAATATGTAAATTTATTATTTCACACTTCTGATCATGATTTTTGTTTTGTGTTTTTTTGGTTTCGAAAGGAGTTTTTGTCTTTAAAAAGGTCATCATTAAGGTTACCCATTTAAGAAAAACACAACACCTTCAATAATTTGATTTTTTTTTTAAATTATTCGGACGTAATGGCTAAAAGAAGCCATAACAACGATTGTGTTCTGCTTTGTATTTTTTTCATTTTTTTTTTTCAATTTACCAAAATTAAAATTAAATTAAATGAAATTATAAACGCAGAAAAAAAAATGAAAATGAACGAAAAAAAAAAGAAACATATTCGATTTGTGACTTGAATTATAAATAATCTTGTAAAAATTGTTATAAGCAAATTAAGTAAAATTATTAACAATCCAATCAATATTGTTATTTTATGTTATCGACAAATCGACATATACATTACACGAACTTTTTTTTTTCGTTTTTTTATTGTTTTTGTAAATGTTTCACATTTTTATTTGTAAAGTGAATCACAAATAAAAATTTACCAATCAATTTTTTTTTTTTAAATAAACCAAAAAAGTTTTCAAAAAAAAAGAAAATTAATATGAATGAATGAATAAATTGAAAAAATAAAAAAAATTAAATATAAAATTATAAGCCAAAAGAGAGGCAAAATAAAGGTAAAGTACAGTGCATAAATATTGTATCTTCAAAAAGCATTTTAATTTTAAGTTGGATCTGTATTGTACAAGTACTCCTCTGAAATTTTCGAAAAACATATATACATACTCATACAATTGCGTATTATTTCGAAGGATAATTCAATAAATTTGAATTTTTTAAATTAAAAATTAAAATATTAAAAAGAATGAACAACAAAAGTAAGTACAAAAATATATTATTTTTTTATTTTCTTGTATTTACACTGTGTACGTTTATTAGTTGTACATATGTACATATGCAGCTGTGTATATAAAGAAAACATGTTTTTTTTTTTCATATTTTATTTTACCAATCGTAGATTATAATGTAACGTAAACCAATCAGCAACAGCAACAACCAGTACCCTGACTAAATTCATAATTTTAAGACAAATTTTCATAAGTGAAAGAGGATAATATGAAAAGTATATTGCATTGTATATACGAATACAGGTACATATTTATATTGCAAAAGCATATGGACTATTACTATAACATAACATATTACGTATTCTACATATCCATTGTATGCAATATCAATAAATGTAGGCTTAAGTTCGATCCAATTCAATAATTCTTTTCGGAAAGTATATCGCCTCAAGTTAGTTTTGTATATATTTTTCCTTCTTAGAGTTTGTTTTATTTATATTATTTTTTTGTTGCTTTTATATGTATTAACTTATGTATGTACTATGTACTTAATATTCAATTTTCTCTTTACTTAATATTTTATAAATAAATAATATGACCTCTATCGCATATACACACTACGCATATCCACTAGATCTGTATGAATTATATCTCTATACACACATATGCGCAAAGTTATGCTTACATTCGTATATCTGCAAATGTATATATGAATGTATGCGTATATAAGTGCGTTTATGTGTATTCATTTTTTGGTATATTGAAATTTTGTTTAGTTTGTGATCAATTTCAAAAGAAAAAAAAATTCCTACAGGCAAAAAAGTTAAATTATAAATATACTCATAAATTGAATAAGGAAAATATACAAAATCCCTACTTACTTATATATATCCACAAAGTTAATTGAATATTTGCTATAGCTATACAATTTGTTAAATACACATATTACAAAACTGATACGAATGTGTGGTTAAGTATTGAAAAGGTGTTGATCGTTATGTGGATTGAAAAATGAAATATTAAAAAATAAAAAAAAATAAAAATTTCAATATGAAATATGTTATAAATTCAATTTTGCAAAGACAAGATAACAAAAAAAATCGATAATTTTTTTTTTGTTTTCAATTGAAATGAAAATAAATTCAATTCTTAATTGCCATTACATCATATATTCGATGGCAATATGTTGTCGATGAAAATGCTTAGCTTTTTCATCATTATGCGTTGGAGAAAATCAAAAAGATACAAAAAAAGGGCAGTATGGATAAAAATAAAAAAAATAAATTTAACGAATATATTGAATATTGGTGCAGATAAATATTCATTTAGCTTAAGAACAGAGTGAACGAATAAAAAAAAAATGGAAAAAAATGTTTTCGTACTTAAATGGAAAATTGATGAGTCAAACGAAACATAAATAAACGAAATTATTAAAAGAATTATTGTCTTTGCCAAAGGAAAAACAAAACATCAAACTTTTATAGCTATACAGCTTGGAATTGAATTAAAATTTCAGAACTGAAATGATAAAATTTCATTTAGTGAACATTTTAGTTTTCCTCTGTGAACTTTGTACATAAAATATGATTTAATTAAATCAACAGCAGCTCATTTATTGATTTGTAAAAATGTTTTCTTTGAAAATAAAATTTCTTCTGCTATCAACTATGTATGTTGGATTTTTAATTGATCGCTTCTTTATTCACATTTTTAGCTGATTATCTTTATGTATTCGAATATGTTCATAAATAATGTTGGTATACATTTACAAATAATACGAATATAGTACCTATTTAACTGCATATATGCGCTGCCACTCAATGATTATACTTTGGCATTTAGATTATTGACCAAAAGTCATGCTTGATCGCATGAAAACAGCATTTCAAACAGAGGTCGCATATCATTATTGACTATCGATAAATTACCTGAACATGTCAACGAAATACTTAAAAATAATTTTCTTTAAAAATTGTTTTGTTTTTTTTCATTTTTAATTTTAATTTTTTTATTTTTTTATTTTTTTACTTTTTACTTCTTTTTAATTGTTTTGTACATATACCCAGAAATGGTGTGACATAAACTTTCTTCATTTTGGATTTTTTTTTTTATATATACATATATTTTTAGTATTAATGTGGTATAATCAAGTTACTATATTTCATGTATTTTTGTATGATGAGATGATACCTACTGAAGATGATGATCATGGTGGTGCGACAATATAAATCTTGAAATTGATATAAAATTCAAAAAAAATAAAAAAAAATCCTCAGAAGTTTGTATATACGAGAATATGAAGAAAAAAAAAAAAAAACTAAATATGTACATACTGCAAATATTTTTTAATTGAACAAAAATGAAGATGATGCCTGGCTGCTATATATATATGCTATGATGATGTTGATGAAGAAAGAAGGTGAAAAATATCAAAAAAAAAAAAAGTAAGAGTGAACGTATTGAATTACATACTTGAATGAACATATATGTACAATATAAAATATAATATGATCTTTAAATGATGATTATATGGTGATAATTCTAAAGATGATGATGATGATGATGATTTGATGTGAACGATATACAATGATGAGATTTTTAGCATCATCACCATTAACAACAACACAACTATAATAATAATAATAATTCAAAAAATAGCAATAACAATAAAAACAGCAACCACACAACAAAGTAAATCATTGATGATGCTACTGGGCTTATTACATGACATATTGTTCATTTTTCTCAGTTTTCTTATGTATTATTTTTAATCATTTTCTATCGATATATTTTTCTTTTTTAGATTTTCCATTAAAATCGATGATTTGTTGGAATTTTTACTGACTTTTTTAAATTGCAATAAATTGTTTTTTTGTTTTTCCAATATTATTTTGTATCTATTTACTTCGATTTTCTATATTATATGGTTATCATCATTGTCGTCAACATTATATCGTTGTCGTTATTGTCGTCATCATTATTTTAACTCCTCAACTGACCGTTGTCCATTCATGCGGCTAACATACTTTTTATAGTATCTAAAGTCTCTCTCTATAGTCTCTATAATTTATTTTCAATGTATTTTTTTTTTTTCACTTGCCTAAAGTATTAAAACACTATGATGCCTATTTAATAGGAGTATTGCTGCTGATGCTGTTGCTGCTACTGTTGTTGATTAATTTAAATCAAACTCAAGTTATGTAGTATACATACACATTTAGATTATAACTAAATTTGTCTGTAATTTTTGAATGTAAGTAATTTAAACTTTATGTATTTGGAAAATCTGAATGAAAAATATTTACCTACTTGACTGATAAATAAATAAAACAAAAAAATAAATACGAATATCAAAATGAAAATAATTTACAGTAATATTGATATTGTATCTCATCAAAATACAAATTAAAAGAAAAAATTTGAATTGAATTCGAAGCTAGTGTAGCTTTATCTACAATGTTCTTTTTAAAAATTGAAACTTTAAATATGGTGAATGGAATTTTTGCAACTGATACTGATTCAATTAAATGCGTATACACACATACAGGAGTACATTAATAAGAAAAGAAAGTAACTATGGTGTTCACGTAGAGGTACATATATAGTACCATAATGCCGATGTCGAAGGAAGATTATTTATAATTGTTGTTAATTTAATAGCTAATTTTGTAACACATTGAAACTTTGAATATAACACATGTATACACTTGGTTACGTATTGTAGAAAAATGAGATCATATAATAATTCATTTAAGTATTTATGGTATGTCTCTTTTTTATTTTTTTTTTGCTTTGCTTTTCTTATATGGAAAAACTTTTTGTCACATTATAACAAATATATACGATGACACTTTGATTTGAAATTTAAAATTTTATTAACGTTCACTTTTAATTCCTTAAAGTGCATCGATTGACCTCAAATGTGAATGTACATAAAACAAATTCTTTCAGTTAGAGGTAAGTATATGTACAGACTTGCGTTAATGTATTTATCTACAAGCAGTGTAAATGTGTTCAATTCATAAACTCGAAATGTTAATATTATTTTTTTAATATTTTTTTTGTTTAGCGTGTGTTCTTTCATTTGTAAAGTCCGTTTTTTTTTTATTTTATTTTTATTTTTTTTTTCATTTTTTTTTGTATCAGAGGTGGATATTTTATTTATTTTTTGAAAAAAATTTTTTTTTTAATATAATTCTCTTAAACATTTTATAAGTACGCTACCTCTTTTGTGTTTGGCTCACGAGATAATCGTCATCAAATGTTTAGATACACACAAATACATACATATATATCTAAAAGTGCATAAGATAAGTATGTAAAACCAACTATAGCCTGAGGTATGATTGTACAACATTTATTCTTTTTTTTATGAGTATGGGTTATAATGTTATATGATACGATATGATATGATGATAAACAGAAATTTGTATACATAACACCTTTGTTTTGTTTAAGGATATTTTGTATATACATATATAAATGTAACTTATGATCATATAATATACACCTTTATTGTTTTGTTCTATACTATGTTTTGCATAAATATACATCTAAGTCCTTTCATACTTACATACGAATACATACGAAACGAATACGCGGATAAAATGTAATGTGAATAAGGTTAAGTATTTTTATTTTGTTTTGTTCTGTTCTGTGTTTTGTAAATTTGATTGAAAATCATTTTTCATTCTTAATGAAATTGAAAAAAAAAAGATACTTATGTGTCCGTTTATATACGGATCCATGTGCTTCGTATATAATAATGTACAACACAATAATAGTAAAAAAAATATTAACTCAACTCATAGATACTGTACATAGTGCTGGTATTACCATACAATATACGAAAGTATTTATCTATGTACATTATTTGAATTGAGATTTTGTTAAGCAGCTGGCGGTCATGATTAATTGAATGATCCCTTATTATTAATAGAGAAAAATTATAATTTGAAAGAATGAAAAAAAAAGGACATATGATAATACACATATGATGTACACCCATATACGTGTACATATGTAAATGTAACAATGTGTTTATGCATTCGAGGAAAGATGATATTTAATTTTTGTACTTTAAGGTGTCTCAAAATTAGACAGAATTAATGAATAAATAAATTTCTTGAATGGAGTGTTATAAATCTGAAATAAAATCGTATAATTTTGTACATGCACATATGTGAAGAAGAAAGTTTACGGAGTGTGTATTTCTTTTCTTTTCGTTTTGGATTTTTTGTTTTTTAATTTGATTTACAAATAATACAGAGAGTACAAAAATATCAAAAGTATCTTTACGAATAATATGACCGGATCGAGACAACAAGGAGAACCAAGAAAAAAATTGAGTTGTTTGAGAACTTATTGGGACGGATTGCGAGAGAAGCTATGACTCATCGTAGGCTGTAAGGCTGAGAAAGAAGAAGAGAGAAAATAGGATACAAAAGATAAATTTCAATCCATGATTATCATGTTTAATAACATTACTTAAATATTTTTTTGAAATGAAAGCTTTTATCATTTTTTATAATATCTTTTTTATTTCGAATTTTTCTTAATTTAATTTCAAATTTTTAAATATTAAGTTCATAATATTATACTGTCATACACTATTATAAAAACCAGTCTCAATAATAAGACATTTTTAATTGCATTCATGGTAAATTTGCTGTTAAACTCGTGCATCAGTTATTCGTTTTTGAATGAGTTCATTTCATAGATCATATATAAAATTTTTTTCTATGATTCCAAGATAAATGGGTAGTAGTAGTGGATTATTTATTATATAAAAAAAAAAATTGTACAGTATTCAATGACATACTACATATGTGGCTATCATCTAAATACAATCAGTTAAATGTTACTCATTTACGTATCATTATATGAACTGTAAACATGCAGTTTGGAATCGAATCTACAGTCCATTCCTAAAGAATCAGTATTACATTACTTACAAAATTTTAAAATTAAATAAAATTTTCTGACTTCTCTTACAAAATGAACTTATTGCAAGAAAGATAAAAACCCAAAATAATTTCAAGTAGGACCACTACAGTATATTTCCAATAGCAATGACATTTAGTGGCATTTCTAATTGGTATTGTATATGTGTTGAGCGTAATACAACTGCAGGAGTGATTTGAATTTGAACAGAGCTATTTCAGTGTTTAAAACTGACATATCAAGTTAAACTAAAAGTTACTTAATTCAATTAAAATCATCTCTTTTCGAAACTGTCTACAGGTATATGAAAATGAATGTAATAGAAGTTAAAAAAATATTAATTGGCTAATTTTATTGGATAAGGACTGTATTCACATTACAGCATCGAAATAATTCGTCTATGATCTCAATTCCAATTTAAACCATAGAGAATATTCATTTTTATTTCAAAGAAGTCTTCTAGATTATTTACCATTTTAGGAAATATAGACTATAGAATCATGTTTTGAATCATCATGTGAGTAAGCATGCTAAATATGTTCAATGCAGATTGAAAAATAGAGTAATGCGGAAAAAAAAAACAAAAAATCTGATTCATGTTACAATATTATTTCTATCCATGTATGTGTAGTACTTGAACTTAAAAAAAAAAACATTTTTTTTTGTTCTTCTTATTCTGATTTACATTTGAAGTTTGATTCGTGTAGTATGGATATCTATCGAAAATACTAAAATGTATAAGATATGTAGTGAACTCTGCAAACATTGTAATAGACATATAAGAACATGTTTTTCTCACGTTTTTCTAAATGATTTCATGTGTATTTGTCTCGTGTATTGATCATGTGCAATTGTTCATCATTTAGTTTAATATTATTATAATGTACTTAATTATTTATGCATGCATGCATATGTACATATACGTCATCGTATACAGTGCCGGTTTTAGAATTTGGGACGACGGGTGCACTTTTAAATTTTCCACCCTCTAGCTAGATTGAAATTTAACTATTGTATTTAAACGCTATTTGATTTTTTTCATTTATTATTTGCGTATACTTTTATACTTCATCTTCTACAACTCAAATGTTCAAGAGTTAAATGACCGTGTTTGTTTACAAATGAAAATATAGGTCAAAATATTTATGCTTTTTTCTTGTATACACGGATCTAGTTTCAATCTAAAATTATTTTTCGTACTATTTCTACTACAGTACAGTAGATATTATACACACAAAAAATAATAGGAAGTTCTACTATTCGCTTATCTTCCTACTTCTGCTTCTTCTTCTGTTCCTACATCTCTAATACCCAAATGCTTAATGACAATGTTTGTTTACAAATGAAAATATAGATCAAAACATGAAAAAGAGAAGTAAAAAGATAAGTGGAAATACTAGTTTTTCTTCTTATTTTGTTTTGTATATTAGGTACTATACTGTAGTGGGCGTGTACGAAGAAGAATTTCACATAGAAACTAGATCCGTGTAAACAAGAAAAACCAATAAATGTTTTGACCTATATTTTAATTTGTAAACAAACATGGTCATTGAACTCTTGAGTATTTGGATAGTACGAGAAGAAGTAGAAAGATACCGGAATATTAGTTTGTCTTCTCCCTTTCTTGTTTAAACTGTGTACTATACTTTAGTACCTTTGTTAGAACAAGAATTTCATTTAGAATGAGTATTTTTTAGTCATATACTAAGAGCATGCGAGTAAGTCACACTTTTCAAGTTGTAAACCATACATTTCTGTTTTCCTATATTCACCATGCGAGCATTTTAACAGAATTTTTTCACAGAGAATATTTTTTTATATGTGATATGTAAAATTATTTTTCTGAAAACGATTATGTGATTTTTATTCTGTCCTTTTTCGGATCCCCGAGATTCGAGCCCGGTTTTAGTGAACCATTTCAATCTATATAGCCGCATGCATTATATACTGTAGTATGTATGAAACGACATAAAATCCAATTTTTATAATGTAATGATGATAATTATGATGATGATGATTATGATAATGATAGAGAATTATCGATCACGGATTAATGTTGTTATATGATATCATTTTTATAAGATTGATTGAGGTTAAACAAAGCTTTACTTCAGCATTTTAATATTCTATTCTAATAATTACAATTATTCTCGTATGCAATTCTATCAGTTAAAGGTTTAAGTTTAAATTTAAGTCAAATGAATGCGCTTGTGTATTTATACCTAATACCAGTCAATACGAGTATACGATTATATGTACATACGTATATTTACGGATGAATATTTACATAATAATCTGTTGTTTGTAAATAAATAATAAACTCAAATACTACATAATTTTGGTTGGAACTTTGTTTCAATTTCAAATTTTTCATTTTTATTTTGACTTTAAGGGTGGTATTCATCAACATAGATATATCCTTCGGATATGTTTTAGCCGAATACAATTTCAGCTTATTCCATCAACCTAGATAAAATTTGTTTTCGAACTTCGTTTTCGGGTCGAACATGTGTGTCAAACATGTCAGCTGATTGTATTTTTATATTACAAAATGAAAAAGAGGTTCTGTGATGTGATAATTATATGCAAAGATGATAATACAGTACAGATTACATTATTTTTATTTGTGCTGTTGCTGTTAATAACAAGGTTATGTTCGAACGATATTTATATAATACCACTCCGAGGTTGTCTTAAAAATATCCGAGTAGTGTTTTATCCAGGTTGATGAATACACTTTATCTCAGATAAAAGATTATCTATGTTGGTGAATACCAGCCTAAAACTTTCATAGTAGATTGTAAATATCGTGAATTATAAAGTATTCGTTCTTATCTACATAAGTACATATATTCATGAATGAATTACGTACAACGAGTATTTATTTTTCTCATAATTTTAAAATGCTCAAAATGCATTTAATTTTATTTAATTACACACAATAATTTTTTTTTTTTTTTTTTTTTTTTTGCAGTGATGATGTTAGTGTACAATACTAGTACTACTGTTGTACCCAGTGATTATAATACTTAAATTTGTATAAATAATGTTCTATTCAATTTTTAGTTGTTCGTTTGTTTATATATTTTTGTTCTTTTCTTACATAAAAATATAAAATGTCACACAGATATTTTATCACGATTGTTACGAACAACATTTTTTTTTTTTTAATTTTTATTTCATTTTCGTATTCATAAATCACTGTATATACTTACTTCTTCAATTTTTGTGTTTTGCAAGAAAACAATAATATTTAATAAAAATATCTTTAAAGAGCCTTCAAAAAATATATGCGCATATACATACCGATGTATTGTATACAGTCATTATGAGTAAAACACAAAACATTGGATAGTTTTGTCTTTTTTTAAAAAAAAAAGGAGAAAAAAAATAGAAGAAGAGAATTCAAAAAAAAAAAAAAAATCATGAGAACTCAAAAAATACAAATCAAAAAAAATGTATAAAAGGAAAATATTATAGTCTCTATTTCATATGAATAAATTGATCACCTTTGGTCCCTTCATACTCGTACATATTTCCTTTTTATTTAAAATATATTTGTGTATGTGTGTGCGTGTTTTATTTTTCCGCCTATATAATATCCCTTGACATTAACTTTGTAGTATGGTAGTATGTGTATCTTGTAATATTTCATATTTCATCCTTCTGCGCTACTTGAAAATATATAAATAAAATATTATAATAAGAATAGTTTAAGTTTTTAAGCATAACAAATCGTTTCTAATGATTAATGTAATCCATAGATATTATTGTCCTTTTTATATTTATTTTTCTTTTACATAGTCCACTTAACTTTAATAGCATTTGGTTAAAATAACAGTGATAAACGACAACTACTTAAAATCATATCGCAAATACTTTTAACAAAATTACAAAAAAAAAAAAAAAAAAAAAATGAATATAAACAATGTGAAAGAGAAAACAAAAACAGAGTAGTCTATAAATGCAGAAAAGTTGAGTTTGACAAAAAATAAAAATAAAAAAATAACAACTGGAAAGCCGAAAAAATGTTTAAGTAGCTATATACGTAACTACTATACACTATCTTTGCACATTATACACAAGTAAGTATATATAATTGAATCTGAATCTGACAAACAAAAAAGTACATATAAAAATGAATAAAAAGGAATCACTTTAATTTTTCTAAACTACATTATATGATAGAATGCAAATGGTAAATAAAAGGGTTTTTAAAAATCAAGTTCCCAGACAATAATTCTTATGTGCAATCTTCAGGAGAGTGAAATAATAAAATGTAGAGGTAAAATAAAAACCAAAAAACCAGAAGAAGTTAAGTACTATAGTTGGTCTATAAGGTGGAGGTAAACATTGTAAAGTTATACACGTTATACATACACCGCATGCTCTGTATAATGTACTCATACTCGTATGTACCAAGTACATACCACATAAGAATATAGGTAATGGTACACGTACTATACAATATATGAAGAAATAAAACTCTATATGTTTTTACCTTCGTTGTCATTGTCATTGCCATTATTATTATCATTGTCGTTTTTATATAGAGTTCATTTCTTTTATTTTATTCTTTCTTTTGACTTTTATCGTTTTTATAGAGTTCACAATAATTGAAATGATGTTCCTTATTTCGAAGTTAACTCTCTATTCACTTTGTCTATGTACTCTACTACTGTGTACAAATTATTATTATTACAATTACGATTATTTTGTATTTTTCTGTTGTTGTTATACATTAATATTAATGTAAATGGACTTGATATAGAAATAAATATCCTTGCAATTTCCCAACTAAAAAAAAAATGTGTTCTCTTTTTTTTCTACTTAAAATTATTAATAAGAAATAGAAAATATAATATTTACATGTGGATGTTTGTATTATTTGAAGTACCTATGCATTGAAATTGAAATACTTAGTAACATATATCCATATCCATATACACGCAAGAGTATAATGGTTAGTAGTACTCGTATACATATTATATGTATATAACGATAAAACACGTTCCATTCCAAAAGATTATTACTTTAAAAAAGAAGGTCACATCATAAATTCTTTCTGCTTCATAAAACATTTACTCAAACACAGTTAAGAGTATATAGTCAGGCAAATTTGTTATTTGTTTTTTTTAACTGGCAGAAAGGTAAAAAATTAAAAATGATAAATAAAAAAAAAAAAAAATTAATAAATAAAAAACTAAAAGAACATTTAAATATGAAGAGTTTATAGAGTGTTCATCTCATTAATTTACATGTCACTACATTAACTCTTAGAGGATCACGTAAATTCTTGTCACAAAAAACAAAAAATATAAGTTACTCGTATATACATATTATAAGAATATCAGATGAGTATGTGTGTGTCTGTAAATATACAACTACCTTTGTTACGCTTTTAAAATTGTAAAAGATTAGTTATTTGATTATACACATATACAATCATGCAAAAGTGATGTATGTACGTACTTATATATGTTACACATTATACTCGAACGAGAATATAGTATATTTTTTTATATACAAGATGATCATTATTTGAAATGTACTACAATACATACATCTGCGTATATACATTACTAAGTACCTTAACAAATTCACTCATCATAATACTACTTTTTGATATTTATAAATAAAAACAATAGGTAAAAAATATAAAAATTGAAAAAAAATGAAGAAGAATAATAAAATACAATATTTTGTTCTGCTATTTTTTCGATTGCACTTTAATAATAATTTATTTTTAAAATTTATTTAAGACGTGAATTATGATTTTAAAACAGAAATGATGTAATCTGATAAAAAAAATCAAATAAAATAAACTGCAAAAAAATAATCAACTGAAAATATAAGCAAGCAAATTATTTATTATTTACTTGTGAATGAATGTATGGGAAATATGTATCTTTATGTGAAATAATATGTTGAATAATAGATATGTGCTACAAGCCATATTATACGTGCACTCGCATAGTTGGATGAATGAGCGTGTATGAACAATGCATATTATTTGAAGAACAATTTTTGTTTGAGTGGAAAATATACGCGAGCAAATTGAATTTGAAGATATATTCGTAATTGAAAGTAATTTATTGTAAATTATTGAATTGAAAATAAATGCCTGTAACGATTAGGAAAATTTGAAAAATAATTATTTTCCTAATGAAACTATGGAATATGAAAAAAATATTTTTTCCAATATATGTATGTATTCGATTTAAGCATTTAAAGGGACTTTATAATCCTATAGAGATTTACATATAGTGTAAGAGTAAATTTGATATTAGCATTGTTATAAAGCTAAGAATACTACAATGAGCAGGATATGTAGTTAGAATGATAATAATGACAGAGTGTCGAAGAAAATAATAAGAACAGACCCAAGTGGAAAGCAATCAGTGGGCAGACCAAGTACAAGATGGGTAGACCCAGTTAAGATTAATGCGGAAATAATCCCACATAAGTACAATGAACTGGAGAAGCAGAGCGAAAAATAGGACAAATTGGACGTAACTTCTAGAGGGGGCTAGGATTTGGGCTGCAGCGCCATTGATGATGATGATGTAAGAGTAAATTTATGTTAATGCGCTGATGAAATTTGTACAGTTACAGATATTCCCTTTCCTATGCAAATGTAACTAACAACAGACAAAAATACGATGGACTAAATTTAAAAATCATTTACACAATTTCTCATTAATATTTTCTTGTTAATTTTTTTCAAAATGAAACTGTTCAGTATCGATTTGATTCGGTTAATTTTCGATATTGTTCGTGTTTCAGATGTTTCATTTATATATATTTTTGCGTTTCATTGTAAAATGTCCTATATTAGGGATTGAAAGAAAACATTTTGTTTTCAAAAGAAGAAAACACTTAAAATCCAGCCCCTTAAATTTATACTCATTATTATTTCTACATAAATAATTTTCTATACTATGAAGAGTATTTTAAACGTTGCGTTGCCTATTATAGAATGTTGTACCAACATAATGTCATCGATGATAATCAATAATTTATGATCGTAATATTGCAGTAATCTGTATCTAAAAATCGCAAATACAAAAAAAAATTTTATTTTTTTTCCATTTTCATATATGTATATGTATATATATTTGTGCACAAATACTCATATGATGTAACAGTGTTGTAGATGAAATGCATGCGCAGATATAATAAACGTATTCATGCTTATATAACATCCCTTATTCATATACGAGTAGTAACATGAATTCAAAATATTTTTATGTAACGAGAATTGATGATGAAAAATAGATTTGATTTCTTTTTCTTTTTTTTTAAATAATATTTATTTGTATTTATTTATTTAACTTTCAAAATAGATTGTTAACACCCTTCAAAAAATTATTATTGTAAAAAGTATGTAGGTATGTCGTTTGTAAGCATATACAAACATTTATAAAAATCTATACTAAAATATTATTTTGAAAACATTTGAAATGATCATCATCATCATTTAATCATAATATATTGATATACGTATATTTTCTTGTTGTAACGTATCCTTCTATTGAATTATAGACACGTAAATAAACAATGCACCTATAAATACGAGTACATTATGTGAACTGTGAACAACATACTAAATAAATTTCTCATTGAAACTATTGATCCGTTTTTCAATGGTGGTTTTGTTATACTGATTTTAATTTATTTATGAAAAAAATATTCAGTTTTTTTTTTTTTTATAGAGTATAACCCCGAACAAAATTATCAAGATGATCAATAAATCTTAATATTATTAACACTTTAAATGATAGGCTTTGTTGATAACCAATTGTATTGTATTCAATCTGATTCATATATTATCTTATGACAATTTTTAGATGCCATAAAATAGTATACGAGTGCGTATGTTTTTGATTTGTTTAAATGAAATATGATTTTGGTACGCATTTTATGTACGTACGTACAGAATATACAGATTGAATTGATTCGATCGACTAAAAATAATGAACTGCAACTGCCAACTGCTAAAAAAATAATAATTTTTGTTTGTCAATGAGCGCAATTAAAAATGCAAATTAAAAATTTTCTCTGTTTAAAATGAGTAACAGCTTGTTGGTAAAAAGAGCTTAGAAATGTTGACAAGTATAGCAAGTAGTCTTCTTGCTCACAACACAACAAATGACACAGTGGTTCACAATCAACATTATTAAATTGTTGGTGCATAAATGAGAGTAATAATTAAGTGCAGATATCACTTCGATCAAAGCTCTGGATCACCTAGAGATGTAGGGTTATTGATTTAATTCACTATTTTCTCTTTGGTTCATATATAAATTTAATCAAAAATTGTGACATTTTAAATTTGTTGTCATTCCTCAAATAAGTACGAATACATCACAAATGTGTAATATTGAATTACTCATCACAAGCCTGCTTAGCTTATTACTCATCACAAACACAAAATTTAGCACATTCATGATAATTACGACTACAAGATTTTTTACATAAATGAACGTCAAATAGGGTAACGAAGCCTATTACCGGCCACCTTCCTATTATCGGCCAACAGTTCTAAAAATCGAAAAAAAATTCTAAAGATAACGGTATTATTTGTAACTGTTTTTTTCTAACTATAGGTATTTAACATGTTAATAATTAGATAATAAAAAATTGCTGTGTGCAATAATTCATTTGCGTTTTTTGGCTCAATCTATATGAAAAATTAATAGAAAGTAGTAAAAAATTGTTTTTTTCTTAAGATACATAAGTTCACCAAAAAGAGTTCAAAAGTGTTTTGTAAAGTGATAAATACAATTTATAATTTTTAATAGGTAAAGAATACTTTAAATTGAGTAAGTAATTTTTCAAATATTTAAAATTTTTATTAATTATATTAATTTTTGCGCGTCCGGTAATAGAAAATAAAATAAGCAGTGCTCTCTAATTATCGGCCGCTGGTGGCCGATAATATAAACCATGGTTTTTTCTTATCGGCCACCTAACTACAGTACATGCTCGGTAATTTCAACTAATACAAAACCAGCCTTGTTGAAATTTCAGAACAGTTGAAATCACAGGACAAGTGAAAACTTCATATCATTAGCACTATTTTAAACAAAAATACAAAAATAATACTCGCATAGCTATGTATTTTGACTTTTTTCTATATGTTTACATAAAAGAAAAAACAAACTGTACATTCAATTTAAAGAAATATAATATTTGAAAATATAAATATAATATTTAGAGAGTAAACCTTAATACATATAAGTTTTAATGTTGATACTTTTTATCGGGTGTTTTCGTTAAAAAAATCTATAAGGCATGTTTTCCAGGCTTTTATTGAGCTCATTTTATTCGTTGCATCCTCTTTGAGTTTTTGAATAACTGTGATGTCGTAAGAAACATAGTTTTGTGTAGCCCACTTAATGCCCATATCAATTGCTTGAACGGCATCAGAATGTTTTATTTTCTCAAGGTCTTCCACCTCTTCTTCATCTTCATATAAATTTCTGTCATTATCATCATTTTCAACTTTAAAAATTAGTTCACTCAATTCATTCTCCAAATTTTTTTCAGACACGTTTAGATAAATTTATTTTTATGTACCAAATCACGAAAGTTGAAACTACAGAGCAGTTCTGATATTTGTGGTTGAAACTATAGAATAGTTAATGTTGAACGCTTAAGTGTTGAAAAGATCGAGAGTTGAAACTATGGGGGTTGAAATTGTCGAGTTTGTACTGTATTTCTATTTGTTACTGTTTCGTTTGCTTTCATTATTTTTTTTTATTCATTTTTTACATTCACATAATTTTGTTTGTTTAATAAAGTTTTTTTTTCCAAATTTGTTAAAGTTTATTTAAAGTTTGGTTTATTGATATTCACTAGATTCATATTTTTCTGTTGGCCGATAATGGGAACCAATTTGGCCGATAATAGGAAAAAAGTGGCCGATAATTGGAAAAAAGGATCCATTTTGGTTTAAATGATAAAATAATAATAAAAAAATTGAAATTATGAAATAAACTGTTAATAAGTAAAAACTTAAAACTTAAACTTAATTATCGAAATTATTTAATTTTCTCCAAAATTATTTTTTTCCATGAAAAATAAAATTCTATGTAGCAAATTCGTTAAGTGGCCGGTAATAGGGATTGTTACCCTATACAGTATTTTTTAGTGAACGTGAAAATATGAAAATTTCTAAATCAAAGAAATTTTTTTTCAGTTACTTGAATGAAAAATGATATAATTTTCATGCTTAATAGTAAGATGACGAATATTTTTTTATTTTTAAATTTTTCTACTTTACATCTAAATTCGTAGAAATTTGATTAAAGATCTTCACTGTTTCATAAACAAGATAACACGATAGTCAGTAAGTACTTATGTGGGGACCAGACTAAAATTATAACTGAATGAATGTTTAATTTCATTTATTTTTGCAGAAGAATTTAATTTTTTTTTTCATCATGTGCTCATATACTAATCTGCATGTACTTACGTTTAACGTTTTCATTCAATTTAATTTACAACTGAAGTTATTTGAACTGTAGATACATTTGTAATATAGGAATATGTTACAGAATGATTTCATTTAATAAAAAAAGTAGATACTACATGCGTTGTCTCTTTTGCGTAAAAAATTTTTTCATCAAAAATTCTCTATTTTATTGTAGTACATATTTTTATAGAGAAACTATTAAACAAATACGTTAATACCTACGAATTTTTTTTTGTTTCATTTAAAACTCAAATACGTGACATTATTTTCATTTTAAGTGTAATTCAAAATTTTATTAATTTTTGCGTCATTTTAAATATTTTCTTTCACGTTTTTCTTACACGTATATTGTGTGTGTTTATTGCAATAAAAACAAAAATGTAATAGTAAAATTAAAATTAAAAAAAAAAAAATTTATTTACTTTTATTTTTTGTCGGTATTAAAATAAGATCAAAACTAATATGTATGTATATTATTATTTAAGGTCTTCTCTTCTAGGAAAAAGAAATTTAAATTTAGTCATTTTTATGAATATTTTGTGGTTTCGTTTTTACCTTTTGCTTATTATGATTACAGTAAAATACGCATATACATATACATATTATGTATGTAATGGGTAGAGTAATGCTTCGATAGTATATATAAATGATTAAAAAATTATTCGGTTCATGTCTATATATACAAATACGTATTTTTAATCAGGAAAAAAAAAGAAGAACATTTTATCAAAATACTAAAAGTAATATTTTGAAATTGTTTAAAAGTTTTGCATATAAAAATGAAATTTTCAAAAGAAAAAAGAAAATATATTTTGTTGTGACAAAAAGTTTAACAATTACACAAAAACATTACTGTAAAAAAGTGATTATATTCATTCAAAAAATTGTTCATAATACACCACACAAATATGAATGGAAAAAAATTTATGTAAATGAATGTACATTACTGTATAGTGTTGTATGCTCGTACTGAGTGCTTCGTAGTTTGTGTAGTGTATCCTAAAATGTATTGTATCCTAAAAGATCAAAAATATATGGGTATATTACTCGTGAATGTTATTTTCTCATATTTATGATTCTATTTATTTAAATTTGTTTTCCTTTTTTTTTTTGCAAATAGGTAAATTTGGATTACGATGAATATTATTCTGTATATATACATACATATGAAAATTTTTTATTTATATTCATTTTTACATAAATTTTTTTATGATAAGCTTTTTATGCATTACAGTTATTCATATTCAGTTTAATATATGTAGAACGTACATATTTACATACTTTTAGTTGATGATCTTAGTCATCATAAGTAGTATAGGTATTTAAATATATTTTAAAATAAGTAACAGATACAATTATGTACTAAACATATACAAAATGTACAAAATAAATCCACAAAATTATAGGATTGTCACATATTTACAGTACATTCATTTAAGTAACACTGAATATACTAACCACAATACCTGTAATATACATGGGTCATCTGAAAAGTTTCTGGTCTACCACAGAAACTAAGTATTTTTTTGATAAAATTATGTTTTATTTTTCAGCTCTGTCTCATTTTAAATTCATACATTATTTCAACGGATGTTTCTACCCTTTTCATCATCATCATTAGCTCGACAACCCGGTGTGGGCCTTGGCTTACTCCAAGATCTGCTGCCATTTATTTCTTTGCTTCAGTACGCTTTTCCAATTCCCGGCTCCAATCGTCCTCAAATCACCTTCTACATATCGTCTAGCCATCGTATCCTTGGTCTTTCGCGCCTTCTTTTGCCATCCGGAAAGTATCACAATATCCTACCCTTTTAATCCCTCTCAATAATAGTTTTCATCTTGTTCGGCAAAATATGCTTCTATACCGATACGATGATCTCTTCTTTTCTCGTTTGGTGAACTTTTCTGTTTTGCGAGCCAAACTTTGACAAAAGGAAGGAAAATTTAAATCCGATTTCATGTCAATCGCTGAGGTCTGAGATGGTATTAGATTTTTTTTTTACCATTTTTACAAAAACACTGATATTGAGTAACACATGATGACTGTCAAATAACAAAAATGAGCCTCCAAAATTGATAGAGTGGCTACAATTTTTACAGTCATAAAAACAAAATTCGTTCGACGAGAAGCGTATCATCTTCATGTCGAGGCTATGTCGAAGCTAGAAACTTTTCAGACAGTCTATCAGTCTATGTATTTACATATCATCGTTTATAATACAAGCATACGAGTATGTAATATATAATAAAATAAATCATCATACATTGGTGTAATATGCAAATTTCATTTCAAACATTTGTATTGTAAATCGTAAGTATTTTACTTATATGTATAACTATTGTAGTTAGTCAGTGCAATTTTATGGTTTTTTTTTACAAAAAAAAAAAAAAAAAAAAATGATTTGTAAGCTTTAACTAAGTTGCAATTTTTATTGTTGTTTTCTTTTCAATCTTTAACATCATTTTTCGGATTAAATGAAAAATTATGAGATTATTATGCATTTAAAATATCTAAATGTTTATTGTGAATTTTGAAAATTGATCATACATACGAGTACATATAGAAAAAACTGAATAACAATATGACATTGTACATATTTATGAATATGAAGTAAGGTAAGTATGTAAGATTGTGGATATATCTGTTATTCAAATATGACATAAGGTTTACAAGTTTTTTTTGAAAATTTTCATTTCTGTTCTCATAATAATATTGCATTAATATACACATCACATACATATGTAACTTTACTCTTAAAATATAGTAGTTTTAGTTGTACTATATCAATATTATTTGACGATAATAATGTTACTACATAGTACATTATATGTAATGTAAAATTGATCTTTAATCGTATAACAATCGATATTATTAATATTTTGCTGTACACATACTCGTACATATGTATGTACATATATTATAATAACTACACGTAACAATTTAATTGGACAATAAATATTATTGTCAATATGTAATATCATTAATCGGATATATAAACATTATGAACCTACATATTCGAGGATATGAACGTACGCGTGAATTTGTATGTGTGCGGAGGAGTAAGTATAATTTAAGTGCGAAATTTCGTTTTCACATCACATTCGTAACAATAATCTATATTTTTCAAATAAATGCTAATCGCTAATTTTATAGATATTGATTTATTTAATAATGATATTGACGGATAATTTCCCTTCTAATGTCCTAAATTTGATGTTACAAAATATTTTTGATCATTTTTAGTAAATTCACAGTCCCCAGCTTCTCAATCTCTAATAATATTAAGAAGATTTATGTCCGTTCTCAGTTCATTATAAGTTTTGTGTTTCGTAGTTCTGTTGACATGAACGATCACCTCAAATTTCTTCATAGTTGTGTAATATTTTTTCATTGAATCCTCATTCACAATTCAGCGTATACATACCGTATGTTATTATATAAGAACATTAGAATATAATTTCCCCTATCTCCACCGTCAGATTAGAAATACAACCTAATCTCAATCTCACTCTGGCGTAATTTAAGCTGGGATGGAAAAAGTATAGGGCAATAGAATTTCCTATGCAAAAATGAAGGAGGTATGAAAATTCGAATCTGGTACATAATCGATTCTGGATTATGTATATACGTAACATTATTTTATAATATTTTTATATCTAATCCAACTGATATCTGTCAAACATCAACTACGGAATTGCGAAAATACGAAGTACAAAAGTTTGAAACTTGCTAAGCATTTCTTAATTGAAAAATAAATTAAATTTTCGTAATTTGTAAATGTAACAAATGAAATTACACAAATTGAAATAATATCAAAATTATGAAATTTACGACAAATTTACATGTGAAATGAATCCCCTTTTTTATATTGATGACTCGCAATTCATGAGAAATACATAAATTATTTAACTTCAAAATTTTCTATTACTATTCATAAATTAAAATTTTATTAATTTTATACCATTTTCGGCGCCATTAATTTATTCGTTATCTACACACCCTTAAATTGATATACGACTGTATGCGTATTTTTTGAGATTAATGGAAACAAAAAAAAAAACTAACTAACTGAAATTATAATTTCTTGGAAAAAATTTTTTTTGCAAAAAATCGCCATAAAGTTGAATGATAAAATATTGAATAGATTAAAAATCACAATAATAACGATAGATAATTTACTTTTATAGCATGCGGAGAGTACGAAAAAGAATTACATATTAATTATCTACATATATGAACGTTAAAATGTGTGAGAATGTTTATACTTCCTTTTATGTACAAATTCAAATTTGATTTTCTTAGAATCAGAAAAAAAAAATGTTAAAAACCTCATTACCTCAATAAAGAAAAAACAAAAACTAGATCCATTAACTCTAAAATTTGCCATAAACTTAAATATATTATACGTATAGTAGTTCTATGACTAACATTTTTATATTTTTTGGGATATTTTGCTTTAAATCATTATCTCATTGTGATCCTCATTTTTCACATGTTTTTTGTTTTTTTTTTTTTCTCCAATCTAGTTCGAAATTTAATATTTCATTCATTACTCATCGTATACATTATATGGATGGACACACATGTTATATCTGAGCAATAATCAGAAATGAAGAAAAAATTAAAAACTTTGCTACATTTTTGAATTGTTTTTTTGATTTTTGTTTTCCTCTTTTGAATTTTTAATGATTATTAATCTGCGTAGAAATAAAATAAAACTATAATACTATATCACATTCCAAATTTAACGATTTAAAACGTTTTAATAGAGAAAACTAAAATGTATATTATGTATGAATATGTATGTACATAGATATAAAAATAAATAAATTATATTTGAAATTAATTCTGTGACTGTGATGTTTATACGTTTTATAAAATACCACACAAATATTATGGGCATATAAAATATTCATTATTATACATTTTATTTGAAATAGAAATGATTTAAAAAATTTAAAACGTACGGCAAATTAAAGTAAAAAAAAACAAAACAAAAATAAAAAATATATAGAAGAGTTCTCATAAGAAAATTGATGTAAATTACCATAAATAGATAATTCTGATTTAATTAAATGACAATATTGATGAATGGAAATATACACGAGTATTGCGAGTAGTCAGCACCATCCACTATGGTATATAGAGTAGTGTGTATCGTACTATAGTTAGAGGCCAATAATCTCATTGCTTCTTCTAAATGTTTCTTTCTGCTTGTTGTATAGCTTTTATAGTGTGCGATGCGAAGCAAACGAATAGAGAAGAAGAATTTTTACTTATTGTCTCTTTTTGTTTCTCATATACTTCTTTTGGCGTGTGTGATGCAAACCAACAATAAGGAGAAAATTTATTTTTTTCATGAATCAAAATACGAGTACATGGTACGAGTATACATGCTACTATAGCGTATATCGTAATCGTACTATAGTTGGAGGCCAATAATCTCATTCCTTCTTCTTATTCTTAATCTCATTGTCTCTTCCCCTTTCTGGTATACTTCTTGCGATTTGTGATGAAAAGCAACTAGAAAGAGAAAATGAAGTTTTTATACGAATGAAAATACCAGTGTATAGTATACAAAGTAGCGTATATCGTACTATAGTTGGATGCCAATAACCTTAGTGTTTCTTGTTATTGTCTCTTCCGGTTTCTCTTATAGTTATTATGGTATGTGATGAAAAGCAAGTAGAAAGAGAAAAATAATTTCTCTTATGAATGAAAATACGAGTGCATGGTATACAAGGTACTGCTACAGTACTGGTATTTGGTATTATTTTTAGAGGTCAATAATCTCATTGCTTCTTCTTACTGACATACTGTCTCTTCCTGCATCTCATATAGTTTTTATAGTGTGTGATGTGATTTGTGAAGCAAGTATAAAGAGAAAATGAGATTTTCTTATGAATTGAAATACGAGTATTTACATGCTATACAAAATATTAACTATAGCGTATACCATACTGTTTAGTGTATAACGTCACTAGCATCATGAAATCATTTTGTACACTAATCAAAAATATTAAATTTTTAAACTTAAACTAAACTTAAATTTTTGACTAATAAAATAAAAATGGCTATGGGCAATGTTCAGAGGTCATTTTAGGTTTTGTTTAAAAAATATTCTAATAAATGTAAATGATTTTGTAAAATATTTGAAAGATGAAAAAAAAATATGTTAAAAATTTTAATAAATTTGTTT
Organism: Villa cingulata; assembly: GCA_951394055.1. Lineage (NCBI taxonomy): Eukaryota > Metazoa > Arthropoda > Insecta > Diptera > Bombyliidae > Villa > Villa cingulata. Next base: position 10,456,955 of record OX596020.1, on the reverse strand, counting down.
TTTTTTGTTACGAATTTTATGTGTAATAATATTTATGAAGTTTAACACTATAGCTGACGGTTTAAGGTTACATTTAATTTTTTAAATGTAACTTATCATTATGTTAACAAAATTAATTTGGCATTAACTACCATTCCAAAAATAAAGTAAAGTAAAGCTATTTAAAATTTTTTTGTTATCAAATAAAAAATGAATAGCATTTACTATTAATTTTTATTTTTATATTTTGATGTATTTTTTGTTTGTTTGTTTGTTTCTGTTAAAATCATATACATAATTACATAGTTCATAGTTATATGAGATATCAATTTTAGAATTTCGAAATACCTTCAGGATATATTTGAGTGAAAAAAAAAAGACTTTTGGATATTTTTCAACATTTAAATTTCAATTTAAACGAGTTACCATCGAATTTGAAAAAAAAAGAGTAGAAATTATTACATTTACTAAAGTTTTAAGACACACTATACATGGACATATTCGTATTCATATTCGTGTGTATGTCATAAGAAGAAATTTTTGAAATGGGTTTAAAATTTGCTGTAATTTATTACACACTCCAATCAAACACAAGAGTTTTACGTGTTGTCGAAATAATTATTCGAAAAATTTATAAATTTTCATCATTTTTTTTTTATCGCTCTTGTTGTTTAGATAATCAAATTTTCTTGTTGTATACTACTTAGGAAAATTTAGGAAAACTTTTACTTTTATACGTTATATCGGTATATCTTGATGTGACTGTAGATCGTTATGTTCCTCTGTGTATATTTAGAATTTGATTTCATTTTGATAGAAACATTTCTGACATTTTATTTATTTATTTTGGAAAGAAAAAACTAAATCTCAATAATGTCCATTTATCAGTTCAAATTAGGAAATCGTTTTTTTCAGAAAAAAAAATTTGCATTAAAATCAATAAAAATGATGAGAAAAGGTATACCGCATGAATTATGATCGAAATATTTCAATTTCCATAAAACCAAAATAGGAGCAGATGTATATAATAGGAACGTGAAAATTTTCTGAATTAATTTTCAATTTAATCTCCGAACTTTCATAAATTTGATCTTCATCACATAGGAATTTAAAAAACAAAATTTTTTTAAAACACTTTCAAAGGCAAAATAAGATTACATATTTTGAATGAAAAAAAATATATATGTGTATCTTTTTAGGGTGTAGGCAGTGTTTTATGTATAATTTCCTTGTATTTGAATGAGCTTATTTTGAAAAACAGCAAACACACATATTTTACTCTCATTTAAATGAATTTTAATTTTCAGTGTATCAAAAATTCGATTTTTATTTTGTCCATTTTACATTCGTTTCTTATTAAAGTCACAAACACAATATCTGCTGCTGATCATATATGAAATTAAAAAATAAAATATTAATGAAAACAAATTACAAAAAAAAAATATTAAAAATAAAACTGAAAAGAAAACTTTACATATGTACTACATGTCCGTTCGTTCATATAAGAAAAGTTGTTTCATAATTTTTATTTTTGGTGTTTAATTAATTCATCACGAGCTACATAATACGACAAATTTACTGTTTTTTGTTTTTAAATACTCGTATGAATAGCTGCGGTTATACATTATTATCTGTACGTAGAAATTATTCCAATTTTTATATTCACATAATGAGCTGCTGTATCTTTCTTTCTATGTTTTTTTAAGTTTTAATTTACCTGAAATTTTCGTGTATTTTTTCGGAATATTATATAAATAAGTAATTTAGTATTCGAAGAAAAAAAATAAGTAAAACAAACAAACAAAAAGGAACATATCTATAATTATGATTAAAATTTCTATTTTTCTTACTGCCATGTTACACCTTTATTTTCATGTAATCATTTATTTAGTTTCTGAATGAATTAACTATAAAGTCCAAAACAGAAAAAAAATTAAAATTTTCTCATTTATAATATAAATTTAGTCATTTAATCTGAATTAATTTTTTTTTTCTTTTATCATTTATAATTGGATAGAATTTCACTTAACTATCATTCTATTAATGGAAATGGATCGGGTATATGGTACGTATAGGCAATACACGGCAACAATAGCAAGACAAGCATTAAGCACTTGAATGTAACCCACAGAGAAAATTAAATGTGAGGAGATCAAAAAATACCTAGAGAAGGACAGTGATGAAGGAGATTGAAAGAAATGAAAAGATGTGGAGACAACTGAAAAACATCATGACGCAGAATAGAGTTTGATGGACCGAGATTAGGAGTTTGAGGACCGAGGTGGAGGAGTGTTGAATGAAAACAAAAATCATTCCATCATATCTCATGTGAAAAAGTCAAAATTCTCTCAAATTATGAGAAAAAAATATTGTTTTACAAATAAAATTTATATAACGCACGATTTACCCAAACACAAGAAAATAAATGAAGAAAAAAACTGATCAGAACGATATACAATTACGAAGAAAATGAAAAGATCTAGAAGAGAAAATATTAAAAATTTATAAAAAAGTTTAAAAAATAGATTAAAAATTATACATTATGTACATAATATGTAGATTAAATGACATTCATTATTATATTTTTTTTCTTTCTTTAAATAAAAAACGATATTATTCTGGTTTTGAATATATTTTCGTTGTTGAATATTTGATTTTATTTTACATTTTATTTTTTTATTTTTTTGTAATTAGATCAGATATTATCTTCTTGCATTTTTAAAAATTTATTAAACATCTATTTTATTTTTTATTTTTTTGTTTCTTTTGGTGTAAGATTTTTAATGTTTTGATTTATTTTATTTATTCCAGAAGATTTTTGTTTATGTTTTTATTTTTTTTGTAGTGCTTTTAGTTTGGTTTTTAATTTGATTCCAAAATTTTTTGTCTGTTTGTACTATTAGTGACTGAATATAAAATCCAAAAAAACTTATGTTGTTCCTTACATTTAAGTACGTATGCAAGAAAATCAGTAATGAATTTAATTTAGAAAAAATATATAAAACATATAGAAATGTGAACATCAAGCCAATCATATTTTTCTCATACATACTTCTAGAGACTTGCATATATTTTCGTTTACAATTTGAATAATACATGTTCAAGTTGTGAGAATCTCAGGACGGTCATATATTCTTTTAATATTCCTCGATTTGGTGCCTTTTATAACAAAACTTTGATAAAAATCTGTAAAATTTGGACAACAAAAAATTAAGTTATATTTTTACTATTTAAAAAAAAATAAAAATAAAACATGAAATCATATCGAGGATTTATATGTGACACCTCGTGTAACTGCAATGTTTTACGAAATTCTGTTTGTAACATTTTGTAATTCAAAATTAAAAACGAATAGTTTTCTTCTTTTGAACGCTACAATTCGCTATAATTCGTAACCGGGCCGACCTCAAACATTACCTACAATTTTCTCGATTTTTTGCTTTAATTCTCCAGCTGTATCATGCTAGTACTTATCTTCGTCTATACTTTGTCCTTCCATCGTTCTCGGCGACGACCCTGTCAATGGTATTCTGTACTATACTGCAGTCAGGTTCTTGTCTGTCGAAGATTTTCTTTACAGTTCGATACTTATAGGCATTCTATGAAGGTGTTTGCTGCCATCTTAGTCGATTTAATTTGACCATAGTTGCGACAAAAGCATAATATTGATAACTTCATATTGTATTGAACGTAAATCCTGAACCAAATTACAAGTTTCTAATAATATTTATTTGCTTATAATGAATGAGTTTTTCTCTTCCCCTGTATAACATCTTATTTTTGTAGTAACGAAATTCGAGGTATCACACATTAAAAATCTATAGAACATGAACTCATACTAAAACTGACTGAATAAACAAAAATAAATTTTAAATATCAATTTACATTACGAACGGGTATCATAACCGCAATTGAAAATTTACATATTCTAATACCAAACCAAACACCTATACCAAATAGAAAACCAATAAAAAATGAATAAATTCAAAAAATCAAGTTTTCAACAATAAAATATTCAAAATAAAATAAAATCAGTAATTTAACTATTTTATTATTGAATTTAAAAATTTTTTAGTCTAATTAAATTCGTACATATTTATAAGTATATTCGCTTATTTTAATAATACATTTCACACTTAATTTTTCTATTTTTATCCCAAAGCATATATGTATGTATATACAAACAAAAAATAAAAAAATACTACATACTATACATTTATTATTAATTAAAAATGAAATCATTTTTATAATTCTGTTCAAAATGAAACATGAAATTTACACTATTTTTTGTATCTTAAATAAAACAAACACGTGAATACATAATATAAATATGAAATGCGAAATTAAAGGAAATCAGAAAAACAAATTTTGTTTTTTTTCCTTCGAATGTCCTGATGTAACATAATATATTATAATTCAATTGAGAATCAAATTTAAATATGTATTTAATGAAAATATGCGCTATCACATAGATATTATGTATTTCGATTTTGAATGAAATAATATATATTCTCTTGTTTTTTGTGTTGTTTTTTTTTTTTGATTTTTGTATTTTCATTATGCGAACAAATAAATTCATGTATTTTATTGATTTGCATACGATTTATTTTAAAATTTTTAAATTATAGTACAATTATTTTACGCTTACAAGAATGTGAATTGAATATATTATAGAAATATTTTTTAACTCATGAATATTTAAATTTTAGGCAACAGTAAGTTTTAAGTTATAGTATATGTATAGTAAACATATTTTAACAGATGATTACGCGTTTTTTAGATTACACACATTGTATCTACTGTCTACTTAAGTATATGAATAATACATGAGAACATTATATGTATGTATGTATGTACTCGTATGTAAATTTATTCATATTTTACGTAAAAACAAAAAATTAGTATATTAATCCAAATAAATGTAAAGAATTATGAAAAGAATTAAATAATTTGTTTAACAAAATTATTTTATTTTATTTTCAAAATCGCTCAAATAAATGTTTGGTTATGTAAGAGATTTGAATTCTTTAATGAGAATTTATTAATTCTCGCAATCATTAATGCTCTGTTGCTGTTCTGAGATCGTTTTATATTATAATTTTTTTTTCGCTTTTAATTCCCTCATGTTTCATATTGTTCTTAAAACAATATAACACATAGGTATATTTGTTATACTTTAAAAAAAAAAAAAATACGGACTATAATTCTTTTCCAGTTTTTTTTTTTTTTAGAGATAATTTAATGAATTAAAATCGTGATTTCAATAAAAAAAAAATTGTTACAACACACACAAATACACACATATACATACAAAAAAAAAAAATCATCTTAAAAATCACTTGAATTGAATATTAAATCACGATATTTGCTGCTGAATATTTTTTTAATCCTTCACATACGTGTATTTTTTCTTTCTAGTATATTGACTGAACGATAACAAACTTAATCCATCATTATACATAATCAATATGGGTCATTATATTGTTTGTTTGATGATTTTAGTACTGTACGTGTGGATTATGTGAAATTCTTTTACAAAAATTAAAAGATTGTTATTCATACCGTTTAACATTGTACCAAACTGTTTAGATAATAAAAATTATTGTAAAAAAATATCGTGTTGATCGTATAGTTTAAAGTAAAATCTTCCTTAAAATATACTCATCTGGCTGGATATACATATTGTACATGTGTGTATTATACGAATAACATATAGGAAAACCTTAAGAAAAATCTTCATCTTAATATGTACTCGCGTACATGTGTTTGGAGGTATATGCAGATCAATATGGATGTAAGTAATTCCATCATCCACTTGTATGTATAATGTATAATTCACACATTTCTGTATTCGTATATCATACACACACACACACAATATCACTCACCAAAATGTATTTAAACTTAAAAACTGATCGGTTTTTTTAAAAAAAAAAAAATCTGAAATAAATCTGAAATTTTTGGTTTTTAAGTTGAGATGTAAAGTTTGTTTGTTACCTTCTTATACAAACATTCATATAATGTACACCGCCGCATATATAATATGAAATAAAAATTTAAAAAATATATATTCATACACATATAAAACTAAACTAAACCAAAACTAACTGACTTAACCTAACTAACTAACTAAGTAACTAACTGACTTAACTGACTTGACTGACTTGAATTTGAATGTACGTAACGTAACGTATATACAAATAATACAGCATGAGGCGGTTGTCGTATTATAACTTTTTCATTATAAGATGCGATGTTCATTTTTACCTTGCAATATTGTAAGATTTTTCAGTCGTGAATTGACTGTACTGTGTAAAACATCGTATTATTATTATTATTATTGTCGCATATATAATAAACACACAATAATATTACGTATATTTTATAATAAGTAAAACGTATACTAGCATAAAACACAACTTTTACACACATCCTTGTAATATAAAGTATATTTTTTTTTATTGTTTGTTTTTTTATGTTTTTAATTCTTTATATTTACTATCTTTTGATGGTTTGGTTTTTTATATCTTTTTTTTTTTTTTTTTTGTTTCTTAAATAAGAAGTTTTTATTGTTTTTTTTTTGTGGTTTTTATTCTTGAATCAATTTTATTGTTCATTCTTTGAAATAATTCATATACGGTTCATTATATATTTTTTGAATTTTTGTACTTTACACCGAATGATTATTGATCAAAATTAAGATGAGATGAGATACAGACGTACAATAATTATCGTTTCAATTTTGTTATAATTATTTAAAAAAATGTATTTATTTATTTATTTATTTTTTTTTTTTGATTAGTGTTATTAAAATATGACACGATCATTATGAAAATTGACTGTAAAATTTAAGGTTATGAATAATTGAAAACAGTATAAAGTAAACATGAGAATAAATTTATCAATGATTATGAACATTATTTAAAAGGAAAAACAAAGATCTGTATAGTATTTGACGTGTGTGACATATTTAAATAGATCAATATATAAGGAGTATGTTGTGATTCCATTTCAAATTATTATTAATAATTCATACAATATTTATCAAGAAAATATCAAATTTGTGATTGTAATTCTACAATACTTTATATTTTTTATGTAAATTCATTTTAATGTTTAACATTTTTAAAAAATTATAATTGTAAATTAAGTGTATTCTGATATGATTGTATTAAGTATATAAATGTGTGATTAATTGTTTTTTAAACTCTTATTGCATGATCAACTAATTAATAATAAATTGTTGTATTCATGCGCCGCAAGTAAAAGAAAAATTATTATTATTATTAGTATGTATATTTTTATTTGATGTTCTAATATGAATTGTGATTATTAAAAGGTGTTATTACATTTAATTAAATATTTTTAAATAAATGAATAAATAAATAAATAAATATTTAAAAAAAAAACGCAAAATCACAAATTAAGAATTCACATAAAACAACGACATTACAAACAAGAAATACCAACAACAACGAAATACAATAAGGAAAAATATGTATAGATGATCTTATGATTCTTACAGTGATTGTATAATATTTCAAAAGTAGCAACAACAATAACAAAAACGGCAACAGCAATCTAATTGGTAGTCAATAATAATAATAATGTCAAGCAAAAGTGGTAGAGTTTATGTATGAATACATACAGAATCATCTTTTCTTTTCTTTTTTTAGAACAAGTTACCTTACATAGGTATACACAGATTGGTATTTATTATATGAATAAATTAATAATGAAATTAATAACATCTCAGAATAAGGAATTTTTTTTTCATAATAAAACTGTAAGATAATTATATTTAGTTTAATATTAATGATGATCATGATCGATATAAGAGTATATAATATTTATAATAAAACAGACATCGTCGTATTAAATCGAATTACAATTTGCGCATCCCTTTTATGTTCAAAATATTCATTTCAATATCAAATAAGTATGTTTGTTAATTATTTTGTAATAAATTTTTTTTTTTTTTTTATAATTTAATTAAAACAGTGAATTCGTTTCTATTACAAAATTATACTGCGAAAAAATAAAATATTTAAAAATAAAATTCTAGACATACATATATAATGATCCAATTATACAAATACACTGTATATGTACTTTCTATAAGTTATAATAAATAATTATTATATACACAAAGTATAAAATGCATTCGTAAATATTCGAAAGACGATCTAAGTCACAAGTATTAAATTAATTTTTATGGCTGTTCTTTTTATAACATTATTTATTTATATTTAAGAGTTTTAGAGTGTACAATAATAACTTATTTATGTATTGATAATTGTACGAGTATTAAGTATAGATATCTACTTATGTACAACATTCGATATTGCACAAAAAATTTAAAACAAAAAAGAAAAAAAAAAGAAACAATATCAAGTGTATAAGAAGTGAATGGATGAAATAAATTAACACATGAATTAAAAATGTATCTCGAATTAAATACAGTTTACTGCAACAGTATTTAACTCAGATGCATATATTTATGCAACATTATTGCAATTTACCATAAATATCATCTACACGTATATTTGTATATGTATTTGTATACAGAACTAAGTATGTATATGAAAGTATAAATTCCGAAACAACTATAATTTAATATGAAAATGAAATAAAATAAATAAATAAATAAATAAATCAGAAAAATAAAAAATTTACAATAATAATAATAATAATAATAACACAAATAAATGAATAAATAAAATGAAATGAAATGAATAATATAAATAAAATGGTACATGTTTAAGCAGTTTAGTGATGATCATTTTCTTGTCATCATCATCATCATCATCACTAAATAGTCACTGTTTGTTATGTTTGTTGTATTGTATCAGGTGTATATATACATACATATGTGGTATTATATTGTTTATCTAAATGATGAAACGTGAGTGCAAGATCAATATTCATTTAAACATAAAAAAATTGAGAAAAAAAAAAATAAACAATAAATAATAACAAAAAATATATATATGTATATATAAACGGAAAGATTTCCAACTGATGATTACACACATAGTATTAACATTATAAGAATTTATTGATTTTATATTTATTTAAATATTTTCTACTATGTACATACATACAAACATATAAGCATAAATACTAAATTTCATACATACTTATATACATACTTGCCTATATTATTTATAACGTACATATGCATACGTATACATTTTTGTATTTACATATTTTAAATTATTTTATTGTAATTGTATAATTATTATTGTTTCTATGTTTTGATTTTGATTTTCTTGAAAAAAAAAAAATATCTTTGTTTTTGATTTATTCATTTTTTTATACTTATTATCGATATTTTTCTATTTATATACATTTGACGTCTAATATAATATCAAAGATACAGTATATATAGTATCTTTGGTAATATGTAACAATATTTGTAATAATTGAGAATATAATAGAAAAATTAGTAATATTAAACGTATGTATGTATGTATATTATATGTTTGTTTGTGTATACATCATATATATTAGTTATTATTCTAAATTATTAAAAAAAAATTTTAATTAAATTATAGAATCAAATTGGAATTATTCTGAATGAAAAATAATTAAAACAGTAATAATAATAGAAAAAAAAATTTTTAATTAAAATAATGAAAATTAAAACTAAAAGTAAATGAATTAAATGAAAATATTGAAAAAAAAAACAAAAAAATATGAAGAGAAAGATTTATTTTATATAAGTTTGAGTGTTGGGGTTGGATTGGTTGCAGTGGCAGTCTGTTTCATAAGTTGCTTGAAACAGACTTAATTAGCACTTTAAGTTTGAGTGTATTATATATAGTATTTTCAAAAATGAAGAGAAATGATACAAAATTTAATGAGTTCAACGAATATTATGTATAAAAAAGAAACTTTGATTTTAAAAGCGACGTCGAAATGTTAAACTATAAATAAAAAGGAAATTATTTATATTTTTTTTTTTTTTCGGAATAATATAATAAGGTAAGGATTAAATAAGATTTAATGTTGATTTAAAAAATAAAAATTTATGATTTTTTTTTTTTTTTTTTTTTTGTGTGTTTCAATTATTAAAGTATACTAATATTAATTTGAAACAAAACATCATTTGTTTCGATCTATACAGTTTTTATAAGAAACTGGAATAACATATGAAGATGAATATATTATTATTACAATTACAAATCCGTAAATGATTTGATTCAAACGTAATGCTAATAAATGTGATAAAAAATAACACTGATTTGATTAGATCAAGGGTGATATCTCGTTAAATTTTTTTTTTCTATCGTGCATATTTTTTTTTTATGTTCTTTTAATTTGTTTATTACATATCATACTTTATACATTTGTAATTAAATTTTAATTATTATTAATTATATACCTATACTTGTAAATGTAATGATATTATACCAAAGAACAAACATTTCATTTTTATATTCATTTGAATTTTTTTCTTTTTTTTTGGTTCAAAGTTATCATAGTTTATAATTTGATGTATGGTTCGATTTATTTTAAATGAAAATATGAACACATTTAACAACGCACGTGTATAAATGCCATAGTAGTATGTATCTATATTGAATCTACAGAAAAAAAAAAGTAAATAAATAAATAATAAATAAAATTAAAAATAAAAACAGTATGATTGTGTAATGTATATAGTCTCCATCGACTACAAATAAGTATGTGAACATAAAATATACATTTATGTCTGTTTGTCTACTCATATAATATACTTTTATTTCTTATTATAGAATGTACCCACATGTGTGTATTGTTAACATATTTATTTTATAACTGCTTGTAATATAACGACAATTAATTAATATACCGTGTATATAAACGCATTTATTACTTACTCGCATTTATTAATAAACACGTACACATCGCAATCTATCCTCTACATTTACATAAATGTATAAGCGGCGAGATTATTATAATTATTATTAATAATTATTATCAATGTAACAAACATCCTCCTCTGATTACATTATTATATCATATACATACATTATATTATTAAAATATGTAAATGTAGTAGCGCGATGATATTTAGAATTTATTTTTGAAGAAGGTCATCAATTCATTTTACATTTTTATATTACCATAATCATATCGTTTGATTTGTGATTGTAACAAATAAATTTGAAATTTTTACAACTATTTTAAATTACATTATGTATGTTTATTCTCATTTATACGAGTATATAATGATATACAATAATAATAATAATAATATCCTTTATATAGCAAACAAAAAAATATATATATATGACATTAATTTAAGTATTTTATTTATAAAAATTAATTTTCATTGATTTTATTTTAGTTGTTAATTTAATATTTTATATATTTTTATTACATTCTACAATACGAATACATATTATGTACATGTACATAAGAGTATGTATTTTTATTGTTTGTAATACAAAAATTTTATTAGTTCTTCATATATATTTATGTAATATTTGTTTCAATATATGTATAAATATGTAATGTATACCAACATTATGCAACAGATACTCATACGTATAAATTTGTGCATAAATATTCTAAATATAAATAAATTTCTTGTAAGAAAAAAATAATTTGTATAGAAGATTTAAGTATTTGTATTTAAGTAGGTATTTGTGTAACTGTAATATACGTGTTGTAGTTTAAATATTATAGATTGTATACACATATATGTATAATAACAAACATAAAAATGATAGAAAACATGATCATATAATTATAATAATAATGTAATAATTTTTTTTTTCAATTAATATTTATTTTTGCATACGAGTATACATATTAAATTACATACAATAAAATATTGTAATACAAATGCTTCAATGATTTTTATTAACTAATCTAATATGTAATTCATTTAATAAATTTTTTTTTTATCTCATTTCTGTTCATTTTGATGATATGTTGCATTATTTATATGTAAATACATGTTATTATGTTTCCATACATATATAATATGGATAGGCATATAATAAAATAAATGGTCGTATTGATGGTAATAATTATAAAATACATACATACATATTATGTATATAAACATTAGAAGGTAAAATAAAATATATGTGAAATGTTTATAATCATAGATTTAAATTAATAAATTTATTTCATATGTTGTTGTACTCGTATTTGCGTATAGATAATTTTACTTTGCGAATTAAAATGTAATTATAATAATTTTATATATCTATTCATTTTGAATTTGATCTTTATTATGAAAGGCAAAAACAATATAAAGTTGAATTTATTTATTCGTACCTTAACCTTATTGTTTTTCTTCTTTTATGGCGCTAGAGCCCATTGAGGGCCCCGGTCTCAGTCAAACTTCTCCTCAACTCAACCCTATTAGAAGTTTTCTGCCTTCAACACCGATTCCAAACCAGTTTTCTTATGTATCTGCTTCTACATTTGCCCACCATTTCAGTCTTGGGCGTCTTACTGGTATTCTGCCTTCTGGTTTATTCATACCTTTTTTTTTTATAGAATTTCAAGTTAAAAAATGAAATTCCAGTAGAAGCTACATTATGTGAAATGCAGGTTTGTTACAATTATAGGTACAATTCAGGTATTATTATGAGTATACTCTTAAGATTATTATAAATATTGTATCAACATTTTCTCATGAATAAACTACAGACCACAATAATATCGTTTGTTTTATTTTAAAATCACAAAAAAAAAAAAAAAATGTTTACATTCTTTCATAAATTTATTCTTCCTACCCTCAAGTGTACAATAATTTTTAAATTTAAATAATAAAATTATTATATAATAACAATTCTATATCAATTATATAAATCTTGTTAAATTATCTCTAAATACATACTATATTCCATATTTCTTCACAAATAAAAATAAGTACACATAATAGTTTACTGAATAAATATTAGAGATTTTTAAACGTTTCAATAATAATTTTTTTTCATTTTATTTTTTTATATATAGTTTTCCTTATTCGATTTATATAAATGTTTTACCATAACTAAGTAAGTATTTTTATGTATTCCCTATTCTTCAATTTATCACGTCAATTCTAGTTCTTATTATGGATCTAATAAATCAATAACATTTCATAATGTATAGGTACTAGTAGTTTATATCTGTATACATTATGTGCGGGTACAAATAATAAGAAAAATGCAGTTGGTTTAACTAAAATGGTTCTTTTTAACATTCTGTAAACATTATGTAACATATACAAATTATTTTTAATAATTTCAAAAGAGATCAATAATTATAGTGTAAGAATTTAAACATTTCAAATTTTTACAATCAATAAATTTATAATATAAATGTTAATCAACATATATACGAATATAACTACTAGTAAACATTATATTGATACACAAATAATGTTTATCAACAAAATTTTTATATTCACGTAACGTAAATTACTTAAATGTTTACTTAATAATTTTTCTATCAGAATAATAGCTACATAATCGTATATATTTTTATGCTTGTTACATGAACTGGATTCATAAAATTCCTTCTATATATGGTATACGGTAAATTTTAAATATAAAAGAGAAGGTAAATAAAGTAAAAATGAATTTAAAAAAAAAATGTATTTATTATCAATCAAAATCAATTGCATTACAAAAATACTATTTATCTTGCCCACGAATAAACGACAAAATAACAATCTAAATTTCACACTATACTTACAAAAAAAAATTGAATGAATGATAAACTAAAAACGGTATTAAAATGAAAAATATAAAATTTATCGTATAGACAGCAATCTATATTTATACAATCAGTCCATTTTATTTTGATCGATTTTCAAATTTTTTTTTAAAAATTTTTTTTTGTATTTCATCGATTTTGTAAATATTTAAACAGGTCTCTGTTACAGAATATTTATGACCGTGTATGTAATTTACCATAATTATTTATTAGAAAATTACATAAACGCACCCAAGAGAATTGAAAAAAAAAAAAAATACATTTTTTTTTAATGTAATGTACGTAAATATGAATACGCGCACGTAAAACTTACGTATGTTTGTATTCATAAACAGTCACATATTTATTATTTTAATTCATTTTATGTGTATTGAATTCAATTTTTTTATATATCTTTTGTCCATATGATATAACAGCACACAGAGTAGGTATATAAAGGCAAGACAAAACCAGAGAAATAAAACACTGGAGACTGCGGACTACAATAACAAACCCCTTATCATTTAAAAACGCATACATATATTCATTCGATATGAATTTATATGAATGTATATCATATTTTATATTCTGTGCTGTATACATTTGTAGCTAAACATTTATATCTACTTACATAAGTAAGTATGTGTATGTTTTTAAATACAAAAATTCACATTCAATTTCATATTATGTATTGGATTGTCATTTTTAATTTTTATATGAAAATTGAATGAAGCACGTACACTTAATTTAATTTTTTTTTTTTTTTTCATAATTCCCCTAAAGGCCGTTTAAATAATTTTTCCGAGTTGGCTCGATGCCCTTTCTTGTGTATATAAGTATATTTTCTTGTTGTCGATCGCATAATTTTATCGTTGTCTTATGTCTTTTGTGTATTTACTATACTTATATACTACCTACATCTGTAATTCTGTATATAATCTTGTATAATTTTGTTTCGTTTATTTGTTTCACATTTTAAGTTTTTAATATTATTTCTGGATCGTACTACATTTATATAAAATATTTTCAGATTCTATATCTACACATACTTATAACATATTAACTATAATGCTTGTATTATAAGCATAAGTAAGTGTGTATATATGCTACGTACATAAGAAGTACAACCATTGATTGTTTGTCATATACGTATACACATAAAATATTATAAAGTAGTCTGGAATATTTTATTTGATATTAAAACAAGTTCATAACCATATCAAGTTATTTTACAATAATGATTGTGGCTACTGTCTTGTAAAAGCAAAATTAAGAAAAAACAATTTGAAAAGAAAAACAAAAAGAAAATTTTATGAAAACGAATAAAACATTTTAAAACAAAAAAATTGAAAATCAATGTTACATATTTTTTTTTTGTTTAATTGAATATATATGATTTTTTGCAATCTTATCTAATAAATATGAAAATTTAAAATAATATCTTCATAAAAATAATAAAACAATAAAATTTAATGTACGATATAAATGTGAATGTATGCATTTATTGTACTATCACATAAAAGAAAGTTTTATTTCTAAATTTTTCTAATTTTCCAAAATGAATTTTTTTTATCATGTTTCCATTTATGCAGCTATCTTATTTATTATTATTATTATTATTTATTAAGCAGAGAGGTCAGTAAACTGCCTCCCTACTGCCCACACCACGACCCCCCATGGCCTTTTGACGGTCACCTACTTCGTTACTTAACCTAACAAAAGAAAAATCTAATACTAGAAGACTTATTGCAGAAGGCATAAACTTAAAAAACTACCCTTACACCTTACTTTGCTTATAGTAAACCCAAGTGACTATAGAATAAGAGCAACTTATGGCTTAAGGCCTATTTTACTTAACTACCTATATACTAACGAGCAAATAGGACGAGACAAAGCTAGTCTACAAGTTCCACACCATCCTACACATAGCAGAGCCATGAATTATAGGCTATCTGTATCTGTATGTATTTTAAATTTAATTAATTATATTATGATTATTGGAAAATGAAGAGCGACATTTAATTCCGAAAAGACAATGGATAATCATTTATACTGGAAAAATCAATAAAGATATATACGATCATGAAGCTGATAATATCCGTAAATAATGTATGTATCTACAATTTTTCATTTTTTCCCTTTTCCTATTTGTATTTTCTGATGCTGTAACTTTTAACTTTGTATCTAAACTTTTACATTTCTTGCATACATGTACTCATATATTGTATTTTATGCCTAACATACTTTTATTGCTGGAAAATATCACAACAAGTATCTATGCAAAATGCATTCGGTTAACCTCTCCGTTTTTGTTTACACTTCAATTATAATTTGATATTTAAAAAACATAAAAACAAAGATAATATACACCTGAAATTCGATTAAAATTATGTTTAAAATGATGCTTATAATTTAATATGATTATTTAGACATTAAAGATTTTGAGTATATTTAACTGACTTTGAGTATAAAATTAACATATTACATGAGTATATGTATGTGTTTGTGTATACTACATCGAAATATTCATATTATTTGTAAGAACTGTATTGCAATTGGTATTATGGTATTATGTACTACAGTGTGGTTGGTTGATATGAGGAGTTAGAAACTCGTGACACATTCAAAATAATCACACATACATTACATATATTTAGTATGTGAATGAGTTTAATACATGATATGATGAGCTCTATCAATGTACAATAAAAGTTTATGAGCTAAAAATTAAATAAAAAAATAAAATAAATCTAAGGTAGACACAAATAACAAAATATTCATTTGAGCTTAAATCCAAAAGACTAAACCTAAAATTTAAAACTAACAATCGATTTAAAATTATGTCATTATGTATACTAAGAGTTACGTAAACTTTGTTTGATTGGATATTGTTTCGATCATGTTTTGGAGAAAGAAGAAAAAAAGGAAAGAAAAAATGAAATAAAAATTAAAACACAAAAATATTAAAGAAAAATAATTTAATATATAAAGATAAAATCGATTGTTATTGTTTATTTGTATCGATATTTTGCTCCTGTATTTTGCATTTAACTATTTAACATGACTTCTGTTCAATTGTTGAGAAAATTTTTATCACTGAACGACGATATGTTATTATTAGATGTGAATACACTGACTGGATTAATATTAAAATAAGTACGTAAACATATAAGAAGGAATAAAAAATACTCAAACCAAAATAAACAAGAAGAAGAACAACAACACTGTTACTGCTTATTGTGCCGTCTTTTATCTCGTTTGCTTCTCGTGGACATGGTAATCTAAAGCGTAGTGCAGAACCAGAATAAAAGGAAAATGAATTTTTCTTATGAATGAAAATACGAGTGAATTGTATACTCAGTACTACTAGTGTGTATATCCAATATACCAATAATCTCATTGCTTCTTCTTACTGTATTTTTCTGTTTCTCGTGTTCTATTTCTCGTGTACTTATTGTGGTTTGGTCTTTAGTGCGTAGTGCAGAGTAAGTTTAAAGAGGAAATGAATTTGTTTTATGAATGAAAATGTTTTATGAATATGGTGTGCGGAGTACTATTAGCTATTAGCGTACTCAAATATTGTAATATATAGTACATAGTAAGCTGCTCCTGATAATAACCTATTTGCTAATTGCTTCTCCTTACTGTCTCTTCCTCTTTATCCTATACTTTTTATGGTGTGGTTGTGGTGCCTAGTGCAAAGCAAGTATAAAGAGAAAATGAATTTTTCTTTTAAATGAAAATACGACTACATGTTATATACTCGAGTAAATAGCATGGTATACAGAGTAGATACGGTGTGATGGAATGAAACATATTCATCCTTCTCTTCATTTATTTTTTAGAAGAGAGAGAGAGAGAAGTCATTTTATAGGATTGTTTTCTTGGATTATATTTGCGATTCATCTCAATTTTCTGCACCTTTTAGTGGCCATCACATTCATATCGTTATATAATGCCTATACGATGTACAATTCATAAAATGTACGCAGTGACCTCCATTCACTCTTTACTTTCATATTTCACAATCGTTTATAAAAAAGAATATAATGTAAAGTGCATTTTTCAACCCAACTAATCGACATATATGAATTTCATTCTTTTTCAATTTTATTATTATTTTAATCAGATGAGATTAATTTTAATTACGAATACACCAACTGAAAAATCTTTCCATTAACGTTCTAAAAATTTGCATATAATTTTAATTTATTATTTTAATCTGACCACATTTATATACTTTATTTGCGTATAAGATTTGATTATGTAACATTTTTTTTGTTGAATAAATAAGAAGTAAAGCAAAAATATTATGAAAAAAAAAACCAATGAATCACTTTCATATGAAAATTGGAGCAAAGCAAAAGTTTTAGATATAGAATTCTATAAACATTTATCAAAATTTTATGTTTGACGCAGGTAGATACCGAAAAATAAAAATTATTTCGTGATAAAAAAATAACATTCTGGAATTTATGGTTACCGCATAAATCGTCGTATAGCATAAATATCTTTTGTTAAATATTTTAATTAATTTATTCACTGACAAATTAAAGTGATTTCGCAAAAATTTTTTAAACAAATTATAGCTTGAAAATATTGCAAAATTATGATAATTAACAAAGAATGGTGGGTATTCATGTTGTGTATAAATTTATATTCTGTCATAAAAAGATACTTGGAATTTTTTTGTTATAGACTCTATTGAATTCAACATCTGCATGCTGAGCTTCAAAATTTCTAGCAAATTCTTTCGAAGTTTTTCTAAATACCAACTTTGGGAGTTTTTGTTTTAATAATTTTATTTGAATCACATTTTCAGAAATATTTTTTCAATAAAAAAATTCATTGGATTGGAATGTAGTCCCTTTTGATAATCTGATTTAATTTTCACACGTCTAAAAATTAATGGAATTCTAATTCTAAACAAAAAAAGAAACATAAATAAAAGGAAAAAATATGCAAATAAAAATCTAAAAGGTTAAATATCATAAAGTTCAGGCATTGTAACATAATGTATTATACAAGACAATAAAAAAAATGTACTGAACTAAAAGGTTCTTCATTTGCTATTTCATTTAATTTATAATTCAAAAGTTTATCATAATATAATATTGTAATATTATTCTACTTAAATGATTTCTTTTTTTAAATATCCAGGTGATAAATAAAGTGTAACCAATTGATTTATATGACATATGAACTCCTTTTTATAAACGAAATATTTATATAACGCACATAAGTAGAATAGGATGTGTATACAAGTAACAATAAATTTAATAAAAATATTTTATCTTATGTGTTTACATTGTTGTAAAACATATGTACATACATGACATTTAACATACCGTAACTATTTACATATGCGTATACCAATACTACATAATAATAATAAAACATATTTAACACTTCATAAAAACTTCATGAAAATGTGATAATTGTTAACGAGATTATAAACTATTAATAAAATTAAAATGAATACAAAATTTCATATAAATATACGAGTCCTATAATACACACTAAATGCATGTATGAATCACATCAGCATCAAAGTTATTATATGAACAATAAATGAAATGAAATGAAAAGAAAAAGAGAAATAGACCCTCTTATACATATATTTTCGTGTTCCATTTTTAATAATACATAATTTATTATACCGATGTTTATTTGTAAAAATGCCATGTTAGCAAAACACAATAATAATTGTTGCGTATACTCGTTCAGACTGTATTATTATTGTAATCATTTTTATTTTATTTTTTTTTATTTTGTACTCCATTCAATACCTACAACCCAGAGAAATGAAAAAAAACACTGTATTTAAAGAAAAAAGGCCAACAGAAACGATAAAAGAAAATTCGCATCACATTATTTGGTACATACATAAAAAAAATAAATAAATAAATAAATAAATAAAATAAAAATATTTAAAATCAGAATACCCATATATTCTCCATACAAATAAAATAAGTACACCATTATCCAAATTTTATGTATAAGCTAGAGGAAAAGGTACACTGCATATACGAGTGTATTTTTATTGTTACTCAACAGGATTTGTTATTATTTGTTAAGAGTATATTGTATGATGTCTGTAGTCTGTGTGCTGTGCAAAACCACTTCATTAAAAGATTTATCATATGATCATCATATACTAAAACTATTTATACATAAATTTATTTATTATAAAATTTAATTTCAATGTTACATTATTTATTCATTTTTTTCCTGCCATCATCATATTTTCCTATCCAAGATGTTTTATATAATATTTTACAACTATTTTTCTCGTTGATTTTTCATTCTGTTTCATTTTTTTCTTTTTTGAAATCTCTTCTTTTACTTTACTTTTTTTCTGTATTATGAATATGTTTTCATTCTTCATTCTTAAAACCATAAAAAAATATATATATATTCCTTTCTTTCATATTAATGTATGATTAAAATAAAGGTCAAAACTCGAAATCAACTCGAAATGAAATCAAATCAATACATACATATATGCCTACTTCTGGTCTTTTACTTTGTTGGTACGTGTATACACAGTCTTTTTTGAAGTGAATTTTTTTTTTTTATATTAAATTTTACCTTTATTATTGTGTTAAGATCATTAATTTAAATGTCATGAGACAGTTTTTTTTTTTGTATCCTTTTGTTTGATCTGTTTGAATGATGAAGCAAAAGCGATGAGTTCTTGTTTCTTATTTAATGTTACCGGTTTTTATTTTGATCTGATTTTTTTCTTTGTTGCTAGCAACATCTTCTTTTTATTCCTTTTCATTTTTTTTTTTTCATATTTTTTATACTAAAATTATTATTATTGTCATTTTTGTCTGTTGTTAATGTTCTTGTTGTGTCATTTTTGTTTGTGTGTGTGTGTATGTAACGTTTCATTGAATATTTCTGTTACAAATATTTGAAATGCTCTTAAATTGTATATTATTTTTTATTTAATTTACAACAATAGGTTTTATAAAGAGATGCAAGGAAACAAAAACAGGAAAAAAAAAATTAGTCACATTTAAGTAAGTACATACCAGTACATACGAAGATTTACATTAGGTTGTGTACATATGTACGAGCATGTGTACATAATTTTTATTGTGACTTGAAGAATAGTAACTATACTGTCAAGGGCAATTGACTTTATAAAATTGAATTAAATTATAATGATAATGTGTATGAAATGTGCTCGTAATAAAAATGAAAAAAATCATTTAATCATCATTTTGCTTAAAGTGAATGCTCCTTATACTATATTATAAGTAGTACTAGAATCCTTTTACATATAATTTTGTTTATTATTTTTGTATAAGGCATAAACTTTGCTAGGGAAATCTATTAAAAAATTTATTGGACTTACAGATAATTTAACTTGAATACAGAAGATTTGGATTGTAATGAAAAGGAAATTAAAAGGATGATTGAAATTACAAATAACTTCAATTGATTGAATGTAGATCAATGAAATGACATCTGAAAAAAAATAAAACATAAATTGAGAGGAAATTTGGCAGCACTTTAACGTAGAAATAAAACTCCAATATGATGTAGTGTAAAAAGTTTCTCGCTTAAATCTTTTGTTTATTGCTAATGACTTTTGCTTATTACATCTTGATAAGTGATGTTAATTTGAAAATTTTGAATTTAATTTGAATTTGAACATTTTTAAAGATACATATGTTGAAAGTTTAAAATAAATGTTATTATGTTACCATTTTGAATTATGTGGAAGACAAATGCAATCATTAATTCCACACTATAAGTAGATACAATTAAGTGCGTTCTGATTTTAAATAATTTGATTTTGATTCTCATCCATTTGAATAGATTTTTTTTCTTTTTTTTTTTCTGAATCATTTCTTTTAAACTTCATTTTATTTTATTTATTTGTTTATTTTGTATCACCACCTGTCTTGATATATCGAATAAATTAAAGATAAAATACTTTTAGAAATGATATAATTAAATTTGTATTTCCACAAACTGAGAATCAAACAAAATAAATAAACTTCTGTTATCAACACATTATACATAAAATTAATTTCGTTTATATTTTAATTATTAGATACTGTTAATACATGTACATTATTATTTATATCTGAATTAATAAGATCAAAAATAAAAATCGATTAACCTAAATTTTAACGCTAAATAGTGCACGCCTTGTGAATTGTTTCTTTTATATTTTTTTATACAAATTTTTTAAAATTCTTTTTATGAAAAAAAAAAGAACACATCTATCTAAATAAATCCATAATCCATCTGTATTTTTTTCATAAATATTTAACAACCACAATACTTAGAAAACACATAAAATTTATTATTTATTTTTATTTGGGAGCGTGTATGTAGGTTAATGACCATCTAACGAATTTTGTTCAAATGAAATAAACATTTATTTTTTTACATCTCCACAAAATATAAATTAAATAAAAAAAAATCAATTTTTAGTGTTCTACAGTTGAGTGTTATTTTTCGAACATTGTACATTATTTACTGGACATTATGGCAAAACGGTGAACGATTTGATACTCATATATAGTATTGTGTATGCAAAATTAGTTGTGAATATGCGAGTATGTACGAGTAGATGATTTAACATAATTTATTTTTGCATAAAGATCGTTCAGATATTGATAATTAATATTCGAAATTTGTGATACTTGTCACCACTATGTTTCAAATTGAAATGAATTACAGTTTCTTTTAGTATTATTTTTTTTTTTTTTTCAGAAAAGTCATATAATGCGATAAAACTATATTTGAATGTATTGTATTTGTTTATTTATAAATGAGAAATGAGCAACTAATTTAATTTTTAATTTAAAATCATTTTTATGTTTTGCTAAATCGAAAATATAATGGAAGAGAATGTTATTATTTTTGAATTTAGATTTAAACAGGAGAAAATAATTTATCATTTTTTCAATAATTCGAAATAGAAGATTATTGAAATTTATTATCTGAAAGAAATAAAAACTCTGTAGATATTTTTTCACACAAAAAATATGTTTTATATTTATCACCAACAATAATATTTTGATCCTAGGATACTTAAACATGTAATTGAAAAGGCTGGATTTAAGCAAAGATAACATTAGCGATAGTGGAAATTATTGTTGGCCATTACAGTATCAGTACCTAAAGTATACACGAGTAATATAATGTGTTTTCAGTCTTGAGAAAAAATTGATTTTCTCTCTGATTAAAATATGCAAATAGTGTACATAACAAACACGAAAAACCAACCAACTAAAAACATTTAATACTTGCTTTTCCCCTACTTTATACACACTCTTTGAGGAGTGGAGTTTATTGTCTCTAACAGTACCTGTAGCATACGCTACAAATATACGAGTAGTATTTTACAACTCATGGACTATTCATTTTTTAATTTTCATTTAGAAACTTCGAGATATGCATATATAGGAAATGCATGTAGAATTTGTATTTAAATTTGAACTAAAATATTTTTTTGTTTCTGTTATTGTCATGTTTGAATGAAATAAAATCATTAAATTTAATTGTTATGATTTCAGATAAATTCCTGGCTGTGTAATGTCATAAAATGCAAATTGTACAAGTACATACAAGAACGCAAAATTTATGAGTTGTAAAGTTAGTTGATAATGTAATAAATAAAATACGAAAAAAAGAAGCTAAAACAAATCTGAATAAAATCAATGATTTAGATTTGTTCTTATTCTTAGTTTTTTTTTTTTCTGTGTAATTAAATGTTATACGATAGTCATTATAGTAGTTTTATTAAAAGAACCTCTTTTACTTATTAAAAATTAAAATTTTTATATTTGATATTCATTCACGCGCTTAAGTGCATTTAATATATGTATGTGTATGTAATGTACATATAATCAAGCATTTTATGTACTATCAACCACAAAATAATTTCTTTTAATTTATAACACTTTGAAGTCATAATTTTGCGGTTAAAAATTTTTCAATGTTTTCACCTCCAAATACTCTTTAATCAATAGATCGTCATCAACAACAGCATTCTCATCAAAAATGATCGTCGTCAAGATCAATTCGAAATATAGAGTCGTTTTTTATTCGTATTTGTTGTACATAGTTTGCACCTATATACCTCCACTAATCAAGATATTTTATGAGTACACTGAATATTTTATATATGACCACTATAATACAATTTTTACCAATTATAAAATCTTATTTTATTATTGAGAGTTTTAAAATCTGGATCAAAACCAACCAATACTATACATACAGTAATCATATAATGATAGTAACAACAATAATTGTAATCATGAAATCATAAATCAAAAAAGTCAGTGGTAATGATTAGTATAGTGCGGTCCAGAATTGGAATAACCTTCTTTAAATATAATAGTAACTACTTTTAGTGTAGATAGGCTCATAATATTGTTATTTTATTACACACAAAAAAAAAAGAGAGAATTGAAAACCAAAAAAAATTTTACTTCACTGATATTTTTATATGTATTTTGCGGACTGAATAAATGATACAGAAATTCAGTATTCAATATTCATAAGAAATTTTCTTACATTTTCTTCTTATATGCCTTCTGTATTTCTTCTTTTTCTTCTTCATCTCGTTTGTTCATCTGAGAATTTATAAAGTCGCTATATGTACATTTATTTATATATTTAAATCTAATAAATTTATCAGGGTGCACTTGGTTTAATTTCAATTTTTCTTTTTTAAATATTATATATTTTTTTTATAATTTTATTTTAATTGATGATAAACCGCAACAATTATTGTACAAATCATAAGTATTGATAACCTCAAATTTATATGCTTTATGTTTCTGTTTAAAGTACAATACAAGAGTATTCAAGTATACCTCAACTATTATGATCGATGATTTTTTTACGATACATTCATTAGCTATACACTACACAAAAGTACGTATACGAATATAAAAGGTATTCGTAATTATTTATAGTAGAATTTTATGGTATATACAATAATGTGAATAAAAAGTGTTAAGATTTCTCTATAATGTTCATTTTTTTTTTTATTTTATTTATATCAAGGTTTAGGTGGCGATTAAAATGACAAAGTAGATATTATTTAAAACCGCTTAGTTCAAGTTCTCTTTACTGTGTGATTGGAATGGAGTTGAGTTTTGAGTAGTGTATGTATATAAAAACTGCATTGAATTATTTTTATTTTTATTTTTTTGCTCTTGCTATTCTACTATTTATTTCTATACTCGCGTATATAAACGGCTGTGGCTGTTATTTTTCTATTTTTATTTTATTTGAAATTTATCGTTTGTGGTTATCGATTTCTCAGACCATGCATTTGTTTTTTTTTTTGTATATTCGTTGTTTTTTATAATTTCTTATAAAATGTAACACTTGACAGGTTATAAGCATTATCTAAAAAGTTAAAAAGAGAAACTTTTTTTTTGAAAAAAGAAAAAATTAAATCAAAAATACTAACAAAAAAAAAAAAAAATCTCATATATTCACTAACCAAGAAAATATGTAAATAAATTGGAAAATAAAATAAAATGTAACAGAAGGTGGTAATCAGCCCGCATCATGATCTTAATAACAGCAGGTGGCCACACAATTTAGAACTGTTTTGTTATTGTGGTCAATTTATAGTATGTACTATATTTTACTATATAGGTACAACATTATATGGTAGATAGATTCAAAAAGATCATTTTATCCTTGATCACAAAAAACGAAATCAAACCACCAATGACGCGTGCATCTACCAAGTACACATTTAATATTATATTAGTTTTTAGTTATGTTCTATACTCTATATATGAATGCAACGTCTAGGTCTACATATATGTAGGTATGTCGCTATATACCAATTTGTAAATATAAATATAAAATTTTATAGAAAAAGTAAATAAACCAAATAAACAAATGTTAAATGAATAAAATTGGAAATATGAAAAAATGAAAATTAAAAAAAAAATAAACAAATAAATAAACTTTGTTATAGGTTGATGCATTTACGTATAATTTTGTGGATAGTTCGATTGATTCAGATTTAAACATTTGAATTTGATACCATTTTTTTTTTAAAAATTAATTATTAATTTCATAGTCAATTTAAAAGAAAAAAAAAATTAAAAAATAAAAATGAAAATTATGAAAATGAGTAAAAATATGAGGAAATAAGAAATATTGATAGTTTGGGAAACATAAATCTATACATAAATATAAAAACGAATGATTTAAGCTAGAAACATGTTGACAAGTAGTGTTATGAATAAAATTCACAACAGGATACCATGTTGGTTGATTCAAATTTAAATATGAAATAAGAGTGAATATTACAGGGGTTTTTTTGTTTTTGTTTTTGTTTTTCTTGAATATTAAAAAATTATTAAATTTGGAATGATTTACGAACTGAATAATATTCAATTTTCTAAATACGTATTATGTATGTACATATATACCTTCAAATATATTAAGTGAATGTATATAGGGTATCGATTTAAAGAAATATTTTTCGTTAGTTATAGAGAAGAAATTTTGAAAATAAATTACAATTATTAAGATTGTGATTAACATTATGTAAGGCGTAGATAATTCTAAACTTAACGTACTCGTATATAGTTAATTCAAAAAATGTTTAATTAAATTATAATAATTTAAATTCTTGAATATCTTTGATTAAAACTGAATGTTTTTTACCATTTTCCTTTATATACTGAAAATATTTTTGAATATATTATATCCTTGCTAGATTTTAATTAAAGCCAAAAAAAATGAACTAAATAAACTAAATGAAAATATATATAATTAAACTGAATCAGAATCTCTGTCATTATTTAAAAATTTTACAGAACTCCATAATATTCTTTATTTGCATACACATTTATGTATATGTATGAATTGAAATGCATATACTATTTGACTACCTATCTACCTACTTACATATGTGCACCTTCGAATAGTAATAAATAATAACCACCATTTAATTATAAAAAAAAAATTTTATTATACAGTTTCATTAATATTCTTACATGTATAAAACACAGATCCTATCTATTCCAATAAAGCTACACTTCGATGCAGTTGAAACAAAAAAAAAGCAAAAAATATAAGAAAACTGAAGAAATATCCTGTTTTATTTTAGCAATAAAATGTAACGAGTTACTAGCTTTTACTGTTATTTTACTGCCAAATAAACTTATGGGAAAATTATTTTATAACCTACATTTACATGTACATACATATTATTATGTATATTTGTGTAACATATAATTGGCAGATATTCTATACGAAGTATATAATGTACATTTAGAGGTTGTATATGCAAAAAATAAAAACAAAAAATTGAAACATGAAACTATAAGAAAATTTAAATAAGTAAGTTTTTGTGTGTACGAGTATATTGGAAAATAAATTCTTCTATATATGAAATGGTACATAAAATCTGAGATTTATTCAATTTTTGTTATTATTTTATTGTCAGAATTTATATATTATAGATGTATAGAATTTATGAAAATTAAATTTTATATATTAAAATAAGATAAATAAAAAAAACATTGATAATGATAAAAATGAAAAGAAAATATTCTCTATATATGTATAATCGAAAATGAAATAAGTTATACTCCGTAATACTCTGTATGTGGTTGTTTCCAAAATATAAAAAAAAAAAAACAATAAAACTAATTTTGTATAACTTTAAGAGAAGGTGACGAAAAATAAAGGAATATATACATATATAAAAAATGTAATAAAAGAATCTGCGGATGACATTATATATAAATTAGTTCACTGTGATTTCAATAACGTGATTGTTGCATATGTATGTAATGTATG
This sequence comes from Villa cingulata, assembly GCA_951394055.1. Classification (NCBI taxonomy): domain Eukaryota; kingdom Metazoa; phylum Arthropoda; class Insecta; order Diptera; family Bombyliidae; genus Villa; species Villa cingulata. The sequence continues at coordinate 10,429,472 of OX596020.1, read as the reverse complement.
TACATTTAGGTACCAATACTAATGAAAATATGATAAAAAATATATCACAGTAGAACAATGCATATATAATGAAAATGTAATTAAACAGCAGGATAAAAATAATAAATTTTGTATGGATATCAATGATAAAATACCATAACATTCCTGATGTACATACTAAAATATGAAATGATTGAAAAACGGATAAATTATTGAACGAACATAAACTTTACATAAACATTATTATGATATACCTATATATTGTCTGGTAAAATAAGTATTTACATAATTTTGGTGCACCACATCGCCCACATTTTTAATATCCTAAAATATATACGTACCGATTAAATATAAGAGCATTTATGGATTCGTAATATTCACAGACTTAATTACCTTGAAAAAATTTTAAATACATATTTAATTATATTATGTAAACAACAAAAAAAACTGCAGAATATATTAAATATAATCTTCTTATCTATTCAGTTAAGAAAATTCAGATAGCAATTAGCATAGATATTCTACAATTAATTAAAATTAAACTGTAGTGTAAATAATTAAAACATGAAATGTTGCTAGCAAATTGTTTCTATTCATTTCATATCATTTCATTTGTTTCTATGATTCATATATACTTTATTATATACGTACGTTATGTAGGTAAACATAGATAATCGAGATGCATAAGTGAAAATTACTTGCTACTATTTTACTAAACATTTTTGTATTTTTTTTTTTTTTTTGTATTTTTTAACTTACATAGTAGCTATCTATTTTTATAATCTTATGATTGGTCGATATAAAATGTAAATAGGCGTGGTTTATGGTTTAATATTAATTCATACGGAAAATAAATAATAATACTACAAAACAGTGAAAAACTAAACTTAATAAAGAAAACAAAAAAAATAAATAAAATACATTCAGTAACTATAATACGAGTAATATGAAACTAAACTAAAACTGAATCTACTTTATTTGTATCGTATATTTAATCCCCACAATTTTCCCACCTTTTTCTATACGATACATATTTTCCACGATGATATTTTGCTATACTCTATCAAAAATATATGTAATGTACTAGTATATGTACTTAATATAATATCCATTAAACATACATATATAGAGTGTTAAAGTAAAAATATACATACATATGTATAATAATCAAATCGAAAAGCTAGCAAACAGAAATAACAAAAAATAAAATAAAACATAAAGAAAAACAAAATAAAATTATAGAAGCAAAAACAGCAATACAACACTCTTCTGCTATCTTTTTAATTGAAATAAAAGCTCTAATATCACAGGTATGTGTTATGAAAAAGATACAAACTAAAAATAACTAGCTATGTATAGAGAGATAAATTTTATGTAACGTAAACGTAAATATATGTACCTCCCTACAAATTTTCCAGGCACATACAACAACAACAATTATAATATACACTATGCGAATGCGATACAGATACAGAAAATCAACAAAAACCAAAATGAACAAACCAACAAACCAACAAATCAACAAATAAGCAAACAAACAGACAAACTAACAAATAAATAGACATTTTAGAGTGTTGTATAGCAAAGAGAAAACATACAGTTTTTATAGAGTGGACCACCGTTACTATGTATACTTTACTTTACTAACTAACTATACTACAAAATAAAATACCGTGAATACTGTAGTATTATTATTTTTCTGGATTATAATAGTAGTTGTATTACACAGTATATAATGTCTTATTGTAGTTTAGTTTTATTATTTTTAGTTTTTAGTTAGTTACATTATTATAGTTAGTTATATAGCAGCTCCTAGTACTTATATTTGTAAGTAAGTAAGAGTACGTAAGTTAACTATGGGAGGTGAAACCGTCACATGAGACTGATCACATTCACAAAGTACTGGGTCTTAAAAATGTTATATCGGGGCATTATATGCATGAATGCGGATGAACGTATTACAGACAGACATATTACATATCCATCTCTATAAAAATGCGTTCGTATAGTGTACATACTTGTGTTGTGAATTCATTTTAATTCGCATTCGCATACTTTTATTGGTATTTTCCACACTTTTCCACATATTTTTTTTTCTTTTTTTTTATAAATTTTCAATGAATTACAAGAAATATTACATCTTCGATTCATTTTCATAAATGCTTGCATGTATTCGTAGCATTTATCATAGTATCGATATTATTTTAAATCTGATTCACTTGCATACAATGCAAAGTAAAGTAATAACTATATGCTCGTATTATAGCAACAAATAATATTATCTGAAGTTTGATTGGCTATATTCGATAACTGGAAAATTTGAAAAATAATTTTTTTTGTTTTTTTTTAATTTTGAAATATTTCTTGTATAAAAGTCCGAATCTGTAATGCTTAAGTTATACTTTAATTTCATTTTATAAAATAAATTTGTTTTTAATTAAAAATGTGGCTACTTGTCTTTTAAACATTTCGGAATTTTTGAACAAATTTTTACATATAAATTAGATTTATGAATGCCTATAAATCGATCATCAAATTATCAACAGTCAAACACTGTTCGAATATATGAGAATTTTCAATAATTTTACATAAAATAAACATAAAAATTATACCTATGTATTTAAAAAAAAATTATTTCTATCTGCTTATAAGGTTAAGGCATGTTAAGGCTTTTAAATCCGAAATGAAAGATTGGTGGAAATAATATTGAGCTTAAAAAATAAAATCAATTTTAATAAATTAGAAGATTATGCTGGAGATGCGCTTACACAAAAAGATACAAGATTTATATTTCCATAACTAAATCAATTTTTAGATTTAAAAAAAAAAGGTTTTTTTTTTTATTTCTTTTAATTTTATTTTATAATTTGTTTTGTTTTTTTGTAATATCGTTCTGTTCTTAACCGACAAAAAATGTGTACATTGGTATAGAAAGAAATTTCTTCAAATAATTTCAAATTAATTTTCATTATGCAAAGAAGATCAAAAAATTAAATATAAAAATGAAAGATTTCATGCCCAAGTAAAATATTATACTTCATTAGATTTATAATAATCTCATTTTGAGTAATCAATACTAATAGGCGATGAAACGAAACTATTCTTATGGGTATTAGAATGAAATTTAATATTTTGGAAAGTCGTGAATCGTAATGAAATAATAATTCAGAATTAATAGAATGCATATACGCTTATTATACATTGATCAATGTTGATACATAATTATTACAAAGAATTTAATTTTAATTAATAGTTTTGAATATGTTTCCCATACATGTAAATATTTCGGTTGCAATTAATAATTCATTTATCCTGTTTGTAATTAAATATTGCTCATAAAATGTTGTGCATATAATATAAATAAGAAGCAATTAAATAAATATATGATACTGTATTTGAAAATTGTGTACAATATTGCATACAGCGTATGAACATTTTGATAACCACTTATATTATACATAATATTTTATAAAATACGCAATAAATATTTTTGAATTAAAATTTATACACCCATCCATTTTATTTTTTTGTGATTTATCCGTCATATATTTTATCAATTATTTTGAAATGATCCTTCTCCGATAGCTATACGTAATGATCCACATACATTTGAATACATCATATTGCATTGTAAAATTAATATTATAGTAAAAATATATAAAAATTAAAAGCATAGAATATAAAAAAATATTAGCATAAAATTTAAAGTGATAAATCTTACATTGTTGTTAAATCTTGTTTCATATATGGTAGGTATACACTCTTTGGTTCCATCATATATCTAGATTGGTATATACACTGAGTGTAAAGCAAAGTAAGTTATATATGTGAAATATGAAATGTTATAACTATAATATACGCTATACACTCTTATATGCCACTACAAGAAAAATAAATACTAAAGTCATAAACTAGAGAAGCAAGAAAAAATCTTCTAAAACCGAACACAAAAATATAAAAACACAATAAAACAAAAATTTGAAAGAAAGTAAAAGAAATGAATAAGCTGAATAGCTAAACAAAAATGTAAAAAGTTAAAAAAATATAAAAAAAAAAAAATTAAAAAAAAAACAATTCAAAATAAATAAAAGTAAAAATTACATCATAAAATCTTGTAATAGCATAGCTCATACATATAACCATAGAAAAATTGTATAAACACACTCATATGTTTGTATACACATGTTGCATTTTTACTAGCTAAAAAAATGTTAAATTCCAGAAATGCAATACTGTACGTACTTACGTACACATTTACAGTCAGAAAAATTATCTCAATATACTTACATATAGCTTAACTAATTTTATGTATCTACATTCGTACAGTATGGGATAATATTCCGTTAACCATAAAATGAAATTGTATGTACCTATACATATTTACTGATATGCTCGTATATATAATTGTAACCGTTTATATGCGTGTGTATATAGCTAGTGCATTTTATTTATTTGAAAAACATCATTTTTTTTTTTTTTACTATTTTATACTGTTTAAAAAATTCAAACTAAATATTCAACTTAACGAATACTAAGCGCTGAAAAAAAAAAAAAAAAAAAAAAACAAAACAAAATGAAAAAATAAAAAATATTACGAAAGTAAATTAAAAAATAAAAATTCTTTTTGCAAAATATCCAATTAAAGGTAAACAATAAACCAGAAGAGATATGACTCCGAAACTATTCGCACTTTCTTAGAAATCATTAAAAGAAAGAAAGAAAACAAAAATGCAAATGTATGCATACTATATGTACACATACATATATCTATGTTTATTAATTTTATATATGTGTATGCTTTATAAACGAAATGTAATATAGTATCTATGAGGACATGTTCATATGTATCCATCCATCCATATATGTATACATACATATATGTACACGAGTACTGCATTGGCAAGGTGCATAGTAAAACTAAGTATTAAGGAAGATTGTTAAAATTTTTTTCTTTTTTTTTTTGGCTCATAAAAATTATACAGGAAAATTGTTTAAAATATGACGAAGAAGAAGAAGAAGATGATGGAAAAAAATAAAATTCAAAATAAATAAAAGGCGTTGTCGTTGTTGTAAAAAATAATGTACAATGTTACATCTTGCATTCATACTCGTATACGATAGATATACACGTATGTACGTATACAGCAGATATGAAGATTCAATGATGTTGATGAGATATTCATGGTGATGACGCTGATGATGATACGGTTGTGTTGTGACGATTGTTGCACGGTTATATGTGCGTATTGAACAAAATCTAAAAAAAAAAAAAAAGAAGAAACGTAAAATCCGTATACATAGTTCATTCATAATCCCCCATATACATATCCACATTAAATGTGTGCAAATCATTACACATAAAGTTAGAAATTTTAAAGTTGTTTGTGAGTAATATGATATTTCAGTAGGTGAGGCATTTATATGAAAGACGATACTTTCATTTCAATATAGAAGACATATATTACAGTACATGAACGCATATAATGTATTTAAACTATATACTATAAAATACAAATTCATAAAATGTTGAATTATTATGCGTTTTAAAGAATTATTATTTTACATTATTTTTTACAAAGGTGAAATTATTTTTTATAACTGATAAATTTATTATACAACAAAGATTAATACACATAAACATTAAGCTGAGAAGTTTCTCTCTGTATATAGCTAATAATGGTCTCTTGTCTCGTAAAAATGAAAAGAAAAACGTCTTATAGTAGGTATAAATGTTGAATAGAAAAATAGAGAAATTAAAAATGCGTTGTAAAACCGTTAAATGTAAAAATGTTATTATTTAAAAATAAAATAGTAATGAGTATTGGTATTCTAAAAAACAAAAAAAAAAAAAAATAGTGCGAAAATTTGCATAGTAATAAATTGAATAACACAGCAGTTTCATATTGAAAACTTAATTAATTTTTCTATGTATAGACACTGCTAAAATGTGCTATAATTCAAGAATTATTATTTATGTACGAATACTCATATAGTCTGTGCTCGTCCAGAGAAACATAAATACTCATTTAATTTTTAATTATTTCTAATAATTTTATTCAAGTAACATTGTCTACATATATTCAATGAATACACAAAAACATAAATTTCGTAAGGAATGCTAACAGAATTTTTATTGGCGTAGCATGAAGATTAGAATCACACTATATTAGAATGAAGACGTATAAATACTTTACAATAAACTTATAGAAATACAGTTAGAAAAATCCTAAGTTTTTGTTGATGATGAGAAAAACGTAAAAAGTAAAATCAAAACAGAAAATTACACATATAACTTATTGATGATCTAGACGATGTTGTTGTTAACTATAGTCGTTGTTCAAGGATGTGTGGCTTCTTTAAAGTTGTCTCATAATTTTTTTTTTTTTTCTTCTCCGTACCCATAGAGCATTCAGTGATAATAATGATCAAAGTAAATATTATCCATACATACTTACGTACTCGTGTCTAATATTGTATAAATTAAATTTAGCTGTACAACACATTCGTTCATTTGCTTTTCCAGCTTATGAATGCATCAAATAAATTTCCATTCAAATATTACACAATTAATTTGAAAAGAAGTCATAAACATTGTACATTACTTATATACGAGTATGTATATACATCTTTTTAATTTATTGAAACTTATTTGCCTAGCCATTCAATTGAAAATTTCTCAATAATATCAATAAATCTTAAAGTGCCAAAGAGAAAATTGCAAACGATAGTTTAAGACAAAAATGAAATAAAAAAAATATGCACATCATACATTACACATACGAATTTAAAACAAAAACAATAATAATAACAACAACAACAACTGGAAAAAAAAAAAGTAATAACAGAGTGTTTATGGTGTGTTCGCGTATAGTCGTCATCATCACTTATTTTATTTCTCCCTATAGCAATATGAGAAAAATACAAAAAACAAAAATTCAAGTAGCATTTAACTTATATTATTAGCTATATAGAGTTCGTTAAATAATAATCGTATTTTCTAAATGGAATCTAATAAAAAGGAAAAATTTAAAATGCATCTATCAACATATATAAATCCTCCCATGTTATAACAAATCAACAAGAACACTTATATATGCATCACCAATATCAATAACAACAACACCACCACCATCAGTACCACCATGATCAACAACAACAAACACACAAACAAAAAGCAACATTTTAAGTGTTTTATATTAAACAGTAAATCAGCTGATGATGATCAAATGAAAAATAGCCCCACAGCACAGAAAATTTCTGTATGCTTCTACAGAAATGATATCATACATAGACATGCATTTAGATATATGTAGCCATCGATCGTATTAATTCACATCAATTCAATATTCTGTCACATTATAGTTTGTGCTACCACTAATGTATGAAATGAAAATTATTATTGTTGTTTTAATAGTCCTTCTGTTTATTACTTACTATATACCTTTGATAATTTTCAAAAAGCGATCAAGGATGACGCTTTTGTAGAAAAAGTAAAAAATAAAAATTGCTTGCTTCTGTTCAGTGTGCATAACAACAACAACAACAACACAACACAATAACACATTACAATCAACGAATGAGTATTCTATAAACTTATAGTCGTCCCGTCCCATTCAACATTTAATAGTCACAAATATAATCTACAGATCATTTTAAATTATCTCCCTTAGGTTAAATTTTATAACAAACTGTTACAAATCAATATTACTGTGTATTTGTATGTGTGTATGTGATTGAAATAGAATTTTATATTACCCAAGAATATAAATAAAATGGACTTTAACAAATTATATACAGTGTAGGTACCTGTTGAAAACTATTAAAAAGAATAACCACCTGATTTAATTATTTAACAAATTACAAATGAACAATAAATTTTCTGACACATAAGTATTACTCGTATATACGAAATATACATACAAAGTAAATACAACATATAAGAAGAGAATATAAGATCAAATGTATAGTACATGTGTGCGATTCGATTATGTATTGAGATACCTTTTTGCATTTATAATAGCAAAATGTCCATTACTCAGATACAAAAATATAATTTGTTATATAAAAAGAACGACAACAAAGAGTACAAGAAGAAAAAAATTGAACAAATAAACAAATTTTATTTACCGTCAATTTATTGTGAAATGAGATACGATTTTTAAAAAATGTTTGAAATATATTATAATCCATCGATATACTCTAAAAAAATAAAATAAAACAAAAGTAAAACTTTGATTCTTGTACATAATAGTGCTCATTTATCTAATCCTCACTAAAAATAAAATCAGTAGCAGAGCAATTTCATATAATAACATATGAGTCGAGTCGCAAGGGATTTCTAACAACTACATACCACTGCTCCTACTTCTTCTTCATGTTTTTTATTTCATTATTTTTATTCATTCATATCATATAATAATTGCTGTATGATTTTTTATTATATTATTTTCGTTGTTTTTTTGTTGTTTTTTTTTTTTTCAATTTTCCTATGTGACATCATCTATTTTATATACTCGTATAACAAAACAATATGTGACAGTAAATTCTCGCAATATCTTTCTCTTGACATAAATGTCAACAAGTAGTTTATTCTGATGACCACCTTTTAGTATTTATAATATTAAAGTGTATTTTTATATGTAACTTTTATTTTTTATTTTTATTTTTATTTTTTTATAAAATAATTTTTCTTGTTTTTTATTTTCATTTTTATTTTGTTGCTGTATGTATGGTGTGCAGTAAAAACTATAAAAAAAAATGTACAACAAACATAAAATGTATGTATGTATAACGATGACAATGATAATACCATAACAGAATGTATGTAATTGTGTATGTATGTATGTAATAATGAATTAAATACGAGCATATACATAGAGGTAGAATCGATTGATTGCAACTAATTGTCTATTTGTATCAAAAGCCGATTGTATAAGTTTTCATTTTATTTTTATTTTTTTTTTTTATTTTTTTTTTGTTTATTTTATGTATTTTTGTTATTTTTATCATTCAATTTTTTAATTTTATGTTTGTTTTTTATTGTCGTTTTAGTTTTAGTTTTTATTTGTTTGTTGTAATAGATGTTGGAAAAGATATTGAAAAGATCCTTCTTATAAGATTACGACAATTACATTTTAGCCGCAATACTACAATCACTATTGATTCTTTATATTCTTGACTTTTAATTCGTAATTTTGGTTTTTGTTTTTGTGGTTGTTATTGTTGTCTTGTGTTTATGATTTTCTTTTGACTACTCTAGATCACGTATGTAGTACACATACATATGTATGTATTCTAGCTTATCTTTATATAATATACATTATAACCTTAAGATTATCTTGAGTCTTGACGTGTAGATCGTTATATATATATTCATCGTACATAGTTGTGTATATGTATACATAGTACAATTACAATTACAATTTAATTCATGTTCATTTTAAGATTATGTTTACAATTTTTTCCCCTATACATATACGAGTGTACCTATACGCTTATTCCATCTATAAAATGATGCGATTGGTTTAGATCAAATCAAAAAACAAAGAATATATTGAAAAAAAATTTACACATTATGTACGTACATGTATTGAAATCGAATAATATTAAATCTGTACCTGTGATTAAATCTAGCATAAAGAATTGAGGATTATATTGTAGAAAAAGCACAAAATATTTTTCTTTTAAATAAACCGCGACACTTTTTTATAAATTTGATAATTTTCATGTTGGAAATCATTTATTTTATTCCGATTCGTTCGTTCTTATAGACATCCCAAGAGATTACATATCATATTATCAATAAAAATGAACTATAAAAGACCAAAGGAAAATCTATATTTGTTAATTTGTACCTAACCATACCAGTACATTACTGTACAGAATTGTAAAGATTTTTTTTTCAGTTTTGTTTTTATTTTCATTTAATTATTCATTGATTCATTTTCGAATTGTAATAATTTGCAAAGAAAACAAATGTCCCTAGTAAATCAGAAAATCAATGCAAATATTTACGAAATTTTTTTTCAGTTTCAATTTTTGTGTAATTTTAAGGATATTTAAAATATCTCGAAGCTATTTTTTGTAATTGTTCTTCTTCTTTCTTGGTACTACAATCGCCCTTTTTGAGGCATTGCCTCCCTTACGATATCTCTCCACTTTCTCCGGTTATTAGTCAATACAAATATATTCTGGATACCCATCTTCTTGATATCCTCCTCCAACATTGTTACTTCATCTCTTTCTATTTCTCTCGTTCCGATAATGTTACCTTTGCAGATGACGACATAGTCATTAGACGTGACCTAAACTCATCCTATCCTTTACTGTTTAACGAATCTTACGATATTTTTTCCTTCAATTAATTCGTCTAAGTATATCGTTATTGTCTATATCTGATTCTGTAAGTTCCATCATCGTTTTCAAGAGACCAAATATTCTTCAAAATATTTTTCTCTCAAAATGTTAATATATATTTTTTGTAATTTTGCTAAATTATAATTTGTTTGATTTCCTTTCATGATTGCATAGTAATTCTGTGTATTTGAAATAGCAATTATTATAGTGTTCATCCTTTATTAGGCTATTACATTAATTTATAGAGGCGCCATTTAATTGATAACAATCAAAATAATACTTTGTCGAAAATTCAAAAAAATTTTTTTTATGTATCAAATGCTGAGTTGTTCGATACTACGTTATATCGTTATACATTATTACACACATTCATTGAATATTGGCTACATGTATAATTTGTATTTCTTTTGTGTAGCAAATATTCATATAATGTATCACATATGCACATAAATAACTAAAAATATGTAAATATAAAATTCATTTTATAATCATACTTTATTTGTTTTGCTATTGTATTTAAAAATTCCTTTATATTTACAAAAGTAAATGTATATACTCGTGTATATACGAATCATCTTTATCATCATCTGCTGTATTAATCGATGTCAATAATTTTCATAGAAAAATGTCAAAAGTCATTTGAAAATTTAACTTATACTTACAAATTTTTATTTTTTTTTTACTTTTGCACATTTATATTTTGCTAATAAAAGTTAAAACTTGAATTTAACATACACTACACATATGAATACTTATCTACATGTACAAATTAAAACGAAAAAAATATATATATGTATATATCCAAACTAGGTTGTGGTAATAAGCAAAAGTTATAAAATAGTAGAATTAGTTCCACCCAATCATCTTTATAGATGTCGTTTAATTTGAAGATATTGCAAATACTTGTTTGTTGTAAATGATGATCATGATGATGATGCTGATGATACAATGATAATGCGAGGACAAGACTTGAAATATTAGCAAATGGGCATTTTCTAATATTTATGATATTCATATATTTTTTTGTAGATATATTTTCTATTTTCGGTATCTCTCTATAATACTTATCTTGCATATTGAAATATATTTATAATTTAAACCTTTCAGAAAATCATTAAACCATATAAATTGATTGCATCTGAATTTTGCTAGTTAGCTCTATAGCTATTATAGCTCAGATGCTGTATGGCGATACGGCAATATACTTACTTACTAGATAGATAGATAGTTTAATATTTGTGAAACCTTAACATCGTTTCTAATTACTATTTATGCATGAAGATATATTTTAAAGTCGTAAATAATTTTACATAATCGATAGGTGTAGCTGTAGTATATATACTTAAAATGTGCAGTTAAATAACGATAATTTAGATAAAATTTTGTTTTTGACAAATTGAAGTTAAAATCAAGGACATTTTTCTGAAACAGATGCACTCTCAGAAAACCAGTTGGATATTGGGTTTTTCAAATTGAATCGTTTTGTGCCTTTTATTTAAAAGTATGAAGTTTTTTTAAGAAAATTTACATTAAAATTGTTTTTTTTTTTTTTAAAGAAAAATTGCAAATTGATCAATCACTCATAAACTCGTATAATCTTATGAAGAATTTTACCACAAAAAATTTAGGTTTTTATTCTTCATATTCATGCAGATTGGTGAAATTGTTTGCTAAATTATAAATTTATCAAACAAATGGGTATCATTTGAATTTTCCTAACAAAATTTTAACCAACGTCCTTTTAGTGTAATTTTTTTCTCATTAAAAGATAATTTTAAATGTGCAATTCATGTGAACTGATGTCCAATCAAATAAGTTGATTTTCCTATTTTTTTTTTATTTTTCAAAAAATTATAAATCAGATATTTATTTGATTTCTTTCACTATACATACATAGACACACATTCTAAAAAGTACCATAATTGGCCTTTAATTAGTAAAGACAAACTTGTATTGAGAATGTCATGAATTTGTTTTCGAAAACTATTTGTTTGCAATTCGTATTATTTATTCACATTTTTTTTTCTTTTATTAAATACATAATAAGCAGGTACATTCTCTCTCATATATTCATTTAAGGCGTTAATTAGACAAAATGATACGATTTTTAATCAAAATTTATTATGTACTATATACGTGTATGTATGTACCTCTAGAACATGTTACTTTGGACACTCGCTGTTAACGTACTCGTATATATAACATGACATTAGCCAATTAATATATTCCTAAATTGCGTTTTATATCATTTATGTAATTAAGACAAATCTATATCATATATTTGCCCACCCAAGATTATATATTTCACCATATACGTAAAGGGTAAATAATAATGTACATATGTATATCGACCATAATATGTACCATGCATAAATCTTTTAGATACCATTACAAATAAAAATAATTCTACATGCATATACACACTCGTAAATATACTGTAATGATTTAGTAATAATGGTGTAGTGAAACATTTTACATACATATACATATGTACCTACTTACCTTCTTAGATAGGCATATATGTATGTATGTATCTATATCTACATATTTAGATTATCATCCAATTATCAGTGTCTCTTAAGATAAATTTGTCACAACATCATCACTTTATATTGAATAACACAGAACGTATACTATGATATATAAATGAACGTATACACGTATGACTGTATGGATGTTTGTGTGCAATATATTATTACGTTTATTAGTTTATTTTATACCAATAAGATGTAAATATCAGGTACATGTACATACATATGTATATACTGTGTACAATATTACATAAATGTTAGATGAGTACAGGAGTACTGGTATATGCTTGTCTATTTTGTTATGTGAAAAACATGAAATAAGAAGTAATCACATGCGAGAATGGAAAACAGTAAATCTAAAAAATAAAAAATAAAATAAGAAAATCTAAGCTTAAATAACATATAAAAACAGAAGAAGAAGAAGAATAAAAAAAAAAAAAAAACATTTTTATAATAAAATCATATAAATTAATATGTGCGCATATATGATAGTTTGTATATATGCATTTAAGTAGCATGTTTCTGGCATAAGGAACTTTGATTAAAGACCATGAAATGGAATTAATCAAAACATGTCACGATTCTTAATGTTATATTATGCACATCATTTAATGTATGCATGTGTATTTATATATGTACATATTTATTATATTATTTTAATATCTTATCTTATTATATAGATTTTTTTATAATATATAAATATGTAAAGTTGTGAAGATATAGAAGTTCAAAATACATGTACATAAACGTAACAGAGAGATACAATATTTTAATACAAGTGTATTTTTGTTGTGTGTTGTATATGTTTGTATTTTTTAAACTCTAATTACATTCGACAATATGTCATCAAGGTAACGCGCATATCTTTCAAAACACGCCATCATCACTCAAAAGACGTAAATCTTTTTGTTCATTATTACTATATTATATATAAAAGTATATTGTATACATACATATATGTATTTAAATATAATGTAAATTTATGTTTGTATTTGTATGCGTTTACTATATAATATGCATTTTACATAACCTTAGTGAAGTGCATAATATTGAAATGTTGATGAGAATTTTATACATATATACATAAGTATTATAATGAGAAGACGATCCTCAATCGACATATGAACATTATGTACATCTACAAGTACATGTATGTATATCAAATAATTTTATTTTTTTATTTTTATTTTTTACTGTTTGGTAGGAATCAACATACATTTATTCATATAATACAAACCAACACCACACATATGACGAATCTAAAATATAATCTGACTTATATGTTATGGATATTATACATATATGATAATATATGCTTTGATTATATTATATCCGAGAAAATACTACTTGTTACTCTAATAGATACATTTATTAATATAATACTTAAGTACTTATAGATAGTTAGGACAGATATACATATGTAATTGCATGCACATACAAAACATACATATACGTACGTACAGACAGGTGTACGATTTATGTTAAAAAAAAAAAACAGCTCGTAATAAAAATAAAATTTAAATGAAACAAGGAGAAATACATAAATATAATTTGAGAAATAAAATGAACAAAAAAAAAATATGCATGCATACATAAATATAATATGTAGAGAAAATTGTGTACAAAGATGTATTACATTTATTCGACAACATGTGAAATAAAAATAGAATAATAAAATAAAGAAAAATAAAAAAAAAACAATCAAGGAGAATAATAAAAAAAGAAACAAAAATAAAAACTGAAAAAGAAAAAATAAATTTTTTTTTTTAAAGAAAAAACGAATAAAAATCAAAAGAATCAGTTAATAAATAAAACACCAAGAAAAATAATACACATATGTACGAGTAAGTATGTATGTTATATAACGAACGAAAAGAATGAATATTATATGAAGAAGAAAATTCTTAAATTAACCATGAAATTAACATCTCAACAATGTCAGTCAATTAATCGTACCGATCATATAATATTTTTTTTTGTTCTTATTATTATTATATTAAATGGTACATTATATCATAGATTTATGTATAAAAATCGTGCATTATATGTATATGTATGATATATATACAGCACATAATATAGTATACATATACGAGTATATCGTATGCATGCATTATTATAATAATACGAGAGTATATACTTAACATGTATTAGATTTTGTGAATAGCAAAAATTATTATATGAACTCATCATCATTATCATCAACATCAAGCAAGTATATACGTAATGCATGTACGAGTATATAAACTTTTACCATTGATGTCAGGTAGGTATATAATCACTGAAAGAGAGCATATCATCATAAGCATAAGTAACATTTCATTTATAAGAGATCATAATGTATATAAAAAAAAATAAGAATGAATGAAAAACAAGCAAAAATTTATTAAGTACATAATATATAAAAAATTATAGTCACTGCAAAAAATAATCATTTAAGTATGTATGTGGTATGAAGGAAGAGACATTTAGGAAAGAGCACAGGAAAATGAGTCAAAAACAAAAAAAAAATGAAATGAAATTTTTACAATTTCATCTATCTTTACCATATAATAATACAATTATTACAGTTTTTAATTTTTTTTTATTTATTTATTTTTTTTTTTTCTGATTTTTTTTTTCAATTATTTTTTCATTTTTTTATAATATGACCATATCAAGATGATGCATTAAAACTATTTAATGGTTAAATATGAAGAAAACAAGTTTAATCCGATCCGAATATTATAAAGATGATGATGATGATGATGTTGATGATGTTGATGATGATGATGATGATGATGACGATGATGATGATGATGATGATGCCAGTCAAAATGTCGATCAATCAATTTAACTTCAATCATCTAGATCTTGGAATTAGATTATATAGTACTCGTATATTTCATGATACTATATGGCCAACAAACATATTCATATTATATCGTTTCTGTATGCAATAATAAATTATTTTTTTTTTCTTTTCTTTTTAATATAAAAAATACATAAATAAATTGAAAATAATAGCTGTAATGTAATGAGTTTACGAGCATATGAATGAGTATGCGAATGTACTCGCGTATATATCAGAATCTCTATATATACGGATCGTAATAAAATCATTTAATCTATATCTATTCCGGTGGCACGTATCTATAATAATTTTTATTATTATTTTATTTTCGATTTAGCCTAACCTTTGATGTGCAATTGAATTCCGGCAATAATAATATCGCATCACAAACTATAACCATACTACATTCAGATTGAATTTTTATTCTTCATTTTGTCATGATAAAATTTTTCTATATTAAGAAAATTTTGTTATACAGTATGTACTATCCATAACCAAAACACAAATATAGTATTTTTATGGAAAATTAAAAAAAAAAAAAAAATACATAATATCATTTACCAAACATAATAATTTTATATTCTTTTTTAATAATGAATTCATTTTAATTTCATTTTATATATATCTAGATGAATCAACTTTGTAAGGTATGCGGAGAACCAGCTGCCGGGTTTCATTTTGGTGCATTTACATGTGAAGGATGTAAGGTAAATCTATAATCCTATAACTATACCAATGTATATCAGTATACAATATTGAATACAATTATTATATTTTATAAGTCTATATATTTACGTACCTATATACATATGTATGTATTCGTATGATATTCGTATTCGTATACATAAAGTTAAGATGACAGATTAAATTTTCTATCAATCAATGTGGTAGAGATAACCAATCAATTGGTATTATAAATGTTTGACAGTTTTACAATAAATCTCATGAGATGTTTTTTTTATTTTTATATTTTTAGTTTTCTGGTAGTTAAACAATGAAAAAAACTAATTATCCTTGATTTATGGATTTATATTTTTGTAAATGAATTTAAATTGCGTATATCATTACGTATCTGAATGTAACTCTCTTTCTGGTATTTTTTACGTAATTTTCTTTTGTTTATTAATTGAAGGATATTTTCTCAAGAATTTTTTATTTGATTTTCTAAAGTAACAAATATATATTTGTTTGTTTGTTGTTTATGGTGAGGAGAGGACACATACTCGTGAACTTGAGCATTCATAGACAGGGCTATTCATTATGTACTTGAAAACTCCCGTCTAAACGAACTTCCTCTCTCTCTTTCTTTTTTTAATTTATTTTGAACAATTTTTTAATAAGGCTTTTGTTTATAATTTTCCACAATCTGCCATTGAACTTAACCTTAAATTAAGTATGTACCATATTTGATTTTGTCCATGAAATTTGAAAAAAATTGTTTATTTGCAAATTAAAAAAAAAATTCGTCAGATATTCAAAGCCCAGATTGAAATTCGCCGATCAATGTTAATTATTCTATATACAATCTACATATTTACCATTCAAAGTAGATATTTAAAATAGAGAGAAAAATATATGTATATATGAGTTTAAAACAGATTGCTATTATTGCCCATTTATAGATTGAAATAATTATTTTCTTCATAATAACGTAATGTATACGGATATACATAAATGAATTGAATCTAATCGATATATACATATTACAACTTGTATGTGTGCGATTATATTCGTTCAGTTCGCGCTATTTAGTTACACAAAATAAATCATAAGACATAAATATAATCGACATTAAAATAGCTGATATTCAATTTGTAAAACAATTTTCTAGTGGTGGTATAAAAATATTTCGAATCATACATACGAGTATTTTGCTAAAAAAAAAAAAAATCAAAAATAAAACATTTTCTAGATTCAGTATTCGAATATAGTATTATACTTATTTTTATTGGAATTTTTAAAATACATTTTAAGACGATCACGAAAGCATATTGAAATGGCTGTATATTAAAAAACTATAAATAAATAAAATAAATACAATCGCAATTATAAAGTAGGTATTAGTGAAGTTATTTGACTTGAAATTAATTATAAAATATCTCCTGGAAAATATTTCTATATTTTTTTTTTCTATAAATTATTTCTAATTAAATACGAAACAAACGATAAATAGAATTAAATTTTAATGCAATAATGTGTACAGCAGATGTTATTTGTGGTGGTAATTTAGTTTAATTAATTAAATATTTTAATTAGAAAATATTTCTTTGTTTTTTTTTATTATTATATTTTTTTTTTGCTGTATTAAATTATTTAATTAGACACATAATCACTCATAATTATAAGATTCATTCAAATTATAATTAAAAACAATTCAGGAAATTATTATTATTTAAAACTAGAACTATAGAAATTTTATTTTTTTTAATGTGTTGGTGTTCATAGATATTTTCTATTAAAATGTTCAATGAAATTACATGGAAGGATTTTAAATAATTAGAAAATTCATGGCGAAAAGTTTGCCATGATGCTCGTGATCATCGGATAAAGAGTATACCTATCAAGAAGATAGACTATGGAATGAAGACGACCTACGACGATATGATAAGTAAGGCCTTTTTCGAAAACGTCTATTGACACGATTAAAATCAAATCTAATGTTCGAAAACTTTTTGATCGCAATGTCTTATGTTATTTAATTTAATAATTATTGACGATGACGATCAATAATTATTAATGCATGCCTCATGTCCATTGATGGTTTTCGAAAAAGCCTTAATTCCTTTTTAAAATGATGTGATATTGATAACCTCTATAGCAGCGAATTGCTGTTCACAAGTGTAGAGAGTACAGACTTTTTAGAGCACTGATGATAACTGATAATTTCTCAACAGTTTTTCTTTCATTTTTGTGAGAGAAAAGTTACAAAAGCTTTCTTAGGTTAGACTGACTGAAGAAGCGTTTAGTCTGCCTACACATAAACCTACGTTACACTTTAAAAAATCTTGTCATTGTCAACAATAAAATCGATTAGTTATTTGGTTTTATTCATTCATTTATATTTGCTTCGTTTTGTAAGAAACAAGAAAACTTGTCTTCGCGTTTACAGACACACAATTTAAATTTTTTTTTAGATAGAAGAAATTTGTTTTTTATTAGATTTTGATAGTTCTTTCCTTATACAAAAAGCAATAAAAAATATAAAAAAAATTTAATAAAAATAATATTAAAAAATTCTATCTCATAAAAATTTGTTTTTCGAAAATTATAAAATTGTAAACAAAAATCACATAAAATATATTTTTATGTTCGAATTTGTCAGGATTTTATATTAATAAAATATTTATTTATTTTTTTTGTTATTGTAATAATATATTTATATAATTAAATCACACAGATATAATTATTTCACACAGATATAAATATTATTATACAATCAAATTACAAAGACATAAATATTATATAATTAAATCACACAGAATATTATTATATAATTAAATCACACAGACTTAAATATTATACATCTGATCACAAAGACTCCATAAATATTAATAATTAATGTTTATTACAAAAACTTAATAATGAAATTAATTTCTAAGAATACTTGATTAATCATTTATAAAAGATTACTTGATTATAATTATATTTTATTTATAAAATATTTCTTACAAATTAAAATCGAATTATTTGTTTTGAATTTTGATTTAGAATTATTAATCTGAATCCGACTGCGCCATTGTTTCTATCGATTTTTGTATGATAAATTCCACAAAAATACTTTAGCATAATGTGTAAAATCAATAAAATTAAATTATTTTTTTTTTTTCAAATCAAAAGATTTTTAATTTAATATCGAAAATACATATAATTTTTATCTGTTCTGTTACACATATACGCAACATTTATTATATTGAATATTGTGCCATAAAACGAATTACAAAATATTTTATGTATATACATATGTATATTTATCGTAAAAATTTTTTATTTTATTATGATCACAGCACATTGCACAACAATTTACACAATAAATAAAAATTAAAACACATAAAAATATAGAACTTGCTTTATATAACCATAACGTATCCATTATTATAAAAGGAGAGGTGTGATGAAAATGTGATCTTTATTTATTTATTTTTTTTTTTTTTTTTTTTTTTGAATTTTCAATCGAATAAAAATTCGAATCAATAAAAAATAAAATAAAAATATACGAATTTTATTTTGGACCACCATCAAGATATTTATTTTCTGGTTCATTTTATATTCGCCTTTTAAAAACGCCTGTCTACTCCTCCCAAACCAAATATAAGTAAAATTTCCGTAAAATCGTTCGTATAATAAATTCGTTATACTTTCGATATGTTGAGAGCATATAAAATGCATCAAAGTCACGGGACATCATTTAGGAAAGATTTTAAACATTATTTAAATGCACGTATATTATCGAACATCATTGAAATCATTCACAAAAAAAAAAAAACAATATTCGACCAAAATCAGAGTGAATTAAAAGTACCGTCGTTTGTATAATGAAATTTTTAGTTAAATAATTTCAGGTACAGTGTGGCCTACAAAAATCATATTAATTCTCAAAAATCTGAAAATTTCTAATATAATATTAATAGGACGAATTTTTTAAAAATTGAAAAGAAATTTATTCCAAACAAAAATTCAGAAACAAAAAAATCCAGATCACTTTAACATTCAGACATTGTTGCATAGTTTTGTGAAATTATTTTCTGAATACCCGAATAATTTTCATAGTGTCATAAAAGTAATTTACTTGTAGTTTTGTATTGACGTTGCAAAGATAACTTAACAGATTGGAGAATTGAATTGATTTCGACCATAATCATTTTATAATAAAATTTATTAAAATTACAAAATAAAAAAAATTGATTTCATCAATTTCCAAATTTTATCGAAATTTTTACTTTTTTCTTTTATATTTTTTATGTATTTCAATAAAAATTTATGATATTCACATTATACAAATAAAATTGATCTCTATAACCATCAGCCGATATAAATGTTATAAAATGAAAGAAAATGAGTTTCGTACAGTTATGGTCGCATTACATTCATTGTTCTGTCATTAGGTCAGTTGTTTATTTGTCAATATTTTGGATAATAATCGTATTTTTGTTGTTGTTTTGTGTTTTGGGCGAACGAAATGTCTAATATAATACAGTTGATAAGCAGCGACGCACTTAAAATTGAATTTACGATATGATAACCGATAATTATATGAGTATATGAGAAAGAAAAAAAATTGTACAAATTAATGCGATTATATAACCGCAGAAATCTTTTAAAAATGAATTCAAATTCACATTCACAAAACATAAATAATGTGTAGGTAACATAAATGTGTGTGTACTTTTTATATCATTGTAGAGACTTTTAAACGTCTTAAAAATGAAATTCGTATAAAATGTGATCTGTTTTTAATTTTAATTTTGGTCATATAATAATTCGTTTTTTGGATCGAATTTTTATCGGTTTTTTTCTTTTAAAATTTGTCACAAAATATTTCTTTCGACAACAATAAAAAAAGCAAAAATTATAAATACAAATTGTATAATAAAATGTCATTTTTGGTGGATATTATATTATCAATGAAATAAAAAGTAATTTCAAAATGGTGTTAAAATAAAATGCTTATCTTTTATTCGAAAAATAAAAATAAAAGCAGACTTTAGTAAAGCAATACAATTAATTATTATGTTTTCAAGTTATATAAATACATGTATGCATTTGTTGGATGAAAAGCGTGATATTGAGGGTATACACTGAAAATAGTAAGCGCCTAAAGCGGCTCGTAAACCGAGTAAAACGTGCAAATAGTTACTTGTATTTTACTAGGTTTACTAGTGGCTTACGAGCTGCTTATACTACAATAAGTGAATACCCTCATTATTTTCATGGTGATCTCGTATATTTTCACGGACAAATTATTGGATATCATATCATGTCTTTTATAACACCATTAATTGTAGATACAAACATTTTTATTTTTGATCTTTAAGTGCTTTTCAATTTGATCAAATTATACCAGAATTTAGTTTTGGAGAAAAGTCCTGAAATAAAATTTATATGTAATTGGAGTCAATTTTGCATATTGTTACAGATTCAAAGTGTAATACTATTCTAAATGATTTTTAGACTTTAGATTTTTATTTTTTTGTATTGATTCCGAAATTTGATTTTCTTCGACACATAATCTGCAGTATATCTTAGGTTTTATTTATGAATTACGCAGTGTATCTAATGTTGATCTGAATTTGAATACAAATTATTTTTTATCTGATCAAATATATTTGATAGAATTGAATACCTAAATTAAGAAATTATAATATTTGAAGTACATAATTGCATATTTTCGGATAATAATTTTTGTTTTATTTAAATTAAGTATTTCTTGAAGATATGAAAGAAAATGATAGCAATAAAGAAAATTTATATACAAATAATGTAACAAAGTACATATATGTAACATACGTGTTTTTCAGTTAAATGATTATATGCCTTCATTTTTTTTTATCGAAAAATTTATACATTCTCCTATCTGTCTAAATGAATGTAGGAATGTAGTTTTTATGTGTAAACCTTTTTTTTTTTTTTGCTTTTATTTAGTATTCAAAAAGAAAAGTAATCATTCGTTATTTTTTCCTTTCTCTATCAAACTCTAAATTTTTATGATCAAAATATTTATACAAAGTCTGATTATATTCATAAAAAACTATAGACAAGAAATGTGTGTGTTTTTTTTTTATTAATTATAGAATATAATATCGAAAATGTTACAACATGTAAAGTACGAGTATGTGTACTAAGTATAAAAATGAGAATGCGAGAAGAAAAATAGAAACGTTTTAAAAATGTATACTTTTTATTGATATACAACATGTGCATTTATACGAGTATTTATGTTACCTTTTTCAAGCCAATTAAAAACTTTATGATTAATGCATTATCCAATCGAATCATGTGTATGTATGTGTACTCATATAAAATTGTCGGATCCTATCTGAAAATGTGAAATGTATAGTATATTTGACCGATCTGGATGGCAACTATAACAACGTTATATATATGCGCTATAGTGCGTGTAATTTAAATTGAAACACGCATACGATTATTTTTGTTGAGTTATACTCGTATACAGATATATACGAGTACTTTATGGACTTTTTTCTCATTTATTTGTAGCACTTATAAACGTACATACATACGTACACTTACAAACATACATACGTTGTCAATCTGTGTATGATTGCAGGTGATGTACTGTACACAGTACCATTTATACATGAGATTTTTTCTTCTTCTTTATCATTTATGGTGTATTATACTATTAAAATCTAATGCAAAGATATTAATTTTTGTTGTTGTTGTTGTTGCTGCTGTACTTAATAAAAAAAATAAAATTTGATGAGCCTCAAGCATTTTATTATTATAAAATATTTAAAAGATATCTAGATGTGTAAATGAAAATTTTTCCTGAGGCGCCTTTTTGAATGTGTGCATGCATATATGCACATATAATGCACATATGATAGTGTTTATGTACGTACTACATACAAATGATAAGATAAATACATACTCGTAATAATATACAACACGAGCAAAAATGTAACGAACTAAAAATTGTTTTACATGAGAAAATTTTTCCATTCTCTTTGATCGTTTTTAATTTCATCTACTTATATAGTGTTGAAAAGTGTTTTGCTTGTTTTTTTCTTTGAAACTTTTATTTTGAGATCGTAAACATTTTTTTAATGTTGTAGGTGGTGAAACGATCACCTATTTAGGAGTTCGAATTTGAATCATAAATTCAATACTAAAGTAGAATCAACCAGAAAAAGAAAAAAAAAATACACATAAAAGAAAAAAAAAACAACTGTTACATAACATTTATTTAATTCAGATATCTAGATGATGATAATGATAATAATGATGATGATGGGTAAGCGTTAGATGATACTTTCAATATAGTTTTTATTGTATAACATCATAGAGTTATTATTATGACTTGCAAGTTTATTGTTCCTTTCTTTATTTATTTATATACATATATATATATATATTTTTTTCATTTATTTTTGACATGATCTCGTTAGCATTTTATGGTTTGGTTAATTTGTATGGGAAATTTTTAGTTAAAAATATTTATGAATATACATACACGTACATACACCATATAATGCCCACAAACATTTTTGATGTAGTATTTGAACAGATCGAAATAATAAAATTGTCAGAATTATGTTATCGTGATAAAAGAAGAATAAATTTGAACATGTAAATGTCGACAAATTAATTTTTTTTTTTGGACGAATTCAATTTGATTCCAACAAATTGACAAGATTATTATTCTATATTTTTGATATCTTTCATGTTTTAGTCTATTAAAATTATTTTGAACTTTGTTTTTTCTTTCTATTTTCTTTTTTTTTTTTTCAGTCATTTTTTGGACGAACTTACAATAATATATCAGCAATATCTGGCTGTAAGAATAACGGAGATTGTGTCATAAATAAAAAGAATCGAACTGCTTGTAAAGCATGTCGCTTAAGAAAATGCCTTTTAGTTGGAATGTCAAAAAGTGGTTCAAGATATGGACGAAGATCGAATTGGTTCAAAATTCATTGTCTGCTACAAGAGCAACAGTCACAACAACAGCAACAACAAAATCAGCAACATTCGCAACATACACAACATCATCAACAGCAGCAGCAACATTCAACACAGTCACAATTACAAGCAAACTTTGAACAATTAACAAATCTTCATCAACAATTTCAACTTAGGTCATGTACAGCATATTCAGCATCACAGCATAAATCATCATCGTTAAATCAATCACAGCAACATAAACATATTATAAAGACTGCAAATGTACAAAATCAAAATTCAATAGTTAATTCATATTTTCCGGTGCAACATTTGTTGAATGGTGGTAGTCGAAATCCAACTAATAACAACGATATCAGTGGATACAATTGTAATAAGAATAATGATATCGATGGTGATATGGATAAGCATTGTCAGAAAAAATCTGAACATAGAATTAGTGAATCTGCCAGTGATTCGGGAGCATCATCTGCAGATCCTGATGATCCAGACAATAGTAGTCATCAAAAGGATCGTTTGAATTCGGATAGTCCAATGACTGATGAAAAATTTGGTAATTTGACACCGAATTCCGATCCAATACGTAGTGCATCAGAACCATTACGTGGTTTTCCACCATTCATCACCAACACCATCCAATTGGGACAACCGCATCATGAAAAATCATCATTTAATGAATTCATTGCATTTCCACCCTTGCATATACCTATGTCATCACCATCATCATCATCAATTCTATCATCATCGAATATTGCAACTGTAGCGACTGTGAATTGTATACAAGATGAACCAATCGATTTGTCAGTTAAATCAATAAAAAGATGTCGAACAACATCACCGAAACCGAACGGAGTTGATTTACCATCGAAAACAACGACTCCATTAGATTTAACTTTGGTAGTACGATCACCGCAACCGACATCTGGATGATGTTGTCCTTTGTAAAATTTATTATTATAAGATTATTTATTAAAATTGAATTTATGTTTGTGCTAACGGTCGCTACCGTATGTGTATTACTGTATAATTATGCAGATACTTTTTTGCTGTTCATTAAGAATAAAATATTGAAGTGATACACATATTGAACATTAGAAAGTATATATCTCATATTTTTTATATTAGAAAAAAAAATTAGAAAAATTTTAAGTAAAAGAAAAAAATATATGTGATGTGTGCCATATATAATTTTATATATGTATGTAACGTATATATGGCATTTGAATTAATTAAAAAATAATAAATATTTATGTAATAAAGGCCAGTGTTCTTGCCTCGTCACAAAAATGGGACATTTAGCCAGTTATCCATTGATAGTAAACAAATTTTGAGATGAAAATAATAAGTAAATTATGATATCTACTAATGAGATGAAATGAAATGAAACAAAAATTAATAATAATAATAAAAAAAAAAAAATAAAACGAATTAATGGTGCCAGAAATTGTACAAATCATATAATAAATGTAATATTTTTTTCACATTCTAATTATATTATTAGAAATTTTATTTTATTCGATCCATAGTGCATTTGATGAATGTGGTATATTGAGTAGAAACAAATGGAATGTGTAATGTGTGCTTACGCGTAAAAATCATTCCATCAAAAACCTATTTAATAGAAATAAGTGTATTAATTTTGATTTAATTTAATTTTCCTAAATTGTGTATACATAATTATTTTATATTAGCAAATAGAAAATTTGTATATTTATACTGTAAATTTATGTTGAAAATATACATACATTAAACATATTGAGAGAAATAAATATTAGGGGAATTCATGTATGTTTTTATAGTTTTAAAATTTCGTAGTTTTGTTGACATGAACGATAATCTCAAATTTCTTCGTAGTTTTACTTTTTCATAGTTGTTTTTTTCAGTTGTCAAATTTATTTTATAACTGTCTGAAAACTGTCAAATATCAATTAGAAACTATACGAAATACAAAAGTTAGAAACACTGCAAGGCATTTTACTCCGTAGTTTTTCTAAATTTGTAGTTTGTAAGAACTTGAAAATGAAATACGAAAACTGTGACAAGCTAACGAAGATGACGAAGTTTACGACAAACAGAAACGTGAAATGAATACATCCTTATTATTTAATTTGAAAATTTGTATCCTTTTATATACTTAATATCTTAAATTGAGAAATTTTAAATTATATAAAAAAAGAAATAGAAAATTCGAAGAAAGATATACGAGTAGTGTTTTATTGTTTTTAATTTTATTGTAGTATATTTTAACTTTATTTATTATAATTATTATTACTATTATTTTTGAAATTCAATTTTTATTTCAACTTAGTATTTGATATTTTAGACAGACATACATAATATATATATTTAATATTTTTATTATATTATAATTGTAATTTTGTCTTTCATAGTCAATAAATATACACGTCTTATATACATGTACATATATATAGAGCTGTATATGAATGTATAAGTATAAAATATTTATCAATTATTTTTTTCTAAAATTTAAAAGTTATATTATATAAAATTATTATATATATATATATATTTGTATTTGTAACGTAGTGTATGTACCTAAGAGAATTTACATAAAAAAAAAAATTTGTTGACCGTTTTGTTTTTTTTTAAGCATTATTATTATTATTATTATTATTTGAAACGAAATTTTTTTAAGAACAAGAAAACAAAATAATATTTATGTGAAAGAATATACATATATAATTTTTAAAATATGTATATGTACATATACATAAAGTTTTGTATTTGCTTTTTGTTTTTATTATTTTTTATAATGAATTATGTATTTTTATTTTTTTTATAAATATTATGTAATAATGAGAAATGAAATTATTATTAAATTAAATAATGTTAATTGAAAATTGAAGAAAAAAAAATGATACGAAAAAGAAAAAGAAAATTAGAATGAATTATATTTGTTTTGTGAGAAGTGTGAAATATGAAAATACTTACTAGTATTAATAATATATTTTTGTTTTTTATAAAAAAAAAAAAAAAAATAAAGTATTTTATTTCATTTAATTTTTCATCAAATTTTTAGGAACAATTGGTAAGGATTTTATTTCGTCTGAAATTTGTTTTTCTCCGTGATCCGTCTAAACAAGAAAAACCGATAAATGTTTTGACCCACATTTCCATTTGTAAACAAACTTGGTCGTGGTACTGCTGCTGAGTATTCGAGAAATATAAAAAAATAAGTAGAAAGATATACGAATAGTAGATTCTTTTCCACTCTTCTTGTGAAGGCAACGGAGAATTGAAAATTATTTTTCGTACTTTTGCGGTAGCAGAGATTGAACGTGTACCAGTTGCTCTTGCACTTGCGCCATCGAGACCCCCCCCCCCCCCCCCCCCCGAATTGAAAATTATCAAAACCTGAAACATTGAAAATCGTTTCCAGATCAAGATAATAATGTGGATATAATATTTTCCCAAATAAAAAATGTTTGCATTTTTATGTAAACACTTGTATGCTGTACTTTTGTGCACTTATACTTAAAACACTTGTAATCCAATCTAATAAAATATTATTTTATGTCCCATACAAATTAATTTTTGTTTTAAATGGAATTAGATATTTAAACACTCTGAAGCTCACCTTTTGCAAAACTGAAAATTTTTTATATTCAATTGCAAATTTCAATTCTGTATGCATAAAATGCTGCTT
The DNA here is from genome assembly GCA_951394055.1 of Villa cingulata. Classification (NCBI taxonomy): domain Eukaryota; kingdom Metazoa; phylum Arthropoda; class Insecta; order Diptera; family Bombyliidae; genus Villa; species Villa cingulata. Next base: position 10,401,466 of record OX596020.1, on the reverse strand, counting down.
TTAAGAAACTTAACAAATAAAACATAAAAAATTGGGAAAATCTTATACAACTTGATTTAAGTTATTATTGAATTAAATACGCAAACGCAATTGAATTAAATACAGGCAAAGCAAAGCAAAGCAAAGCAAAAAAAAAATGGGTATGCATTATTTTTGTAGGCATATAAATTAGAATATAAAGATGACCAAATCACAATATTCTTCTTTTTTTTTTTCGTATGTACATACATTATGCATATACGTGTATTATATACCAGCATTTTAGCTCGTGTGTATGTATTTATATTTTTATAAAATGTTTGCGCTTACATTTATGTAATAATAATGATAATAATAATGAAAATAAAATGTGAATGTTAGCATAGATACAATGATTGCAATTTTTTAAATGACATTTGAATAGATGAGTTCGGCATTCACGAAAGCATTTAAACATTTGAAAGAAAAATATTAACAAAAAAAAAAACATAATAACCAAAAGATATACATACAAAAAAAAATATTTACGTTAAATGCAATTTTACCATATTTGTGTATATCACGTATTTAATTCTTTATTCATATGAATGAATATGTGTATATATATGTAGGCATATTAATAATATGCCTTGATGCGTACACATTATATATATTGCATATTATTTCAATTTAAAATCCTTGTCTTAATTTACTTCCCCATTTTGGATTAAAATCGATTAACATCACATGCAGGTACATTTATATTCACATAATATTCATAGAACAGTCAATGACAAATTTTTTAGTTCTAATGTCATTTCTATGTATTCATTCTATTACAAATTTGATTTTATTATTCAAATTAAAATGAATAAATTATAATTGAATCAAATTCTTTTCAATTTATGTAGTATCTATGTATTATTATTCCGCTGTAAAGATTTTTCAATCATCATAAAAAAGATTATCAAAAGTATTTGTACATTTATGACCTCAACTGTATTCAAAACTAAACTCTGACTATTTGTTGATTATAAAATTTCAATATTCATTGAATATCATTTAATGTATATAATATAAAATATGATAAAAATCTATTTCTAAAAAAAATTTATCTATTTATTATTTATTGTATTGTATTTTGCGAAACACACACACATAAATTAATGCGTCTGTTTTTGTTTATTTTCAAATATATTTATAACAAAACTATAATTTCAATAAATGCATTTTTAACCGTGTAAGATGACATAGTCTGATATGAATGCAAATGGAATGTGTAATGAAATTATATTTCAAAATTTAAGAACTCACAAAATCTTATATAGTAACGAAAAATTAAATTCTTACTTCTTCTTATTATTATTACGGAGGTTTGGAAATCATCAATTCTGTTTCTTCTGTTATTACTGCTTTTCTACAAAGCTCAATCGTCGAGAAAAATCTTACTACTTGGTCTAATTAATAAAATAATCTATAAATATTTAAAATGTACCCTTAAGTGTGAGAGATTTTTATTTTACTTTTTAGTTCAGAAACTAAAGAATTAGAATAAATTCATAAACTAAAATATTTTTAACCAAAAAATTGACTTTTGAAATTGCCGACTCTTTAAAAATATCCCAAATATGGTGTTGGTAATCGTTCTGATGTCTTAAATTAAGTTGAGAAAGAATTTTAAAAATCAGTTCATTTTGTGATCTTATGAAAGTATGTACATTATATATACGTACCTACCGTAAAGCCAGCCAGAATCTAATGTATATGTTCTTAGAATAAATTAAGGAGGATTTCATATGAAATAATATATTATTTCTTAGGATTATGGTAATTATTCCAAAAAAAAAGAAGAAAATATCAACATTATACTTATTGGTTTGGATCAAATATTTTCAGTCCTCTCTGTTCATTATTATTTTTTCTTGTGTATTTGTTTCTTTCACTTATTTCTCTTACCGATCTACAGTGTATGTGTTGTCAAATAGTAAACATACATAAATTCATTTTCATTTGGTATAACAATGATACATTTTTACGACATATAAGTAATACAAATGAAGGTCACTATGCAAAAATAAAACAAATCTATTGTGTATTAAAAATTTGTAATAAAATTAAAAAGTGAAAAAATAAATATGATTTTATTATTATGATAATTATGATCTTTGTAAATACTTAATATGTATATCAAATTAATAAGTTGTAAGTATTTTTTTAACGTTTTTTATTCTCTTTTTCACTACAGATGTAGCTAATATCTAATATTTAGTAGCTTTCGTTACAAATGGATGATCATCGAATATATAATGAAGTAATAAATTCAGTGTCACACTTTAAATTTTCACAACAAATAAGAGAAAAAATATAAGTAATGTTTTGATGACATTTTTGTTATTTAGTTAAATTAAGCACACATATTTTGCTGTAATCATTTGAAATAAATTCTGCTTTATATTTTGTGAAACTCTCTACATTATGTATCCAGCTGTACTCTCGTAAAACTGTATAGTACTCTCTTAAATATATTCTCCTCCAAATATAGTAGTGCGTAGTGCATTATCAAATTCAGCTCACGATCTTAATTATGCCACAATCATATTTTCAATTTGTTTAATTGAAAATTTATATGATTTCAAATAATATATTTCTTTTTAATTTTATCGAACCCGCATAATCAGATTTGATTAACATTTATTAATAATACTAGAAAAGGAAGACTGGCATACTGAATCCTGTTGTAAAATGTTGTAGTTTGATGATCATATTATGTCAAGAAATTCTGATCTTAATAAATTTGTAAAGAAAAAGAAAAGAATTTATTGAATTTAATTTTTTACTGAACCATAAAAATTTGTATAATTTGTTTCAACTAGATACATTTATATTCTACAATACACTGTACACCAATTAATCATATATTACACGACATTCATAGAAACAAGAAAAATAACTTTTTTTTTTGCTGTTCAAAATTTGTATCCATTTATACAATAAACTACTAATTACTAAAACTGAATTTTAATTAAATTTCAATCCAATTACTTACATCATGTATAATATCGATAATTCGAATTCAATTTAATTTGATATTAATTCATTCAATATAATACTTCATCGTCGTCATTATAAAAATGTTATTACTGCAATAAATTATTTTAAACAAATTTCCTTGTTTGTCTCTTTTAATTAATCCTTATTTTTCGCGTCATAAATATATTTTGAAAAATTTGCTACGTTTCTTCTTTTTTTTTCGATTCTCCTCTAACATTATAAGTATTTTTTTTTCCTTTTTCCTGAAAGAATATTCTTTTCTTTCCTGTAGAATACTTATATAAACAAAAATCAATATATGATGCGTACATGTAGAAATTTGAAAAATTTTTCTCACACTGTTCCATAAGAAAAATAAATAAAAATAAAAATGTTATTTAATCATATTTCAGAATAGAACGAGTATATTTTATTTTCAATTCTATATGTACATATGTATATGAGCGCCACATACACGAATATAATACGTCTGTCAGTTTTCTATACAATTACTTGACAGAAATCACTGTATAGCTGCTTCTACTCTAAGAAGTATCAACATGCATAAAAATACGAGTACCATATAGTAAAGTGTTTGTGTGGTAAGTATAGAGTAAAAATGAGTAGCGCGTGGAAAAAAATATTCATCAATAAATGTCATTGTCTTGTTATTTGTGCAGTATCTTATTCAAGTCCTTTTTGCTCATATTTTGATGTACATACCTATATAGAAGAACGATAGAAAGCAGAGAACAAAAAAAAAAATAGCAGAAAAATGTCTAGAAAATATATGTAGTTTGATTTAAAAATACAGACAAACATAAAGCACGTAAGTAAATAGTATATGAGTACATTTCTATACAAATATAAAATTCAATAAAATCAGAAATTATTAAAGAGCAAAACGAAAGAAATAAAAACACCAAAACTAAAAGTAATTATTAATTACCCATCATGATATTTGCCAGTCACATTCGTTAACATTTATGTATGTATGTATGTATGTATGTGTAACAACTGCAATATAAGTTGTCACATGAAACTGACAGAATAATACTACCCAACATCTATAGAAAGATGAAATGTGGAAAAAAGAATCAAAGAAAAATAAATATCCAAAAGGTACCTGTAGTATCTATATATGAAGAAGAAAAAAGAAAGATGAAATGACGCAAAATGAAAAATAAATAAAAAACAAAGTCGCCTCGCCATAAATTTTTTCTCAAATTAATAATTTACACCATGATCTCAGAATGTTTATTATGTTCTGTGTTAAAATAATGAGAAACGATCGTGTGTATATACATAAATATATGAACGAGTATAATGTGTACGTATGGTTAAAGTGTGTCCACCTGTATAAAAACAACAAATCGTTTTATTTGCAATAATAATAATAAAAATAATGATAATAATTGCTCAAACATGTACATACGAGTATTATGTATAAATGCTTACATTTACAGTATGTATGTGTATGTGTGTTCGTGCATTTGTATAACATTAAAGCTGGACAGAATACCAGACAAGGTGTCAGTTGGGAATTAGTTTTCTGAGATACTATATCAACCAACAATTTTCAAGTTCTGCTTGAATTTGTACAATATATGTATAACGAATATGATGTGTGTTTGTGTGTTTAGAACATATAATATATAGAAGAAAAAAAAATACGTACACATATTGTACACATGAAAAAAAAAATATCTATAAAATAGGCACCTAAGATAGATAATGATGAAGTGACGATCGACTATTGTTTTTTCCTATAACAATGATAATAATGACTTTTAATGAACTTTACTTATTTTCCGAATACTGGTACCCTGGTATACATAATACTCGTACAAAGATCTATAATAATAGCCCATTAAAACCGTAATAACAATGTGATGATAACAATTATTTTACACACACGGCTATAATACATTTACACACTCATGTACACACTTATTGTATATTCGAAACAAAACCACGCATTAAATAATGATCATATATGTAAGAATAACATGGAAAACACATAATAAAACCACTAAGAAAATGTAAAAAAAAAAAATATTAAAACAATATTAAACCAAATTATAAATTATTATTGTATTATTTTCTTTTTTCATATTTTATATTAAATTTATTTATTTTTTTTTTTTTTCATTATTTTTATAATCGGATCGTTATTTTTTTTTTTTTTTTATATTTTTATGAAAAATTATGCTACTTAAATAAATTCCATAAATAACTAAGCATTTCTTTTGTGAATTCTTTCAATAATTTATGTACATATACATACTCATACATGTATGTGTTATTGGTGTTCATAAATAACAGAAAAGATTAAAATTGAAATAATAAATTAATAAAATAAAATAATAAAACTTAAAAAAAAAAAATTAAATTAAATTAACAAAAAAAAAAACTAAATGAAATATTAAAGCAAGGAAATAAAATAAAAATTTTATGGAATTTCTTATACGAGAAAAATTCCTTTTGGGATAATTAATGTCAGGAAATTTAATGCGATATCAATGATAACAATGTATAAGTTGTAACGCACAAGCAATACTACACGATTAAAACAATAATAATTATTATATGAAGGCACTAATCAAAACTGACTCTATATACTTGTATAATAAAATGCAATTAATCGATGATAATAATAATTAATTTACAAATAAAAACGAGATTTATCGAGACTGATTATTATCTGACGATATGGCATTAGGTAGCTTGTTTTTTTTTTTTTTTTGATTTTTTATTTCGAAACAGTCAATTCAGAGCATAAACATGATTACTATACGTGAGCATATGTAAGGTGGTGCTGGGTGCTGATGCGATGATCATTCAAATGAAATTATCATGAAAATTAATGAAAGTTGTTTAATAAAAAATTATCATAGAAGTAGAAGTTGAACGAAAATAAAACCAAAATCAATAAAAATAAATCATAAAAAGTAATTTTTTTTGTGCAAAATTTTAATATTTAAACAAGGATAATTTTTGATCTGAATAATTACTACAGTACACTGGTTTATTTTTCATATATTTTCCAGGAAATCCTTTAAAAATTATTTTATGATCGGAATGCAATTGAAAATTTCCTATTGTTTTGTTGTTAATTTTTCACCTGACACCTCATACACTTTATGTATCTTCGCTATACGGCTATAAATACTGTATAATTTTTTATATCCACATAGATATATTTAACTCAGTTTTTCACTATAGAATATTTATTTACAATCACATTTTTCATTGCCTTTTTTGTGTATAAAAAAAAGGTTGATATTATCTTATTTTTGTTGTTTTCATAATATTATTTAATATAAAGTTTAGATATAAATTAAAATTTTCTTATCATACAAACAATATTATTCTGTATATGTGATTCTAGAAAAATGAATAGAATGTGTACACAAATTGATCTCCTTAAATGGAACAAGAAAACTAACATTATAAAACTTGTATAAGAATTCTATGATACTGTTATATAAGTAGATCGTCCCAAGAGTCTAAACAAAGGATGATATGATATAATGCATAATATAAATGTATGTATTAATGCGTATGTACGTATATAAAAATATATACGCATATACTACTACTGCCATTGTAATAAAAATTATAGGAAGTTGAAAATATAAAATAGTATCTAGCTAAGTATATGTTTGTATACGTAAAGAAAATTAATCGTCTGCATTTTATGCATAGTTGCGGCGAATAATGGTAAAATAACCTGACCACAAACTATTGAAATTGCTAAATTACAACTTATTTGTTATTTAGAAAATTAACAAAAGTATATAAATGTTGACCAAAGTAGAGAATGTTATCTGTGTGTGGGCCGAGTCATATGTTAACTGCTCTATTACCAATTGACAAAGATAAACATTCATTTCTTTTTTAGGATTTAATGGATATTTTATTTTGTATAGGTACAGTACACTGCCAAAAAATTAGTAGCATTCGTGAATATTTCATTCTTCTCTTCGTGAATATTTCATCCTTCTATATTGTTCTGGATCATGATTAAATAATTTTTAAAAAAATAAACATTTAAATCCATCGTGTTACGGTTTGTCATTTTTTAAAAATTAAATTTTCGTTCAAATATTTTTCAGAAAAATTCTATTTCAAATTTTTCGTTTAAATATTCACTTTGAAAATATTGATAAAATAGACCATAATATGTAGAATTATAGTTAAAATCTTTATTTAACCTTCTGATGCGAAAATTTTCTTATTTCATTGAGCATGGACTGTATGAAAACAAATTAGGTACTTTGGTGTTTAAGATACAAAACAATGATGTTATAAATTTACCAATTTGTTTACGGTGCCGCCTAAAAAATAAAATAAGATATTTAAATGTCATCATAAAAAGAAAAGTGATGCCAAATATGTACAGTTTAAGTTTAAATTGAATGTAAGGTAAGAATATTGATAAAACTATGAATACAGTGCCGGATTTCCTGAATAATTGCACCTAAATCACTGAAAGTTACAAAATAAAAATTAAAAAATTAGTACACATGATGTGTGAAATAAGTACTACTCGTACCAGTTATCAGCCTAGCGTATACTATAAATACAGTTAGAGACAGAGAGTGAACTCCACTACTCAAGAGTATATGTATACAGGGCAAGAGGAGCAAGTATTAAATGTTTTTACGAGTGTAAACACGATGTGTAGAAGAGTATGTTCAGAGAAGAGAAAGTGGAGCAAGAATAAAATGTTGCTAGTTGGTTCTCCTTGTTTGTTTTGTACAATATTCACATTCGACTAAAACAAACTTTTTCTCTTTTTCAAGTGTGAAATACTAGTAATATCGCAGCGTGTACTATTGGTAATGTTAGAGACAAGACAATGACATCCACTACTCTAGAATTTCTGTAAAGGAGAGTAGCAAATATAAAATGTTGTTGGTTGTGTTCTAGAGTGTATTTTTTATACACCATTCGCATTCTACTGCGAGAGAAAAGTCTTCATTTAGAAAAATATTTCCTAGATGCAAAATAGTGAATATAAATGTTTTGTCACAAAACCATATTTTCTACACATAAATTGCAAATACCTATGATAATTTGCAACCAATAACCGTTTCAATTTTCTAGTTTTTATCCAGAATTAAATATAAAAATATATTTTTATTTAATATTGAATTTATAAAATTATAAATTGAAATTGATAGATTTATAAAAGGGTAGAAATAATCGCGTAGATAGATCACTTACTATACGGATTGGATTGTATATTAACAATTGAAATGAAATATCAGATCATGGTCATTCGAAGATTTATGATTTACTAAATGGAAATTAAATATTATTATTTTTTTTTTCGATGCATATACAGACAGATACAGATATACGCTTTTGTTATTCACATTTCAATTTCAATAATATAAAATCTAAAATGTAGATATATAAGAGTGCATATGTATATGTATTTTTAAAAGTAAAAGATTTCTTATAGTTTGTTGTTACTTGTTGTGTGTATATGTATTTTCAAAGTATCATATTCATCCATACAAAATCTATCTAAATGACAATAAATTACTATTTGTCATAATTTTAAGTACTCAATGAAATTCAGATCCATTTATGACTTATTCAAGAGACTGAATGTCAATCAAACTGTCTATCATTTTGAGGCGGTAATTCGTTTTGTTTTATGGTACAGGTATACGATGCGATGAGTATATTTATGTGTGTATCCAGTGCATTTTATTTGTGTATGCCTGTATTCTATTAATAGATAATATAAATTAATATCCTGTAAATGTGTATATGTACGTAAGTACTTTGCTTTTTGATTTTTTTTCTTTTGTTTTTGCTATTTTAAACTTGAGCAAAAATCCTCATTTCAACAAAAGTGAATTATACGTGGGTAATAGAGTAACATTGTTTATTATCGAGAATACTATATAGTGATGCTTAAAATTACTTGGACATGATACAATATCATTTTAAAATCATAGATTTTTTTTTGCACTACAGAATGTACATTATAAGATTTTTCAAAAATGAAAAGAACATTAGGTGGATTGATTTTCATAAACGACCCTTCTCAAATTTTTTCGTAGTTGCTTTTTTTTCAGTTATCATATTTAATTTATATAGTGTTTTTATTTCTGTGCCAACTGAGAAACTGTCAAATGTCAACTACGAAACCGTAAAAATGTCAATTGTTTCGTAAAAAACAAAAGTTTGAAACTATGAAACATATTTATATCTTCGTACTTTTTCAAAAATTTTTTAGTTTGTAATGCCGATTCCACATTCGATGCAATGACTTCAACTTCGACTTTGATTTAATGGATATGTATTAGAACATCTGCATTCAATATTCAATGCAGTAGACTTGACAGCTACTTTTACATTTTAAGCATGCTGTGAAGTCGAACTTCGAAGTCCCAGTTGAAGTCACTGCATTGAATGTAGAAGCGGCATAAGTATTTGGAAATGAATTACGAGAACTGCGAAAAACTAAGAAGATTACGAAGTATTACGATAAACTGAAAAATGAGATAAATTTTTCCTGTAATTTTTTTTTTTTTTTTTGAAATAAAAGCTCATGAAATATTCACATCAATAAGTAAGTAAGTTTACATTTTTTTAGAATTAATTCCAAAAGCAAAAATTATAAAATTTTGTTGTAAGCCACTGTAAATATGTATGAAAAATATTCACGTGTGTAGGTACATAAAACTGATAATATTCGTCGCTGATATGATTTTGACGAATAATTGAATGACAGAATATTGTCAGTAATGGAATTGAAAACGAGAAAATATGTGCATCATCATCAGAAAATAATTTTCATTTCATTTCTTTTTTTTTTGTTTTTAAATTAGATTGATTGCAAAATAAATATGAAAGAAAAATGAAAAATAATAAATGATAATAAAAAGAAGAAGATAATAAGTAGTCTGTAATCAACCTATCAAACATGAATGATGACTAGAGTCTAGAGTATTATTTATATGAATGTATTTTTAAATATAATCTTATTTTATAGTAATACATAATGTAATGTATCTTTGAAATGTACATATGTACATATACATATTTATGAAAAAAAAAAAAAATCTCACTCATACATTTAACAGAATTTGTGTAAAAACAAAGATTACATATATGTATGTATGCGTACATATAAAGGATATGTTTGATAATAAAACGTGAGATTATCATGACTTTCATTTTTCGAAAACATTTATGGAAAATCATTTTTTTTTCAAACTTTTAATTTTACTTTTTTCATTTTTAGTAATAATTTGATTTGACATCGAGAATGTACATTGTGTATACTCGTATATAGTAATTATCATGCATATACTGGTATATCTACTACACATTTATCATTCATTGATGTATATTAATTTCAATTTATTATTACACTTTTTGGAAATATATTTAATATCGTATCATTATTTTATCAAATTAGGAATATCAATTAATTTTGTATATGTTCATGTACAGCAGGACATAGTACATAATGTGTATAAGATATGGTGATGGTGGTGTGTTCATATTATATTATTGATGAAATGTGAGAGAGAATTAGAGAAAGTTGATAATGATGATGATCATCATTTTGTTGTTCACTGGATTATTGAAAAACAAAAATAAAAAAAAAATAAAAATTCATGATAAATATAGATCTTGTTTTGTCCTCATATTATAACTTGTGTATACATAATTACTCGTATATTTGTATGTATTTTCTTTTTATAATTTTGAATCGTTGCTATGATGACAATATTTTGAATAAAAAATTCCTTTCTCACAAGCTTACATTTTAATAATAAAATTTATGTGAAAATTTGTAGCAAAAAAAAAAAAAAAGGAAAAGTGAAAAAAAAAATGATATAATTAAGAGTTTTATGATTCACATGGATTCAATATTTTTCTCATTTAAGAAAAAAACTAGATTCTTTACAAATGAGAAATTAATAATTTGATATTCACATCATAATAATAATGTACTACTTCATAAAGAAAATATCAAAATCGAATTTAAAACAAAAAAAAAACGATAACAAATTAATTATTATATTATGGATGCCGTTTATGTTCAACAAAACGAAAAAAATAATGAAATTCAAGTTACAAAATTTATTCGACATTCCAAAGTTAGTGTACGTGTATGAGTATTTCTTGATCTACATCTACATACATATGTATGTACATATTTTCCCAAGTAAATCAGTCCTATAATAGGAGGTAGGTACATTTTTATATACTCTGAAACATTTATTTTTTTTACAATTTTTATTTTCAAAGTTTTTCCTTTCGAATTGATAATTTTCTGTCATGAAAAATTTTTTTGTATTTATATTTTGTTTTTCTAAATTATACACGTGAGTACATAAATGTAGATGTAATATGTACTTACTTTGTAACATAAAATCATCTTACAATCATTATCCTACATAAATATAGACAGACACACATACGTGAAATGCATCCATTTAAATAAATTCATATACCAGTTAGAAAAGATATTCAATAAAATTCAATAAATCATTAAAAATTGCATCTATTTACCAGTGTATGTACATTGTATGTTTGTGTATGTTACATCTATACATCATATTACATAGTATAACATATCTATTCAAGATTTTTTTTTTTTTTTTGCTTTAATTTGATTCAACATAAACTCAATAATTCACAATTTACTTAATCTTTAAAACACTTGCTGACATATATCTTGAACTTGAATGAAGCAATGTCTCATCATTGCCATCATTGCCTTCATTACCTTCATCATCATCATCATCGTCGTCGTCGTCATTGCAGCATCGTCATCAATATCATCATCATCATCATCATTATTACTATTTAAAATCTTAACTAAAAGTCGTGCTGAAAGAAAAATGATGATTACTTGTTTATATTGTACTATTTATGTACTACATATATGCACCAATAATATATTACCTATATACTTTTAATGTATTTATGTTTGTCTGTATTTTGTATGTATTTGAATATGTATACCTGAACGTATAGTACATCTCCTTTTAATAGATTTATATTTCGTTTCATTTCGTATCATCATGTTTGTTTGTGGTTTTTTTTTTTTTTGTATTTTCTTTAGTGTTTTACAATTATTTTTTGTTTTTCGATTTGATTTTATTATATTTTTTCTATTGCATCAATCTTATAATAATATCATGTTTAAAAATCACGATTCAGATCAGGGTCACAGAAGCTTATACTCTCTAAATAGGCTAAAATAAAAAATATAGTAGGTAAGTTGAATTTTGTTTGTTTGTTTGTTTTTTCACTGTTTTTTTTTTTTTTTTTTTTAGTTCTTCTAATAAATTTTTCCTTTTACGATAACTTCTACTACTTCTTCTTCTTATTTTAATCTTAATTCCTTGTACATTTTTCGTATACCACCAATGTGAATTCATTTTCATTCTATTTTTTTAATCAATAATTGTGCAAACATTTTCAATATATTTTGCTTTTTTTTTTTTGTTTTTTACAAGAAATTTTATCAAATTTCGTGTTATAACCAAAAAATTGTTTAAATTCACTTAATAACTTGTACGAGTGTAAGAAGATTTTCAATTAAATTTGATATTTTCTCAGTATTTTCTTTTGAAATACGAAAGCATAAAAAAAAATCAAAACAAAATTATTTATTTTCAATCACACAGAATATTTTCAATATATTTCAAGCTTATCTATATCTTTATAATAAAATTTTTCTTAACAGGTTTTTGGAAAAAGTTTTCCTTTAAAAATGATGAATTTGAATATATGTACTGCCTTTCATCGTGTCACTATATCATCATCATCATCATCATTATTATTATTATTCGTTATTTATATTTTATTATGTATTATTATTATTGTAATCATTTTCATCGCACTGCAAAATTGATAGAAGATCGTATAAACAGTGTTTGTGCTTACTATAAATTCCATTTTTTTTTTTCTTAACTTTATAAACTTTATATCACGTCATCATCATCATCATCATCATGATCATCATCACAATAGTCATCAAGCAACCAAATAAATATTCACAACATATTTGGACTACATTACAACTAAACAAAAATCAAGGAATTGAAATGATTACAAATCTTAACACTACAGTATACTTACATACAAATGCACAGAATATTTTTGTATATATATTTTTCAACTACAATTGCACGCCTGTACATAAATTGCATTTATTAATACACAACCAAATAATGTATGGATATATGAACGAATAAATTTTTAGTTAGTTTTATTTTTTATTTTTAATTTTTTTTTTTTTTTTGTGTTCATGAATCAGAAAGCATTGTGAATCGATAAATTACTTAAGGCAATCATCTTTATCCGTAGTATATCAAATTTATATATATGTATTATACACGTTTGTATGTTTATACAGAAATATATGTATACGAGTATTTTAATATAAAATCAAAATGAAATACATTAATATGTAAGTGTTGAAAATTCATAGATCACGACAGGTATTTTATGCATTCTATAATATCGGAGCACCTTAAAGAAAATAGATCAATGATCAATGATCTTTCACGTTTTTTTTTCGCTGTACACAATATTCTATGTACTTGTATATACATATATACCTAAAATATAAATGTTTAATATATATTTGTGTAGATGGATTGTTAAAAAAAAATTTTCATCACTACCCACATTTTAGTTCCTTTTCTTCACATAGTTTTTCATATTTTTGTATTTAGATATCGAATTGATGTTTTCATTTCTTGTTGCTGTGTGTTTTTTTGTTTGTTTTTGGTCTATAATTTTTCTATAAATACCGTTCAGTATTTTGTACATATTTAAGTAAGTATTTTTTTTTTTTCTGTAGTTTATGCATTCAAAATTTACATATAAAAGAAATTTCATGATATTACTACTTACATATTTTCATTTTATTAGGTTATACTATAATTTAAAATTTATATTTTTGCACTATTTAGAAATTTAATAAACATTTATCTTTCATTTTCGTTTATTTTTTGTTTTATTTACTCGCTAATTTATTCGTGATATGAATTTGAAGATACTTATCTACATATTTGGTTTTGTTTACATTTTTTGTTTTGTTTAATTTTTTTTTTATTTGGTATACGCGATGTATAGGTGTACGAGTATTATAGTTCTGTATTCAATTTTGATGATCTTATTTTGAATTATTTATTAAGACGAATCCCATATGCTTCCTTTAAAACATTTCATGGAACATTTTGATAACTAAAAAAGAAAAAATATCTCTTGATTTGATCTATTATTTATTGAAATATTTTTGTTTTTGTTTAACTTTCAATGCTATGTGAAAATGCTTGCGATGCTAAAAACTCGCAGGGGTAAGATGTACGACAAATACATTTTTTTTTTTACATTTTTCGTGATTCAAAAAAGTTGAAAGTAAAAAGGAATAACAACCAACTACATAAAAAATGTAAAAAAAAATTGAATATTAGGAAATGAATTTTTCAAAATTTATTTTACAGAATTTAGTATAAATCTAGAAAAAATGAAACTTACATTCATGCAATTCGTATACCTCGCTTCATACATAAAACAATATATGTGTCTCATACGAGTATATTATGTAAAAATTTAACATTTACGAGGATGGTCTGATAAGTAAGCTACCTTGAAACCTGTTTGAATCCAAATCAACACTAGTTTATTTTGTTTTTCTTTACAACTTGTCAAACTGCTAATTACAAAGTGTCAGGCCGGTACGTCACTTAGTTTTTGTGATACAGCCGTATACATAAAAGGGTTTTTTGTTCTTTAAAGAAATGGAAAAAAGTGAATTTCGCGTCGTTATAAAACATTATTTTTTGAAAGGGAAAACCGCGAAGGAAACAAAAGAAAAACTTGATAAACATTATGGTAAATCAGCACCATCAGATTATATGGTGAAATATTGGTTTGCTGAATTTAAGCGTGGCAGAACTAGCACAAGTGACGAACAACGAAGTGGTCGGCCCGTAGAAGTAACAACAGATGAAAACGTCGATAAAATCCACGATATCGTAATGAATGACCGTAGAGTGAAAATACGTGAGTTAGCTGATGCTGTAGGGATTTCAAAAGAACGTGTTGGAAATATTTTACATGAATATTTGCATATGAAAAAACTATCAGCAAGATGGGTGCCGCGTTTGTTAACTGTTGACCAAAAACGTGAAAGAGTTATTGTTTCTAAGCAGTGTTTAGAACTTTATAAACGCAATTGAATTAAGGTATGAAATACTTCCACACTCTCCGTATTCACCAGATTTAGCGCCATCTGACTTTTTCCTATTTTGTAATATGAAAAAATGGTTGGCTGCAAAAAGATTTTTATCGGATTTTGAAATCATCGCTGAAACAAATGCTTATTTTGAAGAGCTTGAGAAAGATTATTTTTTAAATGGGTTGAAAAAGTTAGAATATCGTTGGAATAAGTGTATCGAGCTTAAAGGGGACTACGTTGAAAAATAAAATATATATTCAGA
Organism: Villa cingulata; assembly: GCA_951394055.1. Taxonomy (NCBI): domain Eukaryota; kingdom Metazoa; phylum Arthropoda; class Insecta; order Diptera; family Bombyliidae; genus Villa; species Villa cingulata. The sequence continues at coordinate 10,385,978 of OX596020.1, read as the reverse complement.
AAAAAACTTGTGTTTTCCTTATTAGGTAGCTTACTTATCAGACCACCCTCGTATTTTTTTGTTTTTATTTTATTCAATTTTACAAAATCAAATTCTTTAAATCAAAGTTAATAATTTTTGTATTCGCACAGCTGATTATTAATCTTAATTTCATTGCCTTTAGTGGTATTCAAATTTAATATTTCTTACACTTCCAATTAAATATGCAATGTAAATTATATTTTATATATTTTATTGCCTGTGTGGTGTACTAACATTTTCATATGGGTAATATTATATGTGTGTATAAAATAATAAAAGTATGCATAAAGTATATATTATTCTAGATTATTAGAGATACCTTAAGGCCTATATTTTAAAGATTTATTTTCGAATATTTCTGTGTAAAAAAGATTCACAAACAAATAAAATATAAAAAAATGAAAATGAAAAACTATAGTATATGTAGATGAACATGTAAATGAATATAAAATATAATAACTGAAATGACACAAAGATTATTTTCAAACATAATTTATACAACAAACTCCATAATAATATTTGCATCATCAATTTATCAGATATTATATTGTGAATTTTATGTATCTACATATACAAGACGTGTATGTATAGATAGTATATGAAGTAGTATGGAGCAGAATGTATCTATCTTAGGAATACATACTTATAGAAATGTACTTATAATATAATATAATTTCATTTTCACACACTAAATACCATAATAAATTTATATTGAAAAATTTATTTACATACACATATGCATAATAAATTCTCATAGTATATCTATCTATGGGATGTAAATGTTTATAAATATTTGTACACATGAAGAATTGTACAATCATACTAGAGTTTTATTGGTAGGTACTTTGATAGTTAAAGTTTTGTATTAGAGGTACTGTAAAATGAATTAAAAATACTAGTGCCTATATTTAAATCACTTCATCACATTACATGCTTTCCTATATACGTACACATAAATCTACAGCTTTCTTATAAATACGTAACGTATCTACACGTATTTATCTATCTATCTATCTTCGTCCCTATTATAAACGTACGAAATATTATTTAAATGAAATTTTTTGTCTTATTGTAGTACCACAGGAAAAATAGTATATTTTCTTATTTTCCATACATATTTGTTTTGTATTATAAATGTTTTCATATTTTTGTTGTTCTCTTCTCAATTTCAAGAATGTTTATGTAACAAGAAGCGGAATATAGTAGCAAAAATTAAAAAATCATTATTTCTTTTTCTTTACGTTACTACTTCTATAACTCATGTATCATACATATGCTATGCTTAGCTTTTAGTAGTAGTAGTAGTAGTAGTTAACTACTCACATTTATAGTACATAGGATATCTGAACAAACATTCAATGTTGCAGTTATTCACATTTTCATTTCATTTTTGTTTTTTCTACACATTTCTGTTTTTTGTTTTTCCTTTTTTCATTTTTGTTATTATTATTATTTTTTTATTCTCTTTTTTTTGATTTTCTATATTTTGCTTATTACCTTAAGCAAACAAAAAACACTGAATAAATTCATTTCGACTTAATTTCATTTCAATTACGCGATAAGCTATTTATGGCATTCTAATATGTGATCTTTGCCTTTGGATTCCTTTTTTTTTATTTTATTCTTTCTCTATGCAATATTCTGTACGTTCATAGATATAAAATATACTTACAACGTGAATTTTGTACGTTCGTGTATTAGTGGTATACATATATATATATACAGATAGGTTAGGTGCATGATATACAAAGTAAATTATTGCGGTCAATATGCAATTTTGTTATGGATTGAAGAGGATATTTTCTAACTACAGATATGTATACCTACAGATGTATGTACCTACATACTGTGTATGTATAACGTACTTCTAAAATGTACATCGAAATGATTCGCTTAGCATATGTACTTTTAGAGCTACTGTTGATTGTGAAGATGCTACATTACACATTGAATATTATTTTTGTTGCTAAGCTTCTGTATGTTTGTAGTACGTTGAAATAAAAAAAAAATTTATGTATATATACAAGCATCATATTGCAGGTTATACTTTTTATCATATATAATTTACGTATACATAAACGTGTTTGATGCTGCTGCTGCAGAGAGTAAACATTATAAATTCGCGATTATACACGAAAAGGTTTAGGTCTCAGGTGGTTCAATGATGCATTTCGGTGCTTAATCTTTGTACTTTTTCATATTTTATACATTTTGCTGACTATACTATATACTATTGTGTGTGTGTTAGTGATTCGGTACAAAAGTGTATAAAAGGTAGAAGAAGAAGTATTCTGAATGTTATTTGTAGATTTGTTTTCATATTCGTTTTGGATAAAAGAAATTACAGAATTGTTATTTTAGTTGTAACTTGGATATCTCCAAATATACCTATACCTACCTAGACTTAGACACACATATACTCGTAGCTAGATCATCGTATTTATATCTATATATTTTTGTTATTTGTTTTAAATTTTTATTATTCATATTTGTTTTGTTTGCATAATAAAATTTTTGAATTATTCTCTACTATATACATACATACTAAAAAAATATTTGCAGTTTGATTTCCTGTAAAATTTTATAAAAACAAAATGCCAATTTTAAAATTTGAATTTCTATAATGGATTTGTACTTACTTATACGTTAATGTATATGCATTCATTTACAAATGATAATTTACAACGCATATACCGTATAAAAATATTATAATTGTATTCGTATAAGATTATTGAAATTGTGAATATAAACAAAACGTGATATTCTGTTCGGTATTCTTTCTAAAAATTATTATTATTGCTTCAAACTTTTTGACTTTTTGTCTTGTTTTCATATAGACTATATGGACAATATGGATATAAGAAAAGTGTATATATGTAGGTATGCACCTACTTGAAAATATTTTTGTGACAATATAGTGATAAAGAAGATTCTAAAAAATTCTGTTCTATAAGTACATAAATATTTACAGAAATGTGTATGTATGGACGTATACAGACGCTTATAATGTATTTGAATTCTTGAACAAACGTGTGTGCTATATACATAAGCAAACATTTTTAAAATTAATTTTTCATACATATGTATATACAAACGTTTATACAATGTCATAAATAAAATATTAACATTTTGAAAATAATAATCGAATTAAATTGAAAAATTAATCAAAAAATAGAGAATAAAAGTATTGTATATATTTTCTTGTCATATACTGTTACTATTTTTATTATTAATTTTTTTTTCAAAGTTTCCTTTATAACACAAAAACCGCACGATTCATTCGATATACATATAATTTTCTTATTCAGATTTTTATTCATCAGAAAAATTTTCTATATACACTTAACATAGTTAATTGAAAATGTTTGTTAAATTTGAAAATTACATTAAAATGTTCATGAAAATATGTTAAAACTCTAATTACATACATATATAATTTAGATAAAATTCAATTTTATATTCTCTTTTTGTTTTATTTATTATTTTGCGTATTTCATATTTTTCTTCTTTTTCTATATCTTCTTCTTATTCTTTTTTGTTTTCAATTAATAATAATTTTTGTTTTAGGCCTTTGTCAATTTTTTACATTATTATTTTTATTTTTTTTGTTTTTGTTTCCTTTTCAATGACCAATTATAGAGTATAATTTGAACGTGACTTTTGAATAAACATGTCATCCACATTTTACTATATCATAAAAATAAAATCTATATTTGAAAAAAAACAATTTTTTTTTTCCATAACATTATAAATATACATATACAAATGCAACTAGCTATGTAAATGGTAAAAAGAAAGTTAACATATATGTGTATACAGAATAACAACAGAATACTTATAGGAACAACTATAACAACAACAACAACAACAACAAAATCAAAAACGTATAATTATTGTTAATTAATCAACTAAAAAATAATTTGTTTTTATTTACTATTTTTCACAAGATTAGTTTATTCCATTATTGAAAAGCTTATTATTCCGCAGTATACATTTCAAGGATATAATGTAGTGTTTTTACAACACTAAGTTGCACTCTGTATATAGGCACATACATTTATATAATTTACATAAAATTTTTGTAACATTTTGTGTACCTATATATTAAAACCTTGTACTAAATTTTATTTCAATAAAAAGAATTTGAATTTCACAAACAAAATACAGTAGCTAAATATAGGTAGGTACTTCTAATAATGTCCGTCATATACATAAGTATGTGTTGACAATCCATAAAATTTTGATTTCATTTTTGACAATTAATTAGTAGTATAATACTTATTTATTGTTGAAAAATTATTGGCATTAAAAATTATTTTTAAATTTTTATGTGAGTGCATACACACACACACACACCTCTTGTGTTGTCAGTTAAATTGATACTTTTTTTTTTTTGCTAGAAAATCATTGATTGATATCGAATAATGGCTTAAAAATTAAAATGACAAGTGGTTTATTTAGCTCAAGGCTAAAAACAAAATGAAAATGCTGACAAAATTATCAGAATTTATTCTGAAAATAATTATACATATATACAGATTGCTTTAGGAGGTATCCACTTTTTAATTGTACACTGATCGAATCTATACAATATTATACGTGATTATACCTTCTAAACATTTTTATTTAGAATTAGATATAAGTTTAAAAATGTTGTGTTGTAACCTATGTGTTCCTAGTCTTCATTTTCAAAAAAAAAAAAAAAAAAATTTGGTAAAAAAAAATTAATTTAGGTGCATTTTGCATATTAGTACACTTACAGATTTTTTTTTTTTTTTTAAATATTTTCCTGTCACTGCAATAATTAAAAGTCTATTAACATTATTTTGGTTTCTATATGCATTGTATATACTTACATACCTTTAAAAAAAAATCACATAAATATACCCATAACGAGTATACGTAATAACATAAAATTGTATACAACATACTGATCACATCATTTGCATGTTACTATTTTTTTTTTTTATATTGTATAACTTATGTTTGTTATCGATTTATGTTCATTACAACTTTAAATGAAGTTTTACTAATGAATCTTGTTACAAATGCACTCAAAAGACACCAGAACATACATTATATAATGAAATATAAAAAAAAAATAAATAAATAAAAATAATAAAATAATATAATGTAATAACCAAAAAACACAAAATACGTTTAAAACAAAAAAAAAAAAAAACGTATATTGAAAAAGTGTAAAAATCTCACACCGATAAATTTTAATCTATCACGATTCACCTAAATATTTATAATGTACTTAAAAACTCTATATAATACGAGTATGTAGCCCGGGTATTACCCATATTCTATGTATGATATGTATACGTAACGTATGTGTGAATTTAATTTTGTTTTTGTTTTTTTTTTTTCATCATTCATTTATTATGAACAACAACAAACCAAAACAAAAACAAAAAAAATATAGTATACTCGTACATATATGTATCTATTTAGTAACATAATGTGATGTGTGTGCTTATATGTATATTAAAGATTTGATCGGTATAAAAAATTCCAAATAATCTTTATACTTATTATGTATATTCCGTAACTTTTTGAAAAATAAAATATTTCAAAAGTATCCTCTCTTCAAAAATAAAAAAAAAATATTGATTTCTCGCTAGTGATAAGAAATCAAAAAATAATTTCAACACCATCATCATCATCATCATCAACATCATCAGGAATCCATTCACCTTCTTATAATATATAATTTTTGTGTTGTTTTTCATACGTTTTTATATTTACTATACATTACAGATATTTACAAAATATTCAATTAAAAAAGGCCACAGTCAATTGAAAAGAAAAAAAAAAAAAATAAATTATAATACAACTTTTAGACCATTGCAGAAAAGGCTATTTTATTGGTAAAACTATCATAGTATAATTTACAAATACATAAAAATGAGTAAACGTATTGTAATATTTTTTTATTTTATAGTAACTATAGATATATGTATATCAAGAATATAAGAACGACAGCAGCAGTAGTAGAAGCAGCAGCAGCAACAGCAGCAGCAGTATAGGAGCAGCAGACAGAAGTGTTAAAATTAAATAAGATGCAAAGTATCTATATTCGCGCACCAATTCTCAGATATTATCAGATAGTTTTTGGTTGTAGTTCCAACACCTGAGAGTGTGATACATTGTGCTCCTTTATAGTATCATCAATAGATTTTTCATCCGTTGGTATGTCTATATTGTAATAATATACAGTAGGAAAAGCGTAGCATACAGTTCAAATAACTGATGGTTTTTTTTTTGTATTCATCGACATTGTAACATATACACAACACACATATTTTTGTATATAAGTTTGCATACTTATAAAAAATATATTTCACCTGGGTTCGGGCGTTTTGTCGTGCGGAATTGTTTCTTTAATGTAAATTACTGTACCAGAGTAGCAATGAAACAATTAAGGCTATCATTGTGTTACTAAAATTGAACAAAATATGTACTACACAAAACACATAACGTATAGAGGAGATTTTTACATGTATTTTTTTTCTTTTTCTAAATGATTATCTTTTGCACATATGTACATATTTTGAGCCTATATGTGACTAACAAACTGCATGTTAATAAATTGCGTTGCATGGTATATACTCGTACAACTAATAAACAGAAAAATATCAGCAGCAACAACCTACTAAACTAACATAACATCATAACAGCCAGCAGTATATGTAAAAAATTGTTCTCGTTAAATTTTTCGATTATCAGTATCTATTTAGAGTGTGTGTAGTGTAGAATAGAGCCAGTGCACATACCACATTCACATTATTGAGCGCCCACATTGTTCCCTTATCACTATGGAATCTTAGTAACTCAATAAATGCCGCCACTGACTTTCCGAAAGGCTTTTTGAATAGATTATTTCCTCATGCCGAGAGCTAGCTATAACTAGCTAATAGAGCTAACACTATTTTAGTTAGCTTAGATTTGGAGAGATTTAAGTCATTTTTATGTGACCAAAATTGTATTAAATCGATGATACACAATCGCATGCACACATATAATACTCAACTCATAGTTATATAAATGGAAAATATACCAATTGGTAGATGGTGAGGGTGCGAGTGGAAATGTGTACCGCAGTTATGTCGTTAAATCGAATCAATTTATTTGTTCAATTGTTCCAATAGATAATTAAGTGAATTTGTTTAAAAGAATCACATTTTGAAAAAAAAAAAAAAGTGAAGAAAAACAATTTTGATTATTGATTTGTAATGCACAAATAGTACACATATATTCGATATAATTTCATCTTGTTAACTTGAATTATGTTAACAAGTTCTCTGATACCAGGTGGTTTATTTGCAAAAATGCATACATGTGAATGTACTCGTGTATGTACATAGGTAGTAGCAGTACATAAGTAAGTATGCAATGTAATTGCAATGAAAATGTAATGTAATGTTTTGTTGATATTTCTACATACAATATATGCATATACACCAGTATAATATTCTTACAACGTACTTACTTATATATGTATGTATTTTTGTACTTTTCTGTTTTTATTTATTTATAAACACTTATTTCTATATACGGCATTTAAGTTCATTTTCTCATCGTCAAATTTTATTGTTATATAAAGAGTAATGTCTTTAAACATAAAAATTGATTTTAGTGCTTCCACATAAAAAAGCGTAAAAGATTGACAGGAATCTTTCTGATCTTCTATAAATTGTTTTTTTTTTTTTTTTTTTTTTTTTAAATAGAGTTAGTAGGTAAGTTATTGTTGATTTAATAACGAATCATCACTTCAAAATGTTTTTTGCGATTAACAAGTCAGAAGAAAAAAAAAAGCAGAGAGAATCAAAAATAGTTAGTCTGGCTTAATGACGGTATCAATCAGTCAGTCTCAGTAGTAGCAAAAGATGAATAAAAATTTATATATGTACAAAAGAAGATGAATAGAAGGTGAATCAAGAAGTCGCATAATACATAATACATACTTTGGAGAAATAAGTAGTTCAGTTCTGATTTAACTTTGAGCTAATTTACGAAAGTAAAATGAATATATGAGAACTTTAAGAGCTTCTAGAATATATAAGTAGTTATGGTTAGTTGTCCCATTGAGCAATGTGATTTTTATATACCCGGCATAAAAACTGAAACGATAAAATCTAATTACCCTTTAAATGAAATGCACACATCATAAATTGGAATACTGCAAGGTATGATGACATCATGTACATATGGTATATAGCGTAATTCAACCATAAAAAGGTTTTATATATGTACATTATATCATTTGGTTCGGGATCGCATCTTTTATACTATTTAGTTCGATGATCATCAGTCTTTTCAGTTCAAAAATGATGTTCATCAAAGAAACATTTTGTGAGCTATTATCAGAAAATTATACTCATATACATTGGTAGTTTGGTACATAAGTATAACTATTCAACGTACACGTACATACAAACACACATTATTACACAATATGTGTTCAGATAATTGAAATAAAAAAATCGTATATTTTCTTAAAAATGGATAATTTTATATACGTACGTATATATATTCACACGAATGTGTACATTTTTAAATTTTGTTTTTTTTTATTATTTTTTTTTTCATTATTTTGTCCTCAACTCAACTAACAGTGGATAAAAGCGACAATAGCCATATTAACCATTCATATGTGATAATACTTTGAACTTTATTTAATAAGGTGATCGTTTCATTGCATTTTCATCTAAAGGAAGTATATCTCTCTCTATGCGAATAACATGTACATATTTAATACATACATACGCATATATGTATGTATATGTATGATTTTTTGTATCTTTTTGTTTTGTGATTTTTCTTTCCAGAATTTTATGCATTTTATTTAGATAATAATTTGAAGATACTTTTACATTTCATAAGCACCTATATAAAAGAAACTTTATTAGCACAATTACACCATAAACGAATCATTAAGGATCAAAGATTTTTTCTTCTCTATTTATATATTTTTTTTTTTAGTTTTTTTGTTTTTATTATACGATTTCTTGTAATGATGATGATAATTCTCAATTTGGTCAATAATCACTTTTATATTATATACCAACCATTCACATATTTTTCTGGTATTTTTATAATTTTTGATTTTATTTTACGCTATATTTTATTATATTTTTTCTTCCTAGATTTAGATTATAAAATAGATTTACGAATATATACTTATATCTATGTATACACTTTTCAAACATTCAGAAACGTTCTTTGATTGATTGGCGAGAAACTATATAATTGACTGAATGAGCGCCAGAAATTCCTTATTCTTTTTAATGATATTTATCGTAATGTGTGTGTTCGTGGATGTATTCTAGTGTTTATTTTGTATAGTTCTAAATTCTAGACTGTAATATGGACAAATCCATTTCAATTCATATATTTAGATATATGTATATAATTGCATGCATGAAGTTAAAACAAAAAGTTGTAAAAAGGCTTTAGACTTTTCGATGCAATCAACCTTGATACATGGACAAAGATACACACTTTCTCACACCGTTTATTAATGATATCACATACACTTACATGAGTGTCAGGATCATTTTCTTCTTCTTGTTGGGTCTAAAAAGTTTATTATAATCCAGAATGCGGCAGAATCTCTTTAAAGTCTACTACTAACAAAACAGCTCATATTATCTCTAGAACGAAAAAAAAAAAGAAACAGCGATCAACTCAAATGATAGTTAAGTACGTGATATTGCCGTATGGTTTTGCATTCTATAGGTGATTTCATTTTAATTTTGTGAAACATTTTTTTTATTATTTTTAGGTTTTGATTTTTTTGTTGTTGTTGTTTTATTTTGTGTTCTTATTTTTATTATCAGTTGTGTTAAAGGTTCACTTTGCTGAAATATTTTTACAAGACCTAAGTACCATCTACACTTAACACAATCCGACAGATGAGAAAATTACGTAATGCAAAAAATTACGTTTAAAAATGTGTATACAACAGTAAATAAAGAAAATTTATATAGATTGCAACAAAATGTTGGAAAATACCAAATAATTTGGAGACAAATTTAATGAAAAATTTTTATTGACGATCAACATTTTGTACGAATAATCAAATACCAAAACTATAATGTGATGACCTCAATTAAACAATATTTCGTAAATGATGACGAGACGAACATTTTTATTTTTGTTTGAATTTTCGATTATACTCGTATACTTATTGCGTGCACAATAACATCTAAACTAACATAAATTTAATTAGTGAATGATTTAAACACAATCCATAATAGATATTTGCGATTTTTCAAAATGTGAAGTTTTCAAATTATCTATCTACAGATATTTTACACCTGCAAAAATGTTTAATTTAATTTTGTTATACGTCTAACGGTCTACCAGAAAATGTAAGTATTTCATTTATACGATTTATATACTCTCGCATATTATAGGTATAGTATTTGTATATTATGTACATTCAAATTAATCAATAATCAAATACAAATGAGTATACAATTTGAATTTTTGTTGCAGATATTTTAAGTATGTACTATGCAACCACAAGAAAATTTTGTCAATAGCGCTGATGATGTATCCTTGAATTATTTTCTTTTATTTTGTTTTTTCTATTTTATGTTTTTTGATATTTGAAAATTTTGTATACAATAAGAATAAAATTAACATAAGACAATCTGATTCGTTATTAACCACATTACACTTACACATAGAGTAAATAGTAAATAATGACAGACAAAAATTTTTTGAATTAATGTTGTTTATGTAAATTATTTTATTATTTATGCGAATGTGAATGATTTTCAAAAATTCTCGTAATACATTGATAACAATAAAAGGAAAATATCATATACCAGATATTACTTATTTAACATTCATATGAGTATACGTGCCAAAGTGCAGCTAAGTAATATGCGTGTATGCAATACAGTATACTCAAATTTCAAATGAAAACGTAAATTTTGAGTTTTAGAGTAATTCGTTTTTGATTTATACCTTCGGAACTAATTGAGCGACTGTCATGATTATTGGCACAATTGAAACGTATGTAATTCCCTCATCTACAAAATTACGTTCAAATCCAAAAGTTTAAAATTTTTGAAATTTTTTTTGAGAAATCGGTGCGAGAGACATCTCTCTCTCTCTCTGCGAAGAATTTTCAATTTTTGAATTCTTCGTTTTTCTTCGATATCTCCGGAACTAATTGAGCGATTGTCATGATTATTTGCACAACTAATTGCCTCCCCAACAAAACTACGTTAAATTCCAAAAACTGTAAATTATGAAAATTTTTCGAAAAGTTGGTAAGAGAGATACCTCCCTCTCTGTGAAAAATTTTTAATTTTTGAGTACCTATTTCGTTTATCTTTCATGACTCAATGAAATGTGTACGTTTAATTAAAATTTAGGTATGTTAACCTACTCATGAGGTTAAATAAAACTACCGTTATATAACTAAAAATAATAATCGATTTATAAAATACAAATACAATATTCGAATGCATTTATATTAGTGTCACATAATAGTTAGTAGTTGTACCTAGTATCTTTTATTAATTTCACAAATTGTTTTTGTTCGTTCGAGAATAATAATATATAGGTAATAAGAGCCCACATTTTATACATTATCTTTTCTTATAGCGATTATACAATTACATTAAGCAAAATAATAAATGAATAAATAAATAAGTGAAAAAAAACGCAATAAAAACACTAAAAAAAACAAAAAAAAAAAAAAATTAAATGAAAAGTAAACAGTCACAACAACCTGATGGTGGATCAGTTGGGCCGAAAGGTCATCATCATCATCATCATCATTGGAGTCCCAATCATGTCGAATTGTAATAGAAAGTTGTACATGGACGTACATATCGTCGCTCCAATAAATGTTTGTCGTAAGTGACATTTTGGTGATTTTGAGTTAGCGTCAAATTCTTGGGTTTTCGAAAATGCTCTTTCATTTGCTTTTATCGGTTTTAATTTAGCTCTTCTAGTTTCCGAGAAACTGAATGTGAACTTTGTCGTATATTACATTTGTGAACAAATTTTCAGTAAAGTTTTGTTGCATATGAAGAAATTTTGCAGATACGACAATATTCTGTATAAATTATCAAAATACACATATTCAATAAATGATTGTCGTATCTGCAGTTTCAAATAGTTATGTTCAATAAATGATTGTCGTATATCAAAAAACCACTGCACATACGACAATTATTTATTGAAAATTAAAGTAATTATTTGTCGTATTCGCATATAAAGTTAACATAGTGTATAGGCTTATTCATTCAGTCGCTGATTGACTGTCGATAAGGTTAGATGTTGCGGACAAAAAAAATTTTTTTTGCAATAATATAAAATTAAATAATATATTATATACATCATGAGCAAAGAATCCCCACCACCACAAATCCCAGAAAAATTAATTGAGTAAGTATATTTTCTATTTTTATTTTTTATTTTTTTATTTTCCCTCAATATTTCATAAATAATTTTTAGAATGGCAAACGAGTTGTTAGATGAGCCTGAACCTGGTCCTAGCAATAGTAAGCGACACTGTGAACAAAATTACGTTGATTTCTTCAGTGATATTGAAGACTTTTCCAATGATGACAGTGTTGAAGATCCATCTTTTGACTATGTTTCTGAAAAAAGAAAACTCAGTGAAATAAATTTAAATAAAAGAAGACATTCTGGTAGGTGCTTTTGTATTATTTTTTTACCGATAATACAACTGCATTTAAATAATAAAAATATATACTTTTTTTACAGTCGAGAAATGGGTAGACGCAACGGTTTTTTCTAATAAAAATAATCAAGAAACAAAGTACAAGAGTCTTAGACAATTATATGAAAATGTAGAAAATGAATTACTTGAACATAACATTGATCAAGAGAACATTATCGAAGATAGGAGTTTGCCCTCCTGTGCATCATGTAAACAGAAACAAAGGCATCTAGAAAATCGTAAAATTCACATTTTTTTTCTTTTACAGCTTTAACAACTGTGGCTACACCTTTGACAAGAAAACGTCAAAGAAGACCCGAAATTTGGAAACAAAATATAAGAAAAGCTCTAAGGCAGAAAGGTAAAATGTATGAGAATGCAAAAGGTCAGACTATAAGAGCCAAAGAAATAGGTCCCACTTGCAAAAATACATGTTTTTACAATTGTTCAAAACTTTTTTCAAAAATCCAAAGAGAAGATATACATCAAAAGTTTTGGGATCTTTCTGATGATGATAAAAATATTTTTTATAGTGAGTTCGTAATTAAAAGAAATTCCAAGCGTAGAAATTCTAAAACTAAAAATGTAGAATTATCAATGCAAAAGAAGAAAAATTTTTTTGATTATTATTTGAAACGACAAGACTTGAAAACACAGGTGTGTAAAGCATTCTTTTTAAATACGCTAGGAATCAGTGAGCGTCGAATTTATTATTACTTCAATAATATACACTCAGAGGAAAATGGAATAAAAAAACCATCAAAAAGAAGTAACAGTGGCAGAAAAAAAATAGCAGAACCAAAATTAAACCATATTAAAGAACACATAGATAGTTTTCCCACTATCGATTCTCACTACTGTCGTTCAAATACTTCAAAAAAATATTTAGACAGCCATCTAAGCATTCAAAAAATGTACAAGCTCTATTGCGAAAAGTATAGCGATGGTTCTGTCACATATGAAATTTATCGACAAGTTTTCAATAATAAATGCAATCTTTCTTTTTACAAGCCAAAAAAGGATCAGTGTGATAAATGCACAGCATTTAAAGCTATTAAAAATCCTACAGAAAACGAAAAAAAACAATACGAAATGCACATTGAAGAAAACACATATATAAAAGCTGAGCGTAATCTAGATAGGCAAAACAATGAAGAATTAAGAGCAATAATGTGCTATGATTTACAAAATGTGTTTTCTCTTCCAAAAGGCTTCGTTTCTAATTTTTATTATAAGCGAAAGTTTAATGTTTTTAATCTAACGGCTACAGTTATTTTAAAAAATCAACCAAATTTAACTTACTGTGCTATATGGGGTGAAAATATGTCAGGTCGTTCAGGCAATGACCTTGCAAGTGCGTTGATGAAAATTTTGAAGGCAGTAGTAAAAGACAATCCAACCTTAAAGGAAATAATTTTGTGGAGTGATTCCTGCATTCCACAGAATAAGAACAAAATAACATCTACTGCCTTGTTACAATTTCTCAATGATAGCGAAAACATAAATTTTTTAACCCAAAAATTTTCTGAACCTGGACATTCTCGCATACAGGAAGTGGATTGCGTCCATAGCGCAATTGAAAGACATTTGAGAGGTTTAGAAATACCAAGTCCAGTTAAACTTTTAAGATTTTTGACAAATTTGAATTATTCAAACGTACAGTTGAAAGTAATACAAATGGTTCGAGATGACTTTTTTGCGTTCTCGAAAAAGGCAGAAGAATTAAATTTTAATTTAGTACCTTTTTCCAAATGTAAAATTTTATGTTATGATAAGGAAAATCTATATACAATTAGTTATAAAACTCATCTTAAAGATGTATCCTATCAGTCTGCACATTTAAAGAAAAAAGTACCAAGAAAAACGACTGCTCATTTTTGTAAAGACATTTTTTCCAAACCTCTCACGAACTTACCACCGAAGGACCTACCTGAAGATAAAATAAGAGACATTAAATCAATGCTACCTTATCTTCAAGAAGAAGACAGAAGCTTTTATAAAGTAGTTTTGAAAATTAAAGATTAATTTTATAATGTTTTGCATTATTGTTATCTTAAAAATATATATTTCAATTATTTTGATTATTATTGAACACGAATTTATATTTTTTATATAACTGTTATAATTAAATGAATTACAAACTGATTTGTTTATTTTTGAAATAAAAAATGACTGAGAATATGTATATAAAACAATTTTATTTAATTATTTCCAGACACTACCACAGAATCTAATTTATGGAATTGTCGTATGTGTAAAAAAATTGTGTAAGATTGTCCTTCATTTTGTCGTATATGCGAAATTTTTGGTTTAGAACAAAATTATGTGAACTACGTGGCATCGATTTTTATCAATTTTTGTACAAACATTCTTTATTGATCTTTTAAGATTTCTGCAAAATTTTAACAAAAAATTTATTGTAATAAAAAAGATATTAAACTTTAAATTTCAGACAATATTTAGAACTCTCAAATTTGGAAAAACCGCCTTTTTTAACCTTAAAACTTTACAAGAAGAACTTTGTTCAGATTATAAAGACTCCTCTTTAATTCGATATTGGCAGTTTTGCTCTAATTCCACTCCTTTTCGAGATATTCAGTGCGAACATTATCGTATGTTACATTTGTGGACAAATTTCCAGTAAAGATTTGTTGTATGTGAAGAAAAATTGTAGATACGACAAAATTCTGTATAAATTAAAAAAACAAAGTGTTAAATAAATGATTGTCGTAAGTGCAATTTTGTCGTATGTGCTAAGGAATTCTGGACATCTCTCCTTATTCTGTCGTATATGCAGAAAACCAAATTATTAAAAACACTTTTAAATTAATTGGGTGGGACTGATTACTTTCTAATTTGGCACAATTATTTTTATTACGGATTTGTACGGTTTTGTTAATTCTGAACAAAATCTGTAGCATAGGAAAAAAGTTATGTAACCCGAAAGTTTGAAGCCTTATATCTCAAAAGCAAGTTTTGACACTTACGACAAACATTTATTGGAGCGACGATATATACATACCTTAAAAATGTCCAATATATGTACATATGAGTACATATGAGTACATATTGACTGTTGAAAAAATATGCGTTCTATATCTTAATAAATATTATGTATGTGTTTATGTGTATGTGAATAACATATCTATGAAAAATAATAATAATAATGATAATGGTACTTTAGAAAATATCAAAAGATACATACTTGTGTATATGAATGAATACATGAATTTATATATACACTGTAGTTATGTGATATTATGTATGTATAATTTTCTTATATGTGATGATATTTCTTATTCATTTTCGATTACAGACAGTGTTGTGTGTGTGTAATCGCACGAGTATAAAATATTTATGTATGTACGACGTTTGCTAAACAATATTATTCCATTATTCACTTGTATATAAGTACTTGTATACCACATACAATATGACAGTATATAATATTAAAATACTATAGAAATGACAGTATATAGCCACTTTATAGATTTTGTTATTAATTCATATTATAGTCATCGTCCTGTTCAACATAAAATTGTTGTGACCGTGTGTAGTAACAAACGATACCGTCGATGTTTTGACTTTTAATTTATGTTTTGACATCGAGCTAATACATTAATAAAAACAAAAAAAAAAAAAAATAAATAAAATAAAACATAAATAAATAAATAAATAAAAATACATATCGGACTATTCAATATTCGTAAATTTTGATAGTTAACATTTTAAAGATGCTGCAAACATCTGTACTTACATACCGTGTACATAACATGTATATATGAGTCTATGTAATGTAGTACATACATAATTTTACATTCTTATAGGTATATTAGGTAAAATAGTACTTCTTCAGATTCTCATATAGCCATATATAGTTATATAAATCGCATAGAACTTCAATATACGGCGAATGGGTATCATCGTCATCATCATCATCAACATCCTCATCGTCATCATTGTCATTGCTCTCTATACGGTACTTTTTAAATTTGTTCGCCTGCTCCACCTTTTGTATATTAACGTAATGTATGCAGCTATATGTTTGTATTATTTTCTATTTTTCGATACACACGGATATACATATACTCGTATACTCGTATACTATCATATACATAAAATAAAAGATTTTCTTCTAAAAAACTGTTTTCTTTTATTATTTTAAATGCATTTGTAATAACAAAAAATATCCGTGCATCCGTGTATCCACACACACACACACACAAATATACCTACTTATCTGAAGAATTTAGATACTATAGCATAACTATGTATATAAAGTCAATATTTTTCGTTTTTATTTTCTTCATCATAATATAACTTTTATATTGAATATTTTGTATTGAGTATAAGTAGTACATATACCATAAGTATTATATAGGATATTCAAGTGACTGCATAATGTTTAAGATATTAAATGACTTGTTGCGGTATTGTTCATCGAGCAATAAAGAAAGAATTTGTCGCCAGGTAATTCGAAAATTTATGTTTTTTCTATATATGTGACTACTATTACTTATGTATATATGTGTGTAAAATCTATATAAATTTGTATATAAATATTAAAATTTACATTTAAACATTATAACGTATGCACGTACATACGAATATACTTACAGTTTTCATATCATAAAAATATTTACGAGTACAGATATCTATACAAATTCAAAAATAAAAAACTCTGTATATACATTTATTATAATTTTTTGAACAGTTATTGCACAAAATATAACTAGGTCTACATACATTTACTCGTATATACATACATATGTGTTGTCTACAGTACATAAGAAGTGCTCGTATATTCATATTTCAATGAAAAAAGGAATACAGTCTATATAGTAACGAAAAGATTTTTCTATAAACTTTTATATGAAATATCATACAGATTGAGTACCTACCTACCCATACCCATACCCATACCCATTTCGTGAATTTGCTTAACGTGAACTTTGGAGAGCGTTAGAATATGAGCTATTCATTTTATTCATTTCTCTTATTTTTTTTTTTAGTTTTCTTTTTGAAATTTTTTTATAAAAACTTATACTTTTCTATTGTATACAAAGAACATCAGTGAATCTTTCATGTATAAAATGTTTTATTGGAATGGTTTTTTTTTTGTTTTATTTTGTTTTTTTTTTTTGTTAAATTTTCAGGATATAATTTTCGTAATCAATTCATTTGGTTTTCATACTATAACATGTCCATATACAATATGATAGTGATATTAGTGATTTTGGTCATCTTTTACCATATTTGGATAGTGATTTTTCTTTTCGTTCCGTATACGTGTATGTTCAATGCATAAAACTTGGCAAAAAAAAAAAAAATTATATTCGTTTGTCCTGTTTTTTTAGGTATTTTCTTGTTTTAGTTTAACCGAGCTTAGATTCATAATCTTATGTACAAAACGTTTAAAAGATTCCTAAGTTTTTTTTTTTTTTTTAGAAGCCATGTGGGAATTGATCTTTATACGCTGCTTTAACTGCAATCCGATTCAGCTTTTCATTGAAGATATTCACTCGTTCATACTTTGTCTTCACCAGACACCATATAATATTATTTACGTACTTCTTCCGTTTTAATATTTTGAAAATATGCGTTACTAAACTTCTTCGTAACTCCAGTGTGTAGCATTACAAAGTATATGCATATAGAGTGTAGATCTGCATGAATATAATGTGCATTACATATCATATTATCTCATGAGATTTAACGTTTGCTTGTATGCAGTGTCATGTTTAGTTACATTTACATTTTCAATTGGTGCACTGATGTACAAACTATAAACGGATTACCATGTACCTGACGAATCGGTTTTCTCATTTATAGATTTTCCACTTAATCGTTTTATTTTTATTTTCGCCTTTGCTTAAAATGTGACACTATTGTATATAAATTTGGGCAATAGTTCAGAATAAATTTACATATTAGATAAACCGTATCTAAAATTATTATTATTATATTCATCTTACGACCAATATTAATGGGAGTAAGTGCTTTATGTAGTCCAGAATAAAAATTTGTATCATGATCTAGTTTTGAAGGTACATTCAGATTCAGATTATTATTTTTATACATTCAAGACACAATAATATGTGCACGAACAGACAAACTTGATATAAATTTGTAATAATTTTGTAGTAAAAAATGGAAGTAAAAAATAAAATTTATATGAAAATTATGCGTAGGATATGAATGAAAAAAGGACTAGAAAAAAATGAATCTGACGGCTTCATAAAGATTTTTGTTTGGTGGCACTCATAAATAAAAGTCGAAAAGTTTATAATGAATAAGAATGTTCCATCGTTAGTTTTCATGCTATTTATTTATTTTTGTTCCCGTCATTGACTTTCTCAGATGTGTAGGTAGCATTTTTTTCTTATTTAAAAATTATTTGAACAAAAAAAAAAATGGTAATATTGATTAGCTGGTATCGCTATAATTATTCGATCTTGCTACTGTACGTGCAGTATACCTACACATTCGTATTGAAAATTTAAGCGTATCTGAAAATATTTTACTTCTTTTTATCTTCAAGTTCAAATCAGTTAAGTAAGCGTGACTCGGAGCAAAAGCATGTAAAGTAAAAAATGTTACTATATTTTCTTGTATTTAAGTTTTTTTTTTGTTTTTGTTTTGCTTTATTTTTATTTATATTCTTTGTACGCACTTTAATACAACAAAAGCCAGCTCTATATATCGTTTGATAATTGCCGTATTCATTTCGTATAAATACACGTAAGACTCCATTAGATTAAAAACTATTTTTGAATGATCCTTTTCATTAAGTTTGTATACATATATTCGCGTATTATGATGATGTTTACTTGCATTACATAAAATAATTTCCTATAAAACAACACTCAGATGTTCATTTAGTATTTTCTGCTAAGTATAAATAAAGCAGCATGAATTCCTTGTACAAAAATAACAACAAAAACATTTAAAAAAAATATACTATGCGAAAGACTAAAAAAGAATTTTTTTTTCCATTTTATTTTTCAATTCTTTTGCAAGGTGTTATGCGTACGTGTTCATTAACGATAACAATCATTAGCAGCACATCGTGCGAAATATTTTCTTGTCTTTATATTTTTATACATATTCTCAATAAAGTATAGAATAAAGAGTATAACCGTAACAAATAAAAACAAAAATAACGAGCAAAATAGTAAAAGTTGCACATTAATACGAGCGTGTAGAAGCGTGGTTTTCATTGCACATAAGTATTAAAAAGGCGTAAAAACGATCTTCATTTTCTGATGGTTATAGAACGATATTAAGGGCTAGGAAATGTTTGATTCCCTGAAGGATATACAGTAAAAATATGAATTAACTCTTTGTGATTATAAAAAATTTAAATAATTTGAATCTAAAATTTTTTGTTATTTAAATTTCATTCGAATTCAATTCAAAAGAGATTTTACTTATCAAAAATTTGTATTAATAATTTAGGAGAAGGATAACAAAGTAATAATTGTATACACACAATTTTGAAGACAGTAAAATGTACAAATAGCATTTTCAAAAAAATATTATTTGTGATTAAACTGATACTCAATGGAAAATGTGAAATTGCTTCACTTCCGGAAATTTAATGAGAATCGAAAATTTTGCAAAAAAATAAACGAAATTGCAACAAAAAAGTGAAAGTTCAACAGTTAATTCTTTACTGAAAAATAATGGTTTTTTTCATGCATTTATTTATATATGAATTTTTTTTCTAATTTTTATCATTCATTCAATTCAAAATTTATTATTTTCAATCGCAACAAAATGTATTTTAATTTTATGTCGGCATTAATTTTATTAAATGATTTTTTTTATCTGCAATTTACAATAGTATTTTCTGATTTCACATGTGTGAACTACACACATACATACGATAACATACATGAAAGCTAAGTATAGTCGTACACAGTATACTATTTTCACATATTATAAATTGATACCAGCGCGGATAGATAGATATTGATCGAAGTAGATAATACTATCATCAATTATCCTTGATGACCTAAAAGATCAAAGGAGATCCGCTTAACTAGCTAAGTATATGCTATATAAGCTATAACAACTAATCAAGTTAAACATATATATCGACAATAATATCATCACTAATATCACTATCGAATCGATATGATATCACGACGACAAATAATGCTTATATGTAGTATGTATAACATTCATTGTAAGATTTAATCCCACACCAAAGCTAAAAACATAAATTCTATCAAAGTCACGTTAGGTGTCGATTATTGTATACGATATTATATGTGCAAGCACATAAACACACATAGATCAAATAGTCCTGTCATATATCTTCTCATAGATATCGATGTTGTCAGTTTATTTGCTATATGCCTTGCTAAAGACATAAATCTGCATAGATTTGTTCTTTTTTTTTTTTTTTTTTTTTTTTGGTTTTGCTGTTTTGATATTACCATTTCGTTTTATACCACAGTATCGATTTTAATCGATTGAGATTAGATTTATAAAAGTGTAAATGTAATTCAAATAATAATGCATAATGCCACTCATACAGTAAAGTGAGTGCAGCTACCTTGATAAATATTTTCGAAAACATAAATGACCTTACCGACAAAACGACAGACGTCATTTGTCGTTTTTACCGCATTACAGTGTTGTTATGATAGTGAGTGGTGACACCTTTCTTTTCAACCGACTGTCAACTTCCTTAAACTAGTAGCTAAATTTTATTATTATATTTTATACTTATTTTTTTGTTCTTTTAACATAATGGAGTACTATCATGGTACATTATTTATTTCTAATTTTTTATTCATTTAAAGTTTATGTGGATTTATGACTTCTTTTCTTTTTTCTTTTTTAAAATGTTTCTACAATAGATGTTTCGTCACATATGTATGTACATATACTTGCATTTATTTTTATTTATTCTTTTTTTTTGTAAATTGCAAAAGAAGAAACAAATGCACAGCTAGTATACATTTAATGTTAAGTGTATCTATGCCTTAATTTATGTACAATGTTATATAGCACACAAAATGACATACGGATCAAATTTATTCTATGTAAATATGTAATACTATATATATGTACATATGTACGTACGTATGTACAATAACAATCATCTTTTTAAATCTTAGTGCTCCACAAATGTGCAAAACATCTTATCATCTTCGGCAAGGTAAGTATATGTATACATATACATAAGTTTAACACAAGGTAATAATGTAAGGTCTCATTATTCTCTATGATACGGATTGTTGGGGAAATGAAAATCCATTTGAACCAACATTACATCAAAGGTGTATTGCCGACACACTGTAATGATGCAATCACATATATAAATATACTCGTATTCTGGAGCTTATTTAAAAGGGCTACCGGCACAATCTTATGTATGTAACTTTTACATATAATACTATATGAGTACTTCAGCTCATTCCGATGGCATAGAAAAAGACGAAAAACCAAAAAAAAAAAGAACAAATATAGTGCATGTACGTTTGTATGTTTCAAAAAAAAAAATGCATAAAAAATTACCGGCACTTTACAGTGTTTCAAACTATGCTAAATCTATAAACTATCTAGATACAGATAGATACATATAGATAGTAAATCTATACACTAGATGCATATACGAGCAAAAAATTTAAAAATACCTAATATTCGTGCATATATGCATATCACTGTATATTTTAAACTATTTCAAGCGATTTTCTTCATTCACTTAAATGCTACAAGCTGTATTACACCTTTTATAATTCTTATTTTTTATTTCTATTTGTTCCTTTTTCTACTTTGAGTATGGAGAATCATTAGTAATAGCAGCAATGAAATGCCATATACAACGAAAACAAAATTTATATATAAATGTTTTTTGTACGTATATGTGTCATCATTTAGACACCGCCGCCACAAATTAAATATTTGCTAAGGTTATTATTATATGGTAGTAGTAGCTCTTCTCTATTATACTTGCATATTACACTCATAGAGGTAAAAGATTCGTTTCGACCAACCCCAATTTGAAGAAAAAAATAAATAAATAAATGAATAAAAAATGAATAGTAAAAATATGAAAATAAAAATAAAGAAAAAATATATATACGAGTATGTTTAGGATTTAGATTAGGACCTGTAACTGTAATGTCCCGCTTTAAATCAAACAAATAAACGATTATTAGCAATAATTTGTGTCAAATCATTAACAATTATTATTGGATAAGTTAAACGATGTTATCCGATCGGAATCTCCGACATTACTACGATTATTATTATTAAGTATATTATGCTGGCTTTGCTGCTCTTTGCTATGTAAAATTTACTATATAGCTTTTTAGATAGGTGTCTATAGGTGTCTACTTATACGGGAATGCTAAAAAGTTAAGTTATAAAATAATGTGGCCATTTAACAGAAAATGGAATGAGTTAAGTGCATTTAATTGAGAAAATTATGTTCAGTTATAATTTTCGTAAAATTATTTGAATAGTAAAATATACAACGCAATGACATTGAATCTAGATTAAAATTGTATGAAAGTATGCATATGTATATGCACGGATATATGTTATACAGACATGTACATTTACACAAACACATATAAAATGAAAATAAATATTTGTCATGATTGATAAAAAACGTAAAATTATAGAAATTAAAATACTAATGCGTTTAAAAAAAACGTGAAATATTTATTATTACGTTATTTTTTTTTTTTACATTTTTCGCAATATTTTTTTTTTCGTTAAATAACTATAATTAAGTTTGAAAATAAAAATCTTTTTCTTTATAAATTAACTGAACTCTTCTCACAGGTGATTTCCCATAAAATTAGAAAAATTTTTGTTTTACATTTTTAATGGTTTTATAGATGGTTTTTAGTTTTGTAAATTATGAAAGTGAAACAGGACTATTTTAGATTGATATGAGTATACATACATATATTGTAGCTAGAACAATCGATAGCCAGAAAGGACATAGTCCGCTCTATTAAAGCACAAAATTTAAGATGGCTATGACATGTAACTAGGATGCAGCCCAACAGAAGACCCAGAATACTCTTTGAAGGAGAAATAAAAGGAAAAAGAAGTCAGGGAAGACCAAGAAAATGCTGGTATGACGATGTATTAAAAAATCTACGCGTTTTAAATGTTAAAAACTGGAGAACGAAGGCAGCAGATAGATGCGAATGGAGGCAAATTGTTAAGGAGGCCAAATCCTACAAAGTACTGTAGTGCCAGGAAGAAGAATAATAAGTATATATTGTAAAATTAAGTAAATTAAGAATGAAGTTTGTGAATTGATAATTTTTGAAATTTAATTGTAAAAAAGAAGATGATATTCCAATAAAATAAATCCTTTAGATTTTCGCATCCATTTTTAATATCATATATTTACATAAGATTTGTACATTCACATATTTCATTATACAAATGGTATGCGTTAAACAAATACATAGTGCTGATGATTTTAATGATTCAACTGAAAGACATACATTTTCCAATAGTTCCCATAAACGATATGCACCTGAATCCAATTATATACTTATTTTCGTATACTATTAAATAAGAAATGCACATTCAGTGATAATAATTTTTTCTTTTTTGAATGCATATTATAATGTCTGTTATATTCATTAAAAAGTTTTATTGAAAATTATGAATCAAGTTTTAGTGTTTCATTTTAAAATTTATGCACTATCCATATAATGTATTGCTCTGACTTTGAGTACAACTGATACAACATGTATATATGCATAGTCGTTTGTATATAAATAAATACCACCATATTGATCATATTTATGATTTTACTTATATGTTAAAAATATGGTATTTTTCTTATATAGCCACCATATAATCTAGTCACATTTCGAAAACAACATTTGATCATCTTCCTCCTTCTTTTTTACCATATATACATTATGTATCACATTAGGTATAAAAAATAAAATAAAATACAAATAAATATATACAAAGAGAAAATGAAATATACGTACGATCTCCAAATTATATTCTTCAGGTGTATGCTGATACTGATGCGTTAAATTCATTTATATGATACTATGTACATACGAGTATATGCATTTCTCCATATTATCATCTCATAGATAGAATGTATAATTTGGAAATCATTTCCCGGTGGTAAATGGTTTATATATATCTTACAATTATTTATTTTGCTTCTTTGTATTTATGTACATATACATATATACTCGCGTATATTCCAGTAAGTATAGACATTATAAAAGCGTATTATAAGTCTCCGATTTTCAACGGTAGTTACTAGATTTTCTCACCGATAAATTCACTTGGGACAATTAAAATTGAAGGCACTTTCATTAAACCATTTAATAACGCTGTAAAAGTAGTGTATAACAGTTTCAGTATTGAATATCGTATATTCGAAAAAAAGAAAAATACCTTTATACAATATCTATAAAAATACCACTATTATCAAAACCATTAGGTTGTTTGTAAACTGCATATTCATAGTACATACATTTCGAAGATTTACTTGCATAAACTTTTATACCTCTGGTACTGATTTACAATTTTCTGCATTCAATATTTTTTTTTTCATACTGATCACTTACACACATAAATACGTACACACTTGAACATTATGTATGTGTTTGTGTTTTGTTGTCGTTATATCGTTGTCATTGGTTTCCCATAATCTCATCATATAGGTTACTACTTACTACTATACATAATGTTCCTGGAATTGAATATAAAAGTTTATAAATAAAATGAAAAATGAATAAAAAAATAAAATTCATATAATAATGATTATTGTTATGTGTATTTTCGTTTATATATTAATGAAACGGGAAGCACTTAAAAACCGATCCAAATTGCATTTCAGTATTATTATCAATGTAATGAATAAAATATAAATGAACTAAAATGAAGAAAATATACTCATAATATATACACATACAAACATACAAATACTAACGTATGTATATATGAAAATTATCATTATAAAATAAACATTCAATAAAAAATATAATAAGAATGAATATAAATATGTATACGATGCTATCTAAATTAATTATATTGGAATCGGGTATATATGTATATATAGCTTTATAATGTGTGTACCATAGTTCGGACGCAACATTTCTAGCATTTAACATTATTATTTTAGAGTGCAAAAATATCGAAGAATCTATATATTAACGATGATGTTCACATTCACACCACAAAATACAAGAATATTCGTCTCATTTACATTTAATATGTACATATACATAGTATATGTATGTTATTTGTATGTAACAGGTAGCACCTTTAAATATTTGTCATTTTGGACAGTCTGCATATAAATACATTCATAGTCCCGTAGCTATATTATGATCGTCAACATTTTTATGATCATCATCATTTTTTGTGTTCATCAGTAAAACATTACATATTTTGTATACCGTATAATATTCATTATCACCTCTACGCTATTAAAATCATCATTAAAGTGTACTGTGGTTTGATATACGAGTATATGTGTAAATATGAGAAGAATTTTTCCAATAATTTTTTTTTGTGTAAAAATTTATTATGATTGTACTTAATTCTGTATATAATATCATTTAATAAAGATGAATCAAATTCAATCAAATTCAATATTCAAAAGCAATTAAATTTCAATCATTATTCAATAATGATGCGATGATTCAGAACATTCACATTGAATAGGTAACATTTTTTTCTATAACTTTACAACGAATTTGAGTGAAATAATTTTAAAAGAAGAATTTACAATGTTATCTAAAAACTTTCCAATTATCTAATGAATTTCACTATGGAAATTCTCTGTATAATTTGACATTCATTTTGCTAATGGCATTTATGAAATATTTTCCTTTTTTTTTTCTTAAAGGCAAAATATTTAAAAATCGAAAATAAATAAAACAATTTGTGTATCGAATCTATATAATATACGCCATATTAGTCTGTGTTTATGGTATCAAATAACATTACATACATTTCACATTGTAAGCCTGCCTGCCTGCCTGCCAGGCCAGCATAAATGTATATATGTATGCGATCTTAAAAGTTATTAAAATGAAGACATTATGACATTAACTCATTATTTATTTGCACATTTTTCTTCTTATAAAATACAGTTCATGCAAATTGAATTATTTAGAATTATTCTATAAATTTTTATTAAATATTTTTTTTTTTTCTGCAATCAAGTTTTTATGATTTATCTGTGACATTTTATGTATATCTTCTTCTTCTTCTTCTTCTACGGATATGCGGTCGTTAGCAAGTATTTCATCTCTGAGACAATTCGCCTCAATTCTTCTCTTTCCATCGATTTTTTCTTCCACTTTTCTATACCCGCTGTTCTGGGATCAGCTTGTACCATGTCGCTCCATCTGTTCCTCGATCTACCTCTGGTCTCTACCAAGAACGAATATGTGAGAAAAACTAATGAAGAAATTTATGAAATATATAACGATATAGAAATAAGCGTACACATCAAGATCAACAGACTTAGATTGATCGGGCATTTTATGTCCATACTGATTACAATAAAAATTTTTACGGTGGCCTACATTATTTTCAAAAAAATCTTTTATTTGGAGAAAGTTTATTTTTTTAGTAAGATTTACACATTTTGTGATGAAAATTCAACTAATGACATTATTCATTAGACACGGACTGTATGTAATACTTTATGTATCTATTAAAATGGCTAGTTACAAGTTAGCAAACATTATGCATTTTGACTGTGTATACATAAAAATGTTTGTTTGGTGGATAAAATGATAATGTACAAGTGAAGTATATGTGTATATGTGTATTTTATAAAATATGTACTTAAAAATAACCTGTTCATCGTTTTTGATTTTTGTTTTATAATGCAATTCTCTTTGATACGTATTCGTACATACAAGCATGCATAGTTGCATACTTTTTCATTATAATATGCTCGATTTTATTTTCTTTTCGTGTTCTTTTTTTTTTTTTTTTTTGATTTTTCTTTGATAATTTGATTTCATACCATACAGATAGTTTTCCCACAGTCCATATAATTTAATATTATAAAACGTATGTAGATAGATAAGAGATAGATGTTACAAGCTTACAATGATGATGATGATGCTGATGCTTTCTCTGATTCCTTTGGTACATGAAGAAAATAATATATTTTTTTTCTTTTTTCTGATTTAAATGCGATTTTGTGAATGCTTAAAATATTATCGTGTGTGTGTGTGTGTGTGTGCGTATGTAAGTGTAAGTATTATGTATGTAATGTATGGTGTACGTTTATAATATAAATGTGGTACAATAAAATATTTGATTATACCATAGAAACATTTTTTTTTATTATTTTCGCTTTAGAAAAAAATTATTTAAAAAATTATATTCTTGAATAAAAATATTTTTGTATTTTGTATAAAAATGTTTATGCATACGTTATAAAATAATTTTGATTACCATCATCATCGTCATACAATCATTATTACATATATTATCGTCATCATCATCATCTAAGCACAAATACGTATGTTTTGGTATAAAGTTGAAGCTGATCTGATATAACTTGCGCCTTCTATGACAACTATAACTGAGTTATAATATGTACAGTATTTGGAAAAATTTTTTTCAACTAATTTAATAATTATGACCTCTTGTAACAGGTTTCTCTCTAATCGAGATTGTAAATTCTTCACTTTTTTTTTTTCTTAACATTCAGTTCATTTTTTTTTGTTTAGATACCTGCGTGCTTATTATAAATGTATATGCAGATCATTACATAATTTAATTACAAAAATCATATTGTACGTTTTTCATATGAAATCTTCCTCGTAAAATTACGCATATCGGTTAATTTTATAACGAATTGAATGAATGAAGAGGGAGCGGCCAAGAGAGTGTTGAAGAGTGAACCAGATAAGAGAAGGGCGGTTGGACGACCCATGTTGAGTTGGATGGCTATATGATGTGATTGATGTTCTCAAGCTTTTAAGAGTGAGAAACTGGAGAGAGAAGGCGCTGAACAGAAGAGAATGGGCGGATATTGCTGGAGAAGCTAGGGTCCTCCAAGGACTGTAACGACACTGAAGAAGAAGAAAAAGAAAGATACATAAAAATTAATACATTTTTATTGAATTTTGGATGTACCATATGTGCCAAAAAATATCTTTCTTAAAAATTTAGAGAATAAACTTTCAATTTTCAATTTGAATTACTAACAATTATGTGCATAATTATCGACATACTACACGTAAAAGTAAAATATTCACAAAATAAGAAATCAAAATCGAATATCGGTTTTATTTTATATATGTAATACATAAAATTTTATAAATTGTTTTTTAAATTTAAAAAACAAAAATGAAAATAAAAATAAAATCGATATCCATATGTACATACCATGTATGTTGCAGAAATACATTCATACGAGTATGTATGTTTGAATTTATCTATAATAAATTCTAGAATATTAACTTGATTCATTCAAAGGTTAATTTAGTCTGTACGTGCTTATGACCCTGATCTAAATCGTGATATTACAACACGACGACACTTCTATTTTAATTTTTTTTTACTTCGTTTTTTGTTTTTCTATTACAGGAAAAATTTGTTATAAATGCACATGTGTATATACGTTACTCACATATACATATGAATGTATAAGTATGTAGTAGTCGTGTTAGTTTTTGTATTTTCATTTTTGACTTTATTTTTTTTTTTTTTTTTAATTTTTTGAATGCACAAACAAATATGTTTATACGAGATTCGAGGTACCCATCTTTATTCGATTCTCTATATAAGTTTTTTCTCTTTATAAAATTATTTTTGTGGTTTTATTTTCACCTCGAATATAAAAAATATTTAGCTCAGATATTTAGCTAAAAAAAAAAAATGAAATACATAAAATAATACAAAACCAAAACAAACAAAAATGTTATAAAATAATTGAATTCAAAATATAATTGAAAGTTTCACATTGAATGTAATGTGTGTGTGTGTTTGTATATTTTTGCTCTTCTTCAATTTATATACATTTTTTAAAATGTTTTTCCAACACGACCATATAACATAATAAATGTTATGTGATGTGATATACTGTATACGACTTCTGTACTATATAGCAAAACCATATAATATCTCAGTACGCGAGCATCTAATCGTATTGTCTTCTATGTACATTATTTCTACATTAAATCTGAATGGATTATATTGTTGTAAATGAAAGGTAACGAATTCATTTTTTCTTGCATATAATTTTATTTTCAGGTGATAACGATTAATATACGAAACGACAATATATACTATTACATACTAGATAGTACTAGTACAAGTACAAGTATAAAAGAAAAAAAAAAAAGGACGAAAATGTGAAGACAAAAAAAAAACCCGAAAAACAGAAATTTCGAATAAATAAATAAATGAACATAACAATTGTCTTTTGATATTTTAACTAAATAAAATATTTTGTTCCAAAAACAAGACCCAAAATAAAAAAACAAAATAAGTAGTATGTAAAAGTATATAGATACAAAATATTCGACAATATAACACGATCCGATTAACATCCATTCAGAGATTGTAAATTTTTGGATCACTAAAAATGTAAATACAGAAATTCATAATAAAAATTACATTACCATTATCAATGCGGAAAATAGGAAAAATTTTATTCCTGGGGCTATTTTTATAGACACAAAAATATCACACGGTTTTCCTATGTAGTGTGTATAGGTATTGAATGTACATATAGTGAGAAAAAAATTTGTATCTGGAAAATTTTCTAATTTTTATTTTGAAAATGAATAAAAAAGGTTAGCTAAATAACTGTGTGTTAGTGGTTTTATTTTTATTTTTTCATTAACTGTGTTTTCATTTTTCTCTATAAAATATAGTGGTTAACAGTAGGAAAAAAATCAAATGATCATGATAAAGGATAAAAAATGAATCGATTTTTAGAATATTTTGTATGGATGACATGTAGAACAATAGTCCCGCATTTAATCAATGCATTTTTTTTTTCTTATAAAAATGTTATTACGGTGTTACATTATAAAAATTTTGAATGAAATTTGTATATCTACTAACTTTGGGAATTAAGTGTAAAATACTTAAACTGATTCAATAACCTGACCTGCCTGTATATTTTGTTTTGTATATTGTTCATTTCCTGTAGAAAGATATGAACCGTTTACATATCTTTAAATACTTTATTAAAATAATTTTGTAAAACAATTTCTAGAGGAAAATTTTTATCCATATAGAAAAAAAAAAAAAAATAAAAATGTATAAATTTTTGAATGCCGTTATTAGACGAGGTCTATAAACTTTTTTAATGCACACTGCTTCTGTTATAAAAGGAATTATTATTTTTTTGTGCATGTGAGTTAAATAGAAAATATCAAAGCTTTCTTTTATCTAATAATAAACAATTTACAGTTTTTCCTCAAATACGTATACAGATGGGTAAACAGTGAGCAGATTTTAAGTAAACACTATTACTTACAAAATATGAAAAAAAAAAAAAAAACTAAACTAAAAAATACACACACATACCGCGATTAGGATAAAATGCATTAATCTGTTTTTATTTGTTTTTGTTTTTCGTCTTTTCCATCCATATATCTCGTGCAAATTCGGTCACGATGGTTTCACCTCATAACCATATCGTATCATGCTACATATAATAATATACATAGACAGCATATTTTATACTACATAGGTGAGAAAGAATCAAAAGAGAAAATTCCTCCATTATTTTTCTTCTGCTTCTTATATTTTTATTGTAAAATTTTAAATACGTGGTGTGTAGTTTTTCTCTGATATCTATTCAGAAAATAACCTATCTGTTTTATATACATATAATACACCGTACATCATATGTATGCATTGTATTGTATTATAGAGGAAGGATGAAGAAAATGAATTCAAGATTATATCGAAAAGTTATTATGTGTGACAAAATGTTTGAGATTGCGTTTTATTTTTGTTTCTGTTTTATTTTTCTCTTAATTTTTAGCTTTATTTTATTCATGGTATTAAATTAAACTTAACTATCTTGATATATATACGTCAATATAGTTTTGTTTTTGCCATAAGTGTATGTACAGGTACAGATATGCACTGTAATGTGTATGATATAATACACTGAAGATTTTGTTATAATATATTGGTATACTGCATAAAATCGGTTTAATTCCCAAGATCATTCACGTACTACATACATAGTAAATATTTTTGTATGTATATGAAAAAGGTAAAGAACAAATCAACCGACAAACATCCATATCACACAAAAAACATACACAAACACACGATATGTACATACATACGGAGTACATTATTTATAATACGTGCTTATACATCATTTTGTTTTGTTTTGTTTTTTACTTGTATTAAGTGTATAAATGCACTTTTGAATTTTATTTTAAATGTATAAGAAAGTATCAAGCCTAAAAAAACTTTAAAGAAAAACGAAAATAAATATTATATTTGAAAAATGAAAATGAAGGTCTTAGGAAGGTCTCTTTAATTCAATTTACAGATTAACATATTCAAATAAATGCAAAGAATGTTTAAATAGAGTGAACTTCTTTTAAACACAAAATTCCTTTAGTATTTTGTTTTTTCATTTGTAAATTTTATTTTTTATAAATTTTGCAGGCACGTATACGTAACAGAAAGATACTATAACATTTAGCGAAGAACGGATTATAAATTATGTACAAAAATCTGTGAGTAACAAATTTCTATAAAATATAATTATATGTATTTCTACTTTTGAAAATTATCATTTAATAATTACATCAAATACAGACGGATACGAATATTTAAATTTATTTTAATGAAAATCCTTATTTATTTATTTGCTTTTTTATTTTCTGAATATGTATTAAATCGAAAGGGAAAGTAAATTAATTTCATTGGGAAAAAAGAAAAATTCAATTAAATTACATTTTTTTTTCTTCCAATAATTTAACGATAATTACATTTTAATAAATTTTGAAAATATGTTAATTGAAGTTAATAAAGAAAATAAAAAATATCAGTCAAACATTGAATTACTTGGAAAAGATCGTTTCAGCGTAGTAGAGGTTATTATCTCTAACAGTGCCTATAGTATTCGCTACGATATTACGAGTAGTATTCTATACACACATCATGTGCATTCGTATTTTCTTTCTTGAAAAAAGTTGATTTTCTCTCTCTCAATATGCGAATATTGCACATAACGAAACAAGGAAAACAAACTAACGACATTTATTACTTGGTCCTCTTTCTCTACTCTATAAATACTATTCGTGTTTACTCGTGTTTTCATTGTTGCGAATATTGTACATGACAAAACAAGGAAAATCA
Source organism: Villa cingulata (assembly GCA_951394055.1). Lineage (NCBI taxonomy): Eukaryota > Metazoa > Arthropoda > Insecta > Diptera > Bombyliidae > Villa > Villa cingulata. The sequence continues at coordinate 10,352,905 of OX596020.1, read as the reverse complement.
CAATACATTTATTACTTGTTCCTCCTTTTTATATTTATATTCTGTAGCAGTGAAGATCATTGTCTCTATCAGTGCTTAGAGTACATACGCTATTATACTATGATTATGAGTGTAGTCTACATATTTTTGAATTTTCATTTTGATGCCTTGAGTGGTTCCTAGGAATGATTTGTCGGTAAATCGGCCACTGGTTATCATAAAGAACATTATGTTCAATTAAAATTGATCTAAAACAAAATTATTGTTGATATCATTTGACGTAAGCTCATAAAAGTGTGATCCAAACTATGGATATCATTGATTCACTTAACAATTTCAATATGAAGAACAAAAATACAAAAATAATTCTTGCTAATTATGTATTTAAAATTTCAAGATTTTCTAATTTAATTTAATTAATTATTTATCAAGTTTTCTTAAATGTGTGTTTTCAGCCAAATATTCGGTAGATCCACGTACACATCTATACTCTTTGGTAAAAACGCATAATCAGATTAACAATCCACAGATACTAGATAAAATTATTTTAAAAAAAATTACAATGAATCCTTTATAAAATTTTTATTTTAATATTCGCGTATTTTTGATTTTATAAAAAATAAAATACCATTTCATTCCGTATGTACATATGTACATACAAATCATCTACATATAACCATTTTAATGCATTTCTAAATTCACTAAACACACACTATTACAATTTGATTATACTATACGAATATATACACATCTACTAGCACACTATATACGTACACTCGTATGTATTGAACTATAACAAATTTTTATCTTGTTAAATCACTTTCAAACAGAGCAACCACAGTTGGTGGTAATATCGATCTAAAATATAAGATAAGAGAAGAAGTGTAAGAGCTAAGAAAATATCATGCTGAGTATTCAGTTAATATAATAATAATCATCGATGGTGCAGCGTTAAAATAAGTTTGGAAAAAACAAAAACAAAAAAAAATCCAATTCAAAAATGAAAACAAATTTAAGAAAAATAAAACAAACAAAGAAAAAAAAAAATCTGTAGTACTTGTAATTTTAAAAATAAATTTTTATCATTTTTGTTATAAATATGCCAGCATTCCTTTATTTTATTTTATTTTATTTATTTTTTTTTTTTAAATACTTGCATACATAAATGTTTTAGTTTTTCTGAACTTTATTAGTTTCTATAGATTTTTAATTCTTTTATTAAATTTTATCTAAAGTTTACTTTTTTTTTTGTTTGTAAACCACTAATTAACAGGTAAACTATTTATGCATAGAGAGTTTTTATCCATTTTATCCTGAATCAAAAATAATTAAAATTGTATGGAAATGATATTAAACATATAAAATATGAGCAGTATTCCATTTATGTGCAATGGTGCAATACTAGAATCTAAATACAGTGGAACCTCTATAGCTCGAACCTTCGTCATTAAGTCGAATTTCTCATTAACTCGAAAAAAAAAATGTTCTCATGTTTTAATTGTTTCAGTTTCTTTCCGTTACGGCTGTCGTTTGAATGGCTTTAGAGAAGCGACCATAATCTTGATTTGTAGAATTGTTGCTTGTTAACAGGATTTAATTTCTGTTTCGTTTTCGATTTAAATTTCGTCCTGTACCGTAGAATTCAAAATTTCTGTAAGTTGTAAATTCTATAAAACTCGAACTTATTTGCATCTCTTTTGAATTTCAGAGTAAAGCAGGTTCCACTGTAAATTTATTAATGTGCATATTCACATTCTCGCACATAAATACAAATATGTATTCAAATACATATAAACAAATGTTGGTGTTTTTTTTTTTTTGCTGATCACATTTTCATAAATTTTTTTTTTCTGTTTTTAGCTTACCGTCATCATTACACTATCATTTTAATTTGATGATTTGATCTTTTAAGGAGTTTATTATTTATTTAAAAATTGTATCCTCATCATCTATACAATAACTTTTGTATATAGCATACAGAGTATAGTATATGTACTAAAATATTTTGTTTCTTTTTTTTATTTTTTTTATGGTTGTCATTAACAGAGTATGATTTCCTGATAAATTTAAATATACATATATGCATGCATACATACTCGTATTTGTTGCTATTTTCATTTCGAATTTTGTTCTTTACAATTCTTTCAATTATTTTGTTGTAATTTTTTCATATTTTTGTAATTTGATTCCCGTTTGTTGTAATTTGTCGTTTTGTTTTATTTTATTTATAATTTTTTTATATGTTTATGTATCAGTTTATTTTTATATTCATTAAAATAACCATAATTTTTCCAATATTGGTATCATCATGAAAAATCAAAATATTTCTTTAAAATCATATTAAATATATAAAATTACGATCCCGTCTACATTTAGTGTATCCCCACATAACATCCAATGAAAAATTAAAATTAAAATTAAAATTGCAAAAAAAAAAAAATCAAAATGAAAATGAAAAATTCGAAAAAAAAAACTCATGATCATTATTTTATGCGCGTAATGATTTTAAAACTAGTTAGGATCTATAGTATAACATATCCTATACCCGCATATATATGTAAATTTTATGAAGCAAATAATGTTCTGTTTCTATTCATTAAATTCAACCAATCATTTGATATTCATTTTCTTCATCTTCTTTTTCTTCTTCTATTTTATTGGCAAATAGCAATAATCTTACGTGTAATGACCAAATGAGGACTTATTTCAATAATTTCATTTCGTTAAATACATAAAAACCATAGAAATAATGAAAATGAAATAAAAATTGAAAATTAAAAATTAAAAAAAAAAATACCAGAAATTAAATAATTTTTTCTTTTACACTCATATTCGTGCACACAATTTATGTAGCAAAAAAAATGTTGTTGGACTATAAGTATACTGGTGAACTATTGAATTCGAAAATATTTATAATTTCGAAATTTTTTACAAGGTTTACCAGAAGGATGATAATCTATAACTTGTGTGTCGGTTGTACTTATATGAATTTTGTGTTTTCACTTTTTCATTTAATTCATTTTTTTTTTTTTTTTTTTTGTACAATTCGAATGTATAGCTAATTATAAAATGGTAATAGTTAAAGACAGTCAAAAAGATGTTAGATGCTTAATAAATGATAATACACTATGTTGATGACTGCGCCCATGTATACACACATATATTATACTCGCATAATAACCAATAATTGTATATAACACGTTTATAGCACACATTTTAAGTGTGTATGAGTTTAAATTTTTGTAGAAAAAAATATTAAAAAGAAACCTGCCACATTATTTGACCATATCATTTCACAGTTTGGAACATTTTTAAGCCTTTTTAAATGCATTTTTTTTATGCAATAACAAAAATCGAATTGCAAAAGTAAAAATTGTATAATCACATATTACACATTTTATCCGTTAAAGTAAAACAAAACAAAACAAAAAAATAATTATAGAAATCAGTATAAAATATGTATCCATATATGCGTGTATGTAAATGTACGAGTATATATGTATAAGCACAAGTACACATATATACATATATTCACGTATAATATAATAACCTTTATGAGAAGTGTAAATTTTGATTTAATTGCTAAAAATTTTTATGATCATATACATACAATAAAATGTTGTATAATTTTCTAAATAGTATTGCAGTTACAGTGCAGTGCTAATACTGCACATAGTTATAATAATATAAAAAAAAATTAAAAATAAAAAAAAATGTTTGGGTTTTACTGCTTTTTACTTGCTTATATACTTAGTTCAATTTACGAATGATGCGTTCGACGTTGTTATGATAATTTTTAAAAGTGGGTGTAACATTACAAGGTCTCCTATATTTGCTATCTATAGTTATGGTGTGTATTCAGTCGTATTGCATACTACCAATACTATACTTATATAATATACAGATACACACCACTGATTACAGTATGAATTGCCATTACATATTACATTCATATAGTGCACTATGATATTCGTATTACGTGCAAGGTGTATTTTTGTATAGATAAAATTCAAAAAAAAGGAAAGAAAAAATAAAATACAACAAAAATAAAACGAAAACAAAAAAAAGTTTTTTGTTATTACTATTGACGAAGATTAGATAAAATTTATTATATTGAAATAAATAAATTTTAATGGAAAAATTTTATATAAATTGTTGATATTTTTTAAGAACATATTTTTGTATATATGTACGTTCACATTTTGTGTGTGTATTTGTACGTATATATTTATATATTATATATGTTTTTATATTTCTATATTACATAAATTTTTTATACACATATGTACACATATTATTTTAAAATATTAATTAAAACGATTGTAAATGAACAAAAAGTAAAAAATGAAAAAAAACTAAAAATTAACAAAAATAATAACTGAAAGAAAAAACGACAAAAATTATACAATTATATACGTACAAGAAGAGGAATATATGCATACCACCAATCTTATGTAGTATATTGGTAAACCACAAACATTTTTTTTTTGGTTTTTGGTTTTTAAATTTTCGGTTTTCTTCTGTTTTGTGTTGCACAAACATACATAATATTGCAAATATCTTGTAACGATATATACACATATAGTAATATTAATTTTTTGTAAAAATGTTTAGATTTTATTTTAATTATCTTTCTGCGTTTTTTTTTTCTTATTTTTGTTGTACTTGTTAGTAATTTTTAATTGCATTTACAAATGATGATACTATGAACAACTGGTTACAATTATTCTCCTTTTTTATTTATTTATTTTTTGTGCATATTTTTACGCATAAAGAACATGAACATTTACATATTATTATTTCTCAGTTAGTTCTTCTTTATTACTGAATAAGATTGATAATTAACAATAATGTATGCGTTATTTTTGTTTTGTCCTTATTTTTATTTATTTACTGATTTTTGTTGTTGTTGATCGGTTTTAATAATAAACAAAATTTTATTATTGCTCGCTTATATCGAAATGACTAAAATTTCAATTAAAATCTATTTAATGATATTGAATTCATTAATAATTTAATTGTTATTTTCATATATACATATTTTCATATAAAATAATAATAATGTACTACGTGCATGATAATTTGTAAAGAATTTAATTTAATTCAAAAAACAACAAAAAAAAGGAAATCATAAAAATGTAAAAATATTGAAAAATATTCTCATTTATTGCACTGGAGTATACATTGAATTTTAAAGAGGGGCAGCTGTCTGATCGTTATTAAAATGTGAAGGAATTACAAGAAAGTAAAATTTTATATAAATTTCCTCTTTTCCTTCAGGACTACATAGCCATTCGAAGAGCCTTGAATTTTATTGAGGTATTTTCTGGACTCGCATAAATGTCATCAATATGCACCTACAGTTTGAGGTGAATTGAGAAATATTGACTGGTACTGACTGACTTACATGGTACAGCCATAGATAGCTTGAACGGTTATATTTTTAGAACGATCGGTTGATCAAATTACACTGAAACTAGATCAGTGTGAACAACAAAAATCGATAAATGTTCTCTTTCTTTCTACTTCTTTTCTACATTTCTTATACTCAATTGTTTAATGAATAATGACAATGTTTGTTTACAAATGAAAATGTAAATGTAGATGAAAGCATGTAAAAAGAGAAGTAGAAAGATACGCGAATAATAACAGTTTGTCCTATCTTTTTTTCGTTGTCTATAATATGTATTATACTGTAGTGGGCGTGTACGAAGAAGAAATTCAGTTAGAAACTAGATCCGTGCAAACAAAAATAACCGATAATTGTATTGACCTATACATTTTCATTTGTAAATAAATACGGTCATTGAACCCTAAAGTCTTTCAGAAGTAGAAAGACACGAATATACCAGTTTCTCTTCTCCTTTTCTGGTTTAAAAAATTGTACAAAACAACAAAAGTAAAACGTTAAAGGTTTTTGATATATTTGTCTATAACCATTCCTTCGCAAGTATAAAATTCAATAAAAGTTCACAGTAGTCACTTTTGACAGCAAAATGCTTTCAAAGTGAATAAATATTTCGAAACATTCAATCAAATGGTCATTTCGCATCTATGTTTATGCACTTTATGCTCAGTATCGTCTTCACTTGTGCATTTACGTAAATTAATTAATTATGAATTATCAAATAACATAATTAATCGTAAATTTTAATTATTTGAAAAATTAAGCTTTATAAATTTATTTATTTTTTTTATTTAACTTAATTTCTCAATTATTGACAAAAATATTGCATTGACTTTTTCAATAGAAAACAAAAGATTTAAGCCAGAAACCTTTGCTAGCTTTGAACATCGCATACAGCACAAAACTCTTTTCTTAGTACATACCAATTCGTCGGAATGAATTTATTGTAAATTACATAAGAGCAATAAAATATCATTGATTTATATTAATTTACCATCATTTATAAATTTTTTCAACAATTCTACATAATTCCCTATTTCTTGTAATAAGAAACGAAGGAACAAAAAAATTTAAAACGGAGGATTTCAAATTAAAGTCGTTGGTAATATCGATTAAGTTGACACGAAAATAAGATATAAGAAATTTTTAAATTTACGTAATGTTTTTTACTTTTACATAACAGAGCTCTTGAAAAAGGAAGTAGAAAGATTAATACAAAAATTGAAATAAGAACAAACAAATGAAATTACTTCTAAAAGAAAAATTAAACATTTACAAACTGAATTATTTTGCCCTCTCACTTTTTGCTTTTAGTTTTCATTCATTTTCTTTATGTTTTATAATGAATTCTTAAATTTTATTTGATTTGTATTTGATGTTAATACCTTCGCTTGACGGTGGGTATAGGTAGGTAATTCTCTAAATAATTGTAATTGAAAAATTTCTCCATAGAAATGTCCGCCAAAAGTCATCATCAATTCATGGACATCATCATTGTATATAGCAGTAGTAGTCGTTGGTTTTTGTTGCAGTTGTTGTGGTTTTTAATGCTACTTGCTGCTGGCTGCTGCTGTTGTTGTGTTGTTATTGTCAATGATGAATTATCCCATTCAAACATCAACAATTTGTACATTTTGGATTGTGACATCGAACTCGTAAGTAATTTTCAATCTCATATACCCATATATGAAAATAAATATAAATAAATTTGTATAAAAAATAAAATATATTTAATCATCATATATGTAAACGTAAATGTAATATAATGTTTATATAAGCCTGTACGCCTATATATACGAGTATTCGCTTATATTTTCATGTGAATTCATATGTGTACTGTACAAAATTAATGTATGTACATAAATAAAATTTTTGCTTAACAGTTTTTAAACCAATAATTCAAATGATCATCAGATGGGAGGCGGTATTGGATTCTGTTTTCTTTTTCTTTTTTGTGTGTTCTGGTATATTTTGAATTTTCACTAAACTGTTTCCAACTGTTTCAATTTTATATATTGTACCATATGTGTATACTAAATGAGCGTATATACATGTATATGAAATGATGGTAAAAAGAAGAATAAAATACATATGTATATAAATTCATGCGGGCATATTGTTTAAAATTCAATGAAAATTTATAACAATAAAATAAAAAATAAGTATAAATTGAACAAGAGAAAACAAGAAAAATAAATGAAATAAAAAATTGAAAAACAGTTCAACAATCAAAATAAAGGAGAAAATAAAACTGTATGTACCTTAGTACCAGGGTAAACGTAAACTATAATACATGCACTGCATTCATATACCATACGTATGCATACTTATCATGTGTTGAATTGTAAGAAGAAAATTTTTTAATGTTTTATAAAATGTTTGCATGCATGGTCAGTAAACTTTGTTGCTCAATGATGATTCTCTTCCTAAAATGTGAAAATAATAATAATAAAAAAAAAAAAAAAATCGATAAATTGAAAACAAAAAGAAAAATACCAAACGAATGAAGAAAATGAAAACCAAAAAAAAAAATAAAATAAAAATATAAAATTTTAAAATCTTGGTGACCGGTATAAATTTTATAAGATGCACGTAAGTCAAATAAAGACAATAAAAACAAAAAAAAAAAATTAAGAAAGAGAAAAACAAAAGGTAGTAAAAACTTAAATACGCATACGTACTACACATTATATGAGTATACCTGCCAGTAAACTAATAAACTAACTGTGATGCTTGTGCTGGTGGCTGATGCTGGTGACTAACCGCGCCAACCAAAACGAAACCAAAATAAAATCAAAATAAAACATTTAAAAATCCGAAAAAAAAAAAAAAACTAACATATAAAACTGATAAAACTCTGAAAAAAACTGGTTGCGTGTACACACAGTATGTGAACAACTTGTCATGATACACTTTGGTAGGTATAGAGTGATCAATAACATCACAGAATACAAAATATTAAAACATAATAAACAGCGAATACAGATACAGGTACTGGTAAACGTAAAGTAACGTACACGTAAAACAGTAATATAAACAGTAAAGTTTGTACGGATGCGTGTATGTAAATATAAAGCATACTTCTTATGAATGCAATTTATACAGGTACATTTAAGTACTCGTATATACGTATAAGAAGCACTGTATGTGGGTATCGAGAAAATGTATTTCCGTAATAAATGATTTAAGGAGTCAATAAACCAATTTGCCGTAATTAAGAATCAAAATCGATCGATTAATTAGTAATTAAAAGGTTTGCGTGTCTTTTTATCATATTAAATTACATATACACGTATACATACAAACATATAAAAATTACATTACGTGAGTACGTCAACAATTAATTCGATATATACATATTTATACGTACATACGTATTTCGAAGCATATATTGTAATATATGTAACTGGTGTAAGTTGATCCGATTTGCATACACATAAATTTTCATCTTTTCCCACACATAATTTTTGTTTTTCAATCCACCTAAAATATATTGCGTACATCACATCATATATACGGTATATGTATGTACATAGGTATACTTACTGATACATTAAATGAATTGATCATCTTTTATATTATTATATCCTTTTTCGGTTATAATTTAATTCATAATAATGTACATGATATTAATTTCTAATGAATTTTCTTACATTATATAAATTACATGATGATGATGATCGTAAATATTATAAAATGCGATCATTACAAACACACACATATTGGATTAGTATGGATAAATAATGAAAGATAACTTTTAAAATAATTTCACATACTTTCACTTATTTTATATAAAATTTACTCGTATATATTTGTGTTTATGAATGTACTTTTTATAGGTATGTAATATATCAGATATAAGCGAATGTAACTTTACTTGCAAAATTTAGAAAAAAACACGGAAAAAAAATGTTATAAGCTATCACTAATTACATATCTGATCTGATCTGATCTTAGCATTATAATTCCGTTTGCATAAAATCTAGATCGAATTGATATCTCTGAAATGAGAAAATGAATAAAATAATAAGAAGAAAAATGAATTTTTTATCATAATAATTTTTATTAAAATAGTGAATGGTAATTTTAAAGATTTAGAAAGATCATCTCAAATAAAGTTAACGTTATATACCAATTCATGAAGAAGATATTTTATTCGTTTATTTTTTAATCATTTTTGCATCTTTAAACTTCAAGTACCTATTTTCTGATATGATTATATCCTTCTCATATCTTGCACAGCAAATAATTAAAGAAATCATTTTAAAAACTTTGTAACAACAACAACAATATGAGGAACAAAAGAAAAGAAAAACAACCTTAGACCATCAATCATTTGGGCAAAGGTTACAAGGTTGATTGAGCTGATCAAGTCTCATTCACTTATTTACATTATATTCCATTCCACCTTCTGAAAATTAAAAAAAAACAAACAAAAAATAGTAATAATAATAATAAAAAAAAAGAATAATAAACCAAAAGTGTTACATACAAGGTTCGCATTCTAATTTATTTAATAGACACAATATGTTATAAAATGCTATAATAATAGGAGTAAATACGATATGTAATGTTGTCGTGATTATAAGAATCAATTTATAAATATATAATATGTGTTCGTGTACATAATGTATCTGAATGCAAAAGATACATACAATATACAGAATTCTATCATTTATTATGCAAAATATATAATGTACGTCAAATATCAATGATCTTCACTAACATATTATATGTTTATAAAATCTGATATTTCTTTTTATCCCTGATGTTGCGATGATGATGATGACGATGATGCGGTTGGTCCACATTTATGCATGTAGATTACCTTACCTGTATAATATTTATATTATTATATGCATTATGTATGTATAAAAAACCCATTTATGTCATATACGTATATACATAATTATGATTATCCGAATACAATCTGTACCTACACACATTACAGATGAATTATTATCAATTGATCATCATTCTATAAAGATTATAAAGCAATGAGTAATCTACATATACCTATACACTCGATATACATATGTAATCTATCAAAATACTGTATAAACATTTATATATTTTTGTTGTTTAAAATGTGATCAAGTGAATCAAAAAAAAAAAAAAAAAAAACACACTCACACATATAACATTCAAGAACACACATATCCATTAATAAATATACAAAACTAAAAATATAAAACCGTTTAAGATTTCAATCTAAAAATAATACGCTGGTGATCTAGGTATCGACAGATATTTTCTCAGTTTTTTTTTTTTTTTTTGCTGTAAATACAAACATAAATGGATTTATTTACATGGTTGGTGGCTTGATTATACATAATAATATATTCAAATGTACGTACACTGGCATACTGAGTAAAACGACAATCTTTTTCGATCGATTACTTTGATTTTTGTTCTTTTTTTGAATCTATTACACTACTGCACTGTTAACTATACGTATAGACAACCGAGTGTATTTATGTGAAGTGAATTGTAGGCGTAAATTGCACCTCAAATTGACATATGATTGAGCTTGTTACAATCGATTTAAATGACATGATTTTGTAACAAGCATATATTTATAGTTGCTGCCACAATGTGGATTTTTTTTAGTTTGATATTCGTTAGGTAGATTCACACATCTGTGTCAATTTGAATGGAATTTTTGCATGTATTTATTTTTTTTTTTTTCCTTTTTGTTTTTAAATTATAGAATTAATTGATTGGAATTTGAAATAGAGAAAGGAAAATTATAATTTTTTCTCAAGTAATATTTGATAAATTTTTGGAAAAATTCTTAAAATATTTTATGGTAACCGATAAGTCGACAGAAATACAAAAAAAATATTTTAAAAATTTTAACAAAAAAAAAAGAAAGAAAGAATAACTATTCATAACTCCAAGAAGTATGCAGACATTTCTTCTATTTAATCATAAGCACATTGCGCTTATCCCAAAAGTTAGGCAATAACGCATGCGCATGTTCATACTTTGAAAAGATAAAAATAATATTTTCAGATGTGCTGATTCGCATTATGATCGTTATCTGGAGAATTTGTTTAACTGTTTTGTTTCATGGCGTAAATATAATGCGAGTTTACATTTTTAATTATCAAAAATAAGAATGCAGATTGATTTTTCCGATTTACAAGAAAAAAAAAAATTTGTTGATTAACATAAGCAAATAGTGATTGTAAATGCTACGAGAAACAAAAGATTTAGACGCGAAACTTCACATTATTTTGGTCAGACATTTTTTTTGAAAATTTAACTAGAGAAACTGAAGTCGAAATTATAATTTTACTTCAGAATTTAAAATTTATTAGTGAAACAAACAATTTAGAAGTTGTTTTTTTTGTTGTTGTTTAATTTTGAATTAAAGAAAAAGAAAGTAAAATTGTAAAATATTATATAAGTGAAATAATACAAAATTTTGGAGCTGCAATTAATGTAGGTATTCGAAGAACAATTTTCCCACGGAATAATTTTTTCCTTTTACTTATCCGTCGATTGTAGATTTTCAATCCACAATAATAATCATTTTTCATACAAATAAGTTTATACTCATATATGATGATCTTTACGATGTCTCAAAAAAAATTATTGCACAATTAATTCACAATTAAGGATTTAAAAAATTACATAAATTAAATAATAATTTAAATACACGCAATGTATGTAATTTTCATAGTCAAAACAGTGCATATTAATATTATTAAAAAATTTGTGGTAATTTTCTTAAATTATTATGACTCATATTTTTGCCAAAAATGAAAAAAAAAAAACAACGTAAAATAAATACAAATAATAATAATAATTACATCCGACTTAACTATTACTAAATAAAGATTTGCACTCCCATATTATAGACCCACAATTACTTACTAGATGGTAGATGCTAAGTTGAATGTAAAGTTTAGTAATTCGTATCTGTATACTCGTCTATATTTATATGCACATATGAAGTACAAAAACATTTTGTTTCACTAATAAAATAATAATAATTTTTCGCTTTTCAAAAATCAAATCAAATCTACCTCCTACTCATCTTCATTATTTTGGAAAAAAAAAAAGAAAAGGAAAAACTCTAAACTTTATCTGCGTATTTTTGCATTTGAATATTATAAATTCATATTTAAATAATAAATTACTAGTAAGCTGAAATAATTATGAGGTTTTTTATTTATTTTTTTTTTTTATTATTTCTATTTCAATTACTCTTCATTTTTATGCTCTGCTGTTGATATTTGTTTAAAATTTTTTTTTGGTTTCAAATATTTATTTATAAATACTTGCAGTCATTTCATATAAATATCGCAGATTGGTAATAGATAGAGGCAGAGTAGAACAGAATAAGACATATACACACACACATTTATTTGTATAAATATTTTGTACAAAATTTTATGATATCGTTAATCATTTACTGTTTTATATAGGCATAAGACTATAGAGAGACACATAACAACTTTTAAATTTTTTTCTTTTTTCACAAACTTGGAGATGTATAATACGTCATCCAGTGTCGGATTTTATAATGTAAAAATAATTTTATGTTCATTTGTTTTCATAATTTTGTTTTTTTTTTTTTGTTTTTTGTTTCTTTTCACTTCATTTTTGTTGAAATAATATTACAAATCAAATTTAAAGCTCAATTTAATTTTGTGTCGTGAGAAAAATTTTACGTATCACCATAAATGGAGGAAGCTGTAGCTGAGTGTGAGTTATACTATGGTACTACCTATATGTAAACACCCGCGTCCTACTTCTATTTTGTGTTTATTATTATATTTTCATTCATTTTTTTTCTTTTCTTCTTCTTCTTCTTCTACTAGTATTCTACCAAAGTGGTGTAATGATGGTGTATTTTATAATACAAAACAAACCGATGAATATTACTAAACACACAGTAGGTATGAATGAAATAATAATAATCACATTGCGCAGTATCAGTATTCATATTTTGTCTTTAGTACATACAGCAATTGTAATTCACTATGTTCTCTTGTAAATATATGTGTATCTGTGTCTTGTTTTTTGTACAAAAAATAAAGGAAGGAAAAAAAAAATATTTTCAATGTTTTTACTTAAAGTTTAACTATTTTCATTTTTATTATTTTTTTATTTTCTATATAATCAGTATCGTATGTGTTTGGTAAATATGGTAGGCGGACAGTAAAAAAATGAAAAAACAAAAAAAAAAAAAACAACAAAATAATGATAATAAGAAATGGAAGGAAAAACATTTTTTTTTCACTTTCCTGTTATTTTGATCGCATTTTAATTAATGACTGAGATACTACACCACGCCTACTAAAAAAAACGGTATACCAAACCAATTTTAAGCTTACTTTCGAGAACATCGGATTTTTTTTTTCATTTTTGGAAAATTACTTTCGAAATCTGCTTTTTATTAATGGCAAGGTGGTTGCCTAGTTTTTTCTGTTTGTTATCTGTATTAATAATGTCGAAGGTATGAATGAACACATAGAACACATGTAATCATCAATTTTTTTTTAATAGATACACAAAGTACGAGTACCAGTACAGGTATGTGTACTTTTGAAAATAAATGAAAAATAGGTGTGGATACTCAACATGTAATGAAATAGAACAACAAACAAGTAAAAAAAAAAATTTTTTTTATTCAAAGAAAAATATGAAAACTCTTTAAGGTTTTTCGGTCCAGCTTTTGTAGCAGCAGCAGCAGCAGCACATATAAGAGCGACCATCAGCAACATTTTTAGATAGCAACATTCAGGGAAAAAATAATAATAATGAAATTGTGAATAACAACAAAAATGTTATTTGCATGTGAACTGTTTTAATTATGCCTCTGGGTTATTCAAGACTTTAACATTATGGGAGCATTTGATAATAGACAGCAGTGTGCTATGTGTAGGTAGTTAGGTTATTGGGATATGAAAAAATAATCAACAAAGTTTGATTTTAACCCATAATTTGTAAACTAAATTTTTTAGAAATTTTACATATGCCCACGAAGAGGAAGACCTAGTCGTGGATAGCTTTTATATTAAAAAAAAAAAATGAAAATCATATATTCTATTAAAATTTACATTTAATATTGAATTTGGAAAGAAGAAGAAAAATGGAAAATAAAAGAGAAAATCGATTATATTTTCTTTTCATATGTCAATCAAAATGGTAATAATAATTTTCATTTAAAAAATAAAAAAACGCCATCACAATATTAATGTCTTAATCACCACACACGTATGTATATACACTCATGAGAATATCATACCACATATGAAAAATTATTGTATTTTAACTATCCGGAGTAATTTAATAATCATAAATATTTTCACTTTATGGACATAACGTAACACAAATAAATAGGAATTTAATACACATTTTTTTTTAAATTATCAGTTAAGATTTTTGTTTTCTTTTAGAATTTCTCATGATTTCTCATAAAGGAAGATGAAAAATTGTACAACCCATCTAAATAGTAGTTATAATATGTTATTTGGTCAGTCAGCCATTAGATTTTTACTTTACATATAAGCCAGTGCCAGCATATATACGTATGTCTTTTGGTAAGTGATGAACGTGTGTTTATTATTTTGTTTATGTTTTCTTTTAAATTTAATATTAAAAAATAATTTCTTTTTATTTCTTATTTCGTTTACACCAGGCGTTGTCACATATCGTATTGGGTGATCAATTTTTTGAAATATAAAACTAAAATTATTTATAAATGAAAATTATGAATTTGTGTCATTGGGTGGTATCATCATTTTGTGTACGCTACGATACGATACGATGATTCCATAAACTATAAAAGATTATAATCAGCTATATAGAGATAAAATGCATTTTAAAAATTAATCTATCAATGCGTTAAGATCGATATATACTATCACAGATACGTATTTTTGTATATTATGTGTCTGCATGTGATATGTTTTATGATCTGAATTTTTTTGTTTATTCCTTTTAGGGAATAACTGTTTTATTGGTAACAAAATTTTTTATATTTTTACATATAAATATTAATTGAATATTAGATGAATTCAACTTTTGTTGTATACTAAATTTCTGTTATTTATTTTTGTCACATTACGTTTACATAATGAATTCTTACAATTGAAAAAACAATCCATTTATTGTATGAATGAATCATATAGTTTTGTGTAATCGACGTTTCAAAATTTGACTGCATTTACGAATGGAGGATTTTTTGGTTTAGAAGACCTCAATATCAATGTTTGAATGAAGTTTACGAGTCGACAGCTTTAAGGTTGTGAAAGATAAGGGAGTTTCAAGAGAGCAAATAAGCAATTGGATATTACTTTGAAAGAAAAGATCTAAAGGATGTATGATATTGGTTATACATATTTCTTCGTAAACAATCGTCAAACATGGTCAAACGCTTGAATGCCATTGAGTATACGAGTATTTCTTTGAAAGTGGTCAACTAAAACTGTATTTACTATGTCTTTGATTAAATATACTTGATCATAAAAATGAACGGATTTATAAAACCAAAGCAACTAGCCTTGGTTTCCAAAATTACCCAGCGATAAGCGTACTTGCAGCCAATTATATATAATTCAATCCTTTATCCAACTCACTAAATGGTCATTTTTGAATTAATATTTTTCTATACTTTATTTTTTATGTTTCTATTTTTTTTTTCTTTTGAGATATATAAAATTTATGTTTGTCGATCAGTTTTTATGTAATGCTATGATGAATACATATATACCATGCTTTTGTGCTATACAACTGGTCAACATATAAAATACATTTGAATGCATAAATAAATAAAATATAAAAACAATTTTTTTTTTCAATAAATTAAATTTAATATGTTCAATGGACGTTTCAATATATTTGTTTATTTATACTTTTGTATTATTTAATTTTTATTTATTATTTATTTTTATATTTTTATATTTTTTTTCAATTTTTTTATTTGTTTCTCATTGTCTTGAAAGTTATAAAAATGATGTTCTAAAACATGTTATGAATTTTATATTTAAAATTGAGTGGTCTACTGAATTGAATATTTGAATATATGTATTAGCATGCAGATACTACTTATATAACAATTATGTACATATCTACACATACAGGAAAAATAAATAAAATGAAAATATAAAATATTTTTATTGAATTATACCATTTATACACTGCATTGAAAATAAACAACAGATACAGTTAAAACGATGCAAAAATATTTTCATATGTACATATATGAATAATCAAGAGACATAAATACACAAGAAAATAACAAAAAAATTAAAAAAAGTATAGAAGGGTGTATGCAATGATATCTACCTATTTAGTCATATAATCCGTATTTAGGGATACGATAATTTATTAGAGGGATTCATATAACATTTCGGCCAGTTCATTATAACCTTTCAGTCGTAGTTTCGTAGTAGTAGATGAAGAAATCTGTCCTTAATTTTCTAATACTTTTTTTTTACGAACTACGAAATACAAAAGTTTGAAACTGTGAATCATTTTACCTTCGTTGTTTTTCAAAACTTTCGTAGTTCACAAATGTATGGAATTGAACTACGAATACTAAGAACTAAGAAGATTACGAAATTTACGACAAACTGAAAAGTGAAATGAATTCCCCTATTATTTTTTTTGCTAGAATTGTTTGTGTTTTTATATTTTTCTTTGTAGATAAGTACCTATATGGAAAATTTTGATTTACATACGGTGGCATCTAGAAATAATTCTTAAATTCGATTATCATCATTTTCTAAATCATATCTATGTAACTGAAAACAAAGTATGTACCTATATGGATTCAATTTCAATATTCCAATCTCAATATCGAAGAGCAATGTCAAGTATTATACACAATTAATGCAATTTAAGATACAACACATACTTGACCAAAATCGAATGATACTGAGAAAAATTATGGTAAAAATGCCCGAAGGAATAAAAAAATGTTATCAAATGGATAACAATTCTAAAAGATATTTATTGATGGATATACCATATGTAAATTACTTTTGACACTTATAAGAAGACATATATCGATAACAAATGCTATGGTAACTGGTAACAATTGTTACCATATACATACATATACGGGTACTATATTTAAGATCACTTAGCTTTGATCACTTGGGATCTTTGGTGGATATTAAGTGACATTGTCTTACATACTTTTATATACTCGTATATATAATAGTTTGATTCTTCTTGATAGAATGTGTGAAAATATTCATTATTATACATACATAAATTCGCTTTTGTATACTTGTATGTATGTAAATGTAACGAGTACAATTACGGCTAGAAATAGAATACAATAATTTGTGTATATATTTGTATTCGTACGACTACATTTGCATATAAATATGTACATATACATTGATACTTTCATACATAAAAATACACCAAATGCAGATGATATTTGAACAATTTTTTTTTTGTGTTTAGAAAATTTTTATATATTTGTACGTATTAAACAACAATCTGTATCGTATTTTGTTGTATTTAGTTAAAAAGAAACACACTTTTTCTTTTGTAAGTGATGGACGACAAAAAAATTATTGGTCCGAATGTATTTTTCGTGATAAATTACAAATAATGGATGTGTCTTGATGAATGCCCCTCGATATTATTATGTATGTAATATGGAAACCTTTCAAAATGTTTCTGTATTAATACATGTAGGTACTCGTACGTACATATGTAGATATTCTGGATTTTTGCTTTATATTCCATTTGACTTTCTCGTCAATGATTTTTTCATCATCAATTCTGTGTTTTAGATGCATAAAATGACTGAGCAAAAATCACATTCAAAGTACGAATGGATATATGTATAGGAGGATGAATGCACCAGCAATTTCAGTTCGTAATTCGTATCAAATGTTCATCGGTTTATACCTGTTTCTCAAATAATAATGATAATAGTCACAATAAGATATTTTTTTTTTCTACTACACATAAATTCTGTACATACTACAGACGCTAGTACACATATACAATTTTGTACGTTTATCAAAAGTATAAAAAGTATAACCAGAAGCTATATTGTATCTCATTTTTTTTTTCTTTTTATATTTTTGGATCAATTCATGCAAATTTTCCGATGCACATTAACAACTATGCATACATATGTATGTGATGAGTATTTATACACAATTGTATTTTGAATATTTGTCGTATATAATGTATCTTCTTGTGTGTACGTACATACATATTATTAATAGAAGATTCACAATTGTATGCGCTTTAATATTCCTAGCTACTTAGAGATATTAAATATAGCTACATATTGATGAATATACCAGCAAAATGCAAATGATGAACCATTTCCACCAATATATTTTCCATTTTCACATGGCGATGATGATCATCATCATCATCATCATTATATAGGATAGTCATCTTCTTCGTATTTATTGTTGTTGTATCAGTAGTAATAGTTGTTGTTGTTGTATAAAATACTAAAGTGTGGGAATTGTGCTAGAGCAATCACTATATTTTTTGTGGAATTTTTGTATGATCTGTATGCCCTGAATAACCTGGTTTCAGATGATCTTATACTCTCAACCGTAATCTGTTTTTTTTTTTTCAGTTTTTTTGTTTGGTTTTGGTGTTTTTGCATAGGGATTTGATTTTTTATATTTCGTAAAAAAAAAAAAATATGTTATAGTAGAGATACTGTCATCATCATTTCGCGGATACAGTATACTCGTATGTATATACAAACATAGCTGGAATCGCTATACTTATACATAATTTAAGTCTGAAGCAAATGAATTTACTACAGTGGCATGCACATGTATGTATATATGCGCATCTATATTTTGTTTTTGGTATAAGAAGATGAGATTTTATAAGTTTGAGGATTTTGGAAAATTTTTATAAAAGTTTTATTCGTTATTAATTTTTTATCTTTGACTTTATTTTGTTTTTGCATCATTTTTGTTTTTTTTTTTGAATGTTGTTTTTTGTTTCTATATTAAGAATTTTTTTTTTCTTTTTTTTGGTTTTACATTTTCTTGAAAATATGATCGCATTCAACTTTCACGATTGTATGTAATAAAATCACGATCTAACATTGTATCACATGACTTCTTCAATACTCTTAGAGCTACTGGTATCGAATCGAAATGATAATAATAATAATAATAATAATAGTAAGTATCTATTTTATATTTGTGTATATAGAAAATAGCAAATGGATCAGTAGCATATACATTATATTTTCATATACGTTTAATATAATGACAGATACAGGTACATATACATATACTTAATACCAGATAAATAATATCGTATATAGGTTCAATGTTGAATTAAAGAAGTTGTTCTTTAGTGCATTAACAAGTCGAAAAAAAAATTTTTCCTTATACTACAATGTAATATTTTGTTTTGTTTTTTTTTTTTGTGTTGATTGAAAAAAATTTTTTTTCGAGTAAACCTTTCTTTTTTATACAAAACCAAAAAATTTATTATTTTTTTTTTCTTTTAATTTTCTTCGTTTATTTATTTGTTTTTTTTTTATTTTTCAATGTTTTTTGTTTACTATAGATTTTTTTTGTAAGTTAATATTGTCCCGTGAATTTCATTGTAATCTCAAATTTTTTTTTCTACTTTCTGTATTTGTTCTTCTTTAATTTTTGTTTGTTTTTTCTTTTTTTTTCATTTTTATTTTTTATTTTCTTTTTGTTCTATGATATTTTTGTTGTTGTTGATGCTTTTAAAATACACAGAAGCACAGTTATAATCGTGAGGATTTTAAATAAATAGTTCAAATTGAAGAATTTTTTTTTCAAGAAAAATACAGAAATACAAAAAATTTAAAAAAAAAACACACACATACATACTTCGAATAGCTTGAATGGTTACAAAAAAAACAAAAAAAAATTATATGGAATAATGCTGATTTGAATTTCGATCAATATAAAAGCAATAATAATAATAATAAAGATCATACATACACTAAGCTAGGAAGAAGAGAAAGGAAACATGAATTTGTACACTCGTATTTAACTAGTAAATGAATTGATATGTAAAAGCAGAATAACATAACATATATTTAATATGAGTATACTCATATCGTTATCGTTATCGTATGAATTCTATATAATATTTTTAGATATTTTTATTTATTATTTTTATTCGTTTTTTCATGTTTATTTCATTTGTTATGTTTATGCTGATATTATTATTATCAATTCGAATAAACAGGAAAAATAAAAATAAAAATAAAATTTTTTTCCACTTTATATACTATGGCATATGGTATGACATACTTGCACATATTTTTCGTATTCAGAAAATATTATTTTTTTTTTTCGCTTTAAAATTCAAATTTTTATTTTAAATATAAATTTTTTAAAAATTTGAATAATATCTCATAAAATGATATGGGATAAGTTGTAGAAAAACTGGGTCGTATTTTAAAGTAGCTGAATGCAAAGACACTTTATATTAAAGATGTGTGTGATGCATTTACTCATGTCTATATATTATAGATAAAAAAGGAAACAAATTTGCAAATTTAAGTTGCATTCACAATCTAACTCAAATTACGTTCTACATTAGATATTTTACACCTTCTTCAAAAAATGGTAAATATCTAGTTTTTTTTTCTGACAAGTTCAGATTGCAGCAGAGTGAGATTGAGATTAGGTTGTATTTCTAATCTGACGTAGACCAAAAGCAAGATGGGTCACCAAGGTATAGATGAAGACGCAAGCGCACTGAAAATAAGTAACTGGAGCATAATAGCAAAAGATAGTGATAAATGCAGAGATGTACTGAAGGAGGCCAAAACTCAACAGGCTGCTGTGTTAAATAGATAGGTAGATAGATTCTAATCTGACGTTGCAGCGATAGGGGAAATTATAATGAAAGCTTGTGTATTCCAATTCCATTGTTTCCTTATAAAGTAACATACAGTAATCTACGTTGAATTGTGAATACCATCTAATCTCTTACGTCATCTGACTCTGGTTCTGGGACTTAATTTTAAATGAGGCTTCATAATTTAAAAGCAAAAAAATTAATGTGTAAAACATATCAATTTCTAGTCAACTTTTTAAAGTTCCTTTTGTCGATACAAAATTATTAATTATTTTACACTCACACATGCGTAATACAAATTAAAATTTTTTAATTAATAAACGAAATTATTATTTTCACATTTTCTTTTTTGTTGTTAACTTTTAAATACTTTTTACATTCTAACCACTCCACTTTACAGTCTGCAATTAATATAATATTTAACAAATAAATATGCATGTATGTAACATAAAATAAATTGAATTCTTTTGTGAAAACGATTAAGAATTTTTAATTTATAAATTCATTTTATTTAATACCAATTATTATTGTTTTTCATCTTTTCTATCTCTTTCTCTCTCTCTATCTTTTAATGATTCATTATAAAATTTCATATATTTTATATTATTTTATATGAATGTTGTGGTGTAGGTATGTCTGTGTGTGCATTTTAAAATTCAGAACCTTAAAAATCATAAAACATAACTAAAAAATTTTAAATTTACACATAAAAGTGTGATAATAAAATACCATTATCATATATGTACATATACATATTTCATTTTTATATACAAGTACGAGTGTGTGTAGATGTATATGTGATATTCGAATATGAAATTAAATTGCATTGTTCGTTTTTGTATACTACATTGTTTATTATCCATAAACACGCATATATACGACGCGATTATTATATAAAGAAATTCATTTAATTTATTAAAACAAAATTAAAAATGAAACATAAACTACTTATACATTATGTATGTAATGTTAGTATTGTTGTTTATTTTTCGTATTAAATGTGAACATGGTTTTTGTTTTTTTTTTTTTTTGTATTTGTATTTTATTGTAATCAAAAAATTATGAATGCATACTTACGAAAATTCATAACGTAATATTTCGCACATAAAATTTTTAACAAAATAACAAACAAACCAACAAAACAAACAAAATGTCTTTAATGAGTGTTCGATTAGCGCAAAATTAAAAATTAAAAATTTTTAATAAGAATGAAATAAAAATTTGAAACAAACATAAACAAAAAAACAAAAATATAAATGATAATGTATAAATATAATGAAAAAGAAAAAGAACAAATCACAAATATTTGCTATCAAAATGATTTTTATAAAACATTCAAAAATTGTAACAAAAATACCATCACATACTTATCATTTATGATGCTTCTTAAAATTATTGAACTCATAAAATGAATGAATTTTATAATGCGAATTAACAAAATAATAAACGAGAAAAATTAAAAAAAAAAAAAAAACAAAACTATAAATTGAATACCAAAAATATTTTCTTCGAAATATTTGTTTCGTTTTGATCAAAAAACTTACCGTATACTCGTATAAAGATATGATTCTCTATACACATAATACACGCGTATAATATTTGTCTGTACATATTTATTTTTCTTCTAAATATTTTCATGTACATACACATATGTACTTTGGTAGGTACGTATATAGAGTAGAGATTGTATAAATGTACTAATACTCGTATATTAAAAGTTATGTTTTGACATATTTGACAAAAATCATAATCTATCATCATCATCGTCGTCATTATAATGATTTCGATTGTCATTATTATCATGCGATTATCATAGCTATAATGTTACACATAGTAACATGTATAACAAAAATAGTTCTTCTCTGAATAACTTTGAAAAAAAAATTAAAAATGAAAATATATCAAAAAAATACATACCAAATTTTTCAATATCCATCTATACATATACATAATATGAGTGATTGTATATGTACGTGCATAAACATTTTATTTCATTTCAAATTTCAAATGTTTCAGAATCACATTATATGTATGTACACTCTTATTTATAATAAACACCGAATTGTAGGTACATATATATTTTTATTTTTATTGAATTTTTAAAACAATGATCTACTCTAATCAAAACTTTTATTATAAATATAGTATCATGAAAGCAAAAATTAACAAAACAGAACAAAGAAAAAAAAAAAAACTAAAAATTTAAAATAAATATATTCGAAAAAGGACTTCATAATAATAATTTATATCGAACAAGAAATTCCATTTATATACATAAATGTAAGTAGTACGAAATTTTTGTATTATACATTAGAGTATAATATAAAGTTTATTTTATTTTATTTTAATTTTTTAAATTCTATATAACCATCAACAATAAAATAAAAAATAATGTATATTATATACATACTTCAAAAAATTATTGAATAAAATGAAAATGAAAAGAAACTCATCAAAATCTTATAGGAAGGCCTATTAAAATTCATTTTTAGTACGTGATATGAAACATATTCAAGTGAATATAATATATAAAAATCAAATCAAAATCGTATATGCTCGTATTAAATGGGTATGGGACGATATTATATGTAGTTAGGTGTAGTACGTATATTTGAACACGCATATATAGAGGTGGATGGATAGATGCAACAACAAGAAAAAAAGCGTAGCATTATATTCATATCGTACTCGTACACACGTATTTAATATACATTTATGTATACTCTTCGGATATATTTCTATTTGTGTATTAAAAAGAGAAGAGTGAATACAAAAGTGTATAGAAAATTAACAAAAACAAATAAAATATGTATATGTATATTAAATATATCCAGTGATTTTTTGAGATTTGATATTCGTATATGGTCATAGAGTATGTCGTCAATAGTGCCGAAATATAAATTGAAATCATATTCACGTATCAAAGGGGTCGACAAATATCTAAGAATTTAAGTATTTTTTTTATTTTTATTAATTCTTTTAATTTTGTATTTTTTTTCTTTTATTTTATTCTCAATATTTATATATTATATTATCCATTATTTCATTTATTATTATCATTATTATTATCATTTCGAACACAACACATATTCACATTATACGACTACCACACGATAAAGTATACGAAAAAGTTCAATAAAATCAGAAATCAATTTAAATAAAAAGAAATAACTGAAGAAAAAGTAATATATGAAAAAGTAATCGAGTATTGAAACAGTACAGAAGTACAGTACTTCCATATAATATAATGTAATATCGACGTAACGTAACGTGTGTATATGAATATAAATAATTGAGTTTACCAACACATATCTCCATATGAATATACGCAAATGTATACATAAATACGCCGAATAATAATGTTAGAATTGATTGATCAAAAATTTTTTAATTTATTATTATTTATTAAATTCG
Source organism: Villa cingulata (assembly GCA_951394055.1). Lineage (NCBI taxonomy): Eukaryota > Metazoa > Arthropoda > Insecta > Diptera > Bombyliidae > Villa > Villa cingulata. The sequence goes on along the minus strand of OX596020.1, from coordinate 10,328,286 downwards.
ATCGCGATAACATAATATTCACTAAATAGCCGCAATTCAGTTATAAGTTATAAATGATTTTTTACGAGTATATCTATGATTGTGTGTATATTTTGTATATTATGCATTCATTTTAAATTCATTATTATATTTTTTTATTTTGGCAGTTTAATACATGCATCAAAAATTATTGAATAAAAATATTTTACAGAATATGAATGATAATCGTGCTCATGTATTTAATTTATATCCACTTTGTGCAAGTGTTTATTGTCGGTCGTATATACACGCCATATGCACATATTATATGCATTTATTTATTATGCATATGTATGCAAAAAACATAAAAGAAAATTTGATACCGATAATAATGATGATGATAATAATAAAACGGACATAAATAAATAAACAAAATATATATTTTTTTTCATTTATAATTTTATCATTTTGGTATTTTTATGTTCTTGTTGTTCTTGTTTAATTTTTCAGAAGAAGGGTTTTGGTATGTTTTTTTTTCGGCACCATCAGTCAAAATGTGTTTGTAGTTGTTTAGTACCACAATACATAGGATATACATACGAGTACATACGTATACTGTATGATCCATAGCATATTGAAGACCTTAATTAAAAATGCAATTTTTACTTTATTAATATTCTCAGAGTATATATCAATATCAATTCTGGAAATGCGATCGTCATCCACATCATATATCGTCATTATATGGATATTGTCATCATCGTCATCGTCATCATCATCATCATCATTATCATGACGATGATGATGAGAGTTTTATTAAAACTGATATCTGGAATACGAAAACAAAATTTATAAAGAGAAGTAGCACACAGGACGTCACATACAGCTACTTTGTACATATAATATAGCCATGTATCCTTTATTTTTTTCGGTTATTCTTTTGTTTTTACAATTTATACACATTTTTTTTTTTAAATTTTTAATTTTTATTCATTCACATACAAATATGGTCATCAGTTTGATTTTTATAAAGAAATCGATCAATTTTGAATGCATTTGCTATAACAATATTCAAGGCATTTTTAATGGTTTTATATTATAATATTGAATGTGTATACTACATGTCTGGTTATATAATACTTATATTTTCGAAAATAATTACAGACATTAATAAAATATTAAAAAAAATATATATACAGTGCTACTGTATATGAAAGTATGTTTATAGTGAAGCGAGATTAATTCATAATATATGAACGTATATACTGACACTGAGTATAAAACTGATTTATTGATCATTTTCGTATAAGTATATTCATCCAGATTTGAGATATAGTCATGCATTTCATATAGGTACATAGAATATTATTATATTAAAAGAATTAAATGTGAAAAAGGAAAACATTATTAATCAGTTTTATATTTTGTTGGTTTCATTTGTTATTGCCATTTTTAAAATCAAAATACTAATTGGAATTCCAGTTTAGTATGTCATATTTAATACAGAAATTTTAATTAAGCACAAAGATATTAATTTGTAATAAATTCAGAAAATATTTCTCAGTAGATATATGTATACTTGTAATAAGGTATTGTACGGTCGTATGGCAGTATAAATGTGTACGATTAAAATGAATAATCAAAAGTGGTTAAGTTGTTTTGATCGATTTCAAACAATTGTATAGGTATACCAACTATATAAAATACGAGTAGGTGCCTTAAGTTTATAAAAGGAATAGGATAGGTAATGAAAATATAAAAAGAAAAATTTTTTTGAAATGATATTATATGAAAAATTAAAAATGAAATAAAAATATTAACAGCCAGAATAAAAGCAGGGAATGTGAAGATCTATTTAGTGGGCGATAAATAATATTTTCATTTCGAATCGGCTAATAATTTTCAGTTAAATTCATTCCTCGATCCAGGACAAGAGGACAAAATAAAAACAAATTTGTTTTTGTTTTTTTTTTTGCATTTGATTAATAATATCAAATAACCATTTATGATGTTGATTGTTAAATATATGAAGAAAAACAAAACGAAAAATGATGGGGATGATGATGAGGATGATGATCATAATGGGATGGAACCTAATGACGATATCGGGTAATATTATAGTGATGATGATGAATTCATAATATAAATGCAATGATCATGAATTATTAATTTTTATTCAGCTTCTTTATTCCTATAAACACACACACACACACACACAGACAAAAAGAATGGAAAAATGTAGAAGAGAAGATCGATTGCAATCGATCAATCTCTGTTTAATATAAATAAAATTTGATGGGACATATTCGGGACGAAATTAAATCATATTATGTTATATAGTACATGAAAACCAGGTGGTTTATTTTCCCTTTACCATTTATACAATGAAATTTTTAAGTGATCATGTTATGACATGGATTGATTCATGATGATACTTCACTCACGCATTTATAATTTTTCATAAATAATATCGATGATATATTTTGAATATTTTAAATTTTTTTTTCTCTCAATCGAAATAAAAACAGAAATTAAAAAAGTAAATAAATGAAATAAATTTTTTTTTTTTGTAAATTAATCAATACATAATTATGAAAATTAAAATTCCAATGTAAATCAGATTTTTTTTCTGTTTTTTATATTGAATGGAATTTTTTTAAATAATTGAAATTATATTTTCAAAAGGATTCCAAACATTTTTCGAATGTAATTAATTTCAAATACTAATATATTTTATTTTGAGTTTATTCTCCAGTAGCATCATTTTAATTTTTTGAAGTATCCATGTTCAATAACTCCTAGAATTAAAGTTAATTACATCATCTGAATCACCATATCTGATCTGAAAGAGATCTCCGTCTTCTTCTATAGCCACACAGCTTTCCTTTTTGTCACCATTTATTTCCCGGTCTTTAGTCTTAATCCTGTAGTTCATTATTCCCATTTTTATTAGGTTTTCTGTTTCGTCATCTAGTCATTTGCGTCTGCGTCTGCGTTTTATCTTAGTTCATATGATTGCTGTTTTAAATACTTTTTATAATCGTTAACCATATTGACATTCGCATGGGTCAATATGGCGATATTCGCATTCGCATATATGCATATATGTACTATGGTGGTATTTGAGGCTTCTTTGCATTCGCCATGATCATTGAGGTTTCAAGATCACTAACACTCCTATAAACAGCCGCTTCCAACAAGAAGAACAGTTGCTGACTTGGGCACTGCTCACTACGAGTGCATCATACCAAGATTTGGCAGTGTATATTTAACGGTGCCACTTACTCATCATGTCACAGAAGATGTTAAGCGGATTTGCATGTATTTAGGAAGTATCAGCGCCACCTAATACCTACGTACGTCCTTATACGCCTCTGTCTCATGTTTGTGCGGGACTGCTTATTGGTGCATGAAACTGAAAGAGATAATTACAATAATAAATGGTTAGGATAAATTTGATCTCATTTATTACTTATTTTATAACTTATAGTTATCTTCAAAATTAAAAGAAACAAAAAAATCTTTTAAACTCTTCAAATATTTTTTCTTTTACCAAAAGTCCATATAGCTAATAAAATTTACATCTATATACCTACATACATTTCGTATGAATTTAATGAAGAACATTGAACTCCAAAAATATGTAACACGAAATACTCCCGAAAAATGATATGATTTTCACGCACGAATCGTACAGTAATTTACAAAATGCAAGTATGTTATTCTGTGGTGTTTATCTGAAAAAAAAAATGTATTTAACGTACAATTTTGTTCGATATTTAACTTATTTTTTTTTATTTTCTATCATTGAATTTTAGAATAATGTATCGCTTACATACATGTGTGCACATAAGGTCTATGTATGAATATAACATCATTAATCATTTGTGTATATTTTATGAATTTTTCATATAAAAATCTAAGTATGTAAGTAAGTATATTTTTATGATAGAGTACTTAACTATTTTTTTTTTAAATATTTAATTACATTTTTTCTGAATTTATACCACTTTATATTTATATGATTTTTTTTCTTGCTCGATTTATAAAAGAACATTGAATTGGGTGTAAACGTGATCAATCTACACCTTAAAAAATGTTGTTGCTTTTTTTTCTTTTTTTCAAAATGTAGGCAGAAAGTGATGTGCGTGTAGTGTAATCGCGTATGTACATCAAATTTTTCTTGTAAATAATTTCTTGTAAATAAATGTACGAATAGCTATATGCCAAATGAACTCTTTTCATATTCATTGATTGGTTCAAAATAAATGTGTAACATCCATACGTATATAAAGTTCTATATATTGCGTATGTGATTATTAGATACAATGTGAGTGTGTATTGTAGTATAAATACTTTTATCACTTTATATAACGATCATATAACATGATTAATATTGATCAAAAAATGATATCGCATGCCTTCTACATGTATACAATGTACTTTACTCATATTGTGGCACGATTACTATTTAGGAGAATGGTGATGATCATCATCATGTCTTGTTAGAAAAAAATATCAAACATTTATGTACATATATATGTGTAGATATCATATAAATGATTTTTTTTTTTTTTTTATTTTTTTTTTATCGTTTTAGTTATTACCTAGAACTGAAAATATAATTTCTTTTAATATATTCTTATTATGTATCCACGTACAGTAAAATATGTAACAATATTATTTTTTGGTTAACAGTACACGTACATATTATGTTATGGTACTTTATGATCGCAATTATTTTGAGAAGAAAAAAAAAAAACCAAAATTGGATGAAAAAAAATTTCTAAATTAAAAAATGAATCTTTTAGATAGAAAATTTTTAAATTCCCACAAAAGATACACACGTACGTATAGCGCCTTATACCATACATAATGAATATACACATAGATACATATGTGATACGTGAATATCCACATAGGTTCACATCTACATCTTCATAAATAAAATATACCACATAATATCTGTGGATAGATATTCATTGTGAAGATTGTAAATATATTTAAAATGTTAAGATTTAACATTTTGTCTTTTTCATTATATTTTAACCTTATAATAATGAAAATAATAACATAATTCTTGTTTTAAAGATAAAAAGAAAAAAAAAGAAAGAAAATAACCCACGAAAACAATTTATATTCACGATATTACATATCTAGATTAGATTATGTATACTCGGCCATACCCGATTCTTATATAGCTTGAAATGGTTCACTAAAACCGGCGTCAAATCTTGGGGGCGCGAATACGGATGCTAGCATGGTAAGACTTACTAATTGAAAAGTATGACTTACATGCTCTGTCTATATGACTATAATTGCTAAAATGATATATACACACATAATATTTTACTTAATTTAATCATATGTTTTGCTTGTAACTTGCACACAACATGACTTAGTGTTGGCATTATTGGTTCAGTTTGAACCCAATAAATCATTGAACTTATGAACAACATTACAACATGAACGCTATTCTATAGGAATTGGAATTTTGTGCTGTTAGAATAAAAGAAATCAAATTCAAATTTAAAATAGTAAAGTTTAAACCCATAGAGGGCGAAAAGTTTAGAAATGCACCGGGCACTCAAGAGGCTAAAACCGACGCTGTAGCTCGCCTAGATATAATGTTAAATACAAACTTTATATACGAATTATATACATATTATATTATAAGAGTTTTGTTTAGATATCTTTATGTATTTATATCGCATATCAAACTGACAAGATCAGATCATAACTATTCTATGGCAGACTCATTAATTAACTAAATGAGTTGTTTGTCTAATGATCTTTATCATGGAATTATATTAAGGTTAAATTCTATAAGGCACGAAATGGTTTTAAAAAAAAAATGGAATGAAAAATTTATTAAATTTGACCCTTTTGCCTCTACTTTTTTTCTTTTTAAATTTTTTTTTATTTTACTAGTATTTATAAATTGTTTCATCTACATTTTAATATTCACATATGTATGTACATGTATGCTCATGATTACATATTTTTGTTGTAATTATTTAATTATGAAGGGTGATTTAAAATTTAATAAGATTTACGTACACATCAGAGAGCCGTATTCATCAACCAAGTTTATCAGTCGATTGTCAAATATATTTTAGTAGAATACAATTTAAGCTCATTCATCTCAATCTAGATAAAATAATTTTTTTTTGAACTTCGTTTTTGAACTGTCAAACATGCCGCAGCACGCAGCTGATTGCAAAAAGTTCGTATTTTTTTATATGACAAAATGAAAAAGAGGTCATGTGGTGTGATAATTATATTGAGAGCTGTGCTGTTGCTATTAATAACAAAGTTATGTTAAAACGATATTTATGGTATCACACTCCGAGGTTGTCTTAAAAAAATTCGAATACTTTATAATAAAAGTAGATGAATACACTTTACCTCAGATAAAAGAGAGTCTTGGTTTATGAATACCACCAATACGTGCGGTGTTTTCTACAAATCAATAATTCGATATGATAAAAATTTTTTATTGAATTGTTCTATTAAATTTGAACATGATCAAATTAAAATTAAATAAATAAAATTTTTGAAGAAAATACACCCTGTCATATTTTAGTTTATATGTGAAGTTCTTATTATGTTATAAACTATATTACAATTAGATCTGTATAACTTGTACATATAAAATACCTCATAATCATCACAAGTTGATCTTGCATTGAATTTTTAATCACATCTTTTCCATTAAGATTAAATTGTATACAAGCATATAAACATGTACGGGGATATATGTCGGCTATTAAGACACGAGATGATGTACATATGCATGTTTAATATATTTCATATTTTTCTAGATTTTCTAGATTTTCTATATCATAATCACAATTTTTGTTTACATGTTACATTATTTCATTTTATTTTTGTTTTTGTAAAAATTACAATAAAAAAAAATGATAATGTTTAAGACAATACACATGTTGTACATGCGATATAATATAAAATTCTAGATAATGTTATTCTTTAGATATAAGTATTTAAGTTTTAGATCTTTATTAATATTTTTCTAGAAACCAAAATATCTCTACCTCCACTAATACATATATGCACTTTGTACATGATGTAGAGGCGATACATATATTCGCTTGTTGAATCTTGTAGTATATTATACCACAAATTAAATCACAAAAGGACTCATTATTATAATCGATAATGTTCCATAATTAAAATTTTTTTATGATTATGAAAATTTATACGAAATTAACACATGTTCTCGTATGTTCTTAAAGTTTTATGCTTTACTATTTAATTAAATATATTAGTATTACACATTTAAACTGATCATATAGTATAGAAAGAATTAAAAAATTGAAAAAAATACAAAAAGTGTACCGTGTACCATAGGCACGAACCAAATTGAAATTATCATTGACTCATAATAAAAAGTTTCTTGTCTAAATCTTTTGTTTTCTTAATGTTCGGGAACAAATTTAATTTTAAAGTATTCTCTGCCATCGAAAGGTACAAGATGCAATATTTTCTGTAATTGACCACAAAACTGAAAATCATTCATTTTTTATATATTCTGTAATATAATAATATCATTTACATGTGAATTACACAAATAAATAAAAGATGGGCAAATAAATGGAAAGTCAATTCACTCGTATACCAGTAGATAAAGAAATTTAATTTAATTTATTTCCAACAAAAATAATTGGTCAGAGTTACTTGCTCAGTAATTTGTTCTCGTCTTATGTAAATGGCATTTTGAATTTTTCATTAATTTTGTGTACAGTTTATATCTAGAAATATTATTAGAAATAAGATCATAACTAATTTTGAAAATTTATTACAATTTTGTTCGAGCATGCAAAGAAAACTTATTATTTAGTTAATATTTACAATTACTATATCTTTGTTTGTTTTAACATTCTACTATTTCATTACTTTGTTTTATTTTATTTTATTTTTTCTCATTTTCATGTAAACAAAACCACGAATATTTATTACAAAAGTAATTTAGATTCTATTATTGTTTAAAGAAAATTCATGTATAATAATTTTTATTTACAATTTAGAAAGCAATTTCTCACTGATGCGATCATTCATTCATTTCAAACTTAATTTCTTTTTTTTTTTTAAATATTTTTTGTACCTACTGTATACATTTTAGATGCATATCTGCAAAACAGCATTATTTCAGGCGTTTTTTTTATTTTTTTTATTTCATTTCACATTGCTTAGACAACATAGTACATATGTATATCCCTTCTGAATGTTGAGAAATCAATTTCGATTCACTTCAAAGAAATCATAATTTATTTATTCATTATATTATTTTTTACTTTTGTTGTGTTGTTTTGTGTTTTATTTCATTTTACTCTTATACAACTTTAATTAAATTTCATTCAAGTTTTTTTTTTCTTACTTCTGTTTTGTGTTTTAATTTTTCAATTTTATCCATAATTTCTATTTTGTATCAGGTTTGGTTATTTTTTTTTTTAATTTTTTTTTCTTTTCGAATATTAATAAATGTTGTGACACATTTTTCAGATACATTTCAATTTTCTATGAGTTGCATGGATCTATCTGTATAATATAATAATAATAATGATGAAGACCCCATAATTAATTACAATTAAAATAGACATTAATATTGCAATAAATAAATTTGTAATTTTTAATTATACGTATGATGTGTATTCATAATATATTTTGTATATATGTATACCAATATTTCATAGATTTTGTTCATATATATCTTAATAAATTCAAAAAAATAAAAACTTGCACGAAAAAAAAGTACTACAGAAAATATCTTATGTGTTCATTTTTCTGTTTTTTTTTTTTGCAATATTTTTTCATTTTTCATTTTGTTTTTCTTTTTCTTCTTCTTCTCATATTGTATTTCTCTATACTTCTGTATCTGTGGTTAATTTATAAATGAGAACAACAAGAACATCGATTTCAAATTCCATGATTGTAAATATAATGAAAGTTGATAATTGATGGTTCAACATTTTTGCAATATTTCTATGAATTCATAAAAATACTGGTATACATGTGTACGTATATTGGTGTATCTATCCTTACGTATATGCGAAAGATCAAATACTAATAATATATTCTCGTACTACGTTACAACTAATACAACCATTGGGTATAATGTGTTAAAGTTTAATTTATGAACGTTTGTAAACAAATTATAATTATTACAAATTATATTAAAAAATAAATATTGTAAAAAAAAAGTAAACTTGTAGCAAAACTCACATCATTATCACCAATATAATCATGGTGGAAAAAAAAAACAAACGTATAAAAAAATATTAATTTTTTTGTTTCATATTTTTACTAAGTAGTATAAATATAGTGATATTAATATGAGCTACAAACAACGATAGAGTAACAATATTTAGTTGGAAGTATATAACACAAAGTGATTCAATATACAATTAAGCATAAAGTATAAATTTTTAAAATGCAATCATATCGTTTGTATCCATATAATCTGTGTACAATTTCGAATAAAATCTATTTTATAAAATACATTATACATATTATTCGTATATATTCTATACGGTGTACGTACAGTGTACAGTGTATAATAATTGTGGCAAAGTGACCGACATAACATAAATCATAAAAATATAAATGACATGTTCTTCTCATATTGGAATGATAATAATGCCAATATGATGATAATGATGTTGCTATATACATAGTATTGCTTGTGTTCATGATAATGATGATGAAGATTTTTACTACATACATATATTTGCTAAAACCCGATGGTCAATGAATTTTTGTTACAAACAAACAAAATAATCAACATACTTAGTAAAGAAAAAAAAAATCATATATTGGAAAATACATACAAAAAAATAAAACAAAAAAAAAACATCGTAGAAAAAGTTGTTGATGATTGACCGAACTCTAAAACTGTATGAATTGAAAGAAAATAAAAACATTTCTATTTAACTAATATATTTAGTAACTTTACTTCTTATAACTGATGATGATGATGATCAGGTAGGGATCGCGATCGTCATCAAGACAAAAAAAAAATTCATAAAAAAATCTACAAATAACAACCAAATACAAAAACTGATTGTATAAGGAAAAAAAAAAGATACGAATACAGAATAACAGACAAAAAATGAAAAAAAAAAAAAATGACAGTAACATAAACATAACTATTAGTTAAAGTTTTGTATATTAATATGTGAAATCTTTAGAATCATAATTTTACATGATTCGCACTGTGATCAAAGCATACAGACCAGCAACATTGTATGTAGATACATTATTTACTATAATATTCGTAATTCTCTTAAAAATTGCCATACCGTTAAAAGGATACATGCATTCGTGATGTCTTCATTTCGCCAGTATTAACTTGTATATGCATTTCATTAGTTGTACATCGTCGTATACAACAACAACAAAAAATATAAAAAAAAAAAACGTTCATCAGTTTAAGTTTTAGACACAAGTTAAATACAAGACAACATTTAATGTAGATAATGTACAATTTATATATTTGCAAAAAATTTTATACCAAGCCATTCACATATACGTATGGTTATGCTTTGGTTAACGTTTGGATACATCGAATAATATTGTGGGCTGTTACGTTATTAAATAGTGTGGTACTCATATATTCATGTATAAGTAAGTATTATTTTGTAAAATTGTATCTCATTCTGTTTTATTTTTCCTCTTTTTTTTTTTTTTGTTTCTTCTAATAATTTAATGATTAGTACTAGTTAAACTGGCCACATCTAGGTAAATCAATCAAATATATAACGTATATATATGTGTTCATATTTTATTGCAATGCACTCATAATATATGAAGTCATTTCATATATCAGTGTACCATACAGATATTATGGAACATTGCATTTATAATTTGTACAAAACACACATGTGCTTATATATGTATCTACTCAATTTTGAATGTGAATATCTGATACAAAAATTTTAAAATCACAATTCATATTGCATATAGTAAATTCTCATATGTGATGTATTTTTATGCCTACATAATAATTTATGTGTATACATACATTTGATTAAGTTGTTTTCAAAACTAATGATAAAACTTGTCTCATTGCGTGATACCAAAACAAAAAAAAAATAATAAAGTAAAATAAAATTGCAAACTTTTTTTCTTGTTCGTTTTTATTAAGTTATGAATTGTACAATAAACTATCTACTTATAGAGAGCAATTAATTGCATGATATTCATTTCAATTTTCTTTGCAATTAATTGAAAGTTTTATCAAATTTTGGGTACTGAAAATCGTAGCTAATCGTAGCTGAATAGTGCCCAAAAAAAATTGGAAAAATCATGAAAGAATACATAAAAAACGATCATTGGATTGTCTAAGTTCGATTGATTGATCTGTTTATCTGTTAGTTCATATTTTTATGTTTGAAATGTTGTTAATCAGTTGTATGTAGTTTAGATTTTTTTTTTTTCTCTAGAACATAGACGATCATCAGTTATCTCGTACAGAGATAATTAAAACTGCCAGTAATTATGTTCCATAACAAACAGAATCAATTAAAATCTTCAAGTTGGAACCAAAAGTAAATATTAAATAAGTAAAACTTAAGTATAGAAAAATATTTGAAAAATAATTTAAAAGTTAGACAAAAGTTTTAGCGAATAGAATTGAGAAACTATAGAGACTAATGCTACTATATGTATGTATTTCAAATTTAGAATTTTTCACTTCTACTAAAACTCAAACAATACCGAAAATCTATTCGTACATTCTAGATACATAGTAAAATACATATAAATTACTTCGGAATATTTTGAATATTCCTCCATAACGAACCTTTTAACCTGCATTTTAATGTGTACAATTTAATATACGAAACATAAATATGTGTAATACATAAATATTTTAGTTTCCTATAGATATAGGTATGTGGATGGATATATGTATTATATAATAATTGTAGGGATGACAAATGATCCAACTCCATTACCCTTGTACTCATTTAATTTAACCTTATACAAGGTTGCGAATAATTTAATTACAAGACGTAATTTATGATTATTGATCTATGGAACGAATTTCGATGTTTAAGATTATTATATGGTTATTCAGAATTTTTACAGCATCTACAATAATATTATATCCGTGTATTCATCTTCTGAATATAATGATCTGAAAATTTTCTATTTAACGTATAGTGCATTTTTACACATATAATGCAATGCATTTCTAAATGTGTATATGTAGAGATGGATATAAGATACAGATTACATGGTATTTTGTGTAGAAATTTTTTATGATATTCTATGCGAAGAATACAAAAATTTTAACTAGATATATTCATGCAATAATCTTGTATTGTATACACGATACGCTATAACTAAACGTATTATATAGCCATTCATGGATGGGTTTCGTATACACAAAAAGTATCAGTCATAAATACAATCATTTAAGTTAAGTTTATACATTCGTACATTATCAGATGCATCTGTGTGTATGTATGTAGTTTGGCCTCTGTTTTATTATTATATCATATTTTTTGAGAAAAATTCTTAAAGATATTTGTGTTGTACAACAAAACTTTATATCGACGGATAAAAATTGGAAAAAAAAGAACCAGAACAGAGATAGATGAAAAATTCTCAGTAGCGGATCCGCCAAGCATCACTTGAAGTTTCAAAATGAAAATTCGAAAATGAGTACACAAGATGTGGGAAATACAACATACTCGTACTATATTATAGCGTCTACTACAGGTACTGTTACCGTCAATGAGCTACATTGCTAACAAGTATGTGTGGAGTAGGAGAGAAGCAAGTATTAAATGTTGTTAATTGATTTTTCGTGATTGTCATGTACAATATTCGCATTCTACTCAGAGAGAAAATTAACTTTTACCCAAGCAAGAAAATACGAGTACATAATAATGTGTTAAGTACTACTCGTATTATCGTACCGCATACTATAGGTACTGTAATGGTCAATGATCTCTACTGCTAAAGTGTATGCATAGAGCATGGCGCCTATATGTTGCCTATGCGTAAACCTAGCCCTGAACATTCCTATTCGATTTCATATAGTGCAATACTACATACGAAAGGATAATTTTACTTTATGCATATAACACATGTATGTATGATGTTCATTTATTTGTACATAAATATTTGTACATCCATACAAATTTTCCATATTCCACATAATATTTGTTAACTCATCTTCTATCATTATTACAGCAAAAAACAATATTAAGAAAACTTTTAAACTATTTCGAATATACAGTTGTACCAATATCGAAAATCATATAATATTGCAATGAATAATATTTAAAAAGAATAAAAATAAAAATAGAATACACATACGTCTAAATATAATATTTGTGGTCTAAAAATGTACAGGTGCTTTACTTGCTATGAGATTATTTTAAAGCCGTTTTACTCACAGCAGGTTAATCGTTGATGGTTTTTTTTTTTTTTACTTTTATTTTGTTTTCCTTTTTTTAATATTTTTGCTCGCAAGCTCCACTATATATTATGCATTTGTACACACACATACAAATACATCATAAACTTTGTATAATTTTCATTTCCCTTCAGTCTTTTAAATATAGTATGTATGTATGTACGAATATATGTATGTACATACGTTTCTACAATGAAAAATGTTTTATGAGTAAAGTCGTAAAAGGTGGAGATCACAGCATGTACGAACATGGATTTGTTGTATCACAAAGTGTTATTTGCAATTTGTTATACTGAAACAAATGGTTTTAGTTACAGTTTCAACTTAAATGGGTTTGTTATATTGTGTTAAACTTATATATATGCACATAACACATATGTACATATATTTACAAATATAAATATGTATGTAATATAAATATATGCATAAATATGTATATGCTGGTATATCATAAGTTACATTCATTGCTATGTACTCGTATATAAAATAAATAATATAAATAAATTTTCAACAGACAAATAATACATATACACATACTCATATATGAATGTGTTGTATGTATGTAAAAATGTAATAGATATTACGAAAAAAATGAATCCAGTTAATGAAATGAAAAATTACAAATAAAAAGTCAAAGCTATTTGTATGAGTATTTATAAATGTTCTTGAAAATTTAATTTAATTTATACTTAAATTATTTTTGCTCTTTTGTACAATCTCTATATGTATATACATATGTATGTACAATAAATAATTATTGATTGGATATTTTCTCAGCAATTTATCAAATATTTGTTACATGTTCCGTTCAACTTATATCAAAGCGCAATATAAAAATGTTTGAATTATTAGCGAATTTTTAATTTAAGATTTATGCCTCAGAATATAAAACACTTAATACAAAATGAAAATATTTTCAAATTTTATACTTACAATTGAGAGATGATATGTAAAAATTTTATTTTAATTTTTTTTTTTATTTTTTATTTTTTCTAAATTAATATAGTTTTGTAAGCCTTGAACTCTTACAATAATTCAAATTTTGTCCTGGCTTATCGAATAATTTAATTCACTTCAAAATATTTTAATGTATTTCAATTACAATATATAGGCAATATATAGGCATTATAAAGTTTATTTTCTATGTAAGCAGAATATGCGAATAGTGTATATAACAAAACACGGAAAATCCAAATAATAACATTTAATATTTGCTCTTTCCCTTTTTACATACTCTCCAGCAGTGGGTGGAGGCCATTGTTTCTAACAGTACCTGTAGTATACGCTACGACAGTACGAATAGTATTCTTACACATCATTTGTACTCATTTTTGAATTTTCTTTTTGAAACATCGAGATTCGAGTAATGCGCAGAGATACTTAATCGGGAAACCAGCTACAATGTATTCGTGTAGTACGAAATGTAGTGTTTTGTGTTTAAAATCTTATCTTTAAAATTTTGAAATGTTGCAATTATTTCAAATAATAACAAATAGCATTCATAATCGTAAATTTGCTATTGTTATTATTCTATTCATAAATAAATAATAAATTTAGATAAATAATAGCGATGAATATGTGGTTTTTTTTTCATTTATTATGTTCATTTTAATAATCATTCGAAATTGAATGCAAAAATTAAAACAAAAATAACACACAGAGTCCAACAAATTATTATTATAGTTTCGAATATGGTATTTGGTTAAACAAATGTTTTACTCTACCACTTCTTACAACCACTATTTGTAGTATTAAATCTATAAAATGACTTTTGACAATATAACACATTTCATCGACAAGGAGGGTATATTCGAGTGATTAGTGATTAGCTATATTAATTTATAAGTAAAATTTTAACTAAAACTTACGCGGCTACTATACCTACTTTACAGCATCTTTTAAAGTCAAAGCAACATTACCGACAATGAATTACTCTTAACAATTTTTTGAACGTGTTGTGAAATTTGCATTAAGCACCTGCCTGTTGTTTAGCACGACATGTATCATTATCATCATTATCAACACATATATACAAGTTTTAGGTGTATTATACTATTACACATGATTGTGCATTAAATGCTAATAACTACATTTATATGCATGTAATTTATAAACGAATTTCGATTGGAATATATTTATATTTAGATACATATAATAATTTTAATCGCATTTATTTAATATTTACTTGTGGTGAATCTATGTGTATACATAAATATGTATAATTTACTTTGAAGATACTAAATGTATATAAAGGAGAAAATTTTATATTATAATCACAATATATCTACTACATACAAAAGATATGTTTGATGATGATCATCATCATGCGGTCTTAAATTATTGTTATTGACATGATGAGCGGATAGATAATATCGGACATGTCACTTCGAACTGGTTATATCTCATATCTGTTATATATGTATGCATGTACATAATACTAAAACTGAAACATTAAAAAAGAATTTTCCTTTTATAATTGTGCCGAATTCAATTTTCCTTTATGAATCTATATATACAGACACATATTTGTTTTTTTTTTCTTGATTATTATCATACATACCATATGAGTGTACAAAAACATAAGTGTATGAATTTTTTTTGCAAATTCTTTTCGATAATACAGTTTCGTATATGTGTTCGAATGTATGTATGTATTTCATCATTTTATTTATGGTCCACAAATATAATACTTTATAAATTGTATTCCAATTTATGGGAAAACTATATATCTGCCTTCTAGATACATATATATGTATGTGTGTGTATAGATATATGAAAGGTCCTTTTATATTTTTCAACTGATTCAATCTTTCTTTTTATACCAAACAGAATGAAAATAGTCAAATGATTTTAGTTGTTTTTTTTTTCTTTCTTGCATATGCAAATACATGTACAGTAAAACTTGTCAAAGCCGGAACCTGTGAGAACCGTAAAACTGCAAAAGCCGAAAAATTTGTAATATTTTCAGTCCCTTTTGTATTATTTTATTTATAAAAACAACTGTGAAAGACGAAAACCTATTTGACGCGAAAGACGAACAAATTACTCGAACAGAATAATTTTCATATATGTATATTTAACCTGGAAGTGCCGTATTTATTATTTTGTTTTACATACTCACATTCTGTGCATACTGCATACATATTACTAACTTCACTGGAGAAAAGATAGAAAAGAAAAAATTTGGTATGTATCAGCTGTTTTAGAAGTATGTAAGGTCATAGCGTGTTTGGTGTTTAAGGATTTAATTTGGTTGGATTAAAATTATTGTAAGTTCGATTATTAATTGTATTATGTTTGAATTTTTTTATAATTTTATACATTTGTTTATGTTCAGGATATGGGGAAAATTAAAAATTTAAATTTAAAGGAAAAGTATGATGTCATACTGTTAATTACACAGAAAAATAAAAAAGTTAGTGAAGTTGCTGAAACTTTTAAATGTGGTAAAACACAAATTTATAATGCACTGAAAAAACAAAAAATAATAATAGAAAATGTTGAAAAGGGCAAGAATTTGTTGAAAAAAAAACAAAGGAGAGAAAAAAATGAAAAATTAAATAAAGTGGTGTATGAGTGGTTTTGTGCCGCAAGATCAAAAAACTTTCCAATTAGTGGTCCAATGATAAAAGAAAAAGCCAAGGAAATTGCGAGGCTAATGAAAATAGAAAATTTCAGTGCATCGAATGGCTGGTTAGAAAGTTTTAAACTCAATAATAGAATTTCTTTCCATGTAACATCCGGTGAATCAAAAGACGTAGATCAGCAAACCGTTGACAGATGGAAGGCAACTTTAGCTGGAAAACTACAAAATTACACGGTTGAGAACATTGCAAATGCCGATGAAACGGCTCTTTTCTACAGAATGATGCCTAATAAGACGATGCAGTTGAAAGGCGAACGTTGTTTTGGAGGAAAAATGTCTAAAGAACGCATTTCAGTCTTGCTTACTGTTTTCGCTGACGGCAAATTTGGAAAACCGTTCGTTATAGGCAAAAGTTTGAACCCAAGATGCTTCAAAAATTTAGATAAAACTGCATTTCCAGTTGTATATAAAGCTAATTCAAAAGCATGGATGACTGCATGTATTTTTACTGAATATTTGGAGCAATTAAATCAGCAAATGTTGCAACAAAATAGAAAAATTCTTCTATTTATCGACAATGCTGCTTGTCATCCAAGACTCAAATTTTCTAATGTTGATATTGTCTTTTTCCCACCAAATTGCACATCTGTTTTGCAACCTCTAGACAACGGTGTTATTCAATGTGTCAAGGTTAACTACAGAAAATTAATGTTAAAAAAACTTGTTGCTCATATGGACAGTTGTGATAAAGCTTCTGACTTATGCAATAAAATAAACGTTTTAGATGCCATCATGACTTTGGTCAAATCTATAAAGGAAGTGAATGCAAACTGCATAAAAAAATGTTTCAAAAATTGTGGTTTTCCTGTGCCATGTGGAGAGTCCATTGAATCAGCTAACATTAGTGAACTACAAGAATTAATGAGCATTGCTGATCCTGATTCTGGGGTGAGAGCAGAAGAATTCAATGCTATTGACAGTAATGTGGTGACAGAACCAGAAACTATAGATATATGTGATATAATTAGCAAAATATCAAATGAAAATGAACGTGAAGAAGAAGAAAAAGATTCAGATAGCGAGTGCGAAATTTCAGAACTTAAATGTTCTTCAGCATCAAGTTCTAAAGAAATATTAACGGCCTTAGAGACATTAAAAACTTATACCCAATTAAAAGGTTACTTTTCTATATTCAACAAAGTTGAAGACTTAGGAACAGATATTGAAGGTGTTTTAACAAAACAACTCCCTCCAAAAAAACAAACAAAAATTGAGAATTATTTTGTTAGCAATAATTAGATATGTAACATGTCAATGTGTGTAATATGAATTTTTTAGTTACTTTTTAAGGAATTTTCTTCATTTTGTTTTATTTTGTTTTTTATTATTCATTTTTAAAAAGAAATTGTTTTATGTTGAATATTATTAAAAACTTAATAAAATATGTAATGCTAACTATATTGAAATTCTTTGTTTTTAATAATCCATTGCGCAACTTGCAGTTTGCGGAAAACACACAGGTTTACGCCTTTGACACAACCTGTTTATGAAGAAAATAATCTAGGCTTACGCCTTTGACATAACCCCCTTATGACGAAAAACTGCTTAAAACGGAAAAAATTTTTGGTCCCTGATGAGGTTTCCGGCTTTGACAAGTTTTACTGTATATGTGTATTCTTATATTTTTCTTTGATTTTATTTTGCTGTGGTCAATGCCTTCACAACTCCTAGAAGCGTATAATAACGTATGTATGTATGTATGTGTACTTTATCTATCCATATGTAAATTTTCATTTTTTACTATGATGACATGTACATTTGACTTCTGAAATATATGCTAATTTTCAACGGAGCATATCAGCTAATCATTTCTGTTGGTGTTTTCTTTATTTTATTTTATTTTTGGTTTTTTTTTTTGTATTTATTATGATTCAACTTTAATACCGTATACAATGATTATTTAAAATGACCGTATATATAAATGTGTATGGATTTTATATTCTTGTTTGATTGGTTTGCAAAAACGAAAAAAAAAACTGAACGTAATTTGTTTTTTTTTTTTTTTTTTTTCATTTTCATGTTTCTATATATGATATGAGATTACCTTCAATTGAACACAGAACTAACTATACAGGAGATACTTAAATAAGGTGATTTATGGAGATTCAATCATTTTTAACCTCTATATAAGATAACATCAAATTTATGAGATAAGAAAAATCTAATGTCTATCAGATTTCTATTCATTTGTATGGATGTTAAATAGTATTTTTCTTTTAACATTCGTGTGTGTAGATGTGTATAACTTCTATTCATATATATACTACATGGAAGTTATATTATACGTACACATATGTTTATTATTAAAAAGAAAAAAAAAATAAACTAGGAAAAACAACACAAAAAATGAATATGAAAAACAAAAAACAAAAAAAAAACTAACATCAAATATAAATTGTTACGAAAATTTATTACATGTTAATTTTATAACATACATACAAAAATACGCACATATGTACATACATTTTGTGTGATGATATCGATAAATTCCATATTAATTTAAAAATGAAAATGAATGAAAAGATGATTTGTGAAAATGATTGATTAAAAAACAAAATCATTTTCTATTTTAATGCTTCAGATCAATTATACAATACGAAGAACTTTTTAATAATAAAAATGATTTCAATTAAAGATTGTAGCTATGATAATGGAAAATCCTATAGTGTCGGTTGGTTTGATTATGGATGAAAAATGTCAAATAAAAATATGTATATATTAGAAAAAAAAAAGCAAATATTTTTTGAAAGCAAACATTTTTACAGTGAACATTCGAAATTATCGTATATCTCGCAAACTGTAAATTACAAAATTTATGTAATACTGTTATTCTTATTCTTCCGCTTAGCGTCACAACTCATTGTTGGTCTTAGCCTACACAACGAGGTCTCCCCAGTTATCTCTGTCCTGGCCAGTCTCCTACCGTTCCATGCCGTTCGTATCCGCTTCTATATGCTATCTTCCCATCTGATTCTTGGTCTTCCTCGTCCTCTTTATACTCTATCGATTTTGACTTCTGTTATACTCTTTGGCTTCCTTCCTTCAGACATTCTGTTGACATGACCTGCCCATCTCAATCTCTGCGGCTTTCTGAATCGAACTATAGTATTTTCACCATTGATCAGCTCATATAATTCTGCGTTTCATCTCGTAGCATAACTTCCATCTTCTAATTTCTTCGTACTTCCATCTTCTAATTTCTACCAAATATTGTCATTATTTGAATTTAAATTTTTCGAATGATCTAAATTTATTCAATAATGAATTAAAACTAAGCATTGTATTTTTGTATTTTGAATTACAAAAACCTACAATCTATTCAAACATTTTAGATAAATAAATTAAAGGTTATAAGACATTGTATTATGGTAGATCTTTTATTTTTTCGAAATTTATCTGACGGTATATTAATCTAAATACATTATGAGAAAATTATTTGTTTTTACTATAAAAACATCCATTATATTTATAATCATAAATTAAGATTTAATAAAACTGCTTTAAATTGAATATTTTTTTTTCAATTTTATTATTACTTCAAAGTTAAATAAAATAAAAACTAATAGTAAGGGGATTCATGTCACTTTTCAGTTTTAAAGTTAATCTCCATTTACTTCGTAGTTTACTTGTTCATAGTTGTTTTTATTTTTCTTCAACTGTCATATATACTTTATAATATTTTGATTTTTAAGTCAACTGAAAACTGTCAAACATCAATTACTAAACTATATGAAATACGAAAGTTGAGAAAGTATAAATCATTTTACCATCGTGTGGTTTTTCAAAACGTTCGTTGTTTGTAAATAAGGTCGAAACGGAACTACAAAAACTGAAAAACTACGAAAATACGACAAACTGAAAAGTGAAATGAATCCCCTTAATAATTATTATAATAACATTGAATTTTAAATATGTACATAAATAAATACTCGTATATATTGTGCTCGTATTTGTCAATACAAAAATAAATACGGACAATATGTATGTATGTACCATGTATGCATCTAAAAATGTCACATCCATAAATATTTCGTATATAGGTACAATGGAGTAATAGTATTATATGAGTTTTAATTGGATTGGATATCATTTTACAAAAATATTGTGACAATAATATTCAATAACTATGAATGTTTGTTATTTTCTGTATGGGCAAGTAAACAATAAGTTTTTGACTAACTAATAATAATATTATAATATCGTCGTCAATTGAAAAACCTTAAATAAAATCAGACCAGAAGAAATACATATTTAAAAGATTTTTATTACCAATCATTTACTGTGCTATAGAAAATCAAAACTGTGGTCACAAGCAAAAACCGCTTAAGTCTAAAATTGTGGTTTTGACTAAACACGGTTTAAAAATTCGAACATATTTTTTACACAAATTTGAAGGTCAAAAAACAATAATTTCGTGTTGGATGGAAGACTATTATGAGAAAAATTTTCTTAAATTGATAACTGAACAATTAAAATTGAAATTAAGTATTTAAAATTGAGTATATTTTATAACAAAATTATTTCAGAAAATTTAGGCTATTTTTGCAAATTTGTAATTTTACTTTTTCATTACTTATGTCAAGTTAGGCGTTTATTGCAAAAATCTATTTTTACTTTCCTAGATTTATATTGATTTAAGTCATTATTGTAAAGTTCGGTGATAAACTTTTACGTTCCAAAAACGCTTAACTCGAGATAGGCTGTTATGATAAACCTAACAATTTTGAGAAGCTGTTTCCAAACAGTTAACTTAACTTAAGTTTAGATAAACCCGTATTTTTAAACATAAAATATCTTTTCAATATTATTATGTTGATTTAGGCGGTTATTGTATATGTAAGTCATGAACTATTCGACATAAGACATATTTTTAAGTAATAACTTCGGCTACAAAAGTGATAGGAAAACCAGATTTTGTGAGCACATATAGCTTGATGCGGAGAATGCAGTAGAACTCATAACTCATTTTTGCCTTATGTCGACTTAAGCGGTTATCGCTTGTGACCACAGAAAATATTTTTTCTTATTTCTATTCAATATTTTTATTGAATGATCATATCAATTCGACAACAAAAATAGTAGCCAAATAAATAATAAAAACCTGGCGACAGATTTTCCTATTACTACTTATAAATGATGTGTTTATATTCTTTTCTGTTACGGAATATATTTACATTTTTTCTTCGGTTTCTATTAAAAAAATATTTGGAATTTGTTTACAATATAATGTCGCATATAACAACAACAATAATAATCGAGGTATGGTCGGTGTGTAGCAAATTAAAATAGAAAAATATCCATATTTCAAAAATTCATAAAAAAAAATCAACTGAAAAGATTATAATTTTATCATTTACTTTTTTCGAGAAAATTTTCCATACAAATAAAAAAAAAAAAAAAATATACAAAACTTTATTTTCCATAACAGAAATGCATACATATGTATATTTGACAATTATTATTATTATTAGATTTTGAACAACAACAAAAAAAAGTAAATTTTAAATAAATAAATTACTAATAAATTTTCAAAATTATGATGTCTAATTCGTATTATTTTCTATATTAAATTAATAGAAAATATAAAATAAAATGAATAAACGGTTATAGGTTGGGGATATTTTCATATGCATTTAATGTCGTTATGTAGCATCTTCAACAGCAGCATAAATAGTAGCATTATCATAAATATTATCATCATCATGGATCATGATTATCATTATCATGTCATCTACTACATTTTTCTTCATGCTTAAATTTTTTTTTTTTTTTAGTATAGATATTGTTTAGTATGAAGAGTATTTTTTTTTCTTCAGTTTTTTATCTTTTTAAATTGACTAATGAATTGTTGAACGTCTGCCAATTTGACATATATTTGGCGGCGGATATATTCTGAAAAAAATATGAAATCATTATGAAAATCGAAAATAAAAATTCCAGGACATATTTTCATGCTGAGTGATACTTATAAGATTGATATCACCTGAATGCATTTACATGTTCATTTAATATCATGTGCCCACTTACATAAATGTTTATGCCTAATTTATACGAAATGAAAAGAAGGCGCCTGAAGAAAAAAGCTTAAAAAATAATAAAATTTTAATAAACAAAAAATAGAAGAATATAAGAAAGGCAATAATAATTAATTTTTTGATATTTATAAAATAATAATCATAATTGAATTATTTTATCATTCATTAAATCTTAATGCTCTTATATCGAAGATATTTGGATTATAATTAAATTTCAAATTATACTAGGTAAACAGAGAGATTTCCTTTTCTTTCGAATATTTCAGAATCATAATTTATACACTCAAATGTTGGGTGGAACTTCTTCTTTACCTGAGAGCGATGAAGAATTTCGTCCACATGAGAGTTTTCGAGTACAATGAACACCCCTGTCTGAGGGCTCAGATTCGCGCGTAAGCGTAACACCCTAGCGAACAACAACAAAAGCAGCAATTTTAAGCAACTCTTCAAGGCAATTAAATTTGTAACTATAATACCTATACAATGTTATATCAAATATTTCTTATTCTTATTGGTTTTTTTTTTCATCTTTACTTTTCTTTTATTTTCTTCAAAATAATTATAATTATTATACTTAAATATTTTTCTTTTCGTTTATTTGCAATACATATTAATTAAAATTCTAGTGATTAAGTCATCATTCTTATATATGGTAGCAGTGTATAATGTACATAAATGGCGCGTGGTTAAATATCTTATGATTTATTCAAAATCATCACATTGGTTTACACACACGTTATAATGTGTACTTGAACAGTATTATATGTATATTCTTTACACCATAATTTTTTTTTATTCATTTTTATATAGTGTGTATATATGTATGATGTGATGGTTGTATATCAGAATGTTGATACAACGCGTTATATTATATTATTATTATAAATGCTGAAGAAAAATGCTATTGTTATGATAATAACGTTAGTCACTCCCTTATTTGAATACATGCAGATTTCGTGTCATTATATATTATATACATACATATTTGTACATATAAATATTATAAATTAAAATAATAAATTTTTGAATAAACGAAATTGCTGTCACGTAGTTGGAATTAAATCATTTCATTTTGGGTTAACGAATATTATGTCTGTATACATTTATGTATGTATGTATAATATAAAATTTGTTAACAAAAATTTAAAAAAGAGAAAAGATATAAAAAATTACAATTTCAATCAAATAAAAATTATTATATTGTTGAAGGTGAATGACTGTTTTTATACCTATATCAGAAAATATTTTTAACGAGTACAATCTACAATGTAAGTAATATACATTTCAATTTTTTGTTTAAATGTGAATATAATCTTTGACATATTATCGAAATTCGAATGAAATGAATTTTTTAAACATTTCAATAAAAAAACAAAAATAAACGAAATTACAAAAAATGAGAAGAAAAAAAAAAATATACAGCAGCAATACACATTTAAAAATGCATATATACGATTATTTATTTAAACTGCATAATTTTTGACCAGGATATAAAATTTAACTACATATGTATAGGTACCGCATTAAATTTTTGATTAATTTTATTATTAATTCATAAAATCGTTTATTTTCTTATTTTTTTTACATAAAAATTAGACAGATTTGATTGTATAATTCTAATAATAATAATTGATTATTTACATTGAAATTATATGCCAAGTTTTTACGTCATTTATTAATTAATTAATTCATTTTTACACATACACTTTCATAATTTGTTCCTTTTTCGTTCATACCACTAACACTAATGCCAGTCCTATACTATTATATATATGTATACTACTCATAGCAATGATGAATTATTATTAAAAATAAATCACTTTCAAGTCATGTTACAGAAAATTAATTTTAAAAAAAAGGAAAACATTAATTCGTAAAAATAAAAATAAAAACAAATAAAATCCGCAGCAGTCAAGATATAATAGTCATTATTATAAAATTGTGAAAAATTTGTACACATATACATTCATGTATATGTAGTATAAATAATATTATTATACAACCATGTACACATCATTTGTACTGAATGAATGCATATACCTTCGTACAAAATATCTATATCCGATAGTGTATACATTTTTTCGTGATCATCTTGTCATGAATGCTATTTTTTCTTAGTTTGCTTATTTTTATTTTATAAATTAAATAGGTACATAAGTACATATTTTAATTTTTGTTATTTTTGTTATAAAGATATATAGATAACGTGTCTCTCATTACCTTGATTAACCTAAAACTTCCTAGATAAACAATTTATTCATTCATTTAAATTTTTTTTTCTATATTTTTTGTGAAATTTTTGTGAGCATTTTTCAAACTATACGAATGTACTTTAATTTATATACGTACATATTTACTATATGGTGATCACAACACATATACACATGTGATATATGCATTAGATTTTAGGTGGTTCATATTCATTTACTCATTAGATATGTTCTGTGTACATAATAACGATAGTGTTCTAAGGTAGATCAGATCATCTTTAGGATTTCATTTATTTTATTTCTAAATTTTTTTTGAAAAAAATCTGTCAAGTTATCTACTTATTTACTACATTTATACATATCCTTATAACCTTAGAATCAATATTAAGTATTAAATGTTGTTAGTTGATTTCCCTTCCCATGTTTTGTCATGTGCAATATTCGCATTCTATACCGAGAGAGAAAAACAACACGAGTACACATGATGTGTGAAACACTACTCGTATTATCGTAGCGTATCCGAATACTATTAGAGTCAATGACCTTCACCGATGGAGAGTATATGTACACAAAGGGGAGGAACAATTATAAAATGTTTTTCTTGTTAGTTGATTTTTTGTGCTCAGTTGCGTAAAATATTCGCACTCTATACTGAGAAAGAAAATCAATTTTTTCTAAAGGATGAAAATACGATCACACAAGATCTGTGAAATACTACTCGTACTACCGTAGTTGCATATACTATGTTGTAATATACATTTATAGTAATTATTGTTGCATTGATGACTCCTAAAAATATAATTAGAAACATTGTTGAATCATACGTCTTAAAGAAAATTAGGAAAGTAGCTAAACATTCAATAATTTTTAAGGTCAATTTTAATTAATATCAAATAAATTATTTCAAAGATTTAGTCGCATTAAAAAGAAATTTAATTGAAAACTAAATATTTTATACGATAAATTATTTTTTCAGATCGATGAAAAATCTTTAAATTTCACATTATAATTAATTTTCACTTTGATAAAAGGCATTAATACAAGTATACCGATATTGGATAATTTTCAAGAAAACACATATATAGTCATCACATTACTGTATAGTCTTGTATATATATATATATATATAGTAGTAGTATATCGATCAAATATATCTAAAAACAGCAGCAACAGCAGCAGCTACAGCAACAAATGATAATGAAGTACATACACGGCAAAAAATTATCATAAATTCGCTAATTTTATTACAAGTAAACACGCTACAGTGCATATCTACTATACTAAATTAATTTCAAAGAAAAAAAAGGAATTAATTTTGTATATTGTAAATATATCCCATCAGTTGAATATATGTAATACGAGTAAAGTGTGGATATGGTTCGATGACATTTTTCTTTTAGATTTAAAGTCGTAACGAAGGAAACGGAAATATTTTTACATGTAACGCATATACGTACTATACATACGTACATACTACATTTATGTATAATACTCATCGTCATCGTATATTCGTATGATATGTAAAGATTATAATCCTGTCTTCGGTTTTAATTTTATTATTATGCATTTAATCGCAATTAAACTTTTCACTGTTAAATATTCATTAATTATACGAAATTAGATATAGACCATGCGGTTTATTCTATTTAAATTTAATACTACTGAATAATGTGTAAAAAATATAAAATACAGAAAACATATATTGATGGTCAATTGACACGAGAGCATATCATATAGTAGTGCTCTTATTACTATTTATATAGCGTATACCAGAGTCTCTGCGTCTCTGTTATGCAATTTATGTATGTACAAATCTAAACGAGAATGTATAAAATTACATACGAATGTAGACATGTTTGTACACATCAATTGATTTTGATGTAAAATAATGTACATACGTACATACGTAGGGGCAAATGTGGTAACTCCTTGTTAATTGAACTGATCTACCTACTTATAGGTTCGATGGATGATATTATATTACGGTTATTATCGCTACTTAGATGCTGCTGTTTTTAGCTACCTGTTTCAGATTGTATTGCGTATACGTATACGTTAATGTTTGGCTTCAATTTATACATTGTATTCATGTAATTTACTGAATTTACTGAAATAATATGTATTTTCTTGATCTGGCATATATCCAGTAAGTTAATGTATACATACACGGATATTATTATTCGTTTTTTAAAAAAATAAAAGCAAAAAGAAAGGATTTCTGATATTAAGTGCTGTGTTAAATGAAGTATAGAAATAGGGAATAAAAATTATGCAATGAAAATTATTGTTTTACTATTATTTCTATTTTAATAAATATGTCGAATTTGATGTTATATAATTTTGTATATAAAATGCAATTTGTAGTTCGTCTAGAAACTGCCATAATAATGAAATTGGTACCATTTATCAAGAAATTAACAAAATTAAAATTAATTCCTTATGAAAAATGATTTAAGATTTTTGTTTGATTAGTTTAATTGAAATTTGATGTGTTGATAAGAAAATCTATATTGAAAAATTTTGATTGAAATGTTCAAAAAAAACAAAAGATTTAAGCGAGAAACTTTTTGTCACACATCAAGTATTCTTTAAATAACAGAATAATTTTTGAATAACCCAAACTAGAAATAATTTTTCTGATAATAATTCTAGTGAAATTTAGATTTAAAGTTTTACTTCTGTTTTTTTTTTAACACTTTTTGGAATAAAAAAAATTTATGTTCAAGAATGATATGATCTATTGACTGAAGAATATTTTATTCTATTACTTACAAACAACATTAGTGTTTGAAATGTGACAAGAATTTGGATATTATCAAAGCGATATTTTTTTAGTTATCTACTCAAAAAATATGTACATACATTATACATATCGCGCATACACATATATATGTATTTGTTTTGTGCCAAATAATTTTTGGTTTTTTCCGATATATTATATATGTTTGCTATAAATTATCACAAAAATTTAAGCGTGTCCTATGATAAGATCTAGTTCTAATCGAAAATTGATTTATGATTTTCAGTTTGCATTATACTGTTATTGAATTATTATTGATAGCCTTAATGTATTATGATCACGTATAAAAAGTGGTAGATGATCTTTTTTTTTTTCTTTGAATATTTCTAATTATTAACTTTCATAGTGTGAATAGTAATATTTTTGCGACATATTGTGTCCTATTTAAATTTGAAACATTTTTATTAACAACTAGAATACATTTCATAAATTAATCGAATATAATTTTCTTATTAAAAGATGAGTATAATATAAATTAGAGTTACGAATTTGATGTGTCTTAATCCAGCTTATAATTAAAATTAATTAGTTACATTCTAAAGAAGATTAACTACATGCGATTGAATAAAAGTAAACTTACCTATAGAAGAAAAAACTCACCAAAAACAAAAAGGTGAGTGTAAACAAATAATCATTTTGTTAACAATTCACCTGAAATTTTCTCTTAATTTTGAAATTTTAATTCACCACAGCAGTAAATGAGATGAGATAATCTCTTTTTTTTTCTACTGTAAAACACACAAACTGAACGAATACAGCATACAGGAAACAGGTAAAAATTACTCATCAGGTAAAAATAATGTTCAACAGGTAAGAAAAACTTAAGAGTATATTTCAAAAATTCTCTTTTATATCAATTCCAATATTCCAGTATATAACAAATACGAAAAATACATAATAAATGTTTTATTTGATTTTGAAGGTGTGGCATATATAAACCAACCGCGATATTCGATTTTTTTTTGTTTTCATCGTATACAAAACTGGTTTTTTATTTACTTTCCAAATAGAACTTGATCAGGTGGAGTTATTAAAATTAAGTTCACGTAAATCTACAATATGTGTATAAAAATATTATATACATATTTATGTATTAATATTAACTTTTAACTCTTATGAAAAGGAATGGAAATTATGTAAATTTTGATGATCATGAAAATAAAATAAAAACTCACATGGAATTAATGAAAAGTTTTCTTAGTTCGATGATCGTTTAATAGATGGCAGCAGAGTGATATATGATGATAAGACCATAGATCACCATTCACCACAATATTAGTATTTTATTGAGTTTTCTTGTTTCTCATTATTACATGTTAGCTTTAGAAAAATGATATTATAATATTATTTTTATCATTCATTTTTCTTCCTTCTAAACTAGTTTAAATTATAATTGTTATTATTATTGTCAATTAATGATCATGTTATGCGTATGTATGTAATAAAAACCGATTAATAGATTTTTTTTTAATATTTGAATAGGAAAATCTTAGAGATTTAAACTTTATGGTAGAAAAAACCGTAATTATTATGACAGTTTTTGAATATTTGAAATAAAAAAATTAAAAATTTTATAATCGAAATGAATATAAAGACAAAAAATATTGAAACAATGAAAAATCCATAAAAATATTATAAAGTCATGTAATAAATTTTCTTATCGCGGATTAAACAGCAAATAAAATAACATATGATTTTCAAAAGTGTCATAATATCTTTTATAGATTATTTTTTAATCACATTTTTATATGAACAAATCACATATAGATATATAACTGATATAAATATACGAGTTCATTATGTATATGTAGGTATTTTTGATTATTTATTAATATAATAAAAGAAATATTTTTATTAGAAGAAATTTAACGATTATTTATTGATATTTTATGATAACCGATTTGTTATAATTCAAATTAAACAATTATGTGTTTCATTTTATTATATGGCAATCTACTGGAATTCTATTGTGTAGTGTAGATTTAGCGTCTATAGTATGTAACAAAAAAGATAAAAATAAAATAGAAAAAAAAAAACGAAAATATAAATTTCAAGGAACTTTATAGAACTTTTTTTTAAGAAGTTGATACTTTAATTTTTTTCGTTTCAAAGGTGTTGGTATATAAAAGTTTTATACACAAAATAAATTAATAGTATAAATTTTATTTTATTATTCAAAAGATCTGTATACATATATACATAAGTAATGCGAACAACTACATATGTATAAAATTGACAAAATTAATACTATGTATTAAAAAATTATATGAATTTCAACCATTTAACATGGGCAACACCATTTATATAGATGTAAGAGGAAGAAGAATAATATAAAATTTATATTCAAAATGTCACAGTCCTAAATTATTTTTTTTTTTATAAAATTGTTACATGTGTAATTCAAGAAATATTTGTTTTCAAATTTTCATATTTTTTCACTACATTGAAATAAATAATCGACTTATGTGCACTATATGTATCCTTCTTATACAAATTAACATGTATGGATGGATATGAGTAAAGTTCATATATTTAATGAAGCATATGATAAATAATATACGATATCTTTTAATTTTTCTTTTGTACTCAAATGTGTAAATGTACATCATTACAAAGCAGATGTAAATACAAGTGCATTTGAATTTTTTCCTGGAAAAATCACAAAGCGCGTGTTTATTAGTTTTTATGCTAATTATAAAAAGCATTTTATAAAATGATGGGAATTATTCTCACGCTTAAAAACTCTCACTTCAAAATTTCAATAGTTATAGATAGATGTAGGTACATACATAGTTGGATAGATATAGATGAATGGATGGATAGATAAGCACTGAAAAAAAAAATCAAAACAAAGCTCTTATCCATATAAGCTACAGATGTAAAACATGTAATACATATGGTACACATGCATGTTAAATACGAAAATTATCTGCTAAGCGTTCAAACTTCTAACATATTAGGTACCTATATGTGGATGTGTGTATACATATATGTAAGTAAGTAAGTGTATGATCTAAACGTAAACTTATTACATTATCTTTATTTTGTTTGGATTTTTTTTTATTATTATTATTATTGTTGATTATCTTTTCAGTCTTTAACTAACCTTTTTCACATAAAATACACATATTCACATAATATAATATTTGCATGCATGTATATGTATATAGTGGTTGAATTG
Source organism: Villa cingulata (assembly GCA_951394055.1). Lineage (NCBI taxonomy): Eukaryota > Metazoa > Arthropoda > Insecta > Diptera > Bombyliidae > Villa > Villa cingulata. The sequence continues at coordinate 10,297,009 of OX596020.1, read as the reverse complement.
AATTTATGTAATGAATGATAAATGAAAGAATATTTAGCGGCATACTTATAGACATTATGTTAAGGTCGACTAAATAGAGTGAAATTACCGAACATAATAACAAAAGATTTTTTTTAACATTATATAATATGTTATTGCATATAAAGACTTTAGAACTTTTAAGATACACATATTAGTGTGTATTATATATAATTTATATTCATTCATATGAGTGCATATATATGATTTTCTTATCTAACCATCTTTCTATAGTAACTGACAATTGTTAATTGTAGCACAAGAAATGAGAATTTTCTGGTGTGTGTTCTTGACTGATTTTTATAAATTATGTATGCAATATGAAAATTGTAATTAGATTTTATTTTATGTATGTCCGAAATGTTGTGTTTGTTGTTTTTTTATTTTTACCGACAATACATACATATGTACCGTTTTTTTTAAAAAAAAATTTAAATAAATAAACAGAAATCATAATTTAAAAATTACATATAATTTAATTTTAAAATATTTCATGCTATATTGTATTTTCGAAATATGTATTTGATACTTTTCGCACACTATATTTTGATTAAAAGATTAATAATGATAGTCGCTGGCAAAAAAATTTTAGTTTCTTCCTTTCAATTCGAAACGATAAATTTATTGATTTAAAAATGATATATGAAATTGACAAAATTAAAATTATATTCATTATGGAAAATGCTTTAAGATTTTTGTATGATTATAGTTTAATTGAAATTTGATGTGTTAATAAGAAAATCTATATTGAAAAATTTTGATTGAAATGTTCAAAAAAACAAAAGATTTAAGCGAGAAACTTTTTGTCACTCACCAAGTATTCTTTAAATTATTAACAGAAATTTTTGAATAACTCAAACTGGAAATAATTTTTGTGCTAATAATTAATCTTTAGTGTTTGAAATGTGACAAGATCTAGAATTAAAATATTTAATTATTTTCTTAAGTATAGCTGTAACTCAAGTAATTATAAACATTTTCCTTAACTCTCAATTTAATTAACCAATGAAAATTGCAATAAAATTTTCTTCTTCTGAAAGGATAAAATAGAAAATACCAGGACATAAATAAATTTTTATAGTAGTCTCGTCGATTATGTCATAAAATAAAATCATTTATGCTACATATAATTTATCTACAGTTGCTGCGTTTATAATTTTGGATTTCCATTTCCAATTTGTTTTTTTTTTATATTGTTCCTTTTTTTTCATACTTTTTCAATAGTGTCTTTCCTATTTATGGATGTATTTTATGCATATTTAATTATACACATTCCAAAATGTGTTAAAAACTATTCCAAGTGCATCGAACTATATGGAAATCATAGCAATAAAAGCAACAACATCATGTTTGCGTATTGATTTTAATTAAATCCACAATCATATATGTATATAACTATCCGATTATAATATAATATGAATTTTGAATAATATATTGTACGTGAGTCTACATCATTCGTTATAATAAGTATGGGTGTGCAATAAAATAACACAACAAAACAATAACGATATATAACGATAACAATTGATGCGTTGATGACTCAACATCCAGACAATTTAATATTGGCAATCGATTCAAACTATAAACTATCTGCGATACTACCTGCATTTACGTATGTACATTTGCTTAAAAAAAAACACAAGTATGTATACAAGAGTAGCCTAAAAGTCGATCGAATTCGTTATTAGCATTCATAACCATATTTTATGACATGTGCTTTATGCTTTTATTATAAAAACCGTGTATGATTTCTTAAAGAAAAATAAAAATGAATTGAAAAAAACAAAAAAAATTAAACGATTCAATAATTCTTTTATTCGATTTTCAAATTGAAAAAATAAAATAATGGCAATAGTAATGCATTCGTAGATAATGTAAAAATGTACAAGTAAGTACAATATTGCGGGGCCTCATATACGATGTATAGAGACGGGTGTATTGAATTCGTTTGTAAAATGCTGAACTGAATGTGAGTTAAAGTTTTGACCACACTTAAATCCACTACGACTCCCTAATACTTTCATAGCTAAGCTCCTACAGAAAAATATTCGATTTGTACCAAACTCACGCATTTCCAACAATAATAATAATATGTATTGTGATTGTGATATGCAACTTGTATGAAAATTGTATTCATTATATACACGAATACCTATAATAGCACCGGGACTCGGGTCGGGAGTACAACAGTAGCAATAATACTACGACAAATAGCGCAGGGCAGTATACCAACGAAAATTAAATTCGATTTTATGCGTATACCTGTATTTCAATCAATTGGCTAATAAAATATACGCTTCTGCAACAGTGTATGCATGAAGGTATAGGTACTATGTATAAATGCAATATGCATCATTGATACGATTTTATTCAATAAAATAAAATGATGAGCTTTTTTTTCGATTTTTTATTTTGTTGCTGTTTCTTTTTTTTTTATTTTGTTTTAAAATAATTTAATTTTTGTTTTTTCTTTTGTTATCGTTGTTTTTTTTTTATTCTTTTCGCCATTTTTCTGTTTTCTTTTCGTTATTTTTCACTTAAGATTTTCTATTCACGCATACCATAGTTAGTTAGTTTTACTTTATATAGTTAGAGATATTCATGTTTATATGGATGGATTACGGAATGATCTGCGCGCGCATGCCTTAATGTCAAAAATGATTTACATTTGTTGAACGATCGATGACTTCAAATACGGGTGCGACGACGTGCTTTCAACTCAATTACGTATTCTGTCAAGGTGGTTAGAATTTCGTTCAAAGACATTAAGGAGCATAATATTTCAAGTTTTTTTTTCTTTCTTGCTTTTTTGTATCTTTTTAAATTTTTTTTTTTCGTTTTGTTTTAATTGAATGCGATTTGTATATTTCGTATTGTTTTGTTTTTATTTTTTCCATAACGTTTTCCTTTTTCATTATTTGTTTCTTTAAATTTTTTGTTTGTTTGTGTTTTCGAATATACATTAAGTATAGTAATCTTGGTTGTAACGATTTAATAAGACCTGGATCTATCCGATATATTCATATTATTATAATAGTGTATGTAAATTACAATAAAAAAAGAGAAACGTAAGTACTATGTAATATGTAATGTGTATCTATTATGGATATTATTTAGTTTGATTCTTTGCTGTTTTTAGTGTTTAGTTTATAGTTTATACTAAAATGAGCTACTGCATTTTGTTGATATACATAATAAATATATGTATCTAATATATAACTCGTACATATTTTCATATATGTATAAACTACTTATTACGCTATTATATACAACATGTAAATAGCTTTGTATACATATGTATATTTTATCGCGTCAGTGATTCAATCTTATAAGTCATCACACATATTATAGTATATTACAAATTACACACAAAAAACAACAGGTAAAAGTCTATATACATATGTGTAGATATTGTGTAGAATAAAATGATAATGAGTTGCAAAGAGTATAGCAATTTTTGTCGGAATGGCAAGCGGTATTATATGCATACAAGGTACATAAAAAAAAAATCTATGCATGCCTATCTATTCACGATTTATAATTTTACATTAATTTTTTTTCAATGTACATAAATGTATACGAATACACGTACTAAACTTATGTATGAAAATGTATATACAAATACAAAATTCACATTTTATGTATACACATATGTTGTACATAAATATGACTGACTGAATTTATACCATCACGGTTGTCCATTTCCTCTCCAGTAACAAAGGTGGCATAATAATTGAACAAATTATTGCCTCATACCATTTTGTCTTTTTATTGAACTGATTTATGAAATTTTAGTCTACAATACAAAGACTATATAGCCACAAATACATATAGAAAATAATAATTTGAATTGATTTTGTTTTTTCATTGATTTTTTTTTTTTTTTTTGATTCAATAATAAGCAATATTGAATGTAATCAACATAACTTTTTTTTTGTCTGTTAAATTCAATTAAATTCAATATATGTATGTGTATGTATATGGATAGAGAAGTCGATAAAATATAAAATATTGAGAATATGTCTACATGCTTAGTACACATGAATAAATTAACGAATTTATAGGTATTCTTTTTAGTTTAGTTTTTTGTATTTGTTCAGAAAAAATATTGAAATTAATTTTTTGTAATTGTGTGGTTTATGTTTAAAGTTTTAAAAATAACCTGGCACCAACACTATACACAGTTACTTATTAAGTTTTAGATTATCGTATACCTAAAACGATTATCTATTGCGATTTCCTTTGCGACTTAATAGCATGTTGTCAAGTGTATCATTTTGCACAATTTTCTTTTTTTTTAAAAAAAAAAGGAATAATAAAACAAACTAAAGTAAAAATAATAAAACCCCAACAGCACAATAGAAAAATTAACCTAAAACGAAAGATTAAGTTCAAAAACTCTAAAATATTGCACTCTTTATATTTGTGTGCAATGCGATAATAAATTACAATAAATCTAATTTTTACTATACGATTAACATTTTAACATTTAATCCGTTCTTGTTTATAGGGCATAATTACATACACATATCTACACTCCACTTCCACATAACGTAAATCTAAACATTTTTGGTTGTTTCTCACATAAAAACTCGATTCCATTTATAAATACAACACTTTTTCTTAAAGTAGATCAGTATTGTCAGTAAATTGTAATATGTGTATAATAATGAATAATAAAGATAGCAACATATATGTATATAATGTACAAGTAATAGCAACAAAAAGCGCAGTAAGATCAGTGCATAATATAGGATAGGATAGGATCACCACCAGCAGCAGCAGCAGCATTAGCATCAGCATAATCAGCAGCCGCATAACAAACAAATACATATATATACGATACGGTAATTTTTCCTGTTTCAAAGTCTAATTCTGAAATTTTGTGTAACAACATTTCGAAGAAATGCGCTTGTTTGCTGACCCCAAATGACCTCTCCCACATACAAAATATTTATGCGAGAATAAACATAACCAGATATTTATTGTATAATATATTCAAGTAAAACATACAGCAATTGTATCGGAATATTCATGTGTAGATATATACACATACATACATATATACGTATGAGACTATGAGTATATTATAGGTATGTACATGCGACTGGCAGCCAGTCTGCCTGCCATGCCATCTATTCAAAAGCCTATAATAATTGAAGAAGATACGACTCCACTCTATCAATATCTCTCTAATGTATGGATATACATATGACCCATAGAGAGATTGTAGCATTTTATTTATTTATTTATTTTTTTTTTTTTTTTGGTTTTTTTTGTATTTTGGTTTATTTCTTTCAGAAAATTTTATAATGCAATCAACCATATATGTATGTATAGAAACCACTAAAACCTACTAAAAAAACATACATAATGTATATATGACTCGTTTAAGTTTTTTCTTCTTTTTTGAATTGATTGCGCTAGTGTACAATATCTGACCTGCATTAAAATCTACTATATGGTTTATATATGCAATTTATGTATGCACGAATGTACAAAAGTAAATATATGTAGTATTATTACATATGATGTGATAAAGAGAAATATACGATATTTGTATATAAATATAGCCAAATTGCATTTAGACCACTATATAGAAATTGGATTTTGAGAAATTAACCTCTAAGATATTGTATATGTGCTTATGCATACAATTTTTACAATATAACCGTATGTGTTTGTATGAATATATGCGGCGAACTATATGTATTTAGATAGAGAGTATACAATCAATGTATAGATATAGAAAATATACACAACCTGTAATTTTATTTTATATTCGAATTATTTGAAAGGTGGACTTTTTTTTTTCTTCTTGTTTTGTTTTTCTCTCGATTATTGTATATGGTTGTTGTACACATAGTGCATATATTTAGTTATGGGAAAACAAGAAGATGAGCATTGTGAGATATGGTTACATGACCTACAGTCAGACAGGTGGGATGGAATCGATCGAGTTTCAATTAAATTTTTGTACAAGTGAATGTGGAATATATTATGGAAAGTTTTACATTGCGCATATTGAATATTTTATTTTGTTCATTCGTGTTACCTATGGTATTATGAATATGTGAAACAGAAATGAAATTAAATGAAAAAAAAAAAGCAAATAATCAAAATACACAAACTATTATTACATGAGCATCCATATACAGTGTACGCGATTTCGCTTCATTTGCACTACTTTTCAATTATTGTTCGAATATATTTTGCACAATTCATACATTTTTATAGATAACCATAGCTATATAGTATACGATGCCAGATTGTAATATAAAATATTGAAGAAAATTTTCTATTGAAATCATAGCTTATACAATCTAAGATCAGTATCACCATAATAAATACAATATCATACACAAACATTGCACCTATACACACATTCTATATGTATACACTGTGCACACATAGTGGATATCATAGCATTTATATAGAAATGTCTCTGTCCTTAGAATGATAATGTTCTTTATTCTTTCATTTTGGTATGTTATTTTATTTTAATATATTTTTTTTTCCTATTTTCTTTTATGTGGTGTTTATACGAGTATATGTATATATTTTTTTGTAGAATTTTTTTCATAATATTATGTAGATTTGATTCAGGATTAATGTAAAAAAGTGTGAACTGAATTAACGTGACTATTAAAGTTATCACGTATTGGTAATAACTACACTGCTATATTCTATAAAAATCAACAAAATTATGTATGCAAATAAAGAACAAAAAAAAATAACCGTATATAGTTGAATTTAATATGAATAAATGCATAAACTTGACACGAAACTTTATAGTGACTATCATTGCATTTCATATTCTAGTTCTAGAAGAAGAAGAAGAAAAAAACAAACCCCATTGAATAAGTATATAGCAATGAATTGAAAAACAAAAAATCAACCACGAATTATAGTGCATTATACATATTTCCAAAATACATTGATTTTTATTAAAAACAAAAAAATTAAAATAAAATCTTGCTGACAATACTGTACATGCATTTAATAGTAACAAGATCAAAAAAAGAAAAAAAAAAACATCTAAACAGAAGCATAAAAAATATCACATTAAAATCGTGGATAAAAATATTTTATTTTATCTCTATAATATCGTTGTGGTTTTTGTCATCGTCATTGTCCTATATAAAAATGTGAAATTCGAACTGTTTATAGTTCACAATTCAGACAAATAATATATGCATAAACATATATTTTATATATTTTTGCAGTTAAAAAATTCAATATCAAAAAATAAAAGGGAATAAAATCAGAATATAAAAGACATCTTAGATTACTCTGGTTTAACTATAAAATATATAATAATAAGTGGTTACAGTTAATAGGAATAAAAATCCTTACATTTTAGTTAGTGAGGTGCTCATAGTTCATTTTGTACAATTTTACCTTTTTTGTATACTTATGTTGATGGTGTTGGTCACTTCTACGATAGTAACGAGTATAAATGTTTTTAAAACTTTTCTCCTCAACAAGTATTTCTCTTCTCAATTTCAAAAAAAAAAAAAAAAAAAAAAACCAAAAAAAACACAAAAAAAACACAAAAAAAATATTCTGAATTTAGTAAAGCACGAATCTATCGTGTGTAAATTCGAACACATCGTGTTAATCCATAAAAGATGGTCACTAAACATTTTATCTACACATACTCATACATACCCTTGTCTGAAAATAAAATAAATAAATAAAGGAGTATTTTAAATATATGTATTTTAAAATAATTTTCCATCTTCCTATATATGTGTACATATATATAAAAGTCACAAAAATAAAATTGAAAAAAAGAAAAGAGAATGCTTGTCCAGAAGCTCCAGATAGTTATGTAGCTATATTCGATAATCTTTCAGAAGCGCATTTAAAAAAGATTTGCAAAAACTGCGGTAAATACTGTATATGTTTTTTTATAGATCGATTTCTTTTAACTTCTTGTATTATTATTATTATTATTATTTTTTCGTTCTGATTCAGGACACACTTTAGAATTATAAAAACTTCAAAAACAAAAAAAGATTTTGAAATAATTCAAGTAAACTTATACATATATACCTATAAAAAAAAAAACAAAAAAACAAAATACATACTTGTAAATATCTTTTATATACGATAAATGATAATAAAACTTTGGAAAAACGATCAGTGTGAGAATCAAATATCTTTTAAAAAGAAGTTAAATTTTAGTCTGTTACATTAAATGTGTATGTAGTAACAAAACGACAATAACAACGACAAAAAAAACAAAAAAAAAAAAAATAACATAGAAACATAATCAGAAATCATACAAAAACAAAAACAAAAACAACATATATAACATTTTATCTTTTTCAAACATAAAAATAAAATCAATTGCAATGAAAGAAAATCAAAAAAAAAATATATATACATATATAAAAATGTTTAAAAAATTAAAACTAACAAATATTCATACTATGTATATCTGCTGCTTATAAAACTTGAACAAATAAATAAATAAAAAATCTACTAAAAAAATGTGAAAGATCTAAAAATGATGGTAAAGCACTGTATATTTAACTTTGTAGATATAGTATAAAAAAAAAATGAAAAAAAAAACACATTTACGAAAGATCGATTCGATCTCGATTCGAAAAATGTATATGAACAGTTTACAAATTACAAAAAAAAAAAAAAATATTTAAAAAAACTTTAAAAAAAAGTTTTAAAAATTAAACGAATTTTGTGTGGTTTTTTTCTTCTTCTTTCTTACACATTTGTCCTCTCAGCAAGTAACACGATCAGTTTAAAGATCGTGAAATATTGATAACGATACATTTATGGGTTTTATATATAACTTTTCGTTATAATAATATTATATTTGTATAAAGATATGGATAGCCGAGGATTTGTCCGTTTATGAGAATATAATATGTATTGGTATATGAATTTATCTGTATACTCATCCAAAATGCATACTTTATATAAAATACTATATGTACTTACTAGATATAGGTACTGATTTTAATCCTTTCTGCACAATCTAAAGTCATAGAATTTTATTTTATTTTATTTATTTATTTATTTTTTTTTTTTCATTATTTTCATGTAAAATGTTTGTTACTGTTCTTGTTGCTGCTGTTACTACTACTACTGAGCTGCTGCTGTTCTTACTGCTAATATTACTCTGGTATTTACTGATATTTACATATATAGACTCAGTAGAGTCAGCCGTACGCCGTACTTACAAACAAGAGAGTTACCTAATATCAGTCAATGCGTATACATACTACCAACCAACGATTGTACATGCAGTTATTGTTATTGGATTTGCTATATGACTGAAAGAAAGGCTGTATGTAAGTTTGAAAAGCAATAAGTACACAGATAATATAACAACACAACAAAAAAAAACGACAAAAACTAGAATGTATAATTTTATTTTTCCTTTCATTCGATATAATTAATTAATTCGTAATAAAATATGATAAACATTTCAAATTGAAAGATACAAATTTTTCAACAAAGTGCTAATTGTAATATGAGTATATAAGAAGAGATCTTATGAAGAATATAATTTATTATTAGAACAAAAAATATATGTATATACATTATATGCTTTTATTTTTCTTATTTTTTTTTCCTTTTAAATCATGGGAAATGTAATACATCTGTAAGATTATAAGAAACTTTAAGAAGTCAAGATATTATATGCTAAAAGCACCTAAAAGTGTATTTGAATTATTTTGAATTATTCAAATTCTAAAATTTTATGCCGAGTACACTTGATTTTTGGTTATGTGATAAAAAATGTGAGAAAGTAAAATTACTAGATTTGAAGAAAATTATTAAAAAAAATGTGCAAACAATTAAAAACAGTCATTTAATCTAAATACATATATAAAAATGAATCATGGTTTTGTGTGTAATTGATGTTTGAAAATTTGGCTGCATAAAATGACTGATTGAGGGTTTTTGCATTAGAACGTCTTCAATACCAAAGTATACAATGGTTGCATGTTGATAGCTATAAGGGTGTGGAAGATACAGGGGATTAAATTGCTGTTCTAAGGCTTGTGTGTAATTGGTTATATTTCTTAGAAAGTGGCCATTTAAGGCTGATATGGCATTAGTTCGATCAAAATGTTCTTAGATAATAGGAATGTAGAGATTTACCAAATACGTATATGTATGTAGGTAAGAAGACATATATAATAAAATATACCAATAGTAAACTATCATTAAATATCAATGAATAAATGCATGAATAAAAATACCCAGCAAAGTGGGTACTTACAGCTAGTTGTAATATAAAACAATTAAGCAAAAATTACCAATTTTATATCACAATGCCTTTTTAAAATGATGGAGCGATATATCGTGTCCCAAAAATCGCAGATTTCACTTCTATATATGATGAAATGTTTCATCTTATAGATTGTACATGATGTCACACAAATTTTTACAATTTTTCCTCCCGCAAAATGAAAACAAATCTATAAAAAATTCCTATTTTTTTTTTCTTTTTAAATATCGGTGTAGAAGTAAGGAAATATTATTCATAGAATTGTTTATGAACAAAAATTTATGTTTTATTTGCTAAAATAAAATTGTGTCAGACACATAAATACACGTATTCTCACACAAACACACCGAAAAAACAACAAAAACAAATCATCTCAGGTTGAGAAAAAAAATTATTAAAAAATAAAACAAATCTATACAGATCTGGGACATTTTATGTGTAAATCGCATTGTATTTTATGACCGTGCATGAATTAAATGGGGGTCTTAATAATAATTCGAACTAAATAAACTGCGCTATATATGGTGCACAGAAGAAATGATAAATAAATAAATAAAATACAAATTGTAAATAAATTATTATTCGTAATTGTAATAATAATAAAAATAATATCATAACAATCAAAAATCTTCATTTTTATATGAAAAAATTTCGTGAATTTCTTTTTGTTTTATCTTAAATACGCGAGTCAATAAAATATTCAAAAACGATCGCATAATCATAAATACAATAACTCTTATTCAGATGAAATTATTATATAGACATACATTACGTGTACTTATGGTGAAAAGAAAGTATTATAAATGCGTCAGATTTAAGAGAATCTCGTATTCAATTTAAATGTTATGTTCAAAAATGCATATAAAGTCAGTCGTTAAATTGATGTTAGTCAGTCATCCAAGTCAGATGAAAAAAACAAAAAAAAAAAATTAAAAAATACAAACAATAATAAATAAAACAATCAATAAAAAGTAAAAATTACAATCTGTACAAATAAAATGCCACGAGCCAAAAGCAAAAAAACAAAAAAAAAAACACAAAAATCAACGGAAATTTAAATTAAATCCGTGATCATTATAATCATGTCATACTTTTAAAATGCGACATTCTGAAAACTTTTTCCCTATACTCGTATGTAGGTAGGTTATAGGTAGGTATGTTTTTCTCTTAAAATCGATGAATCAAATTATCAAATAAATAAAATTTGAATTTAATTTAAAATATGGAAAATTATTTTTTTTTTTTCAATTTTCGTCGGCATTTCATTTTATGTCGTCCGTGTGTAATTTTTGTCTGTATATATGTGGCTGTTTTAATTTAAGAAGTATATGTATATTGTATTGTATGTTCAAATTTTAGTTATTATCTTGTATAAAAATCTTGTAAGAAATCAATTAATTTTGGATACAACACGAAAATTAATAAAAGAAAAATTGTTTATTTTTTTTTTTTTATTAATTTTTGTCATTTTTGAAAAATTTATTGAAACAAATCAAAAATGTTTTTCCGATAATTTTTCATATCGAAAGTCAATTAACATATAAAGACTTACACGTGCGCTTATAAAAATACATACATACATTCTTGTCTTGTATATTACTCGTCATAGTATATGCACATAATACAGAAAATATTATATGTGGCAACTGTTATGATTCGTCTAAGTTTAGATTAGACATTTAGATTTTATGATTTTTTGTTTTTCGTTTGTTGGTTTTTAGATATATTTTCTTTTTTTAAATTGATGATGCTTTCAATTTGTATTTTTTTTTTCAGCTTTCTTGCGGTTGCGATTATGAAAAAAATATATAATATACAAGACTACTTAAAAGAAAAATTTATACTGGAAACATTATTAGTATCGTTTTATTTCTTTCTTCTTTTACACCAAAATAACAGTAGCCGCATATAAACACTAAAATGTTAAAAAAAAAATTTAAAAACTCAGTAATAAAGTCAATTTTAAATGTACCTTAAAAATAAATGATAAATCTGTGCTAGGTGTATTAAACATATGGGTAGGGGTACCTATACCTACCTCTATACTATACCCATATATAAACTATAATGTATGTAGATAGAAAATTAGAGAATAGAACATGGATACAGTAGCTAACATACCATCATAATATATAGCCATACATATACTCGTATGTAAATTTACAGTAGTACATTCCGATTAATATACGACTCTAGGAATACGACAGTATGTACCAAATTATATGTATGCACATATAGTAATAAACAGTTCTTTGTATATTATATAGCATTCAATTTTTTAAAGCCAATGTTTAGTTGCCATTTAGATAAGCGTATAGCGTATTTGAATTACATTGCACATTATTATAATACACAACATTTACTCGTATTCCTACCATATGCATAGTAAAAATTTTGTAGTAGCTCTGAACCTAACTCTAAAAGTATTAATAATGCAAATAACTTTAACCATAAATAATTCTTATTTTCTTATTTTTATTGGATTTGTTTTTTTTTTTTTTTTAATGGTGACCGCATAAACTTTATGCTTACACCACCGTTAAGCATTAATATTTGACTTTAGGAGTTTGAGAGTGCATTCGGATACTTACATATTATCATAGACTAAATATAGATTGGAAATGACTGTATAAATTTTTAATACACTTTTGAAATCGATCATAGCTGGCAGAAACTTGAAGAATGGCTGGCAGGAGCTTTTACTGAGAGGAGAGATAATTTTTCGCTCACGAATTTCCATATATATTACATATTTTGTAGATTTCAATAGCTGGCAATGAAAATACATGCATATTTATTTAAAAAACAATACACAATACATGTTCATTGCAATAGCTGGCAGTAGTACTGGAATCAATATAGAATATTTATCACTGATCAACAAAGCAATAAGATGTGACACTCTTTTTTTTTTTTAAATTTACTAACACACATAATTACTTATTTTAAAATAATAAAAAAAATCAAAATTCAATTTACAAAAACAGTACAGAATTAATGTACTTATGTCAAATCCATATTTCCTTATAAACCGCCGTAATGAAGAAAAGATACAAAACAATATATACATGTGAGCAATACAATCATTTTTTCACAATGCATTTTTAAAGGCGATCTGGAACTTTTTTTTTGACTACCTGACGCGTCATTATATCAAGATATAAGGTGATTCATATAATTTCTGAGAATTTTGAAGACAAGAAAAAGTTTATTTTGTTAAGCTATATTAGAGTAAGAATTTAATTTATAATTAAGAAATTTAACAAAAATGTAAAAACATTTGATATCAAACACAAATTTTTAAGTGTAATGCATTTACAATTAATTTTGTTTATTTTAGATAAAAAATTTTAAATAACAAAATTTGTACTTTTTTTAATGAGTATGTATACACTGTAATAATGTTATATTTTTTAAAACAGTTGGTGTTGCAGTTCCATTTTTTTGTCTCTTTTTCGTATACAAAGACTCTTAATTGCTATCGACTTTTAGCAAAACCGTTAAGGCCGAATGAATAACGGGACAAAGGTCATGAGAAATTTTTGCTAACGCGTGCTCAGTGTCATTACTGTATGAATATAGATATACTGTGATTTCAATAGCTGGCAATGAAAATACATGCATATTTATTTAAAAAACAATACACAATACATACTCATTGCAATGGCTGGCAGTAGTACTGTGTTATACGGTTATGTTATACCGTCATACATGGTCTTACTTGAATCATGAATATAGAATATTTATATTCATGTAGCCAACAATACAGATTGCATAGTATCAAAGAATATATAACTAACGTAACTAGTAGATATATATTCTTTGATAGTATGCATGCACATATGTGTTAGTTACTTTCAAAACCAGTTTTAATTGTATATAATATCACAGTTAAGGATATTTGCCTGTGATAATATATATTATTATATTCATTGCCAGTCATAACATAAATTTGTTGAAAATTTAAATTTCCTCTAAAATATACGATTTTGTACATTTGCCTGTTATTTGATATTTTTTATCATTTCCGATAAGGATATAGCTACATAGATTTTTGATTTTTAAATTTGTTTTTTCTTCAAGATATACAAGATTTCAAAAGATTACAAAAGTTCTCTCATTTATTTTCCTTATTCTGATTTTATAGCTTTTTCAAAATCTCTCAAAAGCTATTTTGATGTTTACTTAATAGTTATGAACACGATTTCTGCCATAAGCATTTCCAATCTATATTTAGTCTATGATATTATTATTATTATTATTGTTACTTATTGAATTTTATTTATATTTTTTTTTTGTATATTTTTCTTTTTATTTTTTATTTTATTTATTTATTTATTTTTTTCCTGTTATTTTTGTTACGAACTGATACAGTCTTCTGAAACTTGAAAAGATGCTAAAAGTCGTAAAAATCATATTCAAAAGTAACTAAAAATTCAATTTATTTGTTTATTTATTTTGCTTCTGGTTTAAACGTTTTTATACGTTATATATGTATAAATATATGTACATAATATATGCATTCATTATGTGTTCAGATGTACTGAATATATACATACGCATATGATTTGGTGTAGTGTACAAAAATATGTCTAATGTGATTTCTAGTCTATTCAATATTCCAATATCTCCTTATATACTATACGAGATACTATAGATATTTACATGAGTATATAAAGTGGGTTATGTATGTAATGTATATCATAAATTATATTCAATCAACATCTTTTATCTTTATTAAACAAAAATTATATATATGAATATTTACAAAAATGTATGTATATGTGAATAATTTCAATATGTATGCTTATATGCCGTTTATTTGATTACACAAAAATTTATTATCTTATCATTCATGCGTTTAACAAATTACATTTTACGGAATATGATTTTAAATATTTACGATATAAGATAAAATTGAAGAAAATGCGGAATAAAATTAAATTAAAAAGTAAAATATAAAAATATTTTCATTCAAATTTGAAATTAATTTTTATTTGAATGCTGCTCTTAAACTATTAAAATATTGAAAATTTCAAGTAGACGTGTATGACTGACTGACTCGCTAATTGATATTTGATTTATTTCTGTGAACAAAAATTTTATACATATATATTTAACTCGTAAAAATTTATGAATTTTGTTTGTGTATAGGAAATTTTATGAATTACTATACTGTAAAAATAAAGGGATTCATTTCACATTGCATATGTTTGTCCTAAATTTCGTAATTTTCATAGTTTTTCAGTTTTCGTTGTTCTGCTTCATAGTTTCTAATTTTCTAATATCGTAGTTACTTAGTTTGTCAGTTCTTAGTTGGCATAAAAATTAAAATATTGCAAAATAAATATGACATCTGGAAAAAGAAAAACACCTAAGAAAAAGTAAACTACGCAGTAATTTGAGATGGTCGTTCATAACAACAGAATTATACGAAACTTCAAAAACTTAAAAATTATATAATGAATTGAAAAATGTCATGAATCCCCCTAATAAATTTTATTATTCACAATTTTATGTTGGAGGATTATAGGATAAATTTTAATGTAAAAGAATTCCCCCTTTTGTTTTATCATAGTCCTCTAAAAATTTGAATTATTTTTTACTCAATCAATAAAATCTCAGGTTTTTTTTAATTATATTTCAAATATTTCAAATGGAACTTATACCAGTACATAATAATACCACCAGTTCGAAATACTCATCATTTATTTCACAATAAGTTTTCCATCTAATATAGGTATATAGATGTACATATTTCGATAATTTTTCATTTATTATTTTTATTTTACATGATTTTCATTTTGTTATTTCACATACAACACTCATACACACAAACAAATTCTTTCAAATGATCATCACACAAAAAATATTTATCTATTTACATATTTATGTTCATCTCTATAGGTATATTCTCGTATACATACATAATCAAATATTATATGAAGAAGAATATTGCATTATTATTATCATTATTATATAACAAGAAATTGCAATCAAATCCGGACATCTTTATTGTGCATTGTATTAATATTTTTTTTTTTCTAGCTTTATAACTTATTCAATATAACTACAATCATGAATAGATCCCGATACCGAAACGATTGCAATTTATACTATTATAATCCTTACAAATTTGTAATGCATTCTTATATACCGCCTCTGACTACATGCAATACAATATATCCCGTGTAAATATACAAATATAAAATGTATGTGTTGTTCGCAACCAGGTATGTGCATGTGTGTGTGTGTGTGTATATATGTAAATGAATAAACAAAAATATTTTTTAGAAAAGAAAAAAGAAAAAATAAACAAACAAAAAATCGAAGATCTTTTAATTTTGATTTATGCGCGTGCACCGAAATAAGCTAAAAGCTAGCCAATATTGTTTGGAAGATTTTGAAAAAAAAAAAAATTCTTTCGGTTATATGAAATAAAATCGAAAAGAAGAGAAATATGTATAGATACTCAATTTATTGGGTTCAATATTATTTGTAGGTACCAGAGTACACACTCTATATACTCACCGTATATGTATATGTATGAATATATAAATTGGAATTGTTGTTGTTTGAAAACACTGAACTATAAAATTATTATGTTGTGTGAATATCTATCAGATAACTGAATTATATTCATACATATTTTATTTATTATTTTTTGTATTCGTTTTGGATAAAGTTTTAGATTGCGTTTTTCATCTTAGAAAATTATGAATATGTATGCACATCTCATCTATATGATGCGCTACACAGCTACAACACTTACATATATAATGTAGTTATAAGAAAAAATATAAAAATGATTCAAAAAATCTCTTACAAAATACTGTAACAAACGTTCTATTCATATATACGAGTACTCGTACGTCGTATACATGCATCCATAAATACATACAGTGTAACCTCTCTATAACGACACTCTTTATAACGAAAACCTCCTTATAACGTAAAAATTACCAAAGCTTGGTTGGTTCGCTTTATGTTCTATGTAGTGATACTCTCTCTCTCTATAACGTCACACTCACTCTCTATAACAAAATAATAGATAGCAGGTGCAGTTTGTTATGTATACTTTTAAATACAAAAAACCGGTTTTATGCCATTTGAAAGTGCAAAGTACATCATACATCATCTGTACATCATACCAGACACAGTTTCACTCACTTTATCTTTATCAGTCGTGAACTAACTTTTTAACTGCGAACATGGCCGGATTGTGTCAGAGTTCAGCCGATGATGAAGTAGAAATGGAACAGGGATTCGAAAGTGAGGATGATCTAGTACTGAGTGAATGGATGAAAAAGTTCAATACGCCACAGGATTTCGCCGAGGATCTACAAACATACATAAACATAGATGAGGTTTTGGTCACGACTTCTTCATCTACTGATGAAGAAATTCTTGATTCAGTGATGGAAAGTGGAGAGGAACAAAAACACGATGAAGAGGAAGATCAATATGATGATTCTAAACAACCACCGAGTGTTCAACAAGCACTTGATGCAGCGAAACTATTGGAAAAATTTTTACTTTTTAATGAAGATGATCCCATCATATCCCAAAACATGGGAAAAATACATAAAAGTATACAAAAAAAGTATTGGCATACCAAAAAACGTCAGGCGAAGATGATCCCATCATATCCCAAAACATGGGAAAAATACATAAAAGTATACAAAAAAAGTATTGGCATACCAAAAAACGTCAGGCGAAAATTACAGACTACATTAATAAAACATAATACTGTATATAGGTTCTAAAAGATTAGATGTAAGAATAACAAACAATAAAAAATTACCATGTATATTTGTGAAATTTTTCTATTTTTTTCATGCCCTCTCTATAACGAAACCTCTCTATAACGAAATAAAATACTCCGTCCCTTCAGTTTCGTTATAGAGAGGTTACACTGTACATATTTACTTACATGCTATATGTACTCGTAGTTCGAAGTGTTGTATTGTATAAAGTCAAATATAATTTCAAGAATACACATAGTTACATCTTATTATTTGATTTTATTATTGCAATTCGGTTTTTGTTCATTTTTAATATTACATAAATACATAATAGCGAAAATATTATATTGTTTCACTTCACTTATTTTTTTTTGTTTTTCAAATAAGTAATAGGCAAATTGCAAAATGTCTATACATTTTATTTACATTTTATTTTTTATATAGAGAAGATAAATGCATACATAAGCATAGTATTTGAAATTCATTTCACACACATTTACAGGGTGCTTGTTAAAAGAAATATAATTTATAAAGTTTTCGATAAGAAATTTTGATGCTAAGAAAAATACCGTATAAAATGGATATATAAACACAATCAGAAAATTAATTATCTATAAAAAAGGAATTGTTGGAAATTTATAAATGAAAAATATTCAAAATAATTTTGTTAATTACAGGTTGTAGACAGACTACAGTTAAAAATAAAAATAAAACACCCTATTTTCATGATACACAGAAACTTATTTCATTTTCTATACGTATACACAATTGATGCTGATTTTAATTGAAATTTCTTAGTCAAATTCCAAACAATATATTACATATTACACATAGAATCGTCTTTCGCATAATTTTTGTTGTTGTATGTGGAAAATTTTATTATTTTATTTGTTTTCTCCTTCAATTCACAACAGAAAATAGGAAATGTAAACAAATAAAACACAACATAAACGAAGAAAATTCTTTATCTATCCTTCTATCCTCTTCCTATTATACATATACTAAATTATTGTGTGTTGTACATTATTTTTTTTCTCTCTCTACATAATCCTTATACATTTTATATGCAACTAAACATCAACTACTATCAATAGCTACAATTATTATATACAGCTACCATATAAAATTATGTAAAGAAATAAGAAAAATAAAGTATGAGATTTCTCTTTGTGCATCATCATCATTATTACCATAACAAGTTGAAAATTGTATAACATACAAAACTTTATGCGTTTCTATACCGTAAATTTCTGTACTCTAATTCAATAATACATTGTGGAGTGTGGAGTGTATATGAGTTAAAGTTAAAAAATGAGCGTAATAAAAAAAAAAACCAAACAAAAAAACAAAAAAACTCCGACCATTAAATGTGGAATTTTAACTAACGAAAAATATGCTTGCGCATCTTTATACACTAAATAGTAGTACAACCGTACAGTACAACTATCTATCTATAAAAGTAAAAAAAAAAACAAAATTGGAAGTTAAGGTACAAGAAAAAAATACAATAAAAATATAAGAAAATACGAAAGAGAGAAAAAAAAAAGGAAAATTGGAAAAATTTTGTATTTCGTTTTGTTTCGGTTTATTAACTAGAATTTTTTACATGCACTTATGTAAGTATTTGTAACATTTTTACTGATTGCATAGGTATATAGTATACTTGTACCTCATCTTATGTACAGGATATGTATGTATATGTAAGCTAAGCTAGTAATAATAATAATGAGATTTGTGTTCCTTTCCTTTACTTTAAATATGCATATGCTTTGAAAATAACAAAATAACAAAAACAAAAACAGAAACAAAAACAACAAAAATTTGTGCAAAATCTTTTTATAGTTTGCGGCAAATATTAGTCAAAAGAATTTAAGAATACAAAAATGTATGACTGTTTGAGTACATAAAATATATAAAAAGGAAGAAAAAAAAAATTTTGAAAAAAAAAATAATTTTGAAAAGTTTAAAATTCAAAACT
Source organism: Villa cingulata (assembly GCA_951394055.1). Lineage (NCBI taxonomy): Eukaryota > Metazoa > Arthropoda > Insecta > Diptera > Bombyliidae > Villa > Villa cingulata. The sequence goes on along the minus strand of OX596020.1, from coordinate 10,277,001 downwards.
TCATAGAGTATGTATGTGCTCAGTACTATCGTTTGTATGTAACGATTACTTTTTGTGCAAATGTATGCAAAATTTTTAATCACAGAGACTTAGAAAATATACAGAAAAAAAAAATAATATTAAAAAGAACATGGAATTTTATGAATGCATTGACCTTTAATGATGTAAAACAATAACAGAATGATTAGATCGTTTTTGTTTTTATTGATTTTTCTAAATAGGTTATATATGAACTGCAGCTAATGCAATAAATATACTAATTGAAAATTATTTTTCTGGTAAATTGTGTAAAGAACAGATTTTTGTGTTTATTGGTATATAGGCAGTTATAAGTATGTACATATACTGAATAATAATATTCTTATTGTTATTTAATATTGAATTATATACTCGTACATTGCAAATAATATACATACATTTCCATGTATGTATCATACAATGAATAAAACAATTTATTAGTAAATATTTTTGATACTATTTTATATTTTAAATTAAATAAATTATCTTTTAATTTGAAAAATTGTACATTGCATATTAGACTTACATATTTGACTTTTATTCGAAACACTATACATAATTAATTTAGTTTTGCGATATTTAAAGAGCAAAATTTATTTGAATTCTTCCTTTGAGCGACATGAAAAATATATTGATTCTATAAAATGAAAATTTTTTCTTGATAATGGATGGATTCGTAAATGAAATATTTAAATATTTAACGAAGAAAATTTGAATACATGAATTAAAAAGGAGACAAAAAAATATCAAAGAAAAAGAAACATGAAATACTTTTATCATACATAAAGACATTAGAAAGGATAATTCAAAGTCAGGTGTTATACATAACAGAATACAGTGAATTATGAATCATTATAAGTGTTTTATATAAGTTTTCTGTATATAAATTCAAATTTATAAAATTCTCTAATTTGTCTGCTTTTCTTTTACAGAAATTCGATGAGGAATTTTGACAGTAGTCCATTAACGAATTGTTTACTCTTAATGCAATTTTCTTTCCTTTTCTTTCTTGTACTCCTATTTTCATTCATTACAAAAATTAAATTTCTCTTTATACTTGTTCTATTTTACACACCATAAGAAAAATACGAGAAGCAGGAGGAGACAATAACGAGCACAAATAAGGTTATTGGCATCTAACTATGTATATAGTACGATATACGAGCACGGTGCTAGTTCCTTACATACCATGCGCACTCGTATTTTAAATCATCAGAAAATTATTGTTCTTTCTGTTTTGCTTGGTCTGTACTACACATCATAAGAAGAATACGAGAAACAGGAAGAGGCAGTAAGAAGTAGCTGAGAGCTGTTATGTTATTGGCATTTTTCTATGTATAGTAGATACGATATACGCTAGCAATTCATTTTCTCTTGTTTAAATTATTGTTAGATGAGATGCCTATATTGATCAACATTCGAATGAATACGTATATGAATGTAGCTGATTTTACATATTTATTGGGAAACAAAAACATTTACATAATTTCATCAGTAATTTTTTTTTTTTTTGGATAATCACTTCATTTTTTACTCTACATTTCATCATTTTCAAAATTTATTGAAGTATTTATTTTAAAGACAAGTATTTTCAAAAATAAAATGAACAAAATAAAAAAAATCTTTGCTCCTGTAGCTATACCGTGACATAGACAAATGCTGTGTAATTTGAAGATCTCATTTTACATCAACATCCCTCATTATTACTATTATATCATAGTTGTATATATGGATTATATTTTATTTTGACAAGATTACAATGCATACACTTTGTATTTCATACTCTTGTCATACATTTTATAGTGCAATTTAACCGATCTAGTATAGTATGAAAAGAACACTTTATGGTACATTGACTTGACTGAGAAAAAGGAAAATTAAAAATGTGATCAGTCAACATTTTTCTTTAATGAAAAATTTGTAATATAATAAAATATGTATTTGAACGAAATCTACATATACTGGAACATAAAATGTGTAGGTAAATTTGTGCTTCTAGACATCAACTTCTGGAAAAAAACATAAATTTTCTTATTCCCCATATACGGTGATTTAATTCCATTTTATGTTGACTTGAAATATCTTTGTTAACATATTCATATTACCAGCATTTTATACACATTTATTATGTTTTAAAATATATATGCAAACGCAAAGGCTTTGTATGTATGTTAATATTTTAAAATGGACAAATAATAAGTCTTAAAAGAGTTGTTAGTTGTCTTCCAGTTACAAATGGTCGATTAACTTGATCTCGTTAATGGATAAGGTCTTATGCAAATAATTTGTTAGGTGCTAGTTATAGTCCATCAAGATAAATATGTGTATTATTATTATTATTATTATTATTATATATACACACAATCCTTATATACACATAACACATACAATGAAATTAAAGATACAGATAAGATGTATGATACAAAGTTTTATTTATTTTTTCTTTTTTTCTTCATTCTTATATGGATATATGAACAAGTAATGTAACGTACATTCAATGTGAAATTTTTATTATAGATTTGAGTCAAATACTCGTATAAATTTTACGTGCGTATATCTGTGTATACATCACACAGAACACCTACACCTTTTATACAGTATCGTAAATTATATTGTATACAGTCCATGTCGAAAATATTAGAACCATGTGTAGATTTAGTTGATTTTCAATTGTGAGAGATTAATTAAACAGGAAATAAATCAGTTTCTATATTGTGCAGTGTTATGCTTTGCAGTGTTATGCTATGAAGATACCAATTTGAAATAGAAAATTTCTTTTTGCAATAAAATTACATTTACAATCTAGGACAGATTACGTGCGAGATTAGATGGTAAATATTCACAATTCAACATTGTGAACAATGGTATTGGTACACAAGCTTTCAATATAATTTTCCTTATCGCTAACGTCAGATCGGGAATACAACGAAATCCCAGTCTCACTCTGGATTAATTTGATGGACGGGGTGGAAAAAGGATAGCGCTATATAGAATTTTTTGAAGAATAATTCTAACAATTCTTCCAACAGTGGCCAACAATTTTATGACAATATTGTTTGGAACTGATTTCGAATTGATGGTTAAATTGACTTTAACTTTGATGATTGAATATGGAATGAATTCATTAAACACGCACTGTAAATGTATAATAGGTAATAGGTAAGTAAATTAAAAAAATTTATAGTCAATACCATCTAAAATATTTCAAGCTATTAGCAAAAATTTTATAAAAAAAAAAAATTGTCTAAAGTATAGTTTATTTTAATCTACGTATCTTTATACCTGTTCAGCTATAACAGAATACACGCGAGTATTATGTGTACACAAGCACAAACCATACATTAGTTAAATTAAATATGTACATACTTGTATGACACATAGTATTGTGTGTATGTTTAGTTAAGTTGCTTTTAGTTAGTCACAATTGTGGATAATATTATAATTTATGACTTTATTTTGAATTGTTAGATATCTGTCACATATAATAAGTGCGGATTTAACATAACACATATAACACATATGCTCACTGTAACACTCGTAGTACAACATAATTTTTAGTATTAGATTTTTATTTATTTATTTTTTTAATATTTTCAATTTTTTTTTTAAATTTATTTTTTGTGTAATGTGATCAAGTATCTACCATACTATTACCGCCATTATTATTGTTATTATCATTTATACACGTTTAGCGTTAATCAGATTTATAACAAAACAGTTGAAGTTTTATTGAGAGATGATATTTTATACAGTCCTACATACATACATATAAATGTACACATACTAATCTGAGCAATTTATGTCAAAAAAATATTTATTTAATTTACAATCAAATCCAAATATGTATAAAGTAATAAAAATTCGAAATGATTTTAAAATGTCATTTAAAAGTAAAACAAATTCGAATAAACATTTCCTATATATTCCTACGTATATCTTCGTATGTATATACGTATACTTAGGAGAAAAAATGATGCGAAAAATATACATATCTATTATGTATATCGTTTTCAATTGAAACTCACTTTTGATCATGCCACAAAAGTTAAATGCCATTCGCAAGACATGTAACGAACGCTTAAGATTAATTAAATTTTTTTTTTTTTTTTTATAATTTTTATTACTTAAAATGAACGAATTATGCGGCTTTAAAAACCATACCCAAGTAATAACAGTAGCCAAAATATAATAATAAACCCTTTTCATAATGATGCATGTCAATTCTATATACTCATATAATAAAAGTACACGCACCCATACCGATGTGAATGCATATAATATAATCTGGAATCTGTTGGTTTATATTCTTTTTTTTTTTTCTCTTAAAATTTACCATCTGATTTTATTTCTTTTCCATAATTCACCATAATATTGGCACATCAAAAGTAAATGCCGATAATTATACGAGCTCCATACCACTATACACACATTTAATCTTTTAAATAATGGAATTTACCATGTTTTCCAATTTACTCTAATTTTCTTTCTTTTATTCATCATAATTCTTTTTTAAGATCTTCTTGTTTTTGTTTGTTGGCTTGCTATATATCGAAATTCATTTAAGTAGATTTTATGATGACGATCTGACTTTAAAACGTTAAAAAACACTGTGCATTTATATTTTTTTTTATTTATTTATTTTTTTTTTTTTTTTTTTTTTTGAAAACACATAAAATTCTAAATGGTCTCTCTTTCTCTCTCTTTTGATACATTTTCAATTAAATATGTGCGTATGTGTATACGAATTTTATTCTGTGTTTTTTTTTTCATTTATCTGTTGATTCCTGTATGATCACCACACATAAACAGATCTATATCTGCGCATATATAATTCCTTACACTTAAATAATAAAGAAAAGAATATTTAATAAAACCTACTCAGTATTTCAATCGAATGTAAATTTTTTATTTAAAATTTTTTTTTGGTTTTTTTTTTTCGTTTAACTGTTTGTTAAATTTTTTTTCTTTTTAATTCGATCCATATTCAATGTGTGTGGTCTTATATATCAAAATGTTATCAATATCGTCATATCGTCGAGTCAACATCATGATCATCGCGTTATCATTATCGCATATATATATATATGTGTACACTTAATCAGAATTATTATTATTTAAAGTTCCTGTATTAATTTTTTTCTTCTTATTCTTTCTATTCTTCTTCTTTTTCTTTGATTTTATTTATCAGACACCAGTTTATGCATAAGACCATAGACTTAGAATTTTATGATATTTAATATTCATCTCTCACCTGTAAATTTGAAATACCAAAAAAACAAAAAAAAATCTGTAATATCAAATAAAAATCAATTCATAGAAAAACGACAAAATACCACAAGGTAGCTCTATTACACACCTTATGAAGTATGAAGAAATGATGTACCTGTGCGTGTGCGGTGGTGGATATTATAATAAAGTGTCATCGATATCATAAAATCATTCAATAAAAATTTAGAATGAATCGGAGGAAAAAAAAAAATCAAATCGAATAATAAGACTGAACTGTTTTTATGTGAATGCGATATACCATACATATGTATGTATTATAAGATAGGATAGGCGATCGAGATCGACACACATAAATGGACAAAACGTTTCAACAGAACAAGAAATTTGAATAATTTTGCTCCACAAAAGAAAAAAAAGAGAATAAAATAAATAATAACGAAATTGGAATATGGTTGAGTGGTTTTTATGATAATCCTAGTCCTATGTGTTGATATGCATGTACACATAATATACTCGTATGAGTAATATATGTATGTATGTATTCGAAATTTTTTGTACTTATCTCATTAATGTACAAACGGTGTGTTATAAAATCTTTGAACTACTTATACTTTAAAGTTTCAATTTTCAAAAGGATTTAAATCCATATATAAATGATCTCGGTGTGTAGATAATTTTATTTTGGTGTTTTTTTTCTCTTCTTTTTTTTTATTATACATGACTTTTTGATATAAAATTTAATTTTAATATTTTTTTCTGATTGGGAGAGACTACATATACTCGTATATGCATAGGAATCAAAACGATGAAACATTTATACGTGAATGCATGCCTGCATAAAATGAATATTATGGATGACATTTTTATGATTCGTATTTTATCGGAATTGTTTACGAGAATATTTTAAGAGCAAAAAGAATATTGTATCGTTCAATAAAAATTTTTTATAATATCAACTTATCGTTCACATTCAGATAATACGAGTATGAAAGAAAAACTCACCTTTTTACATTTTGTTTTCCTTCATCATTTGTGTGTGGATGGAGTTTATAAAAATGTAAAAAGCAAAAAATAATGTGAATAAATACAAGCGATGTGCATATAAATTCCTAATAATAAAATCAGTTCAATAACTAAAGGATGTGTTTTTGTTTTTCTTTTTTTTTGTTTGTTTGTTTCAAACTTATAAATTACACAAATTTAAAAACTATAAAAGAATCGTAACATTTATGATAATTTAGAACACACAAATTACTTTTTTTAACTGCGCAAAAACCGATTATATACTTTTAAACTCGAATTTTAAAAGTTCTTATAAAATTAAACTCAAACAGAAGAAGAAAAAAATATTATGAATTATTTGGACTCCAATAAATGATTATCTTTGTCAAAATCAAAAAAAAATTCCTAACATATAGTATCTATTTCAAAAAATTTTTTAATAATTTTTGTAAAATTTGCTAAAAAAAAAAAAAAAAAAAAAAAAAAATTTGCATACAAACATAAAAATTATAATTTTATTAAAATTATGAACTGATTTTGTCACACAACATGACGTGAGAAAAATACTTTTATCATAAAAAATTTTTACCACAGAATTTTTTTTTTTTTTTTTTTTTTTTGTATTCAGTCAGACAGAACATTTTTGTTATATTACAAATCATATACGGGGATATATGACGTACATAATATCTACTAAATAAATTCATACAAATCTTTTTCATTTAAATATTTTGACTTGTATTTATGCGCTTGTATAATTTATAACAAATTTGAATTCAACATAAATTTATGGTGTAGTAGTTAAGTGAATTATTTTTTATCACAAAAAAAAAAAAAAAAAAAATTTTTTTTTTGTATATTACATTTATAATTCTCTCTCGCAGTTTATATTATGGTTTGGTTCTTATTTATATTTTTATGTTGTTGTTTATAATTTTTTTTTTGTTTTTGTTATGTGAAAAGGTGAAAAAACACATGCTGTGTTTCTTCATCATATTTTGATATCTAATTGGATGATTAGATGCGACAGATTTATTAAATTTAATAATGAACTGCTCATAAAAAATTATTTAATAATTTTGTTTTTGTTTTTTGTTGTTTTTTTTTTTTGTTTTTAATTTTTTTAATTTTTAACAACTGTAAGGACAAAATGTTTTGATTTCATTTCACATGTTTTTTTGGTTTTTTTTTTGTTTTGGTAAACGAGTTCAAAAATTATATTTTATTCCTTTTGTTTTGAATTTTTTTTTTTTTTTTTTTGTATTTACGTATAAATTCCATTTAATGTCCTGCTGTGTGATTTATAAATGCTGAAAATATTATATCTGATGTTGATATCAAAAAAAAAAAAAAAACAGAAAAAGGAAAAAAAAATTCCTTCTAATTTATATTTAGTTCTCTCTTACTGACCATCTGACTGTCTGTGCACTACACATATGTACATATGTACATTGATTTGAATTTTATTCAGATTTATTTTTTATTTTTTATTCAGTTTTTTTTTATATTCTTATTAATTTTCTCAACAATTTTCACTGCTCTAAAATATATTTGTCTCATTAATTTTATGCTTGTAGATATTTCATATTTATTTTGTTTTTGGTTTTCTTAAATAAAAAAAACTGTAATATCATTTTATTTTGTTGCTCAATTTTTTTATTTATTTTTTTATTCTTATAATGTATAACATTTAATATTTTTCTGTCTGTCCGAGAAAACATATGTATTTTATGTTATATGTATGTCACAGATTAAAGTATGAAAATCTTAAAAATGTGAAAAAAATAAAAAAAAACGTTTAAAGATATTTTTTCTTATGTCTATGTAGGTATATAAACGCGAGTATAATATAAAATATTTATTGAATAAAGTTAATCCGTAAAAATTACTTTGACTTTAGATGAGAAATCTTATCAGTGTTGTTTTAACATATATCGCGTACATATATGTTCAACTGTATATACAGTATTACTCGTATATATTACATTACAACAAACAAACAAATGATAAACAATTTTAACTTATCCTCAAATGTGTTTCCTTACAAAGTTGTGGACAAAAAAAATATCCAACCATATCCAATATAACAAAATGCACCTTAATACACTGCGCCTCTATATACGAAATTGTATTGAGGATAGGAGAAGTTCCTTTTTCGAAAAGTCTGGGAAGAAGCTGTATGTATAGTACATATCGTCTGTTTATATTTCCATTGTATTTTTTTTTTTCTTTTGTATTTAAAACAGACAATCATAACATTTACGTACAATAATACACATAAATTTTACGTATACGAAATACTTACTTGAAAATTAATTGAAATCTATGTTTGGACCTATTAAAGCCAGTTTCCTTAAAGATATTTATCTGTGGTAATATCTACGAATGCGCATTTACTTGTTACCTCTAAAGGTGATTTATGCCTTCAAGAAGTTACTTTTCGAACAAAGTGAGAAAAATAACACAAGTTAGAAGCAATACGTGTAGAGTATAGACTAGTGGTAACTATATAATCCAAGTTAATCATCTATAAACATTTTAAAGCTTTAATCTTTAATATTATGTGTTTGAAGATAGATCCTTTGAGTCAATGTTGTTTATATTTATTATATTTATATGCATATATCTACCAACATATACATAATATACTCGTGTATAATAAAAGAAAAATTCATCTACAAAATTTTTATGTTTATACAACAAATCTCATCAAATAATAACGTATCTATACATTATCGAAATAAGTCTAAAAATGTTTATAGTTTACTTTTGGTGTTTTTTTTTTTTTTTAATATTAAAGTATACAATATACATGGGTAAGAGTTGTAGCTTATGCGGACGATTTGGTCGTAATGGTATCAGGGAAGTTTCTCGACATGATGAGCAACATCATGGAGAGAAGCCTGAGGAAAATTGATAACTGGTCCAAAGGATGTGGACTAAGTGTCAATACAGGCAAAACTGAACTGATGCTTTTTACGACCAGAACGAAGGTACCTGCTTTCAACCTACCCAAATTAAATGACATACCTCTGACACTAGCCTCCCGAGTTAAGTATCTGGGAATAATTTTAGATCCTAAGCTTAACTGGAGGCTGAACGTGGAAGAGAGGGCAAGGAAAGCCAACATTGCTTTCTATGCCTGCAAGAAAACCTTTAATAAAAAATGGGGCCTTAAACCCCGAATGACTCTATGGGTATACACGGCAGTGATACGCCCTATCTTAACATACGGTTCTACAGTTTGGTGGGCAGCACTAAACAAGAGGTACAACCAGGACAGAGTGAACAAGGTACAGAGATCGGTAGGATTGGGAGTAACGGGGGCCATGAGGTCATGCCCCTCGGAAGCTCTTAATACTATCCTGGGTCTCGTTCCTCTGGATCTATTTATTAAATTTACAGCGACACGAGAAGTGCTAAGATTAAAGGAAGCGGGATGCTGGAGAGCCAAACCATATGGTCATAGCAGCATCCTGGAGGAAATTCCCCAAAAACTTAGCAAGACAGAGACAGATTATAACACAAAAAGACTGCGTTTTGAGAGAAATTTCCAGGTGAAATTTCCCTCCAGAAAGGAATGGAGGCAGAATGCGGTAATAGAAAATTATGACTTTGTCATATTCACAGATGGATCTAAGACGGAAGGTGGAGTGGGCTCGGGTATTTACATGAGCTCACCCCCAGTCTCAGAGTCCATTCGCCTGCCAGACTTCGCAAGCGTCTTCCAGGCGGAGATTCTCGCGATTCTCAAGGCGAGCGAAATTCTGTATGGTATGACAACGGTAACAAGACAAAAAACCGTCGGTATATGTACCGACAGCCAGGCCGCAATCAGAGCTCTGGGAGCGGTATCTTTTAATTCTAAAATAACAGAAAGTTGTAGAAGAGCACTAGAAAGTCTGGCGAGTAAGACTCAAGTTACCCTCATATGGGTTCCAGGTCACAGAAACATAGAGGGTAATGAGCAGGCTGACTCGTTAGCGAAACAGGGCTCAACTCTACACCTTTCGACAGCAGAACCTATAAACATCCCTATAAATAGTGTAAAGCGAGAGATCTGGCTTCACTATCTATCGGAGGCAAATAACAGATGGAAGAATTTACCCACCTGTTCTGTGTCAAGAGTAACTTGGCCGGAATTCGATAGGAAAAGAACCCTATCACTTATCGGTAGAGACCGACGAGAGATCGCTAGAATCATGGCGATTCTAACAGGTCACTGGCCTGCGGGAGAACACGCAGCCAGATTGGGTCTACCGTATAACACGCATTGTAGAAGCTGTAGGGACAATTCAGAGAAGGAAACTCTCTTACATTATCTTTGCAGGTGTCCAGCATTAGCAAAAACTAGACTAAAGGCTTTCGGTAAGCCTTTCCTCGAAGAACTCGCGGAGGTGGCCAGTCTAACAATGGGCAGTTTGGTTTACTACCTGAACAAGACGAAATGGCTATAGTCTAGAGAAAACAACCAACACCTACGAGTCTGTGGTAACAAAACGGCACACAAAGTGCTAATTGAGTCTGTTTTCGGGGGAAAACGGACTGCCACTGCAACCAACCAACCAACCAACCATACAATATACATACAACTATCCAACTGTGTATATAGAGTATAATACGTACGGTAGTGTTGAAGATGATGATGATGCTGATGACCAAGATCTGTGGACAAAAAAAAAAAAAACGATGAAAAAGGAGCCCAAATTGTAGAATACGAAAAAAATAAAATAAAATAAAATAAATATTTTTTTTTTCAGTTTTTCTTTTATGTATATATGTATTGCAGAATGATATCTAAAAAGATTTGTGGTGGATGGTCAATGAAATTACATATATGTATGTATGTACGTATAAAGTATACGAGAGGGTATCATATTTGTAATGCACCAATGTAATATTTTTAAAATTTATTTATTTCATTTAAGTATTTTCACAGTGTTTATCTATATAGCATACTCGTATATGTATAGATAGATGCATATGAATATGCATATAGCCATTATTATATATGTACTCTTTACAATAAATACACATATTTCTGTATATGTACAACAATTTTGCATTGGACAAATATTTAGTATTGCACAAGACGAAAAATCTACTCAGCTATTATACTGTTCTTTAACAGATATTTATTTATTTTTTTCATATCTGTATGTACAGTGCACAATATATTTGTTTGCATTTATAATGTACATATATAGAATATTTAATAGTAAAATGCAGTTTCTTTTCAATTTTCTCAAGTGTCCACAAATTCACTTACAATATGGTACTTTTATAGTTGCTATGCTTATAAATAGTAAATTTATATACACTACCAACATAAAATATAAGTTGAAGATAAAGATTCTTATGTTACAATTCATGTTATATTTCTGTGTTTTTTCTCCTTTATATGTTGTTGTCATTTTGTTGTTGTTGTTTTTTTTTGTTTTTTAAACATTTTTTGTCAGTTACAATTGATGAGACTCATTAATTTTTGCCGTTTTTAAACATTTTCCTCTATATAAACATTGATATATCTGTATATACATATACCGTTGGTATCTATGTAAATACATAAAAAGTATATGCATATACGAATATCATATAAACTAGAGGTCATCACGGTGTAATTCATTGTATTCAAATAAGAAATATGAATGAATTGAATGAATTTTTTGAAACAACTAAGAGAATTTTTTTGTTTTTTTTCTGTAAAAGTAAAAAATGTAAATATAAATAATAAGGAAATTTAATTTCTTTCAAATTCTAAGGATGAAATAAATTTTTTTTTGCAAATTTTCCGTATAATATTTCTTTGCATATAAAGAATTCTGACTATTCAATGGCCAAAAAATAGAAAAGAAAACACAAAAAGCAAATTAAAAGTTAATTTTCTTACAGGATAATTTCTATATTATACGCATTCATAGAATAAGTATTTGCCATGCAAATATATGTCAACATTTTATATAATTTAACTCAATTTCGTTTAATTTACTGTATTTATTTTTCTAATTATAATGTGACGAATATATATGACGAACCACCCACTCCCATATTTTGTTAAACTGAACAGATTATGAAGGACATGACACATAGTTCGTATGCCATAGAAAGACGTATTCCACGTAAAGTGTTTAATGTCGACACGTGGAAGGCAAAATATTGTATAGTGTAGACCTAAAAAGTGGTGTATAGAATTTGTCAGTGAAGTCGCAAGTTCCCTATGCTTGACATTAGAAACTGAAGAACAGCATCAAGAAGTCGAGAGTATATTGGAGATGAAGCCTAAAGGAAGCTCTGTGGCGCCATATGAATGAATGAAATGAATTCTGTTGCACACACTTACATAGTGAAACAAAACAAAAATATTGAAAAGTATTCAACTCGATTTCGAATCTTTGATCAGCCTTTAACTCTTCACAGAAATTAGTTGAAGTGATAATAGTTTTGATTTCACATTCTTTATTCGAAACATTTTTTTTTTTTTCGATTCTAAATCAATTCTTGCTAACACTATGTGGCTTATGTTAATATGTTTATAACCTCGAAATGAATTATTTTTTTCAAATATCAGATCAAAATTGATTCAGTAAACTGATTTGATTTTAATCTAAAAATTTATTACAATTACAAATATTTTCAAAGTAAAATTCTTATTATTGAAATCTCAGATGTTTTAATCTCAGTGGGTGATCGTTTACATTTTTTTTTATTTTATTCACTTCTTATATAATTCTCATATAAATAGTTAAATATTTCAATGATAAGCATGCGTGTATTACAAAGCTATAATATGATTATTAACTGAAGATTGTAATCAAAGAATTATTTGTCTATGAAAATAAAATAAAAAAAATATTTTCATAAATCATTAAAATTTATACACAAAACTCTGAAAATCAAAACGGAATTTGATACATTTAATAATTTACATTTATTCGTACTTATAAATTTTTTTAATATCAATATCAATCTTTTTACATGCGTACTCGTAGATAGATGTAAACATTTTTTTTTTTCAATCTTCTATACACAATAAAAAATTGAAAATTGCCAAAATGATTTCTTATCATTGCCGATAAAATGAATGAATTAAATTACATATATTTTGGGGATAATCTTTTCGAAATAATTTTATCTATCACATAAATAAAAATATTTTTGAAATATGTTACGCAATGAATAACTGAAAATATCAATATATGAGAATTATACAAAAGTATAGGATATCTACTTTAGAGCAATATAAATGCAAAACAAAAGATTTAGACGCGAAACTTCCTTGTTTTTTGAAATATGTACCACAATATTGTTGAATTATATATATATATATATATCCATTTTTTATTATTAAGATTTATTTATAATTTTGATTTATATTTTTTCTACGAATTCACGTTTTTTATTTCTATTATTTTAATTTATCCCACAAATGGGTTATGTGCATGTATCGCACATCATATAAATTTAATAGGCGAGAAAAAAATAAAAATACAATTCCATCTAACATTTATTCATGTACACAGATGGATGAGATGAGAGAAAGTTTTTCATTCTTATACAAGGAAACTTGAATGCGTGTATAGCCGTGTATCATATACACACATTGAAATAGAATAAAATCTAATATAAATTTTTTACTTACAATTATGAAGGAATACACTTTTACAAAGTATATATTTGTGTACGTAGGTATAGTTTAAATCAGATTTTAGTGCATTATAATAGACAATATCTTATAATTTACGATATGACCATATCGTATTTAGTTGTTGTTTTGATTTTATTTTTACATTTTCATTATGAGATTGTAAGTCAATATATAAAACGAGTATATTTTATACATTCTTTATAGACATACGTAATGTACATATTATTCTTGACCATAAAATCTTTAGGATATTTATTGGTAAACAACATCAGAAATTTGCAATAGATTTTATACACTTATATATACGTAATATGTATATTCGTAAGTGTATGCAAGATACGATATGGTACCTGTTTCTTCTTCTTCATTTTTTTGTTTTGTTTTATTATTTTCCTAAGGTTTTGTTTTTGATGAAAAGGAGTACAAATACTTTATGTGCATGCATGAAAGTATTTGGAAATGTTTGCATTAAAAATTTACCAAAAAACAAAAACAAAAAAAAAGGAATACCTGTTCATTTAGAAAACATTAAAGTAAATGTGATACAAAATAGATGCAATATGCAACCATACTGAAGTTTTAAAATAAAAATGAAAATACAGAAAAAAAATATAAAATCAAACGAGGAATAAGAAGAAGATTTTCTTTAAGTCATTTATGGCTAAGTCACGAACGAATAATTTGTTATGTTAATTTTGGCTCATTGCCAATGAATTGGAATTTAATGGAAGGCCATAATCAATATAATATGTTTTTCATACTATACAATGGATGAATTTTTTCTTCTTCTTCTACTAAATTTTCATTGTATTTTTTTTTTTGTTTTCTTTCATCAGAATAAAAATAAAAATTTTTCTTTTTCTATATATTTTTCGTATTTCTATATTTTATTATTGTTTCTTATATTTTACTTCTCCTTCTAAACTCTAACTTCATTTAATATACGCGGATGGTTACCCATAATATAAAACTTTGACTAAAAAAATATATATTTTTATTTTTTCTCTAAAATTTAACAACTTGACGCTTTTTATATACTATGTAAGTAGTATATGTTCAAGTTTATCTATATTTATTTAAATATTGACGCAGGTTCAAAAGGTCCAAATGAATTAGCCAAATCACTACATAATAGCATTACCGCAATTATTGTGTGTGGGTTGTATATATTTTTATTTATTTGTAGACTTTATAATAGAGTATATCGGCTCCAAAAGTTTAAAAATATTTACTGAATTAAAATGTTTTTAAAATTTTCTATCCAAAGAATGTATAGTATACGTAACGTGTGCATAAATAATAAAAATGTTTTCTATCAATTTTACTTTGTTCTTCAAAGAAAAAAAAGAAAAAGATTTTTCCAAAAAAGAAGGAGTAAGTAAATACTTAAAAATATTCAAATAATTATACTAACAAATTTATCTAATTTACATATACATATACGATTATGTATGTAAGTAAAATATAGCAAATGCCGAACCTAAAATCTGATTTCGAAGAGAATAATATACTTATGAGCATTTATCTAAACATCAAGAAAGCATTTTTATAAGTTAGTTTATAAATCCAGATAACATCACTGCGGTCTATGATATGAATTTATAAACAATTGAAAATTTTTAATTGTTGTGTATTTCAGACACATATGTACTTACTGAGATTGAGAAAAAATTGCATCATTATCAAAATAATTTGTACCATAAACCCAAAAGATAAAATCAAATAATGAAACAGCAAAGGTATATAAGTATATTGCAGAAGACTGATAAGATTTTATTTAAAATAAAATGAAAAAAAATAAAAATATATTTCAAAAGTAAATTTTCTAATGATTTTATAATCTGAATTCGTTCGTAATTGAACTTTTTTGACCGCGTAATAATTATTACAAAAAGCGAAGGTATTACTACATTAAATTTATTCGTAAGCATTTCACGTCATTTAAATGCTCTTTTAAATTTTAAATAATTTTCGTAATCTGGAGTCATATCTTCAAAATGTAGTACCAGTACTATAATATCATCTGACCATATCTATAGATGTATAGTATTTAAATTCTCATTAAGAGTGCATTCATATATTAATGATAACGAATTATTATCTATTGGAGAGGACTAATTTTTTTATAATTACTTTTTAAATAAATTAATGACCAAATTATTTCTTATATATTTCTCAAGAAAATTTTAAGAATAAATTTTATTTTTTTTTATCACTCTTCTTATTATTGTAATTATTCATGAGTTGGGTAATTTTTAGTATAGGAAACTATTTAAAATTTATGAAGTTTTATATTTTTAAAATGAAATTATTTCTAGTACACATTTTGAATACTAATACACCTTATCGTCAAAGATACAATGCAAGAAAATGAATTGAAATTTCTGAAAATTCTGATCGTTTAAAAATGTTTTCAAAGACAAAATTTTGTTCAACAAAATAGCTACTTTCGAATTTTTAGTACTTGCGAGTAAGTAGATAAGGTAAATGTCTGTGCTAAACCATCTACTCGCAGCTATACTCATGAACATTTTTTCAAGTAGATGCAAGTAGCTACGAATAATTTTTGTGTCGTTCGATATAACAATTTATCCTAGACACATTTTTGCATTCGTAAGTATACCAATACTTGGAATTGCTAAAACGAAATCAGCTAATATTTAAACTAAAAAGTTGTGGTGATACTGATAGAAGAATAATTATATATTATGAATCAAATCACATCTCGTATATGTAAAAAAGTTTTTAAACTCAATTCAATTTTGCATATTTGAAATATCATTTTTTATTTTGACCTTTACTCTATTGGTCATACAGTTAACCTTGAACTGAAAAAATAAATAAATTGAGAAGGATAAGAAAAATAAAATATCTCAATAAAATTGTCCTGGATTACTAATTAATTGTAACGCGACCCCCTTGAAGAATAAAAATATTCAAAATATGTGAATATAATAATGTGTAATGTCTTAAAAAAAATATATATTCATAGAACTCATTTAATGCATCATCGCAGAGTTTGTATAATGTCTGTAATGTGTATACATACATACATATGTATAGAACAGTGTGCCAAATGAAAATAAGTTAATTACAAATATTTATGATAAACATTTATTCAATATTTTCATACATTTACTTTTTTCTTTTTTAAATACATTTCAATTAAATTTGACAACATCAATTTGTTCATTTCAAAATATATTCATTTTCAAATAATTTTCTAGTTAAACATTGATATTCATTTTTCATAAATAATAACACGTACATACATATATGCGAATATTATTTATCTATACATACACATATACACACAAATGCGTATCATTTATGAACTATAACATGTAACTAAAAAGGAACGCTTATGTATATCTACTACATACATATGTTTGTACATCAAATTTTATAATGTGCAATATTAAAATATACATTTTCTAATATATTACACGTAGACAGCTTATAAGTATGTACATACATTTACTTATGATACATACGAGTGTATCTGTGTATGTGTGTTCAATATAAAATCACATAAATCACAATAAATTAATTTTTCTTTATTTTCTTCAATATAAAATGCATATAAAATCTATCTATCTAAATGATGTATGAAATTATTTAAATGTACGCATCCATACATACATAGATATAGATAGATAGATACAAATATGCATGGTGTATTGTGTACATACTGTAATGCATGTGAACATTGCACATCTTCATAAATATGTATATGTAATAAGAATAATAACAATAATAATAATAATTCTCGCGTACATGTATACATTACACATACGTACGTACATAATATTATTTGAAATGTTATGTGTGTAAAAGAAGATTGAATATGAACAAAATGAGCATAAAATGATTGACAAGTCATATCCCGTCGTCATCATTATTATATTATAAACAAGTATGTATGTATAGATATAAGTACTATAGAGTTGTTAGGTATATTTATTTATGCACATTATCTGATATGTAAGAGATGATGTTTTTGTTAATAATTTTTCTCTTATTTTTTTTATAACGATTTTATTATTGTTGATGTGTTTTTTTTGTTGTTGTTACTATTATTAAAAGATAACAGTAAAAGTGCAAAAAACCTACCAGAAATGTGTATATTAAAAAAGGAAGATAGCAAATGCAAAAAAAACAAAAAAAAAATTCTATGCAATTTCTCAGAAAAATGAACTTTGGCATCGCCCTATAAATCAAAAAAAAAAAAAAAAAAAAATTTGTAAGTTTTCAAATCACAACATATACGCATATATAGGTATATTGTGTATCATAGGTATCATAATCATTACAATATATTCATATGCTCGCGTACATACATTCGTACACGATATAGTACATATACTGTACTATTATGTATACTGTACTTGAAATCGAAATAAATAAAATATTGTTTAGTTTATATTTATGAATATAATACGAGTATAGTAGATCAATTTATCTAAATACACGTATAGATTCATTGCACGGATCCATATGAACCTTCCTGGATAGGTTATAAATGTTGCATATATAGGCAGTCAGTTGTATGTATACAGATAGCCAGACACCTTAATAAAATATAAATTTATAGACACGAAATACTTATGGTGAATCATTTTCATAGACTCATCAAATAATATTATGTACATGCATGTATGTATGTATGTAAAATGCAATAAAAGAAAGTCAATTCCCTTTTATGAATGTGTTACATTAAAACAACTGACAGAAAAATCTTATAAAATTATTATTTTTCACCATAGAAATTTATATAGACATGTATGTGTGTATGTCTAAGATATCTACAAGAATTATTTTGTGCTTTGATCATCATCATGATTTTTTTTTTTTTTTGTTTTTTATTTCATTTTAAAATCATGTGCATATTTTATACATATTTGTAGATGTGTGCACGTACGTACGTACGTACGTATAGATGCAATAAATTATTATTGGATTAATTTAATAATAGAACTGTTTGTCTTTTTTGAATTCATGCACTAAATATAAAAAGATACCATATAAAATCAGAATAAATGCAAATTATCTGCCCAAGGTCCATTCAAATCGAATAATTCGTAATAAATTGTTAAAAAAAATATACTTACATAGTAATGTAATGCACACAATATGGTGGTGTATTATATTTACAGTTCGTTACAAAGCTAGATTTTTTTTGTTTTTGTTTTTGGTGAAGAAAAGAGTAACAAAAATGAAACAAATCACCACAATACAATAATAATAATTGTGTACATTCAAATCAAATGTTTATAAAATGCTCTCTCTATCATTTATCTATGAAAAAAAATATATGTATGTGAATTTATTTTTAAAATGTAAAATAAAAAAAAAATAAATAAAAAAACAGCACAAAATATCTGAAGTTAAAATAATCGAAAAATAAAAGTAATAAAACATCTAAAATATTTATAAGTACAATAACTATTTAATATTGTATTACATGAATGCTCATATATAATATACTTATGTACATTCAAAACATACGTATGTATATATAGGTATACCCTACATACATTCATACATATGCTTATATGATTTGTGATATGGTGGCGAAGATATCATAAAGATATGAAATAAAATACATTATACTAAAAGAAGGATAACATGAATTGATATATTAGGTCTGATCAAAAAGATACAAGTTATAGGTTATGATATTTTGCTCTTTAAATACGACGGACATATTATTATATATATATGTACATACATTTTTTTAGTTATCGTGTTATAATAAAAAGACTATGGGGTATTTTTTGGTCTAAATATATTTCTGATTATATTTTTTATGTACATATATGTAGTATGTACATACATGTATTCACAGCCAGATATTATGTACATATATGAAAATGAAATGTATTAAAAGTTGTAATATGGTATAATAGAGAATGTCTAGTAATAATAATATTAATAATAACAATAACAATAATACACTAGAACTATGATGAAGATGATGCTGATGATGATGAAGATGATGGAACTTTACTTATTTACTACTTACCTTCATATATATATGTATATATATATATTCGTATGAACAATTTAAATTGTTGTATCACATCTCGTATCAAACATTATACATATATTATTTGCTATATACATAATATTTACCTATTTTATACATTCGTTATATACATTTACACATAATAATTTATAAAACTCCATATATGTTGTTTATTACTACTTATGAGTGCACATATGTATCTATATATACATTCAGTGCATATATACGTGAATTTATTTTATTTTTATTTTGATTTTATTTTTTTTTTTAAAGAGAAGATCAACAATAAAAATACTGTATGATTTGTGGGAGAGGTCAAATAAGGCCAGTACATTATTACTTACTTTAGATATCTCATACACATGTATTATACATATGTATCATACACTATCGTATGCTCGTATTTATTAATATTTCATTTTATATAAAAAAAAATTTAATATCTCAAGCTGTGAAATATGAAACGTCAACATTTAGCAAAATGAAATTTTATTTTTTTTTTTTTTTTTTGAAAGAAGAAAAAGAAGAAAAATTGAAACTTTGAAGATAAACTAGAAATTATTAAAAAAATATATAAAAAATAAAATTATAAATAAAACTGAATTATTTTTCTTCCACATTTTGTCATTTCAAATGTATATTTTTGTTGTTCAGATCCAAGTTTTAGTTTATCAAAAAAAAAATAAAAAATTTAATTGCAAAAATGAACTAAAAAAAAGCATATTTAAGTACAATTACTTTTTGTGTAACTTTCTGAAAGGACACAGATTTTCTGCTTCCTATACGGGAGTAATATATGTGGTACTTGGTGATACCATACCAACATATAGGAGCTTATTTTGACATACATACCAAAGATAATATTTTTCTTAAGTTTTAAAAATTTTTTTTTATATTTTTTAACTGTCACCTAAAATATATGAGTGATAAATTTATGTGGGGAAAAAATTCAAGAAAAACGTGCCACAAATTAAGTTCAAGAAAATTTCTTTTTTTCTGAAAATATTGTAATTGATAAAAATAATGCATTTAATTTGAGTAAGAAACTTATTATTTTCTTTTCGTTGGACTATTTTTTTGTAGTAACAAAACTATTAATATTTTGTTGCTGAAACATTTTTAAATTGCCTCAAGGTATCTATATACAATTAGAGACTATTTAACTTAATTTGTTTTGAAGCATATCATTTCAAATCGTCGTACAACATTTGGTAAAATAGTACAATTTATTGTACGATTGTTTATAAATAGTTTTAAATATAAATGTATACGTCCATAAACAATAAATTGACAGATTTATTCCACTAAGCGTTTTAACTTCTTTTACAAAATTTACGTATGTACTAAACTCAAAATTGGATATAGATACTTTTAAATTTTAAATATCATTTACGTCCAAATACAACGTACTCGTAACTAAATGTTGTTTTTTTTTTTTTTTAGTTTTGTATTTAATATCCTTTTTATTCGTTATTGTTTTCTTTGTTTTATTTTCGTTTTTAGATTTTTTGTTTTTTTGTTTTTCAAAACATAAAATATACGCACGTAAATCAAATTCTCTTGGCAATTTTTCACGCTTTAACTTCATTACAAAAAAAGAAAAAATAAATAAATAAAAAAATAAAAATTAAAATATTAAATAAGATTGTTTTTTTTAGCGAAAATAGAAAAAAAAATAAAATCATGTTAAAACAAAATAAAAAAAAATAAATTCTTTCTTTTTTTCTTTATAGTATTTTCTTTTAAAATTCTTTTATATTTTATATAGATTTAAAAAGACTATACATATATGCAAAAGATAGACTATAGTAAGTATAATAAATCAATCATTTCTTTTCATTTTCTTTCTTACATACATATATATATATGTATATGTATTTTTGATCCTCATCTTCATCAGCATCAGCATCATCATCCTCGCATCATCTTCATCAATTTATGGGTATCCGCATAACATAGAATAATTTTTTCGTTCGATATACAACACATCTTATTTATATATTTTTTAAGAGTAATAATACTGTGGTAGTATACACATTTACCATGTTTTCGTACCGCATATAGTATGTAGTGTATTTTAGATAATCTCTATAAAACCAAAGATACTCGAGTATTTATTATTTGTACATGGTATATATGAATGGTAATTTCATTATAGGATAGTAAAAATAAAATTCATTCGTATACCATTTACCATATTAAAATTTTCAATATTCCGTTTACGTTTATATATTAATGTGTGTATGTGTGTATGTGTGTGTGTGTGTTACAGAAAACCATATGGATACAAAAATACAAAATATAAATGATATATTTCACTATCCTTGGTTTTTTTTCTTTCTATTTTCCTTCCTCTATTTAGGTATCGGTTATACACATACAATACACTCGTTTATACGAATATGTTTTTTTTTTTTTTTTTTAAATGCCAATGAATGATATTAGTTAGTGATGGTGGTGTTATGTTAAAGAATGATGAATATGGAATATATCTTGTAATTATTGTATAAAAAAAAACTTCAACTGGAATACAAGCTTAAAATTATAGTACCATAACAAAATATGTATTGCATTTTACTTATTTACAAAATAATAAAATAAAATATACAAAACAAAATAAAAACAAAATAAAAAAATTAAAAAAATAAAATAATAATAGTAATAGCCAAGAAATTTACAAGTGAAAAGTGATTTGCATATAAAAACAGAAAAATGTTTTCATGTAATCCATATTGCAACCAATAACAGGTTATACTTACATATAAATACGCGCTCTCGTACAGCAGTTACTTATATCTGTATCTCAACAAATTTTCTTAAATAAAATTTTATTTATCATCATCATACATCTATAAGTCGAGTAAATATACACGCACATAGGTATATACTGCACCAAACAAACATTCATATATGTATAACGAACGCACTCTTCTTGTTGTATATTTTGTTGTATTTATATTCGAAAAATCCAATGATATTCCTGGCAATAGTATTAAATTGTTTTGGTTTTTTTTTGTTTTTTTTTTTTTTTTTAATTTTATACAGACCAAAATGTTGTATGAAATATTGAAATATAAAAATAACAACAATTACAGCAGCATCAACAAAAACAAAAATAGTAAAATATAGTATAAGAACAAAAATAAAACTACAGGAAAAATATAAATGAAAAAATTTTTTTAAAATAGTATCGTATCGGTCAAAAAAGCTAGTGTGAACAAGTGGTCGGTTGTTAAAGTTTTGACTACTGAATATTTCATACTCATATAATAATAAATATATAATAATAATAATTTTACATACATTATATACACATACATTCTTGTGCATAGATATTTTGTGTGTACGTTAATTTTACAATATATACAGAATACAGACAAGTTATATATGTAGATGTACCTACTCGTATATATTCTCCTACAACTAATATCCATGTATAAATATTATATGCTCGTATGTATGTGTATGCATGAATATATTAAACTATAAAAGTATGTAACTATATTTTAACATGTGTATGTACATTTATGATTAAAATATTTTTCATATATGAATATATATGAAATGAAAAATAACTAAAATGAAATTGTATGAAGAAAAAAAAAAAAAGGAAATAATTTTGTATTTAAGTGACCGAACTCTTTTCATTTCTCACACGAATATATTATAGATATACGATCACATATGAGTATACTTGTATATGTAATCTATGCAATTTTCATCGTTTTTTCATGTTTTTTTTTATATTTTATTTTATTTAATTTTTTTTTTTTTTTTTTCATGCACATTACACATATGAGATGTGTATTGTACGTATACAAATAGATATTCTACATAATATGTATATGTAACATATATGTGTATACAGTTTTTCGCTTTAATAAAGCGTGTATGTATATCTACATTTTTTTTTTTTTTTGATATTTTTATTTTTCTAGTTCAGGTATTATATGGTTTTTATTTGAATGTTTAAATGAAAAGTTGTAAATCATTGTAGAATGCTTAACAAACTAAATATCTTTTCTCTATGGAAATGAATTTATTTTCCTTTTGAAAATAAAAAATAAAAAAAATAATTTTTTTAGTTTAATATCTGAACACATGCATATATGCCTATTTATTTATGTATGTATATGTAAGCGTTTTAAAATATAAAATGTAATGTTGTTATATTGTATAAAATATCTAAAATATAAAATGTACAATAATGTATGTATAATAATCTGAAACTCTTATTATATGAGATGAGGGCTATTTTCATGGTGTATTTTTATTTCACATATGCACTCCCATATAATTTCTATTTAGATACTGTGTTGTATATACGTGTCAGAGAGGATATTTGGATATACATTATATGTATATATACGTGCATATATATATGCACATAATTATGAAGTGTACACATATTATGGTACAGTAGACAGATAAACTGTAACGGATAGCTTTACTATACTAAAATGTTCATAAATTTTGAATTGTTTTTTAAACTTATTTTTTTCTTTCTCTATCTTTGAAACTTTTGTTTTTAATGTGTTTTTGGTATGCTTTTTTTTCTTTCAATTTATATTTACCAACAAAAAAATTAGAAAAATAAATTAAATTATAATTTTAATTTGATGTGAGAAAATTATTTTGTTTTTAATTTTCGGTTAAGTCTTACCAAAAGTTAAGTCTTTGTCATAACATTAATACTGCGTACAGTATTTTAAAATTAGCAAAATATAAAAATATGTAATCCTGTGCAATTATAATACGGCATAGCATAGAGTGAATTCAATTTGATTTTGATCGGAATACAAAAACAAATATATTTATGTATATGATAATTATCTAAAAATTTCAATAATAAAATTATCACCATACATTATAATAAACACATGCGTATGCATCTCTGTCTATGAATATATGGTATAGATGCGCACGCAGATTATTTTGTGCTCGTATATTTTTTATAATGTCCACAAAAATGTAATTTATAGATATAAATTTTTATTAAAGTGAAAATTTTTAATTGCACACTATAATATTTCTTCTATATACACATGTGCATATATAGTACTTGTATAGTAATTTGATAATATTTTCCGTAATTGAATTCACATTAAATTTGATATTTGTCAAAATGATATATTATTACTGATCTTTTATAACTGAATTAGACGTGAAAATATGAACGAACTGAAAGGCAATAAATTTTATTCTACAATAAATGACACAAAAAAAAAAAAACAAGGAACCAAAAATACAAAAATTTATATTTGTATATGTGTGATTGTGTTCATGTGATGTTGAATATGATTATGTTCAAAATAATTTACAATTGAAATTTATTTATAAGTTATATACGAGTGTAGATAACATGTGAAATGGATTACTTAAATTAATTTTAAAAATTCTATTATTGTAAAAGATTCATTCTGTACTCGTATTCACATGCATTTCAAAACAAAGATCTGTTAATTATGTAAATGAAATTCACTACAAACGTAAGCATATATATATGGTAGATATTTAATTCCACTGAAAATTAGAGCCAGAATTAGCCTCTTCGGGGTCCGGTGCACGTTTAAATTTTTCACTCTCAGATAGAAACTGGATCCGTGTAAACAAGAAAAACCGATAAATGTTTTGACCTACATTTCCACATGTAAACAAACATGGTTATATGGTACTCCTGAGTATTCGGAATGTACGTAGAAAGAGAAGTAGAAATAAGTGTAGAAAGATATGCGAATAAATTGTTTCTCTTCTCCTTTTCTTGTGTACATTATGTACTACACTGTAGTAGCCGTCTATGAAGAAGAATTTCAAATTGAAACGAATTCTGTGTAAACAAGGAAAACCAGTAAATATTGTGATCTACATTTTCATTTGTAAACAAACATGCGGTCATTGATATAAACAGAGCATATAAGGCATAATTTTCAATTTGTGAACCATGAAAATGTTCACAGAGAATATATTTTTTACTTTGATTTGTAAAATAATTTTTCTAAAAACATATATGTGACTTTCGTGTTGTGCTTATACTCGCAACCTCGAGATTTGTCACACGGTTTCAGTGAAACATTTCAACATATAAAAGAATCAGATATGCTGACAATTCAAAAAAAACCTTCTGATATTAAATCGCGATTATTTCATATTGAAACAACATTGTCGATAAAATAATTTTTATGATGAATTTCAAATTACCCATACTCACACCATCATACCGTCATTACACAAATTATACAATTATACGAATGATTTTTCACAATAATTTAATAAAATTTCATTTCCTATTCTAAATTATATTCAATCAAAGAAATAATCATTACAATATTATACCTGTAAATACATAAATATTTGCGTATATACATTATTTACTCGCAGCTCGTACATTACATATACACATACATGCGCATATAAGACGTTTAGCATTTATAATTACCAACTTTTTCATAGTTTAGATATTTTTTTTTTCCTCTGTGCTATCTTATCATGTTTTCTTAAAATCAATTCACATTTAGCACACGGTTTGTAATGGAAGTGAAATACAAGAAAAAATCAAAAAAAAAAAAATAAATAAAAGCAGAAAAACGAAATAAAAACAGAAAAACATAGAAAATATTATCATGTCATTTAGTATAAATTATTTCTTTATACACATTTTCATCATCAATGATTTGTCTTAATTAAGGACTTTAACATTATTATACATATTCCATTATATACAATCGAATATACTTACGTATTATGTATAGTTTACTATATGTTATCGAATCATTCTCATGCATTATAAATGCTCTTGTAGATGTGATAGTTAGATTATGGATACTAAACACAAGAGTTCACATATGCCTATACGTACAAGTTAATGCTCCAAACTATACATGCATGCATTTTATGTAGTAGGTATACATTATTTTGAAATGTTGAATGTAATTTACTTTGAATTGATGCCAATAACTTTATAAATTAAAAGAAGAAGAAAAAATATAAATAAATGATTTTTTTCTTTGTTTTTTTTTTTTTAAATACATAAAACATAAAACTGAATAAATGAAAAAATAAATGTATACTACAAAATATATGAATTTAAACTTTTTGTTCCAACATCATGACTGAACATTTACCCTTTATCATATTCACGTGTGTGTGTGTGTTTGTGTGTATAAAACACATTTATATGTTATACTCAATATATGTACAAATGTTATATACATGTACGTAATCCTAATGGCTACCACTTAAATTCTGTAATTAAAATACCAGGATGCTACTATTATAGTGCAATTCATCTTATTTGCGCACTTTTACGCGAATCACATACAATGCGTATGGATGGATATTAAATTTTTCATATCTCTATGTACACATATGTACTTGCATACATATATATGTATACATATTTGATATATAACTATAATATTTATATATGAATGTGTGAACGTATAAATAACAGACATTTCATAAAAATGAAAGAAAGATGCTAAATGTGCTTCAATTAAGCAAATGTCTGTTCAATTGCTATATAGCCTATAGTGTAATTAGCGTACTACTCTAATAAAGCAAATGAAAAAAGAAGAAGTAAAACACAAAAAAAAAAAAAAGAATAATAATAATTTAGAAAAATTATTGTAGAAAAAAAAAAAAAAGTTAAAAATAAAATAAAATTATACCAATGAATATTATCTTATTCGAACATCAGATTATGATGCATTTCTATACTTATACAATTATACTTACATATATGCGTACGTATACGTACGTATTGGAACTGATGAATATTCGTACGTGCATAAAGTTAGCATCAGTTAGCATCGAACTTATGAACGTATATTTACGTATATATAAACATGATACGTATATGCACGTATGTAATTCGCGTACGCGTAAAGTCATTTGCACTTATGTTTCAAATCGAATAAATTGTAAACTTAAATAAAATGAAAAAGAGAAAAAAAAATAACAAAAACATCACGCAAATCTAAATAATGTAAATATGTAAATTAACCATTACAGATAAAAAGAAAACAAACAAAAAAAAAAATATACTTAGAAATATAAATAAATCCGAGAATAACATCAACATCAACAGAGAAGATGTATCAAAATATTATAATATGTACTTTATTTTGTATGTACAACTGTGGAGAAAATGAAAAATTAAATCAAAAATAATCGCTGTGCGTTGTTTAGCTACTCCTCGATGCCAGTATAAATTTATTTTAATTATTTTTTTCTTTCTATAATGTTCATTGAAAATGTAACAAAAAAAAAAAAAAAAAATAAAAACTCTAAACTTGAAGTACCTACAACACACTATATACAAATCTTTGGTCAGTGACAATTTTTTTTTGTTGCAAATAATTCATCGTATTATTAGCTTTCTTTTTTTTGGATTGCTTTTTTTTTTATTCGTTTTTCTTGTTATTTTCATTTTTGTTTTTTCTAAAATAAAAAAATTCAAAAATTTCAAATCCATATTACCTATACATTCACGTATAGAAATAATTTCATGGTGTAAATAATAAAAATTTCTAAATTCGACCTCATGACGAAAAGAAAAACGCAACATTAAAAACATTATTATCGTTATACATATGGATAATATGTATATGGATTTTCTTACATGTACATACTCTCCTATACTCGTATATAGCTATGATGCTCATATAATCGTATATATGTATGTATGTATGGATATTATGTGATAAATTCGCATTTTGTGGACATTCGATTTCGTGATAATCCATTATTAATGCCAATCAGAATATTATAATCTTGTGGCGCTTATCGTTTTTGGGACTAAACGATTTTGTTATCTTTTAGTTTTATTTTTGGATTATAGTTGTTGTTGTTTTTATTGTATACGTCTTCTTGCGAACAATTTCCCCCAATGAACTGTATAGTATACGCGAGGAGATTGTCTAACTTTATAGAGTGACAAAATTTTGCATTTTAGTTTTTTTTTTTTTTTTTTTTTTTGTACTTTTATAAATTGAATTTGGCATGGTTTTGGTTCAAATATGTGTAGAGTTTTCTTGTTCATTTTATTTTCTTATTTTTGGTTAAACTGAATTTTTTTTTTTTTGATTTTTTTATAAATTTTGTATTATTATTGTTAAATTTTCCATAAGTCTTTAAATCGTATTTATAAAACAAATACAATTAAAGGATGATGCACTTTTACATTCGCATTTATATATGAGTCTTACGTATATATTTTAGTCGTATTCGCAGATATACGAACAAACATCTGAACATTACCTATGAGTTGTACGTACACAAAAAGTATGAACCGCGATCTTATTTTATTATTTTCAGTCTCGCAATTGTAATTTTTTATCACATGAAAATTATAAGTATTTACTTTTAATATCACATTTATACAGTGATGTTCGAAAAAAATGGGGCGTGTAATCTAAATTAGAAAAAAAATGTATTTTATTTGGACATTACATTGCGAAATCTAAAGAAAATTGTCAAACTAAATCGACACTTGTTGGGGCGTAATCTCATTAAGAACATCTTTTGTAAATATTTAACTAGTTTCATATCTTAAAATAAACAAAAAATGAATGTACCTTCTCAACTTTAATCTTTAATAAGTATCTTATGTCGAGCCGGGACCTTCACCGAAGTGATCTCTATCTATAGCATATAAGTAAAATACTCGTATTTGCCTCAATAATTTTGAACTCAACTCTATACTATCTGATAAAATTTTTGTAACTATATCGAAAATTGTACATAGGATAAAGTAGGTATACTCGTATATATTTTTTTATCTTTCTATTTTATTTTAAAATATTGTGTAAATCCATATCAAATATAAATGTACACAAAGACAATATAAAAATAGTGAACTATTCGCGACAGCGATTTGCATTTACATTAAATGCGTGCAATTCCATATTTAGCTGCCAATTGTACAGATAGAATATTATGTATGAATTACTTGAAAAACAAAAAAAAAAAACATCATCAGAAAAAGATAGACAAACATTCATTCATATATGTACATTCGCATACAAGTAAATATTTTTTTGAAAATATCTATATAATATAAAAGTATTCATATAATACGTACTCGTATATTTTTGTTTGTAACGTACATCATAGGTGTACATTTTAACTAAATAAGTATATACATTTTTTTTTAAAAGAAAACACTTCCTTGATATATTTTCAAAAGGAAAAATTTTTAAAAATTGTAAAAACCGAAACAGAAATTTACGAAACTAGAAATGAATTTCACAAAAAGTCAGTTTATTTAAAAAAAATAAAAAAGTTAAACTGTCTGAATGAAAATAATAATAAAAAAAAAAAAAAAATACAAAATTTAGAAATAAAAATCAAAAAACCTTTCATTATTTGCAATGAGGATACAAAGTATTTTTTTATTAAAATCTAATTTTCTCGAAAAATAAATGAAATTTTTGTCAACTGCTAAGTGAAACTATACATTAAATTTTTATTTTCATTTTTCTGTTTCGTTTTACAAAATATTTGTCAGAAAACATGAAACAGACTAATATAAAAATCTCAACATCAACGATAACAAAAATAACAAAATAAAATCTAAATTTTAATATCTTTCAAATAAAAATTCCACATTTTTTTTTTTTCATTTTTTTTAGTTCAGTTTTTATCATATAACACTATCTATAGAGGAGAATCCTTGTTTTGTTTTTCCATCTTACTTGCATCGCAATATCATAAAAGTCATACACAAATCTCTTGATGTATACGATCGATATGTACATATATGTATGTAATGTACATAGTCTAAGATTTTTTGTTAGTTTTCTTTTGCATTTTACAATTTTCGAACCAATTAAAAGTGTTATAATCGTAAATAACTTCCTTTTAACTTTAAAAATACGAGTATATGTTCTGTGAATTACCTGCAATTTTAGTATGCGCATATAGCTTTCGAACTATAAATGCATATAAATGTACATGTACTCCACAATATGTGTATACGAATATCAATAAAATAGTGAATTTTAGTTTAGTTCATTCATCTGAATGTACAGTATAGCACAGTCTATATTATTATAATGTTCTTGTATTCCCTAAAGAATCATATCATCATCAGTATAAAAATGTTCCAATCTCTTGATATTTATAATGTTTTGTGGTTTGATTTTTATGTGCAAGAGATATGTATGTATTTTTATTTTTTTTTTTATTTATTTTGGAACATTTAAAAATATTTTACCATAAGGCACGATCAAAGATCTATATAGACATAGTAGTGGTAGTAGTAAAACAGTATCGGTTTTTATGATGATGATGATCAGTTCAGTTCAGTGTTGATTTTTTCCGTTCCTTGCTTGAAGTAATGCTGAAAAAAAAAAAATAATAATAAAATAAACACAAAATTCTTAATTCAGTGTAGTAGCAGAATTAAAGTATTTATTTTTTTTTTTTCGTGCCATATTATAAATACACACAGACACATATATTTATGGATGCATGCATGTATGTGTGTACGTATTTCAGTTAACATAAAATGCTCACGACATAGTACCAATCTACCCACCTGAATGCTCTGGTAATGATCGTTTAATTGATTTTATCAGGTTGATTTCTTTCATCATCATCATCATCATCATCATCGTATATATGTATGTGGATATGTGTACAATTTTTATGTTACATACACATGAGTATAAAAATCGTATCAGTGTATAAATATCTCTGAGTATATCTTCTATATGTATGTACTTATAAAAGATATAAATATGTGATGATGTTCATAAATTCTCTACTATAAAATTACAACATCGACAGATATTTTTGTATAAAAAATTTTTGTATTTAACGTGTAAAATTTCAGCATAAAAATGTACATCTTTGCAATAATTTTAGAGATTATACATAATATTACATGCTGCTTGTACTATATACATTAATGTGTGTGTGTGTGTGTGGATGCTTTAATAAACCGTATCATACATATAAAACTATGTAAACTGAATGAATTTCGAAAAAAAAAAGTTTCCAAAAAAAAAAACAAAAAATTAAAATTAAAAATCAAAGTAAAAATGATAATGTAACAGCACACATTTTCGTACATAATATGTATGTAAGTACATATACTTATGTATGTATAACACTTGTGTTCATTTATGAGTTTTAGAATATTAAATGATATTAAGAGTCGAGAATCTAGAAAAAAAACAAATGCATTCCAAAAAGAATTATATCGCTATACGGCTGTAATACTTAAAAAGCAATATGTACTCGTATTGTGATTAACATTTTGTGTCCTTCGCGAATCTTCAATGTGTAATAGAATGTGCATACATTCATAATATTATATTCCTTCATAATCATTATAATTATTTAATAATAATTTATTCAAAACTTTGATAAAAAAAAACTTTATGTATGTATGCAAATGAAAAAAAAAAGAAGAAGAAGAAGACAAACATAGATTATTATGACGTTTGAATTATTACATTGAATATTTTCATGTTACAAAAAGAATATATAAGTAATATCTCCACCCTTTTTGTAATAAATATACGTACATACGTATACACACGTACATATATTCAAGTGAAAGGAAAAATCTTAATGCGGATTGCATTTAAAAGTTAAATTTGTTTTGCAATATAATTGCAAATTCAAAACAAAACACAAAAAAAAAATAAAAAAAAATACACACAGTCATAGTGTAATAGTTTAAAGTGTATATAAGCACATAGTATAGTATTTAAAACAATATTAATGTGCATACTCGTATAAATTGCCTTCAAGGAAAGGTTTGGAATAAACAAATCATTTGTATGTTCTACTAGGTATATATATAATATAACGCTCGCGTATAATATAAAAACGTTTACAAAAGCATTTTCCAGTGGCTTTTTGTGTTTTCAAATGGTTTGTTTTGTATACTCTTTTATTTTTGCTTCTGTTTACAATTTACTTTGTAAAGAAACATTGTTTCTTTTTTTTTTTTACAATTTTTAGGAAAACGATAAAAAAAAAATAACTAATTTACTGTTTGATTTGCTTTTACTATATACTACAATGCTGCTATATCTATCTGGTAAGTATATTTAGGTACAAATAATAGAGATAATCGTGACAAAATGAACTCGAAACGAACTTGAAGATGCTTTTTAATGGCCTAGAAATGGTTTTTTCTTTTTTTTTCTGTTTTTTATTTATTTCTGAACACAAAAAAAAAAAAAAACCAACAAGAAACAAGGTTTGTCTTTTTTTTTGCTAATTTTATTTTTTAATTCTGTTTTTTTTTATTGTATGTTAATGATTTTATAATTTAATATTATTTAGATAATTCATGGAATTCACTTTTCAATTAAAAATTTTAAGAAAATTTTGTTTTCATTTCCACAAATAAACTGGAAAATTTAAAACTAAAAATCATTAGGCATACAATTTAATAATATATAGAACGTTATTAAGATGAGTTTTTGAAAATTATTTATGTACTTGAATTTACTATTCTGTTTCAAATAGTATCTAAATAACAATCAAAATTAGAAATACCTTTTCCTATATATACTACATTTCGTAGTTCATCAAAAGTATTCTAAATCCTACCATCCTACCTAGTATAAAATGCAAATACTTATAATTCTACTTCGACACATAATTCCCACACTTCCTTAATTTTTTTTTTTTTTCTTTTTTTGCAAATCAAATTAAATTTTATTTTTTCAGCCTAACAATCTGAGCAATTTATTTGTTGAAAAAATTCAATTTAACCTATACATAGATATATGTATTTCTTTGTTTTTCTCAATTATCTATCCACCGTGTCATTTTTACATCATCCCATTATTATAAAAACTTTTCACAATACATACTATAATTTATCGTACAATATCGTTTCGTTTTCATACACATATGTAGAGTTTTCATGTATTTCATTTTATTTTTTTTTTTTTTTTGTTCCTTTATTTTGAAAATGTATATGTACATACAATCACACTCGTATATACATTAATCAAACATAATTGAAATTTTGCAAAAAATCATGTAAAATAATTCAACATAATCACATACAAAATATTCAAAATATTCATCAGCGCAGAGAGATCTATAAAACAATAAAATTCAAACCCATAACTTATGTCAAAGTTGATTGCTTTCGTTTACATTACATTTTCGATATTTTTTAAAGTGCGCGGCTCTCTATTCAGTTTTTACTACATATATAGGCATATAGGCATATAAATGTTAGATAAATACGAGTATATACCATGTCCTCTGCGTATGTCGTACAAACATTTACAATTATTTCATGTGCCTGCCTACTTTACTTTTAAACCTTTAAACATACTCGTACATCACATAATACATTCGAATATGAAGCTACTATATAAATATATCTGCTTAAGTATACGAATTTATATAGAAGCTGATATGTAGATACATACATAGTTTGAATTTCAATCTCTCTGAATACAAAATTCAAAAAAAAAAAAAAAAACAAAAAATAAAATAAAATCAAACCCAGCTATTTAGATTTGCTGTTTCTGTATTTTCTGATAGTTTTTTTTTTCATCTACTAAAGATAGATAAATATTGAATTCACGATTGATAGTTTGAGTGACAGCAAATCGTTATAATATGTTTTAACTATACATATAACCTGTAGCTTTACTAAGAGTATATATAGCCTTATAATCAAACTGTATCTAGCTAGTACATCTTTTTATCTACTATATATACTCGTATTTATATTCATTCGCATTTATGCATGTATCCTTTACCTTTATAGTATTTTTATTTTTGTACTGATGATGTGCAAATATTTGTTAAAATGCACAATAATATCGAATCTAGATTCATTGGATCACACATCCGTCAAAGTCAAAATAAAGAAATCAATGCATATAACAACAGTAGGTATGTACGAGATTATTTACGAGTACAGAATACATGTGTATAATGTAGGCACACTACATTATATGCATTTTACATCATCAATAAAAAAAAATAAAAAAGTTAAAACAGATTAGGTTCAAGTTAAAACTTTTTAAAATTGAATCTAACATTGTACTCGTACCTTCTTACATTTTCTATGCACACACCACACTGTATAGTGTATACGTACGGGCATACGGATACTAAGTAGTATGCTAGTACCTAGTACCTTAGTATAATATTCAACTATACAGTTCTGGACATTATTTTGTTGTGTTTTTTGTGTTGTTATAGATGTAGATATGTTTTCTTTTTTTTTTCTTGCAATTTCAAAATCACTTGACAATTTTTTTTTTCAATACCACATCACAAACGTATGAACATATTAAATACATTGCGCACATTGTATGAGAACATTGATAAATACTTAGATGATAGTGTATGATCTGAAAAAAGGTTCGTTTATTTGCTGAGTGAAAATGTCAATGAAATGAATAAATTTATGTTCATGATACGGATTTCCAGTGAATTCACTTTGTAAAATGTTGAAAAAAAAATAAAAAAAAAATAAATAAAAGAAGTTTAAATAGACAATATGGAAATATTTAAGAAGTTTACAATTTCCGAGCACGTCACAAAACAAAATCATTCTCTCTCTATACATCTAAAATGCATTTCTATATTATTGCGTTTGATATGGTGTAGAAGTTTGAAATTGCACATATATGTATCACTGAATTTGTTCTATCAATATATTAGATATAACAATGAAACACATACTCATACCTTGCGTTCACTCATTGCAATTGTATGCGAATTTTTGGTCTTATTTTCACAGCATACCAGATCATCGATCGGCTCTTCATCCAACAATGAAATGTGACTCTAGACTTCAGCAGGTTTTGCGTAATGTTTAAGTTAGTGTATTTTTATTGACTTTATTTTTACTATCACTGAAAGTATCCCTTTCGGTATTTTCATTTATTTTTTTTTTCTTTTTTCTGTTTTATTTTCTGGAACAAAAACGTGAGATATTTTCTCAAAACGTACATGTGTAAAATATTCTATTGACTATACAAGAATCATGCAGATATATTAAAGTTGGCTGAACACATCCACAATATTTTTGTATCCGATTGTATTACAGAATACCTATACCCATTATTTATTAAATTCTAAATGAAATTTTGCATTTTTATTTGAATTTATTTTTTTTCCTAAGGATTTTGTTAATTTTATTTTTTGTGCTAACTCTAACAACAAAACAACATAATATTTATAAATAATAATTTTCCCAGGGGTGGACATCATTGATTTTTACCAATAATGACTTGATCTTTTGGACGCGTGCAAAGAATCGATTAATTTTTTCAAAATAATAAAAATATAAAATAATATAAAAAGAAAAAAATAAATCTCTATACAAAATGAAAATGATCTTTATCCTGAAATATTTATTTACATTGTATACCTACACACAAAATGCTATTTATGTAATGTATTCTTAAATGTGTAAATGTATATAAAGATTATATATTGGCGCACGTATACCATTTTATTTTAATATCGTACGCATGCGTTCAGGAACATATTGAGTAAAGTGCATAATAATATATATCTATATGATGTACGATTACAATAATAATAATCTGAATATGAGAATTGTATAATGTCGGAATTATCTTAAGTTCTCTATCTTTTGTAATTATTACTGCCCAATATACCCACCTACACCGTGGGCGGTTGACTGGAAATTGTCTGTAGGGTCTGATCGATATACTTATTCTGTTAAATTTTTTTTTTATTCTGGTTCTAAAAGATATTCTATATGGATGTACCTTGTTCACGTATCCGTTGCATACATGTACATACGTTTTAAAACATTTTAAAACTCTAGGAACTAATAATATGAAATTCTTTCACACGAGTCTTTACCAAAGTCCAAAGGATAAACATATACTCCTATACAGAAATGTAAAAAAATAAAGCAAATATGTATTTAAAATTTTTTTTTCTGCTCAACTCGATTGTACTCTTAATAAAGACAATGACTATAAACCCCATATGGTCGATAATGTAGAGCAAACAATCAGCGTGGGCAGATTATCAATATTTTTCGCATATATTGTATTCACGTTTTCTTTTATTTTGTTTTTTTTTTTTTTTTCAATTTTGATCGCAAGAATTACAATTTACGAGTACCTATATATGATCTTTATTGTGTACGGTATACGGTATGCAATTCATGTCGGTCATTTTTATTCAAACTTTAAGATTAGTTCGTTCATATATGTTTTCATTTTTCTCAACCTATATTATCATTATTATTGCTGTTATTATGATTACGATTATCGTTATTATTGAGTCATCGTATAAGAATTATATTTTTCCTTTTAAAACAGGAAAAGAAGAAGAAGAATAAAAGGAAAATAACATATGTGCATATGAATGAAGAAAGTGTAATACAGATTAAAACAAAGTTCCATGCCTATATGACTGCGTGATGAAAGTATAAATTAAGTTATTTATTTAAATCAATTAAATTTAAAGGATCAGGATGTAGGATATGAATTTCATAAATAGTATGTATATAGCTTTTGTTGCGTTTAAATAAAAAACTACCGAGTAACGAAATTTAAATTTCTCACCAGAAATGATTCCTTTCTCTTTTACATTTAGCAAAATATATGAGAGGGTCATTAGGTGTTACTGCCTTTATCAAAAATTTAATAATAATAACGGACCTTTTCAGTTGTATACATTATATAAAGACTATAATACTTCTATTTCGATTCCAAAATAATAAATATCGCGTGGGTGTAAAAAATATCTTCTTATAGCATCAAAAACAATCGTAATCGATTCATATTTTTATATCGGCCTTATACATATATACCATTTATGTATACTCGTATATGTATATATTCCTTATTTTTCGGTGTAATCTTATTTATTTATTTATGTACATTTTTTTTTTCTCAAAATCAAATCGACCTTAAGAATATTTTAAAATCAGTAAAAATGACCTATGATAAACTTTAACGCCCCTTTTGTTTGTTATTTGTATTGCAATTTATTTTTATTTTTTATTTATTTTTTTTTTTTTTTTGTGGCATAATACGAAATACTTGGATCGAATAACTAACGATCATCATAGCTTTTTTATAGAACACCGAATCAAAAATAGAAGAGAATACATCGTATACTTGAATTATTGCTGGAGGGTGAATAATATCATTCCATTCGAACTATAATTTCGTATTGTTATGTGTTATGCATTGAGCTACATATGTATATATTTTGTGGTGAACTATTTGAATTTTTATATCGTAAACGCGATTTCGATAAATTAGCGGAAGTGAAACAGGAGTGTGTATTTGTATAAAAACAATTGCATGAATTATTTGCGTGTGTGTGTATGTATGTATTTATACATAGATTCGATATTCAAAAAGAAAACTATAAATAAATAAATAAATTCATAGATTCAATGCTAAGATGATCTGCATTCAATATTTTATAAAAATCCTTATACGATCTCATGCTTTATGTATACTGCACAATAAA
The DNA here is from genome assembly GCA_951394055.1 of Villa cingulata. Lineage (NCBI taxonomy): Eukaryota > Metazoa > Arthropoda > Insecta > Diptera > Bombyliidae > Villa > Villa cingulata. Next base: position 10,238,611 of record OX596020.1, on the reverse strand, counting down.
TTTGAAATGAAAACAAAAATGAAAATGAATTGAAAAATATTTTGCCTAAATGATGCAAATCCATTTTCATACTCTGATTTCAGTTATTCGTTACCATCATAGATAAAAACAAAATAAAAAGCCAACATAAATGCAACCAAAAATCATTCATTATTCCTGTACGCAGATATTATCTGCATCAAACAGTGAATTTATCTGAAGCAAATTTTCATTTTGAAATCTCATTGTTTCGTTTCACTGAAGTAAAAATGAATATTAAGTATATACGTAGTTAGATTTGAATGCTACACGTAATTGGCCATATTAAAAATCATCAGATTTATTGCAAAAAAAAAAATAATCCTCCTTCAATCAAACAGAACTTTATATAAATGATGAAATAATTTTTATTTTTTGTTTCATCGATTACGAAATATTTTTTTAATATCGTTATTAAAACGAGTATTTTTGAAGATACGTATACCACGATACGCACTCTATATAGACTTGCTTGTCACTCTCATCAATGAAATTCAAGAATTCACTTCAAAATCATACTTTTATGAAATATTTTCTAAATTGCATCATTACTGCGGATATTTAATGGAATGATCCACATCCACTATCATAATGTCCACTTTATTTTCATATATTCACGATTCATATGTGTACATCACGCAATTTTCCTACTCATAAAAAAAAAAAAATCTATCAACTTTGTAATATTGCATATCAGAAATTCGTTCTTCTTGTTATTGTTGTTGTGGACGTGATTGGTAACACACTTTGTATTAAGTACCATTAGTACACTTAAATTATTAGTACTTAAAATTGATTACGAATCCGTTTTTAGTCCTTATTATACATACATATACACGAGTACACATTATAATAGGCATACAAATGTAAAACGAAAATTTTATTTGAAAAGTCATATTTCACTGCAACAATTTAACAACAGCAATAAATGTTTATTTTTTATCGTACACTACATGTATATAAATAAATCCATATACGAGTATGTGTACATTATGTGTATAAATAAGAAGTGTAATTAAATGTTGTACATGTACACATATGAACTAAGTAAGTATGTAGTATATCCTTCATTGATGTTTGTACGTACAACCGAACTTTATTATTTCAATAAACCAGAGTATACATATACTCTAGACACTCGAAATGTTACAAAAGAAAAAAAGGAAAAAAGAACTATCACGATTTTTTCTCCATATATTTGAATGGATGTTATATGCAGCATTTTAAAAAGTTCATTGATTGCCCACTCACCATAGTGAATATATGTACATATATCTGCATACTTACATCCACCTTCTCTTGCAACAATTATACGATTGTCTATATACATATAGGCATATAGGCATGTATGATTACTCATTTTATATTGGTTTTATTTATCTCCTTCTTCTTCTTCTTGTTCTTCTTTTTCTTATCTGGTCTATACGTACACTATGCAGCATACAAATATTCAATATTCTTTAGATATTTTATTGATCTATAAAACGATACTGTAACATGTATTTATTTTTTAATATCAATATAAAATAATATATAGCATTTTGTCTGTTTAGAAGGAGTTAGTTAGTTTTAGGAGCCACAAAAAAAAAATGAAATAAATTAAAAAAAATACATTTATACAAACATTGCATATTACATAGCTAAAATGTTTGTAAAAATGAACACAAAAAATAAAAATCCAAAAACAAATAAATGATCAGAAAATTTTTGCACTATTTGATCTTTTATGTATGTTATTATAACTTGTGTATTCGCGTATATGTACATACATATAAGTAAAGTACTTGCGTGGGTAATTCGCGAACTATTTTTATTATGCATACAAATTTTGATAATAAAAAAGAGAATTACTATTACTCGTGTACATACAACTAAAATGCATAATATACATACTATGTATAACGAAATTTACTAGAAAAGTGTTTGCAAATCAAATTGAATTTAAGAGCATAATACAACAGCAAAAAAAGGATAAAAACTGACAGGAGAATATACTATACATATATAATAATAATAATAAAAGAATAAAATAACAAAAAAAAAGGAACGAATATGTAAATAAATAATAAAAAAATATAAAAATTGAAATCAGTTCAATTGGACTATAAAATTATAAAATCAAACAGACAAAAAAAAAAAAAAATAAATAAATTTAAATGAAGAAAAAAAAAAGGAAAGGAAATTCAACAAATATGTACATATCTATATGTACATATCAAACTACTTAAGAATATAATACATAATATAATATGTAATTCGATTTTAGAGTTAAAAAAAAAAAGGAGAAGACCACACAAGTTGATTTCAATTCGAAATCATAAAAATTTTTACTATCGAAAATTTTATGATCGACTTCAAAATCATTTGCGATTAAAATATAGATACAAAAAACCATAAAATAATATAAATGTGTATATTGTGTAATGTAAACTTAAGTGTATGTGTGTGTATGTGTGTAAACTTAGGAATATTTATATGAATATATATAGAGAGAGGATATAAGTTTACGTATATAAGTAAGCATAGGCATACTCGTAGTATTCACATATGTGAACGGTGATATACATTTTATAGTAATAATAATAATAATAATAATAAAAAAAAAAAGTTAAAAATCGTGATTAAAATGCATTAAATGCAAAAAAAAAAATATCTAAGTATATACGAGGGTAAGGTGAAAAATTCTCGGCCTAACACAGATCTGGCAGTGATATCATTAAAATTTTTTGTTGTTATGTTGGTACACTTGTCAAAACAACATATTTCAAATTTCAACTTGATCTGTCAAATGGTATTTTTTGTACGGATGTTTAAAGTAGACGTGTTTGTGTGTTTTGTTAAAATGGATAAAATTGAATATCGTGCGGTAATTAAATTCTTCGTTTTGGACGGTTTATTACCTTGTGACATCCATCCAAAGTTTTTAAAAGTTTATAAGAAGTCTGCTCCTTCACTTTCAACAGTCAAAAAGTAGGCAGCTGAATTTAAACGTGGACGTACTTCTCTTGAAGATGATCCACGTGAACGACGACCGAAAACGGCCACTACAGAGGAAAACGTCGAGAAGGTGCAAAATATGGTATTGGACGATCGGCGATTAAAAGTGCATGAGATAGCTGAGGCCATAGGCATATCAGAGGAACGAGTGCGGTACATTTTACATCAAGAATTAAATATGAGAAAGCTTTGTGCAAGATGGGTGCCGCATTTGTTAACTGCTGATCAAAAACAGGTGTTTTGGCAATGGTGATAAAGGTGTTTTGGCAATGGGAAAACTGAGGGATTTGAAGTACGAATTGCTGGAACATCCACCCTATTCACCAGATCTGGCTCCGTCAGACTTTCATTTGTTTCCAAATCTAAAAAAATTCGTAGCTGGGAAACATTTTGAATCAAATGAGGAGGTTATGGAAGCTGTAGATGGGTATTTTGCAGACCTTCCAGAATCGCACTTTAAGGAGGGCATCCTTTCATTGGAGAAACGCTGGACAAAGTGCATAGACTTGAAAGGAGACTATGTAGAGAAATAAATGTATTTTATTCTAAAATACATAGGCTTTCACTGTCAGGCCGAGCACTTTTCACCTTACCCTCGTATTTGCAGTTCCCCATGATATGAACGATGATATGAGTGCATGTTATAAATGTAACACTAAAAAATAAACGAAAAAAAAATTATATTGCTGTATTATACACCACCGCGCCGCGCCGCGACTTCTTATATCCCATTTACACATTTTATTCAGGGATAAGTGTGTTTGTTGGTTACAAATAATGACACAATACACGTAGTACTAACAAAAAAGTGAGATAAAATCCAAAAATAATATCTGCCTACAATTTTTTATTATAGATACAATTTTATTTTTTTTTTTGAAATTTTTATTTTGATTTTATTCACTGATATGCACAGTATGAAAGTGACATTAAATTAAGGATGTATACATATTACACAAGATTTTTATTTTAAATTTTTCTTAACTATGTAATGTTTAACGTAAGCATTTATCCTTATTATAAGCATTGATAGTTTTTACTATCTTTCTATGAGAAAAAAAAAATTATTTTCCGTTGAATGTTTATCTAGAATTGAAATCATATTTTTCCAATTGCTGATAAAAAAAAAATATGTAAGAATAAAAAACGCACAATCTTAGCAATATAATATGTATGTAAAGCAGTATTTAAAGCCATCCAATATTTGATACAGAACATTTAAATTTTTTTCTAATTTAACGCGCATACAGGTGTCGGAAAATAATTTAAAAATTTAATTTACCATAACTGTTATTTCTTACACTTTTATACATCAATAAAAAAGAAAAATAATTTTTGTTTTATTTTTTTCTGATCTTTTCGATCTGGATATTACATGAAATTGTAACATTTTATCTGCTGTTACATAAATTCTATGATCAAAGGTAACAAAAAAAAAAGGGTAATAGAAAAAAAAAAATTTGTCAACAAAATTTAAAATCATAAAATAAAATCAACAGTTAGAATAACAGAAGAAGAAAAAAATGTCATCTTCTTTTATGTAATTTTAATGTACTAACACCTGTTGTCTAAATTCAATTTTATGACACTCCACGATAGTGCCAAATATATACATATAACTAAACGCGAGTAGAAACAAAAAAAAAATGTTCGCTAAGATGAAATTAATTTATTTGGGAGTTATTGAGCTAGTTGTCAATGTAACAAAAAACAACAAAAAAAATAATTCAATTTCACACACAATCTTCCGAATAAATTTTCTAGCTACTTAACGTACATATTTGTGTATGTACTTAGTTGAAAATATCGTGTAAGTCGTAATAATTTTCTCTTCTAATTGAATTTTAATCTAAGCACAAAATAAAATGCATGTACATACATATGTACATACACTGGTAGTACATTTGTACTGTGGAAAAGTAAATCAAAAAATTGTATTACAAATCTGTAAATATCAAACTAGAAAAAAAAAATAATTCTCTCACGGTAAATTCGAGGAAATTTTTTTATTTTCTATATTCAATTTCACAAATACTGTAACATCAGAAAATTATCAACTTCCTTTCCAGCAATCATTATACACATTTTACATAGTTACGTGCACATATACTTATACATGAATGTATACACAACACATACATATGAATTTATTGTACATTTTTGGACGATTTTAGAATTAAATTCAATTGCTATATTGCTGTGTATGATGTTATAATAAATAATCAACACATCTCACGTTATAGTTTCATCACGAAAAAGAAAGCATTTTAGAAATGGAATCTTTTTTTTTTTCATAATATCCATTCCAATTTATTTTCTTTATTTTTTTCCATATATTAGATTTTTTTTTTTCTAGTTAATGGTAACAACAAAAAAAATAAAAAAGTTTCATATAACAACTACCATACTACTGACTGATGAAAACTAAAAACAAAAAAACCAAAAAAAAAAAACATAAAAAATAAAAATCAAAGTGAAAAACAAGAAACAATTTCAACTCAAAGTGAAGTGATAGTCTTCGTCTACATACGAGTAGTCAGTAATTTTCGTGAGAGACATGTTACAGTAGTGTCAGTTTGATGATCTTAAATTTTGATCTACAACAAGAGTAGAAAATATATTATAATCTTTTCTTGTCACATAATTAAGTAAAATATATCACGCAAAAGTTATTATCATCATCAAAAAAAAAAAAAAATTTCATTTTTTGGACATCGTATCGTGTTCATCACTGTATATATACTGCTGCCTGAACATAACATCTAGATAGGTAGGTATAAGTATTAAGAAATTTTTACTATTTTATTTGTTGTTTTCATGTTTTTAGTCTTCTTTTTTTTGTTAATTTTTGTTTTTAGAAATGCTCTTGTTAAAATGAAACACAACAAAAAAATTTATTAAACAAGACACAAAAGTTACATGTTATACGGAATCTTTAACACAAATTTAATTACGCCAATAACAGTGATAAGTGGATGTGTATCTTAACTTGTAAAACCTCAAATTATAGTTAATTATACAACAACGGACAAAAAAAATAAAAAAAACAACAAAAATAAATAAATAATCTCTGTACTTTCTGTTTCGTCTCCATTTTTTTTTTTTTTTTTTTTGTATTATCTTGTGTTCGATAAATTTTTTGAAACGATTTTAATTTGAATGTCTGTCATGTTTTCTTCTGAGAGATCATAAATTAAAATATATAATTAAATATTTTTCTGTTCTACATACGATTACATATTGATCTTATCAATTATTAAAATGATATGAATAAAATCTGTTATGGTACAGTAATCGAAAGGAATTTATTCGGAAATCGAAAATAAATTTCGAAAGGATAACGATCAATTGTAATTATGTATGCTACTACTAAGTATATGGTATGTATGATACTATGTGTAGCATTCAGGTACAACAATTCAATGATGACAAGTTTTTCGATGCAATCACGCATACAGCATCCAGCCATATATAGTACCGTTGAATCGATTTCATAAACTGGAATGGAATCTGATGGACTTTTATACATTCGAAAGAAATACAAAACAAACAAAAAATAAAATAAAAAAATATGTGAAATAAATATAAGAAATTTATGATAATTTTAAAAATTAATTTCTAGTAAGTCATCATCAGCATCAAAATCTTGTCTCGTATAATATGTTGAATCCCAAAGCCAAAATCTAAAATACTGTATATTCTTATATAAACTGTTCAAGTGATTCTTTGAAATTTTCATTATCTAAATATTCTGATCAAAGAAAAAAAAAAATGTTCAACTTGAAAATATATTGATATTGAGAGCATTAATAGCTGTAAGTTTTCTTTCAGTTTTTGTAATTTCTATGTTTTACATATATCCTACACTGCGTTCTTCATTACATTTCTCATTTTACATTTTCCTTTTTTTTTTTTTTTGGTTTTCAATAACCACTTATGCGTATTATACTCGTGGTGTACATCTGTGTTAAATTCAATTAAAGACCAGAAGGCCTTTATTTTTGTTCCTCATTGGAGTTGTTAATTTACCAGTTTTATCAAAATGAAACTGGCAAAGAAAAATAATATACAGATTAAATTCAAATGATAAACCAATACGGACCATGTTTAAATGCAGTTGATACGCACTAACTGACCGCATCAAATACTCATAATTATTTTCTTTATTGTTATGATGTTGTTTTGATATTTAAAAAATATTTTTTTTGAATAATTTTTTTAAAAAATAGAATCATTTTTGTATATGGTTTTCAACATTAAATGGACTGGATGCTATTTGTCAGATAAATACGAAAAGTCTTATATACGTAACTCATTCAATTTTATTGATTCTAAGATTTTTTCAAAAATAAAAAATAAATAAATCATTTTTAAAATTCTGATCAAAATATTTTTATTTTTGTTTCTTTTTAGTTAATTTGTAAAAATTAGGAAAAAAAAATGTTTGTATTCGAAAACGTGTTTTGGTGATAAAATTATTTTTCTTTCGAATCGAACAAGGTTTCTGGCTTAAATCTTTTGTTTTTGTCTCATATCCCACAGCCCAAAATAATTGAAAATTAAAACAATTTTGAACTTTAACATTTTCTTTTTGTAACTAACACAAATACATGAAAATACAAGTAAACATGTTGTGTGAAATGCTACTCGTACTATCGCAGCGTGAAGGGGAGGAACAAGTATTAAATGTTGTTAGGTGATTTTCCGTGTTTCGTCATGGACAATATTCGCATTCTGTATTGAGAGAGAAAATTTACTTGTTCTGTAGCCTTTTAAATTGTGACTCGAATCAACGAACTCCTCTGCTCTAGAGTATGTGTAAAGGGGAAGAGGAAGTTTAAATTGTTGCTAGTTGATTTTCTGTATGTTGTCATGTAAACACACTATACTCGCATTTTACAAAAAGAGAATTCAACATTTTTTTTCAGGGTGAAAATACGAGTATACATAGACGTGATTTGTAGAATACTACATACTAATACTACTCTAACTATTAGCACAGACAAATAAATACCAGATACACATTTCAGTATAGTTGGATTTATATGGAAAACGTTAATGCGCAATTAGTGTTGGATGAAGTATTTTCGTCCAAGTAAAATACAATTGCATATCCGATGCACCAATCAAAATTTTATTCACCTCTTTTTTTATAACAATCCGCTCAACTGTAATACAAATGGTGAAATTGTCATCTTACATTATTACATATACCATATAAATCCTATATACTATATACATACATATATACACATTTTGTAGTTGATGGTAATACAATGCATTTAAAAACTAGTTTTTGTAATATAATGTGATTTTCATTTCATTCAAGAATTTAGAAAATTAGGGTGAGAAATTTTAAATTTCTACATATAAATATAATATTTATGTATGTATGGTGTGTGATGTAGCTGCATATACTCGTATATAGATAGGAGAAAAATGATGAGAAGTTGAGAAGTATTCCTTTCATTATGAAATGATTTAGATTTTTCATATCTGTACATGATTGTTTTGTTGCTATATAAATTAACTCCACTTCCTTAATATTACAGGTCTTAATATTTAAGCACTTTTCAAAGTGTTATATGTGTGGATGTATACTATTTGTTTATGTTTGTACGATTTGTATTTGTAATTAGTTTGCTCATTTTGAATTTTTTATTTATTATTTTTCAATGTATGTATATTGATATTGCTTAATAACCAATTAGTTATAAAAGTCTTTTATATCCATATCTTATTTTTATCATTAATTTTTACCGCCAAAAGGCCCTGGAGGGTCGTGGTGTGGGCGAAGGGTGGCAGTTAACTGTCCACCTTTTGTAATAAATAATAATAATAATAATCATTAATTTTTAATATTTTTCAAAATAATCAAAATAGTAAATTAGGTTTGATTGAAGAATTTCCCAAACGGAAGTTTTTATCTGCATCAAAAAAAAAATCCTAAATATGCAGATTGCATAAGTATATAGTATATGTATATAAAGAATCAAAGAACTTAATGTAATTAAAGAAAAAAACAAACGTGTAGTTTACATTTTGAAAATAATTATTTTTTTTGTCAAGAAATTTCCGAAGTTAAATTATATTCCCACTCGTTTTTTACTTCGTGAATATTACATGTTTAAGCACTATTTCTACTTCTATAGTACAAACTGTTTATTCAAAATAAATTTCTAAATGAAAATTGTTTTTTATATGGTATATTATATTATCTATCAATGTAATTTTTATTTGAATTTTCTGCCGGAAATACATGTTCAAAGAATGTGTTGCAGTTCCACACGCCTCATACAAATTTATTACATATTTTTGTATTACCTTTCAACGTTTTTCTCTTGGTATTTATAATATATTTGTAGAATGAATATTAAAAACGTATATTAAAAATCTACAACCAAAAAATAAAAAAGTCTTTCAATTTTTGGCGAAATGTCAATATAAAAAAATATAGTTTATAATAGATTACTTAATTCATATTGTTGATAGTGATAATAAAAGAAATAATTTGGTTGTGAAAATCCTTTGTATATTCATGACACAAGCTGGGAAGAAATTTTTAAATATGTTTTTCATAATGTGGCTCGTAAAAATAATACAGACTCCAAACAGTTTTAAAAATTTTGTTTGGAAAACATGATTAACATGAGTAAATCAAAATATCAAAATTTAGTCAAGATCCTTTTGCAAAATTATTTCTTAAAATCAGATGTAGAAATGCAAATCAACAAAATCCGACGCTTTTTAATTTTTAAATATTAATGCGGAAATAATTGAAAGTATAGAAATTGTTTTAGGCGTATGTTTCATACATTTTTCTTTGCATTCCGAGCGAATTTCTGTCTGTTATTACATTAGAAATAAGTATGTTTTGCAGGGTTTACAATAAATTAATTTTTGAAACAAATTAATACTATAGTTGTGAAAAGTGCATTTTATTGATTGAAAATAAAGATTATAGATTTGAAATTGTTACTAATAAATAATAATAATATCATGTAATATTACATTAACTAGTTATGTATTATATTATTCAACTTTTTGTTTTTACTTTTTACTTTTTTGGAGTGTCTTAACTTATCAACCATCCAAGCACAATTATTTCGTAATAATACCAATATCATGAAATCAAGTATAGCCATTCTGTGCTCAAAACATGGGTGAATAACATTATACAAATTATTGAACTTTAAATTTGTAACCATTACACACATGTTTTTAATAAGTCTCTTTATATTTGGTTTGTGAGGATGTTTTTCAAATTTTTTTTGAATATTTCTAATTGGTATTTAATTATTTCAAAATGTGATTCAGACGGTCTTATTAGAGAATTTGAAATTTTTGAATTAAAATTTTTTAAATCAACTAATATATCTGTAGAAGCACTTTGATCAACTACACCTTTAGTCAGAGCTGTTCTACATGTTTTACATTCGTTTTTAATAATTTTAAACAAATGTGCAATGCAATACCCTGTGAAATATTTTGCACTTAAGGATGAAGAAGATAAGACTCTGATATCATATTCTCTGCTGAACTCTGAAATTGATGAGCTTATTATAGATGTTGAAGGTGTCATTGATAGTTGTGTCAATAAACACTCTAGATACGTTGACCTATCAAAATCTAGATATAAATTTATCTCCGAAACTACTATCAAACTCATAAAGATTAGAAACTCTTGGCTTAGACAACGAAAAAGAATTTTTCACAGAAACCTCAACAGAACAAATAACGACTATAAGGAGCTAAGTAGTCGCATTCATTGTCTCAGTAAAATTATCAAAGATAGAACAGCGGTGGAAATGAACAAGTTCTACTCAGAAAGATTGCAAAAAATCAAACCATCTCCTCACTGCTTTAAAGAAATTGACAGGATTTCTGGAAGAAAGTTACTAGGCCCAAATATCGAAAAGGATGAGCTCACTTTCAAAAATCAAAAATTGATTGACACTGATGAAAAACTAAAAGCTTTCGAGGACTTCTATAAAGATATTTATAAAGAAAAAAACCCCATATCTGATACAAGTCTCTATACTGAAGTTGTTCATTCGGTCGAAAAATTCTCCTTTGATAATAATAACACCCACATAACAAATTTCAGTTCCCATAATCCGGCAACTAATCCGAATTCTCAGGCGAATACCTTTCTTAGTAGCGAGCAGATAGAATATACGAGAAAAGTAGTTATCAATAGGAAGAAATCTTCAGGCCTCGACAACATTTCAAATTTTATTCTAAGAAAATCTCCCAGAGAACTAGACTCAGTACTTGCTATTTTATTCAATAACTGCATAAATAACGGCTACTTTCCTAGCAGATGGAAGATAGCGAAGTTAATTCCTATACCCAAAAAACAGAATACGTCTCATATAGAGGACTTTAGACCCATCTCAATGCTCTCAAATATTGGCAAGCTATTTGAAATATTTATTTCACAAAATCTAGACCACTTCTGCGAAGTTAACCACATAATACCGCACAACCAATTCGGTTTCAAAAATTTCCATTCAACAGAAAACGCCCTACTCTATGTTACGGATTCAATTATAAGGAATCTAAGAAATAAAAAATGTACCTTGGCTCTTGATCTTGATCTGGAGAAGGCATTCGACAGCGTGTGGAGTAAAGGTCTTATATATAAACTTTTGAAAATCAATTGCCCAAAATTAATTATCAGACTAATTTGTAGCTTTCTAAATGATAGATTTCTCACTATTTCTATTGGTGAGAAATTTTCTAACTTAGTCCCTGTGAGATCTGGCGTTCCTCAAGGTTCTGTTCTAGGACCAAAACTTTTTAACATCTTCTTATATGACTTCCCATTCAGAAACTCAAGAGGTGCTGAAATCGGAGCTAGTCTTTATGCAGACGACACCATTATTTTTGTCGCTGATGATAAGCCTTTCAAAGCACTAGAGATTCTCCAAAGTTACATTCCCGACCTCATTGCTTACTACGAAAAATGGGGCATAAAACTCAATGAAAGTAAGAGCTCATTGATTTGCTTTAGGAACTCTTACGGTAGAGGACACAGGAACACAGTTAAGGAGAGTAAAAACCTTCATCTATGCCTGAACGGAAATAACGTTCCTCTTACTACTAGCATCAGATATCTGGGTATTAATTTACACCACAAATTTCTTTTTAACCCACATGCAAGAGCAATGCTTAGAAAAGTACAGTATGCTACATCCATTTTAAGGCCTTTACTAAATTCCAAAGTTGTCCGAGTTGAAACTAAACTCTTAATATATAAGACCCTAATTAGACCAATTGTGGGTTATAACTTCTTGACTTGGTTTACTATCTCACCGAGCTTAGCATCTGAATTAGAAAAATTTGAAAGAAAAATTCTCAGACATTGTCTTGGCAAATTCCGCAGGCCCAATAAAAAATGGTATCCTACTAAACGCATTTACTCTGAGTCTAGAATGACGCCCTTAATAAATTATTTAATAAACTCATCTAAACGGTCCATAGAAAGAGCAAAAAATCATGTTAACCCAATAATAAGAGGAATATTTGAAGATAACATAAATAATTCAGTTTTAGACAACTACTATATCTCGCCCATAAACATAGCAAATGCAAATTCTGCAATACTCTTCGACCCTTCAAATCTATCGATGAAATTTTACGAGAATGTCGTTCAAGGTAGAAACAATAGAGGTTAATTCGATTACCAAATAGGTAATAGGTAGTACATTTTAATTAAATATCACTTGCAAAAATTAGGATAAGGTAGATTTAAGAATTAAAAAAACAAAAAAAAAAAAAAAAAAAAATAAAAAATTGACAAAGGATATTATGTAATTGTCATACACATACATACATTATATCCAAGCTTTTATCTCTTTTAACTGTGATAATTTAGTAAATAAGTATCTTTCTTTCTTTTTTTTTTTTTAAGTAAAATATTTCAATATTCAAAATTAGTTTATTCTAGAATTAAGATGCAAGTGATATTCAATATTCAAAACAAGTAAGAATTCTAATAATTAACGATAACTGACTACATATGGAAGTCAAGTAGATTAGTGCCGGGAGCAAGCACGACTAAGTTAGTTCGTAAGTGCTAAGTTAAAACTGATAATGTAAAATACATGACATAATGCATTATAATATGCACATTTGTACTTTAAGTAAGTCTAAGTAGATGTAAGCAGGACATATTTATACAGTCAGCTATATGTATTATTCTCATTTATGTATTAATTTTTTTAAACATAAGTATTTTATATTATATATTTTTTTATGTATTAAGACTCAATAAAGTATACTGAATACTGAAATACTGATATCATATTCTTCGCAAACCACCACATTTTTTAGCTCATTCATATCAGGTGTTAAATTATTATCACTATTCGGAAAACTTTCTACATTGGATTCAGAAGAAATTAAAATAGCAGACCAATCTAAATTTAAAAATTCCTCGCTGTCATCCTCACAGTTCTTAGACTTACAACTAAAAAGAAATTTAATAGACATTATTTTTGCAATAAGTCTTTGAAATTCTAAAACACTTGGGTTGTTTTTATTTGCATTCATACATCTAATGTGAGAGAAAAAGTTTTCCAAACAATCTTGATTAAACTTAGAGAAATATGTATATGTAATATAAATCTTCATGAATTGCAAATAATTTTTCTCTCACTCCGAGTATAGCACTTATCGTTAAAACAAAACCTTTGTATAATTTTGTATAATTTAAACTGATAAAATTTATTCATTACATCTACATACATGATACATGTTCAAAACAGGATTCATAATTTCTTTTTCATAAAATGTAATTTATTATAGATTAACACATTTTCTGTACAAAAAATATATTTTTGATGAAAAGGGAATATCATATATTATACCTGAATACGAAAAACAATCTTCATTTCATTTTTGAAAAACTCGAGCTAAAAAAAACAATTATATGATCTTCATTGATTTTAAAGGTGTAAATGTTTATCACCATTGTTATGTCGAAGTTATAAATTTTATTCTTAATTATACCTGCTTGACATAACATTACATATGAAACGAACTATAGCATGGGTAGAATTTTATAAAATTTGTGTAAAATATTTATGATTTCTTCATTATATTTCTTCATGTTTTATGACCCTTTTTACAGTACTATTTTGAGTCATTCAAGTTAAAACTAAGGCCAAAAAATGAATATGAATACATCCTACCATACCACACAATAATCTGCAAAATAATATGTCGATAAGTAGAATAAATTTTAGAATAACTGAAAATATTTTTTCTATTCTTAATTCTAAAAATTCAAATTTATTCAATATATTTAAAAATATGCGGGTGCATTTCAAATCGATTGACTCCTTAAAAAAAGATAATATAATATACCATATAAAAAACAATTTTCATTTAGAAATTTATTTTGAATAAACAGTTTGTACTATAGAAGTAGAAATAGTGCTTAAACATGTAATATTCACGAAGTAAAAAACGAGTGGGAATATAATTTAACTTCGGAAATTTCTTGACAAAAAAAATAATTATTTTCAAAATGTAAACTACACGTTTGTTTTTTTCTTTAATTACATTAAGTTCTTTGATTCTTTATATACATATACTATATACTTATGCAATCTGCATATTTAGGATTTTTTTTTTGATGCAGATAAAAACTTCCGTTTGGGAAATTCTTCAATCAAACCTAATTTACTATTTTGATTATTTTGAAAAATATTAAAAATTAATGATTATTATTATTATTATTTATTACAAAAGGTGGACAGTTAACTGCCACCCTTCGCCCACACCACGACCCTCCAGGGCCTTTTGGCGGTAAAAATTAATGATAAAAATAAGATATGGATATAAAAGACTTTTATAACTAATTGGTTATTAAGCAATATCAATATACATACATTGAAAAATAATAAATAAAAAATTCAAAATGAGCAAACTAATTACAAATACAAATCGTACAAACATAAACAAATAGTATACATCCACACATATAACACTTTGAAAAGTGCTTAAATATTAAGACCTGTAATATTAAGGAAGTGGAGTTAATTTATATAGCAACAAAACAATCATGTACAGATATGAAAAATCTAAATCATTTCATAATGAAAGGAATACTTCTCAACTTCTCATCATTTTTCTCCTATCTATATACGAGTATATGCAGCTACATCACACACCATACATACATAAATATTATATTTATATGTAGAAATTTAAAATTTCTCACCCTAATTTTCTAAATTCTTGAATGAAATGAAAATCACATTATATTACAAAAACTAGTTTTTAAATGCATTGTATTACCATCAACTACAAAATGTGTATATATGTATGTATATAGTATATAGGATTTATATGGTATATGTAATAATGTAAGATGACAATTTCACCATTTTTAGTATTACAGTTGAGTGGATTTGGTGGATTCTTTTATAACAAAAAGAGTTGAATAAAATGTTGATTGGTGTATCGGATATGCAATTGTATAACATAAATTTTACTTGGACGAGACAACATCGTCCAACTAAATTTTCTCTATGAAAATGAACTATACCAGAATGTGAGTCTGGTTATATTATATTGTTTGTGCTATTAGATACATCACCTTTTATATGAATCTACTGTATGATGATACCTAAGTACTACATGTCTATGTTGCCTATGCAACAGATACATTCATAGTAATTACTTTGAACAACACTTTAATAAACCAATTAAAATTGTTAAATGGTTAAAATTACATGACACATTTATCATTTAACTTATTTTTAATTTTATTTTGTTTTTTATTTTTGTTTTTGATAGTTTTGGTGTCTACTTTTCCTATTTTTTTTTATGTGTGTTTTTCTTCGATAAATTTATTTTTGTAAATTTATGTCCGCGCAATATTCTTATCTTGTGTGTGTAAAAATGAAACTATTATACTATGTTATTATTACTATATTGATATCCGTGTATATGCGTGTCCGTGCAGAGTACAAGTATATTTTATATGTGTGTTTATGTGCACACATTTATTACACCAGATATCATATAATATGATTTATTTTGTTGATTGGTGGTGTGTATATTGTACTACTTAAACAGTATTTTATGTATTATAAGTAAGTAGTACAATATTTATAAGTTCTCATATTTATTCTAAACGGCATTTATTTCTGATATTTGTTTTATTATTATCCCATATTATGTTACAAAAATAAATAAATAAATAAATATATTTTCATTTATCTACATACATACAGTGATAATGTGTACTTCAGTTTAACATAGTTACACATTGTCGTTATTATCAAAACTGAAAATGAATTAAAAGAGAAAAATATATATTTTTTCTTTAACACAAGAATAACTGCAATATTGCTTTCGATGCTATTTTTCGAAAATAATCTATACTGCAACCATGTACATGCGATGTAACTATACACACACACACACACACACACTTATATCAGTAGATAGACATATACTCGTACTTATAGTTTAATATTTGAAGTTAGCATTCACACCTATATAGATACTATGCACCGTGTAGTTATCATATAAAAGAGAGCCACAGCCACAAATCTATGAATTCAAAAAAAATAAGAAAAAAAAAAATATTGCAATGTACATATATCTTGAATTTGATTTTCATTCTTTTTTATTTTATTTTATTTTATTTTATTGTATAGACAAGATGTTAAGTATTTTCTGGTCATCTATATTACACTCTTATATCATACAAGTATACATTATGTATGTATATGTATGTATTTAGATAACGTTACATTTATAGATTGTTGCATCTTCTTATATAAATTGTACATTATTCCATAAACCACCGTGTATAATTGTAATTGTAAAATCCCGAATTATATTTTACGGATTGTGGATAATATTGCGGCTATAACATAACGTATGTACATAAATGTAGAGATGGGCATAATAATGTAAGTATATAGTAGATATATTTATATCTATTACATTTTATACTAAAATATCTTCTTATGTATTTGTATGTACAACACATCGATATGATACGACAACGAGAATGTATCATTTAATTCGTATATTTTTTTTGTCTTTTCTTTTACAACAAGATTTTGTGACCATACAGTACCATTATAATCGTCGTATACAAGATTTTATATGTACACATAAAAAAATTGCAACAAAAAAAAAAATTAAATAAAAAATATATTTACAAATATTTAACTTCTTGTACAATATTATATACTTGTAAATATGCACATATGTGTGTTATAAATGTACATATACACTTGCATATAGATGCACATACATATATGTACTTATATAAAAGTTCACAGGTAATTAAATTGACACAATCCAATGTAGGAGTGAGACAATTTTCTATGTTATCTGATCCTAACTGTACAAGGTATACGCGATTGCTTTTTTAATAAAATTGTGGGTGTATCTAGATTGTGGGAATAATCATTTTAACGAATCGACATCATTATGGGAGCATTGTTCGAATTAAGTAAAAAATAATAAAAAAACGCTAGAAATCAAATGAACAAAAACAAAATAACACAAAAAGTAAAAATATTTTTTTTTTATTTTTTTATTATGTAATTATATTTATTTTATACTATAAATAATGTAACTGATGATGTTGATTTCAGGTTCTAATCATTACAGAAATTCGATTTAATTTCTTTATTTTCTTCGTTATTTGTTTTTCTTTCTATTCCTTGTTTCAACTTTTTTTTTTTTTCACTTTCATAAAAATAATAAAAATGTGTAATATTGATTTAGAAAATTATTATAAATGTATATGACATTAGTGCGAGAATATTTTACATTCCTTATTTGGTTGATATTTTTCTTTCTTGTCTTTCATCTTTTCTTTATTATTATTACTTATTAGTTTCTATTTATTACGTATACTCGTATACGAGTGATTATACATAATATTAGGTACGTACGTATATATATATGGATTCTTAGCAAGTGGTCTAATAATTCAATATTTACAGTTCATGTTACTTTTGATGTTATACCGACAAAAGTGTATACTATACATATATAATATGAATTTTCACGTGCTAATCACCCTAACCTTTATAAAAAGACTTAACAAATATACAAATACCTATATAATGTTAAAATATTATTATTTTGTTTTTAGTTCTTAATAAGTTTTATTTCTTGCATTTTATTATAATCTATCTAAGTGTATACAATCGTTAGTACATATTTTTCTCAAGTGTTCATTCGATTTACTTTATATTATTATTGTATGCTGTGTGGTTTGGTATATATTTTAAGAGCAACCAAAAAAAGCAATACACACACAAACATAAAAAGGAGAAAACAAAAAAAAAAAACAATCATAAGTTTAGTTAAATATTTGTTCAAGACTAGAAATCATTTCATATTTATTTAGCGGCATTTCACTTAAAGTGACCATTATTATTATTATTAGCCTTAAAAGAGTTCATCTCATTTCGGAAATTTTCTATATTATTTACGTTATGTCGTATAGTACCTAAAATGTTTTACTTTTTGATTTGTTCTGAATATACATATATTTTGTTTAATTTTTGTTTATTCATATACTATGAGAGTCAAAAATAAGTATACAGTAGTAAATTTTTACTTTCAAGTTAAATAAAAAAATAATAATGCAATATTGTTATTAAATATCTAAATGTAAACCTCTAGCTATTTCTTCTTAATAAAATATAAAAATATCAAATACAAAAAATAAATAACAAAAATTTTTCTAGAACAACAAAATAAAATAATCCAATTTTTACGAGTCAAAAAAAAGTATACAGTAAAAAATGTTCATTAAATTACTAACTTTTTTATAAAAATTAACTATTTATTTACTTTCACATAACACTTTTTTAATTTTTTGTGCTACCACCGCGTGCTTTCAAAACTGCCGCTATCCTCCTAGGCATTGACTTTACCAGATTTGCAGTGATATCTGATGTAAATGTTATTCCATTCACTTAAAAGCGCATCTTGGAGACATTCTTTACTTGTGATGTTTCTTAATCGCACTTTTCTATCAAGATGATCCCACAGATGTTCTATAGGGTTAAGGTCTGGAGATTGGGGAGGATGTCCTAATTGTTTTGGTGTTCTATATAATAGCCATTCTCTTACAAGATATGGTGTACGCTTAGGATATTTATCTTGCTGGAAGATCCACGACCTAGGTAATTGAAGTTTTTCAACACTTGGCTCTAAATTCTCTTGTAGAATTTTAATGAAGTCAAGATTACCGACACCGCTTGCCGACATACATACATCCCCAAACCATGACAGACCCTCCTCCATGTTTGATGGTCGGTGTTATATTTTTTTCATCAATTTCTTTATTTTTTTCTCTCCATATTTTTCTATTTTTATGAACTTTAAATATTTCAAATTTACCGTAAATAAAATTATCTGTAAATAAAACATTTTTCCAGAATGAAAACTCATGTTCTTTATACTTTTTTGTGAATTTTTCTAATTTCTGATCTATTTAATTTTCTAGATCTTCCTGAATGTTTAAAATTTTCTAATGTTTTGTAGTTTTTAAACTTATTAATTATTTTTTGCACTGCACCATGACTTCTTTTTATTATTTTCGATATTTCTTTTAAAGATTTGTCATCTTCACGTAAATTGAATACAATTTTTCGCTCTTCAATTGATACTTGCTTAACCATTTCCAATTTTTTAAATACTAATGAACTATTTCAACCGAATGCTAGAAATTAACTATTAGACTTCGATAATATTAAGTATTACTGAATAAATATTTATTTCAGTTCGAAAAAAGAACCGTTACATTGCAGGAAATAGTTAATTTTTATAAAAAAGTTCGTAATTTAATGAACATTTTTTACTGTATACTTTTTTCTGACTCGTAAAAATTGGATTATTTTATTTTGTTGTTCTAGAAAAATTTTTGTTATTTATTTTTTGTATTTGATATTTTTATATTTTATTAAGAAGAAATAGCTAGAGGTTTACATTTAGATATTTTATAACAATATTGCATTATTATTTTTTTATTTAACTTGAAAGTAAAAATTTACTACTGCATACTTATTTTTGACTCTAAGTGTATATTCTACTATAGAAGTTATTTTATGAAAATTGAGTAAATAAACTATGGGATGACTTTGAAGATATATAAACATAAAAAATATCAACGATAATATGATAATATTGTATAGAACGATATATATATATATATATAAATGTACACGTATATTATTGAAAACTTTGAAAATGATTCCGAACAACAAAGCTTCCGCATCAAAAATGTGTACAAGAGTTAAGTATATTTTTTGAAGTGTGACATTCAACGATAAAAAAATATGTAAACTAAAAATCTTAAAAAATAATTTAAACCACAAACACATTAAACTCTACAATTAATATAATCCAATTTATGTATGTTTTGCACATTGAATGAAATAAATCAAATAAAATTACCATTTTTTCTAGAGTAACGCATCTGCTTACCTAAGAATATATGAGAAAATAATTAAAATATTATCACACATTTCACATAAAAGTCACTTTATGTGTAGCATACATTCGAAATTGTATGCGTGTTATGAGGACTTTCACATTAAGTATAAAAATTCGATGACACAGAACGTGAACAGACCGAATATAATCGACGTGAAACTAAAGTAGTAGAATCTAAAAATTGTATGGCAAATGCAGTGTAAATTTTATTAAAATTCTGTAAAGTATATAGAAACTCACAGAGCAGATCCTTTTTTAATTTCAATAGGGAAATGGAAATTTCCAAAAACCGTTCTTTTATTTTGTAAAAATTTATCTTTTCAGATCAGGTATCACTAAATCTGCTTTCTATTGCACGACATATCTCCGGAGTTGTTTAACCGATTTCAATAAAATTTTAAATATACCTACATACTTTGAAAGGAATAATTGTGGTCGTCTGGATTTGTGTGTCGAAGAGTTGACATAATTGCAAATTTTTGGTCTCCAAATGCGCCACCCATAACAATAATATATATTTTCTCAATGTTTTATATTTTTTATTTTGCTGCATCTGTATGTAATGTTCAATTGAAGATCATCAACTTCAACACATCATCGCAGAGTGTAACACATTTTTTTATGTTTCTGTTTTAATTTTCCATGTACCGTCGTTTATTCTCTATACGTATGTGGTCAGGGTCCATTGGAAAGTTAACTGCACAAAATTATGATTTAACTTTAATTAACGATCACAAATATAAGGATAATAAATCGCTTCAATGAATCAATTGAATTTCGTTTGATTTTCATTTCTATAATAACATTATTTTGATTGTTTTTCATATTAGTTTTTGTCATATTTGAAGTACATACAAGTATTTTTTGTTGGAATTTTCTTCTTCGTTTTAAAAATTTAAAATCAACCTTCAACAAAAACACACAACAGAACATACACAAATTAAAAATATTTAAATATGAAAACATTTACTTTCTGTTGTTTTTTTTTATAACAAAAAAAATATTTAAAAAATTTATTTATGAAAAATCATTCAGTCAGTCAGTACATTTTACTTTTGTATATTTTTGTTATAAATATTCATTTACACAGCACAGCGCATTATTATAGATATTCCTTTTAAATTATTAAAATTGAATATTATTGGTTATGTTAACAATAGAAATACATGAATATTAAATGATTATTTACATGCATCGCACAATATTATAGGTACATGTAATTTTTTTATTTTTTTTTTTTTTTTTTTTTTTATTTTTTGGTTTTTATATCATGCTGTGAAAATGAAAATCACCGTAAATTCAAGAAAACCAATAACATATAATCGAAGTGAAGAAAAATAAAGGTACATTCAGACGCCATAATCAGTTAATTTGTGTATATTTAGCTTTGTATTATTAAAAATATACATACAAATTCAAATTCGAATATTGAAAAATTTTTTAAATACAAATACATACCTATAAATGTACATTTTTGTATTATTTCCATTTCACACATAATAATGTTTTGTTTTTTCTTCAGTTTTTTTTTTATTTTGTTTTTATTTTTTGTCTATAATTTAAACTGGTGGTGGAGTCAATAATGTTTCAAAAATATAAATATTCGACTGTATGCCGTTGCCGTGCCGTGCCGTACATTGACTTACATAAATTTTTACATCGATTATCCTAAATATTTTTACTGTTGATTTTCATATTTTTATTTCATTTTTTTTGTTTCTTCTTGTCTCTTGTATAACATTCACATTCGTTCTTTACTATTTATATTTGTGTATACTTACATAGCTCATAGAGTTCGTTGTATAGTAAAAATATAAAAAAAAACAGAATAATAAAAATTTCGCTCATAAAATTACGCCTACGTTTTATTTCAATCAAAGTATATTACGAGTTCTGTATAGGTAGAGAGGTAGACATGAACACAACATGTACGACAGTATGTATGTAAATATGTATATTTATTTCATGTTATTGATTATCACTTAATATTTGACAAGCTGATAATATTGTTAAACAGGTGTTTCTGTATACATATTACCACCTAGTTTCTGTATTGTTTTTTTTTTTTCTTTTCTTCAGATTATTATTATTTTTTCTTATACATTTTTTTTGTTTGTTTTTAATGTTAAATATCTTTGATTGTTTACAACTAGAAATATTTTTGCATTTGATATTCTGTGTACATTAATACAGATAATGGTAATTAAATTATTTCGTTTCTATCTTTGACATAATCGGTAATTTATTTATTTAATAGTATTTAAATTCAATTAAGACATTGTTTTTTTTTTTGTAAAAATAATAAATTAATTAATATTTTATTTGACAAAAAACGAACAAGATGCAAGACAAAAAAAAAAAAAAGGAAAACTCTTAAAAGTCTACAAATAAATACAAGCTGAAATAACATAAATTATTTTCAATTTTCATTACGAAGGTAATTCAGAAAGTTACACAAAATGTACGAAACATTATTTAAAATTGAATCCTTATTATAAATCAGACAATATTTTCAATTAATATACTAAATTATTTCTACTCGATATCAAAATTTATAGGAAAAATCTCTTATACACATAGAGTAATTCGCGCATACACGTAATTTTCCATAAATGATTTGTTTTCATAATTATTTTTAATTTTACTTTAGTACACTGGTATCCAAATAAAATACATTTCATACATACTTGTAACTTATATGTTCTCTAAGCAAATTGTTTTCAACTCATGTAAATAATTCTTGATAATTTGAAAAGTCATAACTTTAGACAATAACAATAAAAATGTTGTTTTTAATTTCTCGGATCAATGAATGGTTATACAGATATTATTTGTAGATATTTGTGGTGTGTATAGTAATAATGTAATCCTCGAAAAGTTATTTGGTATATAGAAGCGTATTTAACAATCGATGCGAATAGATTCCTAAATCAAGTTTGATCTTTGATACCCGTAATCATTGTATGTAGGTACATACATATATGAAAAAAATCTTAAAACCACCTGCATAAATAGAGTCTTAAACTTGTCATAAATATATGCGTTATTTTAGTTTCTTTTTTTTTTTGTGAATTCTTTCATTTTTATGTACAATTTTCTTTACTATCATGTATCATATACATCTTTTGTTGTAACATAAAATCTGCGTATACATTATTATACATTATATGTATATGTACACACCAGTAAGTAAACTCTGAAATGTGATGCGTTTTATAATATAATACCCGTACATTATGAGATGTTGCAAAGTTTTGTGTAGTATAATCTAAAAAAAAAAAAAAAAAAAAATTAAATAAAATTAAAAAAATAAATAAAATTTAAAATATAGGAAAAAAAAAAACGTATAGAAAACGATAAAAAAGAAAAAAAAATTATCTTTTTATCTTCGACATTTATTTCAAAGACTAAACACTGATAATCATAAACATCGCAATTTTCTAATTAAAATCAAACAACACTTTATATGGATGGATGATGATGATGATGATGATGATGGTGCTGGTGGTAGTGGTGGTGGTATATTGGTGCTATACTCGCATTTATATTGAATATTTCACGTATATTTTACGTATAGGTACATTATAAATATACGTACGTATATAGATAGGTTTTTTCTTCTTTTTTTGCATTACAAGAGAGAAAGAAAATAAAAGCACGCGATATGCCATGTGAATAGATGGACACGAGATATAAAAATATGCATCTAAGTAAGTAGATAAAAGCGGATAGATAGAAAAGATGCAAAAGATTTTTCAATGATTTGTATGCAATTCTATCTGCATATCTGTCTGTTATATAAGTAGTATGCGATGCGAATATATTTTGTGTATATGAAACGATATGAAAATAAACGCATTTTACATACACATAAACAAATATATGTAAGTATAAGTGCAACTATATAAAATTTATTATTTATCCTTTATTTCAAACTATGAAGTTTTTGGCTATTGTGTGTATCTATTGTAAGGTAACTGTAATCAAAAAAAAAAAAAAAAAAATGAAAATAATCATCCACCAATATATGTATATAGAAGATGTATAACGAAAATTCATATGTGTGTATATAGGTACTTGTATTTTTTTGTAATGTCCAAAAAAACTTCAAGCAAACATATGGTGAACAGCAAAAATATAAAAAAAAATTCGTTTCCAAAAAGGAAAATCAAAACTTCACATACAAAAAAAAAAAAAAAACAAAAAAAAGAAAAACAAAACAATCCAAAAACATTGGAAATGTATTAGCAAGGAATTCGTTCAGCACTAAAATATTGTTTCTAAGGTATAATTACGGACGCCCATCGTATACACCCTCTATGTGGGCGGTTGATCAATATATCTTACGTGAGAGGTCGAATATCGTATGAACTTCATATATGCGAAACATGTGAAGAAATGTGCATTTCGTATACATAATACGTCTATATACACTGCATCATGTACAAAATAAATAAAATAAATAAATAAATATACTTATGAATATTATACATATGTGCACATATATTTTATGTGTGTGTTCGTGTGTGTAAAAAAAAAGTGGCATATGAAATGGAGTGCATTCATCTATTACGTGAAGAAGTGCATTAGAAATAGATACCGAACATTCGCATGTACCTATACATACATATATCCGAGTGTGTATGCTTAAAATGTGTCTATATAAGTATATAAATTCATATATGCGATCATAGTCTGTACACACACACACAATTAATATGCGAGTTTGTATATGGTTTGTATATTGGATTGTATGAAAAAAATAATAATAATAATAATAAAACATCATCACATCTCATCGCAATATATGTAATATATTTAACTGAATTGAACTGTGAGAAACTGGACAATAATGCACACACCACATATATAATATCTACATTCGACATTATTAGCAGAATAGTAAATTACATTTATATAAAAGATGATTGCGGAAATGAAAAATTTTTACAACACTAATAGAAAAATACGGCTATTAAATTAACTTATATAAATTCAATATTATATACAAGAGTATACCAGTATACCAGTATACCAGTATATACCTACCTATTTACTATGTACATGTATGTATGCTTATCTTATATATTGAAGTGTAATGTTCATTTTCTTTATGTTTTTCATTTCACATAGTACGAGATATTATGTGTATTCGAATCGAATACGAATATACGAATGGCATTCATATACATGTGCGTATATTATAGTATGTGATGAACGAAAATTCTTACAGGTCACCATAATAATTTTCAATGAATTACACACATTACACAAAACAAAAAAAAAAACAAAAAAAAACTTTTCAAACTAGGAAGTCAGAAAATTTGATTTTATTTTATTGCAAAACAGTTGTATTAATTGCTGAGAATCACCTAAATGATAACTCGTGTATATACTTTCGTTGAATCAACCATATAGTAAAAATCTACGAATAAAAAATACCTATATTTATTATACGAGAAAATTACATACATACTTATATGCGTAAAACTATTTGCTTATAGAAACACTACTTACACATTGCCTGTAAGGCTGTAAGACTACTACTACACGAAGATTGGGAAGATATTAATTAAAATTTTTTTTATTTTTCGCTTATAAATTTAATAAATTTATTTTATATATATATTTTTTTTCAATTATTTAACATCAATCATTACATAAAAATAATTTAAGATCCTAAATAATTTCCATAATTTTCAAAGAAATTCAAAATTACTCCGATCTTTAGTTCAACAGCATTAATTAATATCCTCGAAGCCTTGAAGTATATATTTGCACGTCTGAATAATGTTTATTGACACCTCAAATTCCCATGAAAAAACAAGTATCACACACACATATTTTATTATTTTATCAAAACTCTAAAAAGGAAAATAAAAAAAAAAAAAAAAATTAATTTGAATAAAAATTTTAGTGAGGACCACCATTGTTGGATCAAGATCAAAATCATTTTTCATATTGACATCACAAATCATACAAAATTAATCTTTCAAATATACCAATACTGCAATTTATTCATATCAAGTATGCGTGTAGTAGTGTTATGCGTATCGTATGTGAGGTAATGTAAGTGACACTACTTGACCTTTTACAGTCATAACAACAAACCGTTCTCTTTAACAGAGTACATCAAGAAAATATAATAAAAAAATATAATAATAATATGATAAAGGAACCATGATTTTCTTTGTAAAATATATTTTTATAATAAAATCAAAATTTCCATTGTGATAATTTCATAAAATTTATAAAAAAAAAAAAAGTGGTCACAAAAAAGAAAAGAAAAAACAGAACATCAAAATTACCTTTTTACCTGATACAAAACGAAATTTATAATAAAAATTGAAAGAAAGATTTAAGCGAGAACATTATTTGTTTGTTACTGAGTTGTGAATGGTAATACTACACATTTTAGAACATAAACCGCATTTGTATACATATCTGTAGATACTTATTTACATCATTAATAAACTGAAAATATTATTTTTTATTATTATTATGATTCTCATTATTATTTGTGTTATTATATGATTATCTATACGTATTTTTATTTAATTTTACTGATTTTTTAAGTTCATTATTTTTCATGTTATGTAGGTCCATATATGTACAAATACAATGAAATCAAATTTTTGTACATTATTTCAATATAATATGGCTTATATAGTAAGAAAACATAAAAGATAACTATACAAACCGTTTAACATACAAACATTCATGAGTATACCTTTATCTTTGTACAAAATACATATACATACGAGTATATGCGTTCTTACGCAATATAACCATCATATAAACTTCACGACAAAATCATTTTAATGTTCATTTTGAATATGACCACAGAGAAAAATATCAAGATGAAAAATGAATTGAACAGTAATGTGTATACAAACGTACAATTAATAATATTTATCGATTTCTTGAATTGGTCAATTGAAAAAAAAAATAAATAAATGAAAAAAGAAAAGAAATTACTCTTAAAATATGAATTGAATTGAATTGAATTGAATGTACAGTATTTGGATGGTAGAATATATCTTTCGTATAATGTATAAAAGAAAATCGAAGAAAAAATATAAAAAATTTTGAATAAAAAGAAGGAATGGACAAAAAAAATGAACAGAATCCATATGAAACAAAACAAATAAAGAGAATTTCATTAAAAAATACGTAAAATGAATGCAAAACTTATACACATGTACAACGATAAGAAATAGTTTTTTTTTTTTTTTTGTTAATGTGTACATGTGTAATACACCACAAAAATACGAGTAAGTAAATATTTTTGTACATCGATGTACTTCCATTTTTTATTTTTTATTCTGAAAATTTTGCGGGAAAAGTAATTCATTTATTTAGCTATACATTTTCTTTATTTATTTATTTATTTTCTTGTTTTAAGTTTATTTTAGTCAAATATTTTTAATATTTGCAAAATGTGCATATGTATCTTTGTACATTTAGGCTGGTATTCACCAACATAGATTATCTTTTATCTGAGATAAAGTGTATTCATCAACTTGGATAAAACACTACTCGGATATTTTTAAGACAACCTCGGAGTGGTATTATCAATATCGTTCGAACATAACCTTGTTATTAACAGCAGCAGCACAAATAAAAATAATGTAATCTGTACTGTATTATCATCTTTGCATATAATTATCACATCACAGAACCTTTTTTTCATTTTGTAATATAAAAATACAATCACCTGACATGTTTGACACACATGTTCGACCTGAAAACGAAGTACGAAAACAAATTTTATCTAGGTTCATGAATAAGCTGAAATTGTATCCGGCTAAAATATATCCGACGGATATATCCATGTTGATGAATACCACCCTTAAAGCAATTATTTGTTAAATTTAAAAGTAAATATACAAATATATCAGTGAAATTATAATAAAATCGTATATACAAGGCAAAATTGAATTAATTCCTTTTCAAATATTTAGTTATCAGATCAGAAATTTGTTCGTGAGGATTTTGTTTTTCGTAGTAGGTATAGAGTACGAGTAGTATAAATAAATTCTTGATTACTATCATTTTTTTTTTTTTTTTTTGATTGTGTGTAATTATTGTATGCAAGGAAATGTAAAATGCGAACTCATAAAATTACTTTTTTAATTTGAAAGTAGCTTAATTGTGTTTAAGTCATTTCAAAGAAGAACTGTAATTTTTGTATAGAAAATAATCAAATAATCAAGGAAGGAGGTTGTAAAAATCAGAAAAACAAAATTAAATTAAAAATCAATTAAATTAAAATTGATACAGTCGTTCGTCGGACCGCAATACATAATTATTAGGTTCACGTGCAGATCCTAATCCTTATTGTATTTTGAGAGTCATTTCAAAATGTTAAACATTATTTTGATTAGATGCTGCATTTCAATAAAATATTTTCAGTATTTTAAAGGTGAAGGTATAGTACAGGAGTAGTAATTGTATTGTATTTCAAATTTATTGAATGATTTCAATAAAGAACAACAAAAAATTGTGATTAATTTCCGTGATTATATCACTAATACTGGTTATTTCATCACCGGTCTCCTTATAGGTTGAAATGGTTCACTAAAACCGGGCGCCAAATATCGGGGCGCGAATAAAGACAGAATGAAAGTCACATAGAGATGTTTTTAGAAAAATAATTTTACAAGTCAAAGTAAAAAAAATATTCTCTGCGAAAATTTTGTCTTAAATTCTTTTCATAAAAAATATGTAAAGGAAAACTTGTATGGTTTACAACTTGAAAAGTGTGACTTAACATGCTCTTTCTATATGATCTTTCATCCATTTATTTTTTACTATTATGCTTTAAAATTTGCAAGATTCTGAAATTTTCCTACATATGTACTCAACTACTATAGTCAGTACGTGGTCAGTACATAATTTACACAAGAAAAGGAGAAGAGAAAATACTATTCCGGTGCCTCTCTTCTTCTCCTTCAATTACTCAAATACTCAAGAGTTGAATGACCATGTTTGTTTACACATGAAAATATAGGTCAAAACATTTATCCGTTTTACTTGTATACACGGATCTTGTTTCAATTTGAAATTCTTCTTCATACACAGCTACTACAGTGTAGTACATAATTTAAACAAGAAAAGGAGAAAATAAACTACAATTCGCGAGAATGTAGAATGAAATGTAAAAATAGTAGTACAAATAAAAGTAGGAAAAGAAGTAGAAAGACAATAAGCGAATAGTAATTTCTCTTACTGTAGTGGGCGGGTACGAAGAAGAATTTCAGAAGGAAACTAGATCCGTGTAATATAAACAAGAAAATCGGATAAATGTTTTGACCTAAATTTTGATTTGTAAAGCACTTCAGAATTTGGGAGGTAGGAAAAGAAGTAGAAAGAAAAGTAGAAAGATATACGAATAACAGTTTCGCTTCTAATCAAATTAAAGTTTAAAATCGTAAGGTCTCAACCTAAAGAGGGTGAAACCGGAGATTTTTTTTTTTTTTTTTTTTTTTTTTTTTTTTTTTTTTTTAAATATACATACATACATAAATGTATATAGTATATATTAAGTGCACGCGGATACTCAGTCCATGGCACCGCCGATCAGTAATTTTATGTCAGATATACATATTATCCAGTTTATCATCAGTAATCAGTTACTGGTGTACATTGCTGATGGGAAAAATTTTTGATCGACTTGGGCAAGAGTAGTGCGCTGGCTGGGGTTCGAACCCTGATCTCAAAGATCGCAAGACCGACACACAACCATCGAGCTATTCAAGCCCCTGAAACCGGAGATGCTAATACAAGTATAGAAGACTCATATAATTTTAAAGCCTACAAAATCAATACAGTGATATCGTAGAAGATAATAATTCTAGAACTCTACTATACATAAAAGTCGAACATTAAATCAAATTTAACGCAATAAATAGTAGCAGACGTGCATTGATTAATTTTCCTTACATTTTCTAGTTCTTATTATGATATTAATTAGCAAATTTTTTTATTTCATATCAGCCACCACCATTATGAAAATATTCGTTGCATTTATTTTCGTTTAAATCAATTTTATATCCTTTCACTTCATGTATGAATTTCTATTTTATTGTTAACATGAATGTGGAAAATACTTTTAATTAACCTATGTACAGAAGCATACATGCTCTTATATTCAGATATTCAGATACTAGTTTAATAGATCACCACAAAATATTTTCTAAATTTTATTTTAAATGTCGTCCTACACTTTTTGATCGGCTTTTTCATTAATTTTTGTTTTTTTCTTTTCACTCCGTCAAATAACCACCAATACAAAAACAAAAACCACTTAATTCATCAATGCTTTTATATCTAATTTTATTTTCTCTTCTAAATTTTTTCTTTTTCTTAAATAAAAAACAATTTCTGCGTATCTACATAATATATCGCATTCATTATCACTTCTATTTTTGGTTGTCATTTTCAAACGATGAATAAAGTAGAAAAAAAAAACAACGAAAAACCAAAAATAATTGTATCAAAAATTCATATGTTTCGTATACATATAGGTGATGATGAATATAGTAAAAGAAAAAAAAAAACACATGTGCTCACCTCATCACCACACCATCATTCAAAATGATATCAATTCACACCTTTTAAATATTGTGTCTTTTCAATAATGAACAGCGTTTTCAATTTTTTTTTTTCTTCTCTATTTTTTTGATTGTATTTTGATTTTTAATATTTTTTCGATTATGTTACAGATTTTTACAGTGGGCGTCATTATAATAATGACGATGATAATGATGAATCTATTGTATACAAAAATGTATAAGTACATATGATATTATCCCATTATATAAGATATCTTTTATACAAATGATAATATATACCGCGCATTTTCAAGCATCTTTTATTTTTTATTGAAAAACATAATAGATAATAGATCGTAAGCATGTACATAGAAATATGAAAAATATATGCATCAAATAAAAATTGATGTTTGACAGTCGGCAGCCACAATTTTGTATTTTGATCTTGAATTAGATCAAACTAGCCATGTGTGTGTGTATATGAATGCAGATATACAAACATAAATTATATAGAATCGAATTCTATATGTATATTTTTGAAAATAAAAAAGAAAGAAAGTTAAGAAGAAAAATAATAAATTTTCAAACTTCATATGTGTTCATGTTATATTAATGCTCGTATCATCATCGTGATCGTCATCGCATCATCATCATCATAATAATCATACTGATGGCACATAGCAAGCATTTCATAATGATATGAACATATACTTATCATGCATGTGTACCATATTATAAGTACCATATTATCATAATATCGATACAATTCAAAAAAATTTCAATAACAATACGTAGTTGATTAGTCAGCAAAAAATAATAAAAAAAAAAAAATTAAAACTAAAAATAAAAACCGTTTTGATAGAGCACGCACATCGAGCATAATATTCTGTAAATCACCTATAATATATGATCGAATTTTATAACAGAAGTTTTATATGAAGCTAAAGCTAAAATGTATGTACATACATATATTGTTTGATTCATATAGCACACATGATGCACTCTATTCATTTAAAGTTCTTCTTCTTATTGTTGTTGTGTTTTTTTTTTTCCAGTTCACCTACACGTTCATCAATAATTAGTAAGTGGAACACAATCAGACAATAGGTGAGCCAATGTCAGATCACATCACAAAAATATATAGATACATTCATCCGAGTATAATAAATATAGGCATAGCTACGTGTAATGTTATGATTTTAAGCGCCTTTTTGTAATTCAGTCAAAAAAAAAACTAATCTATCTCACATTTATATAGAATTTGGAGTAACTCACACTCATAACATTGAAGATCTAACACCTTCTTTTATATAATCTTGTACATTTTTTTCCGTACTCCCTTTGTCTGGTATGTATATATGTACATATATTTCTACAGCATCATCATCATCGTGATCGTCATCGCACCATCGTCATCTCGTCATTAAAAAAAAAAAAAAATTTTTTTTTTCGATCTTTACACCTCATCATTTCTTTGAATATTTTTTCATGTAAATTTTTTTTTATAAAAATATCATACCTATCTGTATCTAATATTTCTTCACTTCTTACATTTACATTACCTTTTGCTTCTACATGCAATCGAAATATAATTCGATAGTGATGTGTGTGTGTGTGTGTGTATGTGTTGCTGCTGCTGTCGTTACCAATACAATACCATACATTAACTCTTCTAAAGCGTTATGATTCACTCAAAAATTTATGATGATTATTTTCTTTTTGTATATATGCACACTTACCCACATACATGTAATCTGGATTTATTTGAATCTGAATGAACAAAAATATATGTATACTGTGTGTTTCTTTTGGATGAATCGTTTAAAATATACACACATATTATTGAACAAAAAAAAAAAAAAAAAAACATTTAATTAAAGCACCAAAAATAATGAGAATAAAAATAAAACGACTGTGTATTGTTATACATAATTTTTGTGAATTTAATGTGGGAAGAGGATGAGGTACGGTTCGATATTTTGTAATCATTTTTATTTTAATACGACTGTTCTTGTTTTCATTTTTTTTTTTATTTTGTTTTTTTTTGAAGGTCTTCTATTTTTCAACCAAAAAAGTCGACTAAATGAAAAAGTAATTATATTTATTTATTATTATTTTTCTCCCCCATATTTTAATTGGAACAAAATTATTTCTTAAATGATTTTTATCGCGCAGACTTCATCACTGATTTAATTCAAATTCAAATAATAGTGATGATTGATTTAAAATAATATGAATTCTTGACTTAATTGATTCCAGAAATTCGTTTCTTTTATTTCTTTTTTATTTTGTATGATGAAAATTAACCCCCGCCTTATCATGATATATTCGAAGACGAAACGTTTCGTATCGTCTTGTTAAAAACGCGATCATGATATTCGAAACGTTCCAATTTCAAACGATTTTCATCGTCTACTCAGTCGATAGCATTTTGTTCATCGTTTACATATAAATTTTTTTTTTTTTTTAATTTTTAATAGAATTTTTTTTATTTAAAGCATATTATTTATATTTGTGAATATTAATATTGAATTAATTTTTTTAAAAAAATTGAAATTATTATTAAAAATGTTATTTCAAAATATCAACAAAATAATAGAAATGACATCGAACCCTTTTTTCTTAAAACAAAACTGGAAATTGTATGAATTAAACATTAAAGCTTCGTTTTTATAAGGGATTTATATTGTACCACTATATACCACTTAATATTCGAAACGATGAAGTTACATAATAGCGATTTTATATCGTATCGTTTCGTTTCATCGTTTCATCGTTTCATCGTTTTGGAATATCTTGATAAGGCAGTAATTCACTCTCATTTTGTGCGTTTAGTTCCACGCAGCGATGTATAATTTTCCGCCGCTGCAATAATTTCTCTTACTGAACTGCTTCGCTGCATAATCGCTACTTTGCAGCGATGTAAATAATTTGCAGCTGAAAAAAAGTCGCTTTAAAATTCATCGTAAACAAATTTTGACATATTTAATGTTAGAACAACAGACAAAGCCAACTATCAACTGTTTGCAGCGGGTTTTTCCACTGTAAACAGTTCAGTAAATTGTATACAGCGATTATCTAAACATCGCTGCATTTTCATCGCTAACTTGCATCGCTGCATTGAACTGAACGCACCCATTGTTTCGTTTTATCAGTTTCACCAATACATATGTACCAGTCGGTAGGCATTTTATATGCCAAAACTATTCTGAAATGTTAATTATGAAATTTAATTGAAAAATCAGTCGTTAATAACTACATATTTGTAACCTTATAAATCAATGTGTAATCGAATTAATTCAACATAGAATTCTAAGATTTCAGCTTACCGTTTTCAAAAACGAAAACAAACACTCAAATTGCACAAAATATGTTATTATAAATGTTTTTCTCAAATGGTAGATTGCAGATTGCACAAATAAATCGGTGCTCTTATCATTATTTTTAAATCACTCTACTCTGTGATGCTGATGATGATAAAATGAATTTAACGTACAAATTTTATTACTTCCGTGAAATAATTTTCAAACCCCAAGGTGCCTCCAGCATTAATCACACATACTCAAACGTAACACAGAAACAAAGAACTGAAAAAAAAATGTGAAAAGGAAAACAACATATATTTTAGTATTTTAAATTTGTGAAAAAATACATATTTAAATAATGCGCGTATTTTATAATACATTTTCTGTTCTATGTCAATTTTAATTTTGCATATATGTATACACTAAAAGAATCTTATTTGAGAAATACCAAAGATCAACATTAGTCGTATATGTGAGAGAAAAACGAAGCACTATAAACTTAATGCAAAAAAAAAAAAATAAATAAATAAGAAAAATCACTAGAATTGATAGCATAATCTAGATAGCCATATTTTTAAATTTCCATGTTTAAATTAAGACAACTCAGATACCGATTGAATTAAACGAACATAAATGATACATAAAAAAAAAACACATATAATACCAATAATACCTTTTAATAAGACTTTTAAAAAGGATTTAAAATCATTCAGATAACATATTTTTATACACTTTTAAATATATTTTTTCACATAGAAATACCATTACATATAATAATTGTTTTTTATAGACTTATGCGTGTATATACGTACTCGTATGTGTTATGTTACAAAAATTCTTAAAATTCTATTATAAAATAATGAAACCATGAAACTGAAACAATTCACGCATAAAATCATACGATTAAATTCTGTAATCGAACACAAAACAAGATGCATCCTTTCCGTTTGATTTTTACTTTTTTTTATACACTAGCAAAAAAACAAAAAAGTTCTACAATAATTTATATATGTATTTTCATATGTTTACCGAGTATCTTCTTAAACAGAAGCTACACATAATTTAGTATTTAATTTTTGTTCTTAATGCGTGTATGTAAAAATATATATACATACATAGGTGTATGTTCCTAACTAGCACCAATTGCCCATACTAATGAAATCTTTTTTTTTTAAATAATTAAATTTTAACATACATTTTGTGTGTAGTTCACGCAGCAAAAAAATAAAAAAAAAAAAAGAGACAAAAAAATAAAACACATTTTCTGAAAAGAATTCTTTAAGAAAAATAACTTGAAACGATAACGACATTATACACTACTTACTTCAGTTAACATTTAATTATCTTAAAAAATTGTGTATATTTTAACACTTTCTTATTGAAATTTTCTTATTATAGTGTTTTATATTGAATGTACGCTGTAAAAGTACGCACATATTTATGTATATACGCGAGTATATGCATGTAAAACGAACTATGAATACAAGTTACATGCATATTTCTGTTGGTTTTTGTTATTTACTTTTAATCGATTCAATTTTTGTATTCGATTAAAAAGAATTTTATCTTAAGCGGTAGATTTTTTCGATAGTTTTGTCTTTATAATGTTTTCAATTTTGTTTTTATTTTTTTTTTCATCCCCACTTTAAACTTTACAATTATCATTTTTTGATATTTTTTCCTTTTCAGTTTTTCATACCTACTCCAATTTTATTTTCAATTTAATTCCAAAAGACATTGCAGGAATGTATTATGAAACTTTTCTGAAATAAATAACGAAAAGTAAAACACAAGTAAAATGTAATCATGTTTATCTACTGGTACCGTTGACAACCTTGAATCGATAATTTGAACGTAAAAATTCTCTCATCATTCAATTTATTTTGCACACACAAAATTATTTAGAGCTTAAAAATAAAATATTTTAGGCATGCTGAAAAAATTAACAGAGCCACAAAA
Organism: Villa cingulata; assembly: GCA_951394055.1. Taxonomy (NCBI): domain Eukaryota; kingdom Metazoa; phylum Arthropoda; class Insecta; order Diptera; family Bombyliidae; genus Villa; species Villa cingulata. The sequence goes on along the minus strand of OX596020.1, from coordinate 10,202,283 downwards.
TAATGGTTGAGATTATATTTCGTGCTAATAATTAGACTGGTGTAATTAACTTTAATCGTTTTAAACTCCCTCTAACAACGATTAACCGTCATTAAAAATATTATACATTGTCTACTATGACTTTGACCTTTAATTTGTAATGCATTGCATGTGTAATTTTTCATATGCCCGAGCCCAAGCTAACCAATCTAATAATAAAACAAAAGCGATTTACTTTGGAAGATTTAAGGAAATTGCAATCACTTCCTTTTGGTTTCCGTTTCACTAAAAACTAAATTAAAGATTTAAATCTTCGTAGTACTCGTATATCTATAGTCGACGTTCTACGATTGAATTGTGTACCACACAAACTAAATCCCATGACGAAAATTTCATTTTTCTGTTTTCATATATTTAAACTATTTTTTTAAATCAAAATTCACTTTGAAATTGACGAAATTTACCACAGTTCCGTATGTTGTGTGGCCATAACTTAATCGAGAGCACACAAAACCTGAACAGCAAAATATAAAGATTATTTTTTTTTTTCGTTTTTCTTCTTTTTTTGTTTGTTGAAATTTTGATCATCATAGTAATTATGTGCCATCATCATTAGAGAAACATCTTCATCGCATTTATTAAACAAACACCTGTACTGTGATGATAAGGTAATTTACAGTGCCGCCTTGTATATATATGTTGATAATTTTCAAAGTCGTGCCACACTAGTATATACAGAAAGTATAGTCGCCCAGCTAATTTACATTTTCATAAACAGAATAAATTTCCTTAAATAATCACAGTAATTATGTGGCAAAAAAAAAAAATGTTCGATGGTTTTCTGTTATATTTGCTTTTTGGACCGTTCACTGGATTATCTAAAAAAAAAAAAAAAAATTTCCGTCCCATTTTGTATTATTGTCAGTCAAAGTAAAAGCAATTTTTTGATCGTATCAATTGTCACTGTCGTTAATTGATTGTACTAAGCTGACTCTGTCCATACTTTTTATAATATGCATTTCAAGGTTTAAATTTTTCAAAAAATTGAAACTGAAATCAAAAAAGAAAATTTAACTGCCCTCCACTCCATCCATCAGTAAACTTTTTCAATTTTATTTTCATTTTAATTTGAGAACATCAGAATTCTTGTAAAAAGTGAAAATTCAGATCAGATCACGATCGCATACTTTCACTGTGATATGGAGTGCTGATTATTATTAAAAAAAAAAAAAAAATCTAGAGCACACCACGAAAATCGCATTCCTCAAATTGGCCAAAGGTAAAATGACTGAAACCTGCACATTGCATGCATTAAAGTACAAAATTTATTCCAAAAATGAATACCCATTTGTACTACATCCGTACTTGAAAATGACGCGACGTATGTACTCCATAAAATTTACGAAATCAATGTGTATTTTGGCTTAAAATTTTTTTGAATATAATCAAAACAAGGTGCCCAAAATCATTAAAATTAAAACACAAGTAAACAGAAAAAAATAAATATGTATAATCCGAAAGAAAATGATCATCAGAGAAAAAAAAATTTATCCTGAGGGAGTTACAACACACGTTACGTATACTTTGATATATATGTGGTCAAAGTTAAAAGTTATACAAACATGATAATCTACACACGCATAACACACACAGATACTAATGGAATGGTATAACCGCAATGCTGAGGCTTCATTTAATTTATTATATACGTATATATTGTACAGGTACACTTTGTTTTTCCTTCTTAATGATTTTAACGATCTTTAAAAATTTATTGCAATTAATTTCTGATTAAAGAAGCATTTTACGCCAAGGCGGTCCATTAAAACATAAAAAATCAAAACGATTTTCCACTTTGTATATAAGTAGTTTGTTTTGTTGTTGTTTTATTTTGTGTTTTTTGTTTCATCTGTTTTACTTTTCATTTTGTATAGTTCATCATAATTTTTGACTGCTTAAAGCAGATCATGTTTCATTTATAATAAAATATTTAAGTACATAAAAATGATGATCATCTCCTTAAAAATACAGCAACAAATTTAACTTGACTACGATCAAAAAAAAAAAAAAAAAAAACAAAATAAAAACACATTTTTTTTGTGGTTATTTCGTCATAATATTTTTGTATTTTTTCATATTTTTTTCAAAACTTCTTTTGGATTTTTTGATATTTTTTTTGTATCAATTTTTATCTACAGTTGCAAGGCTTTTCTTTTTTTTTTTCATTTTGGGGAGGGGGACCAAATATAAAATTAAACATAACAAAGAAAAAGATATACGGTCACATAAATTTTTATGTGATAATTTTTATAAAAATTGGATAACAACCAAAAAATGTATGTCCCTAAATTAATGTTACGTAGAGTTGTGTATGACGGGTATATTTTTTTCGTGTGTAGTAGTAAAAAATATAAAAATGAAAATAATAATAATAATAAGTAATAAATGTGAAAAATCATATCAATAAAGGTTGAATTCTCATTATAATGTTATTTCGCGTTATGGTATTCTCAAATGATAAATAAATGATAATGATAATTATAACGATGATTATAAAAAAGAAGATGATCTTGTTAAATATGTATATGCCTGTACACAAAAAAATACATGCAAACATACGTATGTACTGTCAATGTGTAAATATGTACATATTTCATATTTTCTTATTTATATAAAAATTACCAAAACTTACATACGCGTGTACTCGTAAAAGAGGACATCTTATGTGATTATCATATTTTTATGTTAGGTGAAAAATTTCATTTATTTTCATATTTTTTTTTTTTTGTATACTTTTATGCCCAGTGTACCAGTAAAAAATGGTGAAATTTCTTGCATTAATTTTAATGAGACCAGACGACATGAAAATATATATTTTTTCAACACAAAATTTCTGTTAATTTTTTTTTTTTTTGCTGTTCCTTTTTTGAATGATTTGAATTTACTGATAAGAGCTCAATTTATATAAAGAAAGTTTTTACTTTTTATAACTCTACACACAGACACACTGGACTGGATTATAATAGTTAATTCGTTATTCTTTGGTAACTGAAAAAAAAAAAAAAAATCATTATTTAATGGTTATTACTTTGACGAACTAAATATTTTTTTCATCTCAATCATTTAATTTTTTTGTACGCCTTCTTTTGTGAGTGTGTACCGAGTACCTAATTTCTTATTTTATGATTTTTAATAATTATTATCTCTATTATTATTTACCGCTTTTCACCTATATGTAATACATAATTTTTCGATTAACTGACATTCATATCATTCCACAGTAACATTAATTCCTGTTATGATTTTTATTAAAAAAAAAAAAAAATTTAAATCAAATCAAATCATAAAAATGTGTATATACGAGTACTTTACATGGGCAGAGTAAAATTACAAAATATTTTTGATTTAATAATTTGATCATCAGGAAATTTTTTTTGATTAATAATTGCCCTAATTTTTATGTCTATGGTATGAGAATTAAAACAAGACGAAAAATACAAATGTAAGAAATCCTAAAGAAATATTTTTCATAATATTCTTACAAAGAATCACATGTTATTTCAGTTAAATAAAAATCTAGAATTAAAGAAATATGGAAATCCAATAAAAATAAATAAATAAAAAAAAACAAGATCATTTCCTTGTGAGAAAGGGATATTATATAATTTTAATTTTATTGATACTTTGAGAACATTATATTTTCGTTCATATGATGTGTATATTGTGGTGATCATGGTACATAGGATGTCTGTCTGTTTGTCCGTCTGCTCAAGTTACAAGTAGATACATTTTGGTAGCTATACATAAACTCTTATTGTATACGTGAATATGTAATGTAGGTATTTCATCAAATAAACTCCCATTCATACCCGCGTGTTCTGGTGTACATACGTATAATAAATGGGTAGTGATCTCACTTAAATCACCAGGTAATCAGTACAAAATTCTTTGTTTTATTTCTTATTCTTTAGTGTTTCTTCTTCCTTTTTTTTTTCTTGTATGAAAATATTGATTTTTAAAGAGCATTTATTGAACTGTTCCCGAGGTAGAAGTAGTATCGGATATGTATAGAGACTATAGAGAGGTAATATAATTTTAGACCTCACATGATGACTTAAAATCATTAATTATATATGTATGAAATGCACCAGTTACAACTGATTTCTGTTTGTTGTTCTATTTTTTTCTTTCTATACATCTACTAAATTACCTATTTTAAATTTTTTTTCCTCAATTTTTATAGGTATACATACTCTTGTTTTTATTGATGTGCCATACATAGATTTATTTTATGTAATTTGAATATTATTTCGATATTTTTAAACTAAGGGTCTCATAAATATTTTTTTAGTTTTTGAAAAAAAATCACAGCATACAATTTTTAGATTTCTAGGAAATTGTAAAAAAGAAAAAATAAATCCTTGTAAAATTTACGTTATGCAGAAGATATTTTAGAAACTTTTTTGTTGAATGTTTTAATTAAAAAATGAATTCTCAATATCCAAAGTCTGTTTTGTTTTGTTACAAAAATTTAAAATTTTATAATTCACATTTTACACCCAAGGATTGTTGATATTTTATATTTTATCATGCGATAATTTAAATTTTTTTTTCGTAATCAATACAGGAATAAGTGAAATCATTTTTGTTTCTGGTAATAGTTTGAGCATTTTTGATTTTTCATTTACATTTTATTTAAAGAAATAGTCTAGCATTCACATTGCATTTTTCTTATTTTGGCAATCATCTTTTTTTTTGTCTAAGAAAATGATTATTTTTTAGGAAAAAAAACCTAATCATTATCTCAAAAAATGAGAAACAAAAAAAAAAGTTCACTTGATCTCCTAAAAATAACCAACCACCAAATATGTTTATCGTGCTCTACGTGCCATTTTGAACATGTCCCAAAGTGATTCTCAACATATTTAATATCTCCTTGGTAAGAAATAATTTTTTTTTTCTACAATAATGTTACCTATGTGTTTTTATTTTTTTTCAAATTTTTTTTTTTTTTTTTGATTTCTATTTAAAATCCCTAAAGTGAATTTAATATGGATAATAGCGAATAAAAATCAACCTTCATGATCTGATCTGTCCTAGGGCACATAGATAACATATGAGTATATGTAATACCAAGTATAATGTGTGTGTATGTATGAACATATGTGCCTGGCAAAGATTTTGAAAAAAAAAAAAAATATAGAAGTTCAACTCCACATACAGTAGTCAAAATGTGGAATTACCATTTATATGGTGTAGTAGGTGTAGTAGTAGTAAATTTTTTTTTTCTCTCAAAAATAAAAACTGAAAAAAATAATCAATGTTTTATGAATAAAAAAAAAAAAAAATAAAACTAAATAAAGTTTCGCGATAGAATAGTTTGTTATTGATGATTTTTGATTACGTTTTTTTTTTCCTCATCTTCTTATTCTTCTTGTTTTGTTTTTATTTTTTTTATTATTGTAATGATATGCAATGCTCTTACGTGTTTGATGTTTTCACATAAGTACATACATTCTGATACGTATGCGAGTATAAATACTCATCATCATAAGACAATAAGTATATATACGAGCATATATATGAGTGAAAACGTACTGCATCATATACGTAATAACGCTGTACGTATACTGAATAATCAATATACCGATCGTGATTTTGAAGAAAATTCAATTTTTTCTTTCTATCTTTTTAAATTTTATTTATTTTTATTTTTCCATGTATTAATTTTTCTTTGAGTTTTTTTATTTTTTTTTCTCGTAGATTTAACTGATGAAAATTGAACCATGAACATTACATATGTTATGGCATGTAAGGTCACATGTTTTAGATCTCCATGGTTTTTTCCTATATGTTTTTGATTTGTTTTATGATTATTTTTTTTTGTTCATAGTTTTTCTTCTTGAAGTTATCGTTCAATAATTCTTACAGTTCAATGGATAATTTCCGTTATAATTCATAACTTAAACTTTATGTGGTTTTGATGGTGGTATTGCTAATAATATAGTCGAATACACACATAAAATTATACTAATAAAAATAATATCTAAAAAAATTTGAAAAAAATACATTTTCTTGTACACACACACATGACATGAACTCCAATATATGACATATACACATCACTCCAATCAAAGTAGATAACCATTCATGCAATGTGCCAAAATTATTATATTGATATGTAAAATATGTATGAGTACAATCCATGTACACATCAGAAAAAGAAATTGTAATTTCCTTCAATCTGATGTCAAATAAAGTATCTGTCGACGTAAGTGATGGTATACGAGAAGATGTGATAGATAAATAATCGCAATGTGATGATGATAGATTTTGACATACTTGTAGGTGTACATTATACATAAATGTATAAATAATTTTTGTATTCAACAAGCATTATAATTTGTGAATTTATTGAATGAATAGGAAAAAAAAAATTTGCAAAAATGATCGTAATTCAAAAGCTCATGAACACAAGAAAATTTCATATGAAGTGAAGATATTTTGCGATTATAATTCTTTCAATAAATTCACAATAATTTGTTTAATTCATTGATATGTGAATTTATTTATTATTTTTTCACTTTAAAATATATATTTGGAGTGCGTTCCAAAAGCTTAGATATTATTTGTCGTTCAAAAGAGCATATAAATACCAACATCACTTTCAAGCGTTCAGAAACTATAATGATATGCTTTATTTTTAACTAGACAGTGGTTAAAAAATCAAACATGCACCAGAGTAAGGTTACTGATAGTAGAGTTAATTATCTGACTCCTTTCTATCTTCATTATCACAATGGTAACTCAATTCATTCAAAAACTAACTATGTATACTTTTTTCAGGCAAATATTAACAATTTCAAAGACGAACTAGTCACTCTTGTCAAATCAAAATCAACACTTTTCATGTCAATATCAAATAAATTTGAACTAATTTTGATTTGATTTTGATAACTGTTAAATGGGATTGGAACAATGTTAATTTTGATTTGAAAAATTATTAATTTCTCTTGAAGATTGTTGAATTTGACCTGCAAAAAGTATATAATCAAACTAACTTCAATAGTCAACTAGTCAATCACAAAAGTCAACCACACAGCATGACTCTATTATACAATTACTATGACTATAGTAAGGTTTTGGAACGCACTCTTAATTGAATTGAAATTCCAATATTTTTAATAGTCTGTAATTAGTTTGTAAATGCAGTGTCTAAATTTTTTTTCTCCCACTATGTAAAATTTAATTAATTTTTGTGGTTTTAATGAAAAACAAACATTTTTGATCGTTTGTAATTCATAACAATGATAATAATTATAATATGACGACGATAGATTATAATAATTTACACGATAAAAAATAAAACAAAACAAAATAAAATAATCTAAAAAAATTAAATTAAAAATAAATTTTCCATTTAGTTATTTACATTCTCAGTATTATTATTTAGTTTTTTAATTAAAAATTTCATTTGGAAAAAACGTAACATTTATTCAGTGTCTGCGCATATAAAATACCAAGTATATTGTATGTTCTATCGTATGTAGTATATGTAATATTCATATATGATTATTAGATTGTAATCTGTATAGAAAAATAATAATAATAATAATAAAATCATTAGAGTATATGTATTACAAAATGTTCTAATTATAGTCAATTATGAAACTTCAATTACATTCGTTAATTATACACGTAATGTCGTAATCGTATGTATACGTATAATAAACTTACAAGGTATATAGAATAATTGTTTGTAATGTAAGTAAGTTGAATTCTTTATGTATTATCATTCGAATAAATTTTATTATTATATCATATAGTGAGTTAGAATGAATTCTGTATCTGCTTTGTGTGCCTGGTAAATATATGGATTTACCTTTTAATCAGCTATATATGTATTTATAATCTCAATGAAATTAATCAGAAAATTTTTTATATTTTTTATTCTAATAAGTAATCTGATAAATATGGAAATTATAAATAATGAAATTTCTAGGAATAATAATTCATTTACAATAATATTCTATCTTCCGTATAAAATACAATAGTTTTTTTTTTTTTTTTTATTAAAAAAAAACTTCAATGATAGGTAATGGGAAAAAAAATTGTGACAAAAAACAAACTAAGTACATATGTATATGAGAAAAAAAGGAACACATAAAATTCTTTGGTGTAATGAGATCATCGATAATCGATAATTCAATAAATTGATTAAACATTTAACGAATATACGAGTGCACAATATTTAAATAAAAAATATTGAATGCAAAATTATACATATCTTGTTCATGAACCACCATATATAGCATAAAACTTTAAAATACTCGTGTGCAAATGCATTACTTATACTTATCTATAATTGGACTCATAAAATACGAATGGTAAATTACAAATTTTCATATGATTTTATATTCATTTTAGATACCCATATGCACATATGTACACGTACATTTAGTTACCATGAGCAGTGAACTTAATTAAATCTACATACCATAGATGGATATATACAGCACGATAATAAAAAACTATACACATTTATTTTTTGAATTTATTGAAAGCATTTTTCATATTTGATTATCATATTGTCTGTTTTACATAAAAAATAATATAAAAATGTGAAGTAATGTGAATACTATCCTTTATAGCAGATTTTTGAAAGCAATAATATAAATGAACATAAATATGATATCGTATACGCTATGAGAGTACGAGCAGTATTTCACACATTATGTATACTTATTCTTGAGAAAAAATTGATTTTCTTGCTTTTGGTAGAATACGAACAGTGTACGTGGTAAACACGAAAAACAAACTAACATCATTCAAAACTTGCTCCTCCCCGTTCGAGAGCAGTAAAGTTCATTGACTACAACAGTCTGTATACCAATAAGACACGCTACGATAGTACGAGTAATATTCTACACATCATGTGTACTCGTGTTTTCAGCCTACAGAAGAAGTTGATTTTCTCTCTCAGTATAGAATGCGAATATTGTACGTGACAAAACAAGAAAAATCAACTAACAACATTTGATGCTTGCTCCTCTTCCTCTGCTCTATACATAATCTTCTATACATCATGTTTACTCGTATTTTTATTGTTGCGAATATTGAACACAACAAGCTCGAAAAGTCAATTAACAACAATTTATACTTCGTCTTCCCCTTCATACATACTCTCGATCAGTGGAGGTTATTGTCTCTAACAGTGCCTATAGTATACGCTTCGGTATCTGTAGTACGAGTAGTATTTCACAATTCACACGTCATTTATATTCATTTTTTAAATTTCGACTGACACCTAGAGGTGCTTGATCGAGAAATCCGCCACTGAGTACATACATAGTAACTATATCTACTATCATTATATGAACGAATATTTGAAACGTAAATTAAATTACATTTACGAATTTCTAACATGAATTTAAGTGTGATACTTTATTTTCTATAGATTCCCGCGTATAGATAAAGAATATATCTAATGCATATATCATATATTAATTTTTTTTTTCATTGCATATCTGCATATAGTATACTATACGCGTACACCATTAATGCATGTATGAATACTCATGTAGTTATGTACGTATGTGCGACAGCATGAATAAATTGACACAGTAAGAGTTTTTTTTTTTACATTTTTTTTATTTATTTTCATTTTCTCTGTTTTTATAACACCTCATGTATATGTGCATATTATACAAGATACAAAAATTCCTGACTAATAATGAGAAGTGCACTCACCTGCTATTAAGTTCAATCAAATAATCAACTTACATATTACTCGTTTATGAATATATAAATATAGATGCCTGTATATATGTACTTATGTGTACATCTATTTATATACGTAATATATTTCTACTGTATATCATATTTCTACAATGTTCTAAGATTATGGGTACATAAATTGCTAACCAGTTCCGCTTCAATTTATGAGAATCAATATGCTACGGTACGGTATGTATATAAGTATTTATGAATGTGATGTGATGATTATGTTTTTCTTTTTTTTTTGTACAATAATCTATGAATACACATTTATATAAATACCGGCGTACGTATATTTTCATTTTTCCCATCAGGTGTAATGAAAAAAATACATATATATAAAAAAAATAAAAAATAAAATAAAAAATAAATAAACATTTTTTAAAGATATTGATTCTTTATGAAAATAACACGAGATTTGTGAACATTTCTAGAGATTTGTACTGTATACATTTATATCCACAGAATGGTACACGTATAATACTCGTATATATTTATATATAGATACGCGATATTTTATTGAAATAATCTACCTTGTAGTACATCTACATACATCTACATAATTATTACCCATTCTCAGTCAGTATCAGATATTTTGTGGTGTGTAATATCAGGTGTCCAGATGTGATTCTATTATTGGTAATTTTTTTTTCTCATTATTTTATTATCATTACTATTATTATTATTATTATTTTCAGTTTGTTTGCCTTGTTTTTTGCTTTACCTTTATATTTTTTTGTTAAATTTTTTTGCAATTTCCAATTTTTAACTGTTGACTAAACAACTTATTAATAAATTTTTCAGTCATTGTCGTGACTATACTGGTCACAATTTCGTGATGATTACTATAAAATTGTTGAATAAAAAAAAAAAACGAAGGGCAGAGGTTATAATGTTGTCTTGAGTCATCTTATATGAGCATTATATTATTATATTATCATCACCATCATCATCATTATTATTATCATTTTGTATTAGTATATACTCGCGTATAAATTGAATTATGCTTAACTTTCATTCATTAAAATATTTTTACACAAATGAAGGTGTACACACTCGTAAAATCGAACATAAAAAAAGATGCAAAAAAAAAAATTATTAGTAAAACTGAGAAAAAAGAAGAAGAAAAAGAAGTGGTATAAGAAGAAAAAAACAAAATAACTAAATCAAGTTTAAATAATTTTAATTATAAATCACGTCATCGATTAATATATTATGTGGGTATGATATTATATTGTAGGTAATATGGATGATTGGTTAATTACTATACGGACATTTCTATTTTTATTTAAAAAAAAAAACAAAAAAAAAAGATTCAAATCATAAATACATTAATGCGAAATAGGAATTTAAGATGAAAAAATTGCAAAATGAAAACAAAAAAAAAAAAAATACGAAAACATTAACACGGATATAAACATGAATGAGAATAAATTCGAGAATATTTTAATAAATTATTACCTCATATTAGATACTTAACTTTTTAAACTGAAATGATGATATAATATTTGAACATAAAATGTCCGATTAAAAAATCGTCCTAAATTTATAAGGAAAGAAAAATTTAATCATCGTAATATTTTTTTTTTTCATTTTTCAGAATTTAATTTATAAATTTTATAAAATGAAATTAATTTGAGTTAGATTTTTTGAAAAAAAGGATCGTATCCAATAACTATAATTGGAATTCCTATATAGTACTTCGGAGAAATTATTTTGCATCAAATATTATCCCAATATATTCTTTGCTAATTTGTAATATTTCGTCCTATTTTTTTGAATTAACTGATGATATAATGTTCAGATAAATATCCCGCTATCTGCAAATAATGAATTTAATTGACTGTATAACAACTTTGATTTCTTATACAGAAATATCCAAATGTATATTTACTTTGGTTGTCTTCTATTATTCCTAAACATTTCTTTGATATTTGTATAGTGGTATAGGTGGATAAAATCATTAGTTTTGTTATTACGAATATCATTCATTGACATGCTTTATACGAGTATACTAGCACTATATCCTATATCCATTGTAGAATGAGATCACATCCATATACATATTATTGTTGTGGTGCTGGGTGTAAGATATTTTCTCACGATCTATAAAATATTTCAAAGTTTTGATACACCTCTCTATACACGATCTACAAAGAAGATCTTTAAAATTATCGGTAAAATCTGTTAGATCTTATCTCAATTGTAGTTCACATATTATGTGTTACAATTTAAGTTTTTCTTACACTTTACACAATCGGACATATGTACACACCATCATCCAAGTATACATCGTTCGTATGTAAGTAAGTATATTATTATGTACTCGTCGTACATTCATAATAATTGATCCCTACACGTTACCATAATCATAATTGAATATTTTTCGATTTCATTCTTTTACTATTATTGTAAAATTGAAATGAAGAACAACAAAACAAAACAAAAAAAAACAATAATAATTTAAAAGTGGCGTAACCAAAAATATATTTTAACAATCAATAAAAAGCACTTAGAAAACATGAAATACGCATAAAATATATAACATCAACATATAAAATTTTTTATTTAAACCAAAAAACAAAAAAAAATTGTTCTACTAAATTTTTTGGGCAGTATTTTTTGGTTCGTTTTTATTTTTTCTTTTTGGCCTCTTCAATTCAATAAAATAAAAATGATATGAGAGCTCACACGGTTATTATACCACTGTACATGTGATAAAATTCACATATACACAAATTATTATTATTATAATTTTTCTTTTTTTTTTTCTACTTATTTGAAAATTGAATCGAATCAGTTAACATTTAAAAAAAATTTTTTTGTTGATTTAACAACAATCCAGGGCGGTATAATTCATACAAAATTCTGACTGATATTATAGTAATATTCCATTTATATTAGTTACACTGCGACGATAAAAAAAAAAAAACAAAAAAAAAGACGCACAGAGATCACTCTTTTTGTATCCGATACACACAATATACACACCATCATGTGTACATATCATACAATAATTGTAAACTAATAAATGATTTTCTTTTTCGTATCTTCATATTCGAAAAATATATAAAAATTTCAAACTGCTTTCAAGAACAAATTAACAAGGTAATGCTATTTGATTTCAAATCAATAAAAAACAAAAAAAAAATTTAATGTATAATCTAAACCTTACTTTATACTTTGATTCATTTGTTCGATCACAAAAGAAAGAAAGAGACAGCGAAAAAGAAAAAAAATCAAAAAAATATTATAATTTCTTCCATTTTCGAGCTAATTAGACCATTTTTAGAATCAATTTATACTTCCTTAAAATATAATGCGTTCATATATCTTTTGTTTGAATTTTTTACACTTAAATTTTATAATAACAGATTACATACTGCGAAGATTATTACGGTAGAAGTATATACAATGTGTAATTTTCAAATAATACAAACAATAAAAAATAAGTATGAGATCCAATATAAAAGAATCAAAAAAAAAAAAAAAATGAAACGAAACATTAAAATCTTGAACGAAAAATGTCGATAATGGGAGCAAATGAATTTTAATTCTTTTAACATATTTCTTCTTCTTCTTTTATTTGATGAAATTATTTTAATGAATTCCTTTCTATATATAGAGATTATAAAAGAGTCTGGATCATAATAAAAATTTGTTCTTTTTTTTCATTTATATAGGGGGGAAGACACCATTTATAATATAAAATTCTTATCATTCTATTTAATTTCATAAATTCATTCAACTGTAAATTCGAATCAATTTTAAAATGATTGAAAACACTGAGATACATATTATTTCAAATTCACAGATATTACGCAGTTGTGTACCTGAATATTTCGTGTACATACAAATAAATTTTCAAATTAATCAGAAAATTCCACTTGTGATAATATATTTTTTCACTGTGTTCATCTGCATGTATGCGTACACATATGTTATCTCATGACCCATTCGCAGTTAACGCAAATCCAAATAATAAAAAGTTCATATAAACTCTCCGGTATACATCAATTTTGTACATAAACTTTAATAAATTTTATAAATATCCGATAATTTATGTACTCGAATGGATAATATAAAAGTTTTTAACGTCCTATTAAAATCAGAGATCTCATAAATAATCCACCTACGTAATTTTTCGTTTCATTTTATGGAATTTACATTTTCTTCTTTATTTCTTTTTTTTTTTGTGATTGAAATTCATTTTCCTTCTTTTATTATTTTCAATTTATATACGCGTTCAGAAATAAAATTTATCCATTCATTGTACTAGTATATGTCATGTTTTTCATCATTGACTTGCATGTGTTTTTGTTGTTTTTTTTGTTGGTCCTTTTCATTTTTTATCCTCGTATTTTTGTTCTGATGTCAAAACAAGACTTTTAAAACGACAAATTGAGATCAAAATTTATCTTTGTACATGAGTGTAAAATGTTTTTCGTTTCTTTTTCATCACAAATTTTTGTTCAGGATCCTTTTTTTTTTTTCATCACTAAAAAAAATGGTAATTTGAAACAGGCAATAATAAAAACAACGAAAGAGAAGAAATAAAAGTAAAAATTATGTTTATTCTTTTTTGTAATTTACTGACCAACTCTATAAGTACTCGTACAGCTACAGGTACTATATTAAACGTCAACAAATCAAAAATTTGTAATCATGATTAAAAGAGCAGTTGACATAAACACTCGACCAACCAGCCAGTCCAACCATAGACAAGCAACTATATATATGTAAGCATAAACAAACAATCAACAAACACTAAATGGTACAGATATGCAACTTTGTACAATACATTCGAACAAACATTCAAGCTTATAAGAATTGAAAAATACAAAAAAAAACCTCGGATTTCGAATCAATTCTGATGCCAACAAGGATTCACAGCATGTAATACTGAATATATAAGGTACCTAAATGTCATTCAAAAGGTAAGAAAAGAATAAATATTTTTCAAATTTCTTTTTTTTTTTTTATTTAATTTCTTTGTTTGCTTTTTTTTATTTTTTCGCAGATCATACCCATACGTTCGTATTCTAATCGAGTACAACGTACAACATTCCCGATATTGTAATACATAAATGCGATGAAAAAGTGTTGGTGTAGTTTTTAGTTTATATTTTGTTTTCATCTGTTTCAGTTTCAGTTTTCAGGCAATATTGTATACGAGTATGTAATGTACACACAGAACTGCACGACACTATAAAAATCAAAGATGAAATAAAACAAAAATCAAAAACTCACTCACAAGAATCTGAAGACCCCCAATGGATTCACAAAAAAGGAGATCAACACAAAGACAACAGAGAAAAAATTAACAAGAAAGTGCGGTAATCAGCTGCAGTACCTGTTGTTGATTGACCATCATTGATTCCGAGTACATTGTATCTACATCACTAAATACGTTCATGAGTATGTTTATTTTTATTTTTATTTTTTTGTTTTTTATTTTTTTTTTTTGGAGTACATTTACACTTATACGTACGTAAGTATATATGAAAATTCGTATAATGTGTACGCGAGCATATACTTATCAACATTTTTGTAAATGTGTGGTTTTAAACACACAAAATACCTGTCCAACACTTTTGGTGCAAACAATCAAAAACAAAAATTTAAATGCTTTTTTTTTTTAGTTTTGTTTTTCTTCGTTGTTGTGGTTTTATTTGGATTCTCATCAATTTTTGCTCCATACACAAAACAACACAACATAGAACATTAACTTCATGAAATTAGGTACTACACTACACCACATATCAGAATTGTTATAAATATTTTTTGTTAGATACTCTCTTGTTTATCGTTTTATCCTTTGACATTATGACATATTCGCCTTAAAAAAAAAAAAATCAAAAATCGATAATTTATTGTAGTAAATAATTTTTAAATTAATTTTCCAAAAAATTATAGTGTCTCCACTTCGCTTCACAATTCACACATTACCTAACATTAAAACTTGTACCATTTGTATGTGCACAAACATACATACATCATTTTGTATGTCCACGTCAATGTAAATTTTTTTTTATGGAGAAGTAAGTCTACTGTTTGACAACATTGTAATAATAATTCATTTCACTTTTTTTTTTTTTTTGAAATGATGGCACCATAATACGAGTATATGTACTTTTTTTTTTGTTTTTATTTTCATTTTTAAATAGTTTACAGCTTCAGTTATGAGTGTGATATAGTGCCAATGAAATAATTATTCATAGAATAGTGTAATAAAAAAAAAAAAAAAGACAGACAAGTCAAAAAAAAAAAATCTGAAATAAATAAGTAAATAATTTTCAATCATAAAATTTATGAACGTTCGTTATGAAGTGTACACTTTGACATATTCTATGATTGATTAGAAGAATTACCTAGTTGGCCTTCTTCTATGTAATATATGTATGTACACATATGAATTATATGCAGCATAGGTGATTTACTCATTTGTATAATATACGTTCGTATGTTTTAAATAAAATAAAGCAAAAATATTACGTAAAATGTTTATATTAAAAAAAAAATAATTAATTTCTGTAATATTAGTACATAATGTAATATTGAAAATTATAATAAAAATAATGAAGATCATAATTGTATAAAGATCGAACAAATAATTCTGTCGCGTATGGAATATATGAACATATAAGAGTATGCTTATACATGTTGTACATTGTAAAAATATTCCATTTCTGTTTGATTGTTTTGTCAAATCATCAAAAAATTAGTGATAATTTGTAGTTGTAACAAATATCAAAAATAATACAAAAAAAAAAATAATAATAACGTATGATTGATTATCAAAGGATACCTGCTGTACGTATAATCGAAGACCAATATAACTTAATGCCCTTATTCTGGTATTGTGACTCATCACAAGTCACAACGAAACTGTGACTGGTTTTCTTATGATTTTCCTTGCAACTAATCAGCTGTTTCGTATTCTGAATAAGTAATCACAAGAAAAATCACAAAAATTTCACCTCTTAGTGGTGAATTTAAAACGTCAAATTTTTTCAAGAAGAATTTTATATATTATATGTTTCACATAACCTTAAAATTTTTCTTGTGACGACTGAAGTAGCAGATCACAACTTGTGACTCTGTCATGTTGTGACTTCTTACCGCGGAATACAAAAAGTCACAACTTGTGACTCACTACGCTGTTGTGACTAACTTATGACTTGTGACCTATCACAGACTTTTTTCAGAATAAGGGCATTAGTTATATTGGTCTTTGGTATAATCTTTAAATATGTTACGTTGTTTCACTGTAAAATTAAAAATGAATTATTTTAAAATTTGAATCAGGTTATTGGAATATTTATACTGCACATATTACAATATATGTGGATGTACTCGTATACACAAGATAAAATAATTCTGTTTTTTTTTTCAGTTTTAAAAATCATTATTCAAGGAAAATCTCATCCTTTATATATACGAGTATATCGTTCTTGAATATGATTATTATAAAAAACAGGAAAACTGATTTCTTATTGTTGTTTTTCTTTAAAAAAATTTTTTTAAAAGGAAATCAGATAAATCTTCGGAAATGCAATACACAACATATTTACAATTTGCTTATCATTCATATTATTCTCGTTTTTTTTTTTTTTTTTGTTTTTTGTCTATTTTCAGATTAAATATAAACGATAAACTATTTATTTATATATGTATCTTATGAGTATATAGTAAAAATGCTAACTAACATATGTACCTACACATGGATAATATGTATACTCGATATAATTCCCACATGTGTAACTAAAAAAAAAAAAACAAAATAAATAAATAAATTAAAAATACTAAAAAAAAAACGAAATTTATAATAAAATGAAAATTAAATTCTAATTCGTATTCTTTAGGTTAAAATATACACACTGGTACTTCTATACCATACTACATTTATATGAACTATACTCGTAATATTGTTATTCTGATATTATTTCACTTGAAATAAATCACTTCCCTTACTAGAACGTTATAAGAATATCAAATTAAATTTATACCGGATGTAGTTTATATATGTTTGACTAAAATAAAACATATAATAATAATGAAAAAAAAAAAATTATAATAATAATAATGAATTTGAAATATATACTATAGTATGTATACTCATACATTTATGTAGATGTGTACATATGTACGTGTATGTACGTATTTTGTTAGTTATGCATATATAGAAATGAACTTATCGTATACGAAAAATGACTTTATGCTTATTGTTCTAAAAGTGTACAAGTTAATTTTATGGATATACTGCTATGCATATGTGTACAAAAAACATATATTTTGGATTAATTCATTTAATTATATACGAGTATGTATGTATATGTATATTTAATTGAAATTACCTACAAGACAAATCGCATAAACCTTATTTTGATTTAAATATAATATACAAATTTATTAATACAAGTAGATATAGATTTTTATGCACTTGTATACAGTCTGATTCATTCATTTACCGGCTGTCACCTTATATGAAGTGCCTAAATGGCCATTACTTTTTCATTCTAAGTACATTGAAGTTAGGTCGGATTTGAATGAAGCTCGAATAAAGCTTCAAAACCGAATTTATTGAAATATATGGTGAATTGGAGATTCCCAGTGGTAAAAAAAAAAAAAAAATTGACAGTAAAAACCACGATTTACAAATTATGAAAATTATTTAAAGTTGAAAGTAAAATACTAAAACTGACAATAAAAATTAAAAATATATGATAGCCACAATGATCAACAATGTCCTGATTGGTTGCAGTGGTAGTCTTGATAGTTTCTGTCATAGTAGATCAAACTACATCCACAAGGTCATTTGAAAGCCTTGAGTCTGGCTTTGGGCACGGCTGGACACCTGCAAAAATAATGTAAGAGAGTTTCTTTCTCTGAGTTGTCCTTGAAACTTTTGCAGTGAACAGTATCTTATGTTAGACAGTTTTTGAATGATCATTTACACGAATGAGGACTGGAAGAATCCGTCTGTCCACCGCTTTACTATGTCCATCACTTCAGCAAAGTTCAGAAATATGTAATTCGACAATTTTTAATACTTGAGGTTATTACGGAATAATGACATTTCAAATAACGTCATCTTGGACCAAACGAATTATTATTAAGTTAATTTAGAAAAAGTAGTACACAGAAACTTACCGAATACACTGTATTCCTATCGTATATCATTCATAAGCCATAAATGTAGATGCTATAATGTACACATACACTAGCTTTAACTTTGCAATATTTTTTTTATACCCTATTTGGTTGAAATAAATTTATATTCATGCGTACACACACAATAACAAAAAAAAAATATTGTTGCACATAATGTACATTTGTATATTTGTGTAGTACATCATATAAATACATATATGCATACATTATTCGAACGTATGTACATACGTATAAGAGTATTTTAAAACAACACGTAATTTAATTATTATTCAAGGAATATACTGACATCAAGTAGACCATCGGTAGTTGTATACTATTAAAATTGATTAGAAAATGCATTGCTATACGAAAAACAAAACAAATAAGCATTATACATAAGTAAGTACAGAGAGAGAGAGAGAAGGAAAAAAAATTAAAAAAATTATAATAAAACAACCAAATACCTAATAAAAATTGAATTGATAACAATAATACAAGAAGGACAGCACGTTATTGTATACAAATAAGGACGTAAATACATGTATGTGCTCGTACCACGTTACAATGATTTTATTAAATGCAAATATGTTCAGTTGTATGTACATATGTTGACTATATTTAAGTCTATATCTACTACAAATATTCATATTATAAATTCATTCGTACATCTTTACACACACACGCGCACACACACATATCCATGATGTACATATTTATATCTTTGATTAAGTTTAGAAAATGAATTGAAATTAAAAAACAAAACAAAAATAAATATAACTATTCTGGGGATATCTTTAGGTATACAGTAAAGAGGTATTCAAAAAGTGTCAGTTACATTCTAGGATTAAAAGAAATCAATTGAAGACTATACCTTCACCCATGGATACATGAAATGAAATGAAGTACCTACTACATATACATTTATATCGTAAGAATTGAGTTATGCAGTTTTTTAGTTGGTATCGTGTGTTTGTGTGTGCATTTTTTTGTTTTTAGACCTTTTTTGGTGTTCATTTTATAAGTACATACTCGACGTGTATGTACTGAATGAATTAGAGATGGATAAGAATGAATTGAATATTATAGATTTCTATGAAAATCACGTTTAAAAAAAATTCGTATTTGTGGCGCCAACATTTAAAACCATTTCCGATTAGTACTTCAAAAACAAGGCAAAGAAAGTCATAAAATTAAATTAAATTACGAATGCATATTACATTTACAACAACAACAACAACAACAACAACAAGTGTATAATACACGAATACAAAATTATTATCTTATTATTTTATTTGAAAAGACACAATACAATTTATTATTAGATTTAAACGTTTTACTTATTTTTTTTTTTTCAACAAATATTTTTCATTTCATTCATTTTAGTTTTAGTCAGGCAGGACGACTCGAAAGGAAAATGATTGACTGAATTATTGTCACCTCATGTGTTAAAAGTTTAAATTATATTTTTAAAATATGCAAAAATTTGTATATATACATAGTAAATATTTGCCTCACAAGAAAAAGTTTTTTTTTTTATTTAAAAAAAATATGAATCATCAAGTAACGGTATTTTTACATTTGATTTTTTCAAAATTCAAATTAGAAATGTTTCAATTGAATAAAATTTCATTCGTTACTATTCAGAATTAATTATTTGATTTGTAGGAGTTTCTTTTTTTTTTCAATTTCTTATGCAAATCAATAATTACTCTTCAGTTCAATGAACGGCAACGGATTCAATAACGACACACGAATACATATTCTTACCGTCAATTTAAAGACAAAATATATCAACATTTAGAAATATATCTAACAAAAATCAAATATATTATAAAATATAAATTCATCTGTCCATCATAATAAACTCAAACTGAAATGAAAAGATCAAACAAAATCGTTACAAAATTATTTCATCGTTCATTAATTGTCCTGTTGTTGTCATAAAATTTTTATTTTTTGAATAAATCATTATCATCTACTACTGTACTAAAACAACAAATCAATTTTGTCTACTCATGTCATCTATTACCGAAATTAATCATAAATCGAAATAGTAAACTTTTCATATCATACATATTTCTTGTATATTTTCATAGTATTTTCTTGTCTATGTTAAAATTCGATAATGTATTTTGCTTTAATTTTTTATCGTTTTTACTTAAGAAATTGTTTTAATTTTTATTTTATTACCAGCATCTCATATTAGGTACCTATATAATGTACATGGCTAATAATATGAATTCATTTAAATGACTTCATTAAAGTGAAACCGAAATTTTTCTAATAATATAGTATATACGAAGTCAGCAGCGTGCATGTACATCGCAATAAAATTCCAATTTTAATTTGTACATGTATTTTTTGAATATAAAATTTCACTAATAAAATCCTAAAATTTAAATTTTTCATTTCATTTTTGCTCCTTTTATTATGATTCTTTTTTGGTTTATTGTTAAATTATTTTTATTGATACTGGAACAGAACAGATAAAATAAATAAAAAATTTTTTTAAAACAAAATCTATATACTAATTATGAAATGTTTCACGTTCATGATTAAAATATTCAATCAAAACTTTTTTTTTATAAAAATTAAACGACAACATCAATTTTTGTATAAATGATTAACAATAAAAATTGGACTATAAGATCATTTTATAGTTTATTTATAGATACAATGCAGACAAAATAAAATTGAATTTTAAATTGAAATATAAATAAAATGAAATATGTACATATGTAGATGAATATAGGGTGATGAGAACAAATAAAATGTTGCTCAGAGCATAGCATATTGTAAGTAGATTTATTTTAGAATTGATGACATTTTGTGCCAGAATATAAACATTTATTAGTATTTTTAATGCATATACCAACATTGATTGATAGTGATCAATTTAAATTCATCTCGAAGAAATTTGAACATCTATGCATAGAGTAAAAAGAATAGAATACAATTTTTAGATATCTAGGAGTTTTAAAACTTATTTTGGTTTCGATGTTCCTAATGAATAGCTTCTATCTTACTATTCTCTTTACTCTATGTCTATGCATTCCATCCTAAACTTAAAGGCACATTTACTATCCATAGCAAAGATTACGTTCTACATTTCAGATCTTTCACACCTTTTTCAAAAAATTCTACAGTACTTTCCTTTTTCTGCCCAGCTCAGACTATACCAGAGCACTAGAGTGAGATTGAGATTAGATTGTATTTCTTATCTGACGCTGGCGATAGAGGAATTTACATTAAAAGCTTGTGTACCAATTCCAATATTTCTATATAGTAATCTACGCGCCGAGTTGTGAATACTATGTAATGTTGCACGTAATCTGGTGTGACTTGTAAATGAGACTTTAAATCTAAAAATTCACTTTCATTTTTCATTTCATTTGATTTTAAGAAATTTTTTCTTTTTATAAATTTTATTTTAACTCACACCCTGCACTAAAGTCATCTGTTTATATATTTATTCTTATATATTTTTAAATAACAACACAGAATAAAAAATCTTTAAAAATCTATATCAAACAGACGGACATAATTCAATCATTCGTCATTATTGCACCAAAAATATATTTTTTATGTAATAAATCAATAAATTTAAAAGTGATATGTTCGGTATTACATACATATATGTATGTATACTCTGGAACTCTGATACATTTCGTATATAATGTTTAAATAAATTAATCAAAATATAAAACTGACTGTTATTTTATACCTTTTATGAGTGGATGATAAATTTGAAAAATATACATATCTCCTCTACCTACCTAACTAAATACACTCGTAAATAATTCGTAGTATATGTATATATATAGTACCCAGCTGACCATTCAGTGAACTAGCTTCACAGTGAATTCATAGTGAATGCCAAAAATCTTCACGAACTAAATAATTTTTCTCTTCTTCATTTTGAAAACACTAAATGAAAAATAAGTGAATTATTCAAAAATGGGTACATTATGAATACACCAAGTGATTGAAATATGAATTAAATTCATATAAAATTCATTTGATGAATGACGATTTATGTAAACTTATTTTAATTTTATGATTAGGCGAATTCATTCGTTTTATCTTTGTAAAATGGTTGCGATTAACAAAGGCTAACACTATGGAATCACTTAGTGAACGTATAATAAGAATAAGGAATAAGCAAGTGTTTTAAATTCTGTGTAATATTAGTTTATTAAAAATAAAAAGTAAAATAAATAAAAAAGAACGAAGTGATTAATGTTATTAAGTGATTAAAGAGGTTTTGTTTAAATTATTCAGAAAAATCAAAACGAAAAGTATGAATATAATAATTAGAGTCAGAATTCATTGATTACTCACATTGTGAATGGTATTTTACCTTCACAAGCTGCATTCAATATGAATTCATTTCGTGTTTTCATTAAATGTTCAGTAAGGGATTTCAAAATGAGTTCAATAAGTGAATTCACTATGACCAGCTATAGCGTAAAAATTTTTGAAATAAAATATCTTCACTAATGATTCACTGTGAACGTTCACGTGAAGAATCACTTTGATGAAATGAATTCAGAATGAATTCACCATGAGTTCACTTGGTCAGCTGGGATTATTACAGTAGACTTAAGTATTTACAATTTTTGCTTTATTGTATTTATTTTTTATGCGGCTCTCTAATGGATATTTTTGATATTTTTCTTATATTAGTTCTAATTTCTTATGATCCATAAATATTTTTTACTTCTTTTTTGGGTTCAGTATATACACAGTTTTTTAATTTTTTTTTTATTTATATTTTTTAACAAAAATGATCCGCATTGACTGTACAGCATATATATTATCAATCGTGAGAATGTGATATTCATCTAAATATAAAGTTTATTTTGAATCTGTTCATTTTAATTTTATTTCAAATTAAAAAAAAAATAAATAAATAAAATAAACGATAATTTGCTTATTAATGATTATAAAACAAAAACTGAAATTGAGAATCAACAATTTATACTAAATAAAATACACAAATATTTTTAAGTTATTAAATTTTAATTGTCGTTACAATTCAATTTAGCTTAATAATTATAATCAAATACCATAGAGATTGCTACCAGTTTTTGGCGCCACATTCACATTCACTGTGAAAATTTTTTTTTTTGGATAATCATGTCTACCACTACCCATCAATGTTAACTCAGCACTTGGAGTATCAACGTAACTCTATGAATAGCTCTATGAATTAAAAATTTTCATATGCGGTTTCCCATTATGCGGATTATTGTGAATCATTCATTTTTGATATACATACTTCCATCCATATTTCTCTAAGGAATCCGTTATTATTTATTCTTTTATTTAGATAATTTTTCGAAATTTCAGATAACAAACAGAAATAGTACTAATAATGTACTACCAGTATTCTACCTATATGTACATATAGTGTGCACGATTCTAATCAAAATTCGAAAAACGTTATTTCATTTGGTATTTTTTCTTCTTCTTTTTCTCTTCTATTTCAATTCCATTTACGAATTTATCTATCTGTGTATAAAATGAGTCTGTGATATGATTACATCTCAATTCATAGATGAATTCATATACGAATGCATGCAGATATTTTATTATTTTCTTGAGTATTTTGAAAATCTAAAGACGTTAAGATGTGCAATTTTAACTTTTTGGCAGATGAATTAAAAAAATTCAAACACAAAAAGAATAAAAACTTGAAATTCATATAGAAAATATTCATATCAGAATTTAATTTTTGTGAATTTGGTTTTTGTTTTTTTTTTTTTTTTGCAATTTAAAAAAATATTATTTTTTATGCAATTATTATTAAAAAGTTAAATAACATACAGGTCTAATGTGCATACACCGCCGCATGTATATTCCATATCGATATGATTGTACGAGAATAATAGATTCAAAATGATTGTAACGTACAATTGGTACAATGTAAGTATATCTAAATATCTCTATATATCTGGTTAAGCAATCATTCTTTTTTTTTAAAAAAAATCAACCTTTAATCATTATTTGCGCATCCTAAAACATAATTTGCGCATGAATAGTAAAACAATATTTGTTTATGAAAACACACTGACTAAGTTAAGATATTTTTTTATTATTGTCTTCTTCGTTATTGTGTATTATACACTCATGTAGACTACCAATCATAATCAATCTTTTAATTTTCCAAAAAATACAACCATACTTGTATGTATGTATATGAACATTTACATGAGTACACATGTAAGTGAATATATGAATAACTGCGCGAAAAGTCAAAATTACAAAATTTTCCCTTTCATGATTATTCAATTTTTTTTTACTATGTATGTATATACTTTGTTCTGCTTATGGATGGATGGTATTCTTTTTTTTTTTTTTTTTACATTTTTTCTCTTCAAAAATCTAACTAAAATTCAATAATATTCATGTTATTCCTTTTCTTCGCTTTAAAAAAAAAAAAAATATATGAAAAAGATTTTGATTTCGATTTTCCATTTTTTTTTTTTTATTTTTCTTGTATCTATATTACAAAATAATTTTTTCAGTATTTTTTCTCCACTATATTATGTAAAGGAAAGGAATACAAACAACAGCAGCAACAATAAAGAAAAATAAAGTAAAATGAAACAAATAAACGAAAAACTTGGAAAAAACAAAAAAATTATGAATTTTTGTTTTCATTGATTTGACTATCTATCTGTATATTTAGTTATGCAGGTAAGTAGCAGAAACATTGAAATTTTTTTTTTTTTGGTTTTTTGTAATCAAAAATATCTTAACTCACGAAAATTCATATGTATCTGTGTATATAATATACTAGCGTCTTGTACTAAGTAAATACCTATATAGCTAGACCTTATAGATAAGTATTTTGCTACCAATAATAAAGTTCGCATATTCATTTCAATTTTTCAGCCAAAACTTTTTCAAAT
Source organism: Villa cingulata (assembly GCA_951394055.1). Classification (NCBI taxonomy): domain Eukaryota; kingdom Metazoa; phylum Arthropoda; class Insecta; order Diptera; family Bombyliidae; genus Villa; species Villa cingulata. Next base: position 10,176,457 of record OX596020.1, on the reverse strand, counting down.
AATAACAAAAAATAAAAAAAAAAGAATTAAAAAAAAAAATATGTATATAAATAAAAAACATCGGTAAAAATGATTTCAATTCAATTTTATTTTTTTTACAATATTCTCCTTGTTGTTGTTGAAAAATCGTTTGCTTGTTGTTGGTTCGTTTCAGAATTTATTTCATATATTAACAAGTACTTAAGTACACATACACATAAATGCATAGATAGATATTTATATAATTTTTGTGTTTTTTTTGTTTTTTGTTGTTTATTTTATTTTATTTTTTTGAAGGCAGGGTAGGGTGATTTCTTTTCAATTTAAAAATCATGAATTCAACTTTAACGATGCACTTTACAAAATATTTGTATGTACTTAAAAAAAATAAATATAAAAAATAAAATTAAAACATATAATGTACTGTATGTATATACGAGTAAAAGAAAAAAATCAAGAAAAGAATTATTTTCTCACTATATGGAACGTTTAACTTTATAACCTTTTTTTTCTTGATTTGTGTTTATCTTTTAAGTTTATATAAAAATTTATATATTTTATTATTGATACACATAAGTAGACAGACAGTCAGACAGATAGACGTGTACAGAACGTAATGCAAAAGAATATTATTGCATGCAAATCTTAACAACAGCAACCAAACAACAAAATAAAAATAATAATGTAACAATGAAACAAGTAGTATTTTACTACGATTACTATACTCTACTAATACGCTATTCTACTGATTTACTACTGATTCTATGGTGCAACTTTTAGTGTACAACTACAAACGTATATACTAACCGTGTAGTAGCTACATAAACGTGTACCTATAGGATACGTATAGATACACTCTCGACTCTCGTATGTATTTTAAAGATCAAATTCAAAGATTTTATTTTGAATTTGATTTTTAGTTTTTTATATTTTTCTTCTTATTTTTTTCAATTTTTTGTTAAATAAAGATTTACGAAATTATCCAAAAAAAAAAAAATAATAATAAGAGAAAAAAACTGAAGTGGTGATAGTCAATTTATATTGTAAAGAACATATAGACACTGAAATTATTATGCAATAGAGAATGCAATGTAAATATACGTATGTACATGCATAAATTTCGATGAAGATACCAAGTAGTTGAACAGATTTTGAAAGACTCTACATTTTAAACCCAAAATCCACAGTAAAAAAATAAACAGACAAACAAGCACAAATTAAACAAAAATTAGGTGTATGTAGACGTAAGTATATACGAGTATACTCGATGATAAACAACAAAAATAGTTTTCAAAATGAAATAAAAAAAACAGTTAAAAAATTAAAAACCGCTCCCAAAATGGAATGTTGTTGTCAAATTAAATTAGCACCTGAAACCTGAAGATATACTTTATTTAGTTAAATTATAAATTTTTCAGTTAAATCAAATTTTTATTTCGATTTTTATTTTATTTTGATTCTAATTGCAGCTTATATCCACATACAAACATCGTTGTAAGTATGTCGTAAATGATTGCAGTTTAAATTTAAAAAAAAAATTTACATTCTTAGTCTACTGTCACATTATTCTGATTCTGAATCTGAAACGTAAAATTTCAGATTCAGAATTCACTTTTTGTTCATTCTGATTCTGAATCTGAAAACTCCTTTTCAATATTTTTCTTTAAATTTGTTATTGTTATAAAACACTTTACTTATCGAGTGAACATTAAACCATCGAACGATAACTACTATGAGTGGCGAGTACGTTGGTAAGACGCACTTTTCAATGGAGGGTGAAATAAGGTTAATCTTCTGTCTTCTGTCTTCTATCTTACGATCTTCAAGTTGTATATAAACAAGTATGTCAATTTATTGAGTGGTTTAGCTATGAATTCAGATTCAGATTTCAGGTACATGTGACATGCTACATTTATTGTCAGCATGTTTCATTTTCTATTCTGAAAATAATCAGATTACAAAACGGAAACACAAACCGGAATTTATTCAGCAGATGAATTTTTCAGAGCCATGTAACAGGTCACATATACTACTACTACAATGTATTTGATTGTGATTCTGAAATTTTCGGAATTTTTCAGATTCAGAATCAGTCTCATGTGACAGTACACTTAGAATGGTGTTGACCGTCTAGCTGGAGTGATCTAAGCTAAGTCGGTAATTTATTCTTGATTGATTTTATCATAGACTAATCTATAGATAGGAAATGACCGTATAAATTTTTAATACACTTTTGAAATCGATCATAGCTGGCAGAAACTTGAAGAATGGCTGGCAGGAGCTTTTACTGAGAGGAGAGATAATTTTTCGCTCACGAATTTCCATATATATTACATATATTGTAGATTTCAATAGCTGGCAATGAAAATACATGCATATTTATTTAAAAAACAATACACAATACATGTTCATTGCAATAGCTGGCAGTAGTACTGGAATCAATATAGAATATTTATCACTGATCAACAAAGCAATAAGATGTGACACTCTTTTTTTTTTTAAATTTACTAACACACATAATTACTTATTTTAAAATAATAAAAAAAATCAAAATTCAATTTACAAAAACAGTACAGAATTAATGTACTTATGTCAAATCCATATTTCCTTATAAACCGCCGTAATGAAGAAAAGATACAAAACAATATATACATGTGAGCAATACAATCATTTTTTCACAATGCATTTTTAAAGGCGATCTGGAACTTTTTTTTTGACTACCTGACGCGTCATTATATCAAGATATAAGGTGATTCATATAATTTCTGAGAATTTTGAAGACAAGAAAAAGTTTATTTTGTTAAGCTATATATTAGAGTAAGAATTTAATTTATAATTAAGAAATTTAACAAAAATGTAAAAACATTTGATATCAAACACAAAATTTTAAGTGTAATGCATTTACAATTAATTTTGTTTATTTTAGATAAAAAATTTTAAATAACAAAATTTGTACTTTTTTTAATGAGTAGGTATACACTGTAATAATGTTATATTTTTTAAAACAGTTGGTGTTGCAGTTCCATTTTTTTTGTCTCTTTTTCGTATACAAAGGCTCTTAATTGCTATCGACTTTTAGCAAAACCGTTAAGGCCGAATGAATAACGGGACAAAGGTCATGAGAAATTTTTGCTAACGCGTGCTCAGTGTCATTACTGTATGAATATAGATATACTGTGATTTCAATAGCTGGCAATGAAAATACATGCATATTTATTTAAAAAACAATACACAATACATGTTCATTGCAATAGCTGGCAGTAGTACTGTGTTATACGGTTATGTTATACTTATGTTATACCGTCATACATGGTCTTACTTGAATCATGAATATAGAATATTTATATTCATGTAGCCAACAATACAGATTGCATAGTATCAAAGAATATATAACTAACGTAACTAGTAGATATATATTCTTTGATAGTATGCATGCACATATGTGTTAGATACTTTCAAAACCAGTTTTAATTGTATATATAATATCACAGATAAGGATATTTGTATGTGATAATATATATTATTATATTCATTGCCAGTCATAACATAAATTTGTTGAAAATTTAAATTTCCTTTAGCCTACTGTCACATGAGTCTGATTCTGAATCTGAAAAATTCAGAATCACTTTCAAATGCATTGTAGTAAATGTGACTTGTTACATGGCTCTGAAAAATTCATCTTCTAAAAAAATTCCGGTTCGTACTTCCGTTTTGTAATCTGATTATTTTCAGAATAGAAAATGAAACATGCTGACAGTAAATGTAACATGTCACATGTACCTGAAATCTGAATCTGAATTCATAGCTAAACCACTCAATAAATTGACATAAAATTACTTGTTTATATACAACTTGAAGATCGTAAGATAGAAGACAGAAGACAGAAGACAGAAGATTAACTTTATTTCACCCTCCATTGAAAAGTGCGTCTTACCAACGTACTCGCCACTCATAGTAGTTATTGTTCGATGGTTTAATGTTCACTCGATAAGTAAAGTGTTTTATAACAATAACAAATTTAAAGAAAAATATTGAAAAGGAGTTTTCAGATTCAGAATCAGAATGAACAAAAAGTGAATTCTGAATCTGAAATTTTACGTTTCAGATTCAGAATCAGAATAATGTGACAGTAGACTTAAAATATACGATTTTGTACATTTGCCTGTTATTTGATATTTTTTATCATTTCCGATAAGAATATAGCTACATAGATTTTTGATTTTTAAATTTGTTTTTTCTTCAAGATATACAAGATTTCAAAAGATTACAAAAGTTCTCTCATTTATTTTCCTTATTCTGATTTTATAGCTTTTTCAAAATCTCTCAAAAGCTATTTTGATGTTTACTTAATAGTTATGAACACGATTTCTGCCATAAGCATTTCCAATCTATATTAGTCTATGATTTTATGTTTTCATTTTTTTACATTTTTTTTTTTACCTGAAAGTTTGTTAATTGTCATAGTGATAGTCATTTTTCAAAATTTGAATAAAAAATAAAAACACAATAATTCTACAATCAAATTTGATCACAATCACTATATTTACAATAATGATTTTAGATTCGAGATTGATGTTCTCGACATTCTAAGGAACGTTTCTTGTACCTGATACTTGTTTATTACTTTTTATTTTTAATTCATTTTATTTGAATACAGATTTACTTACGAAATATTGCTGTAGGTGTTTTTTTTTTTAAATGTTAAATGCAAAAATTGTTAGTCGACTGTTTGGAATGCATTTCATTATAATTTATGAATAATTTAAGAATTAAAACTGAATTCTATATATTCTTGCATCAGTATACAGTTGCATTATGTTGCAAGACAAAAATTACATTCACAAAATATATTTAGAACTGTTAAAAAATGAATCTTTCGATCTTGATGTCAAAGATATTCTAATTCTAGGTTAATAATCTTGAAGGGTTCGAAAGATCGTGAAGAGTTTATTATTGGAGATTTTGATGTTGAACTATAATAGGCAGTAAATCTTCTCGTATAGATTTTTTGCAACGATTTTGAATTTTCGGACAATTTTTACAGAGATTAGGATTTGATTTCATTTTACCAACAGATACCAAATATTTAATTTGAAGAAAAATTTCGAAAATCCGAGAGCACATTTAAACGCAGTACCTATATGTATGTAAATTATTCTCCACCTTACTGTCATCAAAAAATAAAAAATAAAAAGGCGCTTATTATGGAACTAAAACTATAAAAAAATAAAAAAATAAATAAATAAAATAATTTATATTCAAAATAACTAGCACCCTAGCACACACCTTTCAAAGTAAATCAAAACAATATGCATATATTATTTACGACGGTATACCGAATAGTAGTTAACCTCTTTTTAAAAAAAAATGTAAACAAAATCTGTATTTAACACAAAAACAAGAAAACTAAAAACAGTTTTTATACAATTTTTCATAAAATATTTGTACATGATCATATTTCAGTTTTTATTATTAATTATTTTTTTTTTTTTTGAATAAATATAGCAAAACTAAAGAAATTGATAACAAGTTAATAAAATAAATGATCCACAACTTAAAATATTTCACACATTACTTTGTTTAAAACTAATATACGAATATATATGTACATATTTTCATATATTTTCTATATCACATATACACACTTCCATAAACATAATCGCAGATATCGTACATTATTTAGATAGATACATTACCTATATACTACTCCGATCAAAAATAACCCGGACTTTCTCAGTAAAACGTAAAACACAAAATATAAGTTTATTCGTCAATATTTATTTTATCCCCTTCAAAGTATTCTCCATCTGATGCAATGCACTTGTGCCACCGTTTAATCCAATCCTGGAAACACTTTTCGTACTCACTTTTTGGGATCGCCATAAGTTCCTTCTTCGATTTTTCTTTGATTGCTTCTATACGTGGTTTTTTTAACCGGCTGAACAAAAAAAAAAAAGTCGCACTGAGCGAGATCTGGTGAATATGGTGGTTGGTGAACAGTAGTTGTTGAGTTTTTGGCCAAATACTGACGAATAACCATGGCCGTGTGAGAAGGTGCGTTATCGTGGTGTAGAATCCACGAATTATTTTTCCACAAATCATTTATTTATTTATCATTTATTGTACATGAACGATTCCAGGTTATTTTTGATCAGAGTAGTATGTATCTATGTACATTAAATTTTTTTAGCACAATCATATTATCTACCTTAGATACATACATCCCCGCATATATTTATAATAATTTTTTTGGTAAATAACACACCTAAACTTTTGTAGTTTATGATTATTTTAAGTACTAATGTACTATATATGTTTCTAATTTTCATTCATTTTGATAATTTTTTGTTATTTTTACATTTTTTTCAAATTTTTGTTCGGTTTTCAAGATGCAATTTTTTCTTTCTTTCTTCTTCTTCTTCTTCTTCTTTTTTTCGGTAGATAAACTTTAAATAATAAAAGTACACATTTATATGGTGATGTGTATGTATACATTTACATATTTGCATGAATAATTAGATGACAGCTATAGCAATAATAAAATGAAGTCACAGATAACAAACAATCATTATCAGCATTTAATTTAAAAACTAAAAAAAAAAAAAAAAAAAAAATTAAATAAATAAGAAAAAAATGAGTAATTTTTCATAAATAATTCAGTATAAGATAAGTTCTACTACTTCTATATGTGCATAGATAAAGCACTTTATAGGTGTGCGTGTGTGTGTGTAATTTTATTTATATTTATTTTTGAACTACAACCAATATCAACAAAATATTAATACATACATATATCCAAAATCTATATGTATACAGCATGGTATTTATCTCTCATTTATTTTTCATTTTTTGTGTAAACTTTATAATGTCGATAATCGATATTTTTATTTACAATATGGGTTTGTTATACAGAGAGTAGCATGTGATAATTTGATTATTCCATATCACCGTGTATAGTGATATTACTGTACTATCATAATAAGCAAATATAAAATAATGTAGGTTATACATTTACATTGTCATTATATATACGAATTTCTGTTTGAAATTGGTTAAATAGAAGACAAAAAAAAAGATTTTTGTAGAAGAAGAAATAAATAAACACATTTTTTTTTTTATTAAATTATTTGCTTCTCACTATTACACCTATTATCTCTAATTCTATGTTCATATTATTATTATTAACATTATTTTTTTTTATTTCGCTTATTTAAATAAAATACAATCATATACAATTTTACAATGCAGAACATTGAAATAACCTTGACCCAACTTTATCGTGACTATGTAATGGGTGAGTAAGTACCTTCATTTTTGTATTGCACTACAAATCATCTGCAACTTTATGATATTTTTTTTTTTGTTTTTGTTTTTATTATAAATATAAGTACGAATGCATGTATGTATCTGTGTGTTGTGTGTGTAAGAATATCACATAAATTCAAAATATGTATAGCAAAGAAATGAAACAAAACCATTCAATTTTATGAATTATTCGCATAAAAATAATTTTTATTTATACAATTTTCGGTGTACATAAACACTGGCTCATAACAATGCACGTTACAAATTCACAAAAATGTATATTTACATTGACATTACATATTTTTTTTATTGTGTTATCACCACTACAACTACTACTTAGAGTACTATGTGCTCAACATTATGTGGAACATAAAAGTATAATATATGGTAAACGTATTATGTGTATGGTATAACAATAATTCAATTGAGTTCATATACCGTCGAAGGATGAAGGTTCTTTTTTTTTCTTCTTCCAATTTATATATATATTTTTTTTTCATTTTTTTGTCTTTTTTTTGCTATTTTCAAACTTTCTTGGTTTTGAAATATAAATTCAACCAAGCAACAAAAATAAGCCAACCAACCAACCAACCAACAAAGTATCCATCTAAAAATCCATCCATCCATCCATCTATCTAATATCTATTAATTTATCCATCCAACCATCCATCCAATTCATTCATTCATTCATTCATTCATTTATTCATTCATCTATTCATTTACTTGTAGATTTTGTTAGTTTGTTTTTCTTACTTTTATTTTATTTTATTTTTTTTTTTTTGTTAAATCTTATTGAGAAAATTTGTTTTTCTTAAACATTTGATATAAAAATGTGTTGCAGTTTGCAAATAAACAAAAGCAGTGCATATGTACATACATATATTGCATAAATATGTAATAGATTGCAATGGAACATTTGTTTTTTAAATGTAGCAATATTTTTCTTTTTTTGTAGAATACAAAGTAACAATACTAAAAACAGAACTAAATCAACTTTTTGTTGATCATCATCATCATCATCATTATGTTCTTATTCTTCTTCTTGTTGTTCGTATAATTTTTCATCTATCCAGCTAACTATTTCTATTTAAGATTCAACATTCTATGAAGGTGTTCATCAAGTGTAATAATAAGTACGAGTATATACATGCGAATAGTATTTAGCGTATATTTTTATTACATAAACGGATGTGAGTACATGCAGGTATATAACTCGTATATTTAATGTATCTTATTTAAATATTATTACGTATAAGCAATACAATAAAAATATGGTATGTATATATACGGGTATGTACATATATTATTGAAGTTAAAACATTATGAAGCATGAAATCAATGACACAATAAGATCCACCTTCCACCTTATTCTTATTATTGTTATTTTTTTTTTGTATTATTATTGCCTTGCCATGATGAGTGTATAGTGTGTTGTGTTATTGCATAAGATTTTTAACGTCCTTAACCTTTTGCAAAAAAGAAAAAACAAAAAAAAAACTGAAGAACATGAAAAACAAAAATACACAAAACTTACTCACTATTTATTCACTTTACTTGAGCAGAGATCTATTCACTGTGTGGGGATACACATATGTACATCTCTATAAATGTACTCTCTACTACAAAAAATCATAGATACACTATCACGATTATTGTTGTATGAAAACAATAAAAATCCATTATATTGTGCTGTGTTATTATATTTACTAAGTATATACTATCATTGCTTATATAATTCTTACAATCATATTTTTTTTTTCTTGTACACAGATATAATTGTATGCATTTCGATTTAGGTTATAATGAGATTAGATGAGATGTATACACCCGTACACACATCAGCAATAATAGCAGACAAATTAAAAATACATATTTAGAAAAAAATATGCAGCAGCAGCAACAACAACATCAACAACATAAAAGATGAGCTTAATTCACTTCAATTCTAGGCTTTTTAATAGATTTTCTTATAAAGGTGCAAGTAAAATATAATACTCTCCGTTTTAGAAGTAACAGATTCACAATAATTCAGAAAATAATTTTTTTTTCTTATTTTTTTTTACTATTTTTTTTTTTTTTTTTGATTGTTAATGTAATGTTGTAGGCAGATTGGTATTTCGGAATTTGAACTAAATTTTTTTCTTTTCGTATACCATATTACATTTAGATTTTGTATGTGTATATGTATCTTTATTCATGCAATGCGAAACTATCAAGATATTTATTTAATTTCATTGCAGCAGTACAATATTGCTCACATCGCACATATACAGACGAAGAATGTATAAAACAATAACAACAAAAACAACAAAAATTCAATATTCTTGAAAGAAGTTTTTTATTTTTCTTTAATTTTTTTTTTTTGTGTTTTTTGGTTTTTAAGTTTTTTATTTTATTCAATTTGTTTTTTTTTTTTTTTTTGGCTCATAAGAAATGAAATTAAGTTAAGGTCGCGTCTTAAAAAAAATTTGTTCTGTTTTCTGTTTAAATTATACGAGTACAAGAAGTGTGTTAAAGTTGTATAGTATATGTATAGTATGTTATGGTTTATGTGCTATGATGCGAAATAATAATAAATGATTAGAACAATCTTGAAATAATAATACATATTGCAAATTAGATATAGAATGTACACTCATGTAATACATAAGTATAATGCCACTCGTCAATGTAAAATGTATGTACATGAAATAATTTGTTGTTCTGATGTGATAAAATTAAAATAAAAGAAAAAAAATAAATTTACTTCTGTTGCTGTTGAGAATAAGTATAAAACAGCATAAAATAAAATAAAAAAAAAAAGAGAACGTGGGTGTGAGAAATAGAACAATAATTATGTATCTGATGTCCATATAATAATTACATGCAAATACGTATTAAATAGTAAACACAAAACGTATACATTTTCTGTGTGTGTGTGTGTATATATAAGACATATTAGTGGTAATAAGCATCATTTACTTCCACATATAATTGTTATTATTTTCAAGAAAATTAAAAATTAAAAATTAAAAAAAAGTATTCTACATTTGAGTCTATGTTTGTGCACGGTGTGTGTGTATAGTATGTTTACTATCGTACCAACTACGTACTTATACGTACAATATTTTTATTTGAACTATACAAGAAAATATTTCAAAAAAAAAGTAGAGAATAATGAATTATTATTCTGAGATTATAAAAAACACGATTTTTGCATAATATCAAATGAATTGAACTTTTGTCTTTTTGTTTGTGGTGTATGTATACATATATGTACATAATATTTATTTTATTCATTTTGTTTTTGTATTTTGTCTTAATCATATTTTTCATTTCGCTTCGTTTTGTTTCTTGAAAAATGTAGAATTGTATGGATTTTTTTTTAAACAGATTATTATAAATTAGTCATCTTTTTTGTTATTGTTTTTGTTTGTTAATATAACCATACAAACTTACACACATATGTTAATACATACATATATAATGATTGTTCACATACATACATAATATGTACGTATTTACGATTTCGTAATAGTAACAATAACAGTTATAATAATAATAATAATAATAATTTTATGAATTATGAGAGATAGAAATTGAAATTAAAGTCAAGGTAAAAATAAAAGAATAAAAAATTAATTTTTTTTTTTCTAAATAACAACAACAGAATAAAATTAAAAAAAGTATATTAAAAGAATATTACCACTAATAGGTGGATAATGGCAGTATTATTTGGATTGTGTTTAATGTGCAAATAAGTATGTAGAATGGAAAATTATAAATGAATTGTTTAAAAGTTATGTAAAAAGGTCAATCAAATATTCGATAGTTTTCGATAAAACACGTTAAGTCGGCCATAGATTCAGAGTTGCACATCATGAGTGTGATCGTATTTTTATTTTTAAGAAAAAAATTATTTTCTCTTTTACTAGAATGAGAACATTGAAAATGACAAAACATGGAAAATCAATTAACAATATTCAATATTTGCTCCTCTTCGTCTACTCTATACTAATCTTTTCATTGTTGCGAATATTGCACATAACAAACAGAGAAAATCAACTAACAACATTTAATACTTTCTCTTTCTTTTTCTACATACTCTCGAGCAGTGCAAATCATTGACTATAACAGAGTATACACTACGATAGAGCGAGTAGTTTTTCACACATCATATGTACTCGTATTTTCATTCTTGAGAAAAAGTTGATTTTCTCTCCCAGTAGAATAGACGATGACAAATATCGTAAATGACAAGCACGCACAACAAACATATTATATTTCCTCTTCCATCCTATGCACAAATTCTGTGCACTTAATTAATTCCATTATTATACAGACAAATTCATGATGAGGCATTGAGTGAGGCAGTGAGTGCGATGCGAATACTTATCTGCATGAATGAGAGTAAAAACATTTCATTAAAAGTGTAAGACAGATCGTGTATTTGTGATTTGAATATCTTCTAAGAATTTTAATTTGTTCCTACATGGTTGGTTCGGGTATGAAATCTATACTGTGCAATTGTAAAAAAAAATATTTTTACAAAATTAAAAATTTAAACCAAAAATGAATGTCCTTCAATTTAGAAATTATAATCATCTGCTTTATATATAGTCCAGTGACAGTGATCATTATATGACATTTCATTCAATTACGATAATATAATCGGTTTTAAATCGAACAGTCAAAATATTTTATTTTTAAATTTTCATATTTTATATCTACATACATTATGTTCATCATGTGGATTATACACCGAAGACCATATAAAACATATTTAAATGGTCTTTGATTATGCATACGATTACATACACGAGTTGACTTTTTCTTGAATAATTTTTTTTTATTGATAAGAGATACAATTTAATTTTTGTATTTTTTTTTGTGGTCTTTTTACTAAATATTTTTTATAATTTTAAATAATTTCTGACATACTTTTGACATAAAAATGAAAAAAAAAAAAAATTTTGAAAAAATAAAAATAAATTATAAATGAAACTTACTGAATTCAGAAATGACTAGTCATTAAACTGTTATTATATTGTTTTTAATATCATTATTTATTACATATTACTATACACTCACCACACAAACGTAAATCATATATGCATGTATTCTGTGAAATAATAAGATGTTTCGTAACTGAAAATAAACAAATAAACAAATAAACAAACAAACAAAAATAAAGTAAACTATATTCGTATTATATAATGTGTACACATATATAGATAGATAACATACGTTCCTATTATATACTCTGGTATGCATATAATGTATTTCTAAATTAATAATAATACCTTTTTTAATGTGATTGTTATTATATGAATGATTTTCATTTTTGTCTTGTAATGAAAATATGAATATGAAATAATCTATCTTTTAAAATCTAAACTGACATGCATTCATTTAATTCAGCACCACATGCACATATGTACTTACAATTTACATTTTTTTATGAAAAAAAAAAAAAAATTGAAAATAAGAAAAACAAAAGCATCAAAAAATTAAATTATTGTCATTGAATTATATTCTATCGAAAATTATTGTCACATTTAGACCACATGTTCATGTATGTATATGATTTTCTTGATTCTTTCATGTAAGTAACACAAATTAAATAATGCATATTTACATTTACATTTACATATATATGCGTATATATTGATATGTACTGTTTACTAAATACAAAACATTACATAAATATTTTTCAAAATTTTTATTTAATTCACATACTATTTATGTGTACATACGTGTACATGTCTATTTACATGTATGTATGTAATTCAACAATAGGCATTGAATACATAAATCACAATAGTTTATATACTCAGCAGAGGTATGTGTAAGAAAAAAAAAATCCATGTTATCAGACAGTGAAAATCTAAAGAAAATTATCACTTTCAATGTCAAAATTGTATGCGCATATAAAGAATCGTAATAGAGCGAAGCGAAATCATTCATAATGCGTAAATTATATTGTACGAGTATGAGTGTAATGTGTACAAATGTCTTTAAATGAAAGAGTATTTGTACGACTACGTAAAGGGCTAACTAAATTTGACTTGAATCAACTCAAGTCAGATGTCTGATTATATTGTTTTATATGTGGTTAAGTCTATACTCTATACTATAATGAGGTGAAGTCGATTTGAGTAAAATATTGAACAAGCTGTTAAATTTTCGTTGACTTCTGTTCATGTGCTTCTGATCACACAAACTTGAGTGACTTCTGTATTTGAAATCTGAGGTTATAAAATTAAAAAATAAAATTAATTAAAAGGAAACAATTAATTCAAATCTTTTCAATCTTAATTCAAATCAGATACAATGTGAATTTGTATCTGCTTGAAGTTTAAGTTTGAAATAAAAAAATAAAATAACCTAACTTAATTTTTACTGAAGTTACACAAGTTACAGAAGTTGGATGTTCCATTTTGACTTGAGTGGCTTTCGTTACAGCTTGATTTGAGCTACTTGAAGCCAAAAATTTAGTTAGCCCTTAAGAATTATTATTGAGGGGATTTATATTTCAAATGGTAAACTAACGCTATGCATAATTTTACAACCTCGTAACTCAAAATGACGTGAATGCATTTCCTAAAACACTAATCGTAAATTGTACTTATTTTGATTCTTCACAAATTCAACAATCTTCTCAAAATCTAAGCACAAACTCCATTTTCAAATTTCAGTTGGTAAAAATTACAAATTGTCAATCCTTGGTTTACATAAAATTTATTTACGAGATACGAGATTGATCTAAGCGACTAAAAAGTCTCGTTTATTTAATGAGAGCTTGTAATTCTCAGGACAAAGGAAAAAGTTACAAAGTCTCTTAGAAATGCAGCGATTTTAATTCATAGAGTAGCTTTGATAATAATATTGTGGGATCCAAGTCAAAAGCGGAGGTTGGTAACACCAGCAGAGACGAGAATCGAAGTAAAAGAAGACGATATCAGCAGTTAAGACGATGACGTACAAGAGTGAAGACGTAAATATTAATTCTGTATATTAATAAAATAAACGAAGTAAATTTAATTTCCTACAAAATGGGGGCTCAACCAGGATCTGCGTAAAAAATTAAAATTATAAATTAATGACTAAACAATAAAATATAGAGTAACTCTGATTGTTTTCTGAATTGTGTATTGATGTATTGAATCTCACTTACAAAAATAATTGAGTCAATTAATGTGTGTGATAATAAAAAAGACGGATAAATGAAATAAAAGAATAATAATTGAACGTGATTAAACATGATGGCGTGCATTTAAGAAATTTATAACCTTGTGGTTGTATAGTTGTCGCTAGTCATCGCTGGTCATCGGAAGTTTCGGTTTCTGCTGTTGAATCTTGAATTGTACTTGCACAGCGATACAACATACAACATGAAATGACTAAATGACTATATATATATATATATACTTATTTGTATATTAGAACAAGAAGCAAACATGTAACATATTATAATAAAAAGAAGTGAAAAAGAAAAGAAGTGAAAAAGAAAAGAAAGGAGAAGAAATTTTATAATAAGAATTGTTTACCTTCAAAACACTGTCGGTAAAGTAGTTGTGGAAAAAATTAAAGAATGTATTGAATATGAAAATTAAGGTTATGTATATTTTATAAGTTGTATATATCAATAAAAAATTAAAATAAAATTATATATATTGTACGAAATATGAAGATGAAGTAAAATTTCGTAAAATAAATACAAAAACTACATTTAATAACTTCACGATCTTAAAGAAATTTTCTAAAAGAGAAAGCACAAATAATTCTAAGATAAGATTAATGTAACAGGAAGATTTTAAAATTAGATGTAAGGGAATATAGATTTAAGAAATTTGATCAGCACGGTAAGATGGCAGGAAAAGAAAGTTTAGCCTTGGGAGAGGTTCCATCGATAGCTGCACATATTAGTTCTATGTCATCAGCGTCAGCTAAACAGCTGCATTTACTTATATTCGAAAGAGATAATGTCAGAAAAAACAGGGGTAATTTAAGAAAGTTCAATGGTTTTAAATTCGAAGAAGGATCGAAAGAATTCATAGCAAAAACTAATTATATAAAAGAAAACTTTACTGAAAAGGATTTAATTTTAATATGTTCAATATTTGGCTTGAATTATAAAGAAAACGAAGAGGAAACGATAAAAATGTTACTGTTATGCTTGATGGACTTGAAAACTTTAGTCAACGACGAAAATGATGACGATGATGAAGACGACGATCAAACCGAAAATAACGACGATTATGGTGACAAAGATGATGACAATAACGATGACGACGATGATGAGGTTGAAGACGTAACAAAAGGTTTTGATGACGTATCAATAAGCAACGAATGCGTAATAAAAAGGGTAGAAAGAAAATCAGAAAAATGCACAGTGAGCTTTAAAGATGTAGAAGACGCTATACGTATATTTGACGGCAAAAAGAATTTCACTGTTGAAAGTTGGATCGCTGATTTTGAAGATTTGGCAAATCTAGTAAAATGGAATGATATCCAAAAATATATATTCGCAAAAAAATCCTTAAGAGGTGTGGCGAAGCTGTATATACAATCTGAAAGAGAAATAACATCATGGGATAAGTTAAAAAACGCGCTGGTAGAAGAGTTTGGTGAAAAGGTAAGTGTAGCAGACTTACATAAAACCTTGCAAAAAAGAAAAATGAAACATGACGAAGACGTGTACGAGTATTTCTTAATAATGAAAGAACTAGCAAGCAGAGGACATATTGATGACGCCTCTTTAATACAGTACGTAATAGAAGGTATTCAAGATACCTACATCAATAAAATGATGATATACGGAGCTAAAAATATAAAAGAATTTAAAGAAAAACTACAACATTATAAAGCATATAAAGATGAATATAATAAAACAAAACCGAATAAAGCAAAACCGATGATAAATAAAACAAATAGAAACGAAGAAGGGAAACAACGCTGCTACAATTGTGGCAAAACAGGTCATATATCTAGAAATTGTGAATCTAAAGAGCTTGGACTAAAGTGTTTCAAATGTAATGAGTTTGGGCACAAAGCAAATAATTGCAAAGAAATAACTCATGTACAATTTGAAAGTAATACATCGAAATTAAACAAAATGTGTAAAGTTATTAATATAAATGGACATATGACGAAAGCACTGTTAGATACAGGCAGTGAGGTTAATCTAATTCGACAAGACGTACTTGAGAAAGCTAATTTAGAAACAGAGGAAACCTCAGATCTAACATTGACCGGGTTTGGTGGAACGAAGACAGCAAGTACATTAAGTGCGCAAGCAAAAGTAGTAGTGGATGACGAAGAATACGATCTAAACATGCATGTAGTACCAATTAATGTCATGACGATGGAAGTTATTTTGGGGAACGATTTTTTTAATAAAGCAGAAGTGGTAATAAATAAAGATGGGGTTAAAGTAAATAAGTTGAATAAATCAGCATACGTTTTTAACATAAATATATCAGATGATAAAGAAAAAGATCTGCGTCATATACAAAATGTAGATTGCAAAATTGAAGTAGAAAACTTGATTAAAAGTTATAAGCCTGAGAAAACAAAAACATTGGATCTAGAGATGAAAATAATTGTAAGAGATGAAACGCCAATTTATCATAATCCACGACGTTTGCCCTTCGCTGAAAGAGACATAGTTGATAATCAAGTTGAACAATGGATAACAGATGGTATAGTCGAGCCTTGCATATCAGAATTCGCTAGCCAGGTTGTATTAGTCAGAAAAAAGGATGGCTCTCCAAGAGTATGTATTGACTACAGAAAGTTAAATAAAGTGGCAGTAAAAGATCGTTATCCAATGCCAAATTTAGAAGATCAGCTGGATAATCTGCACAATGCAAAAGTTTTCAGCACTATCGATTTAAAAAACGGATTTTTCCACGTAAAAGTTGAAAGAGATAGTAGAAAATATACTTCGTTTGTTACTCATAAAGGACAGTTTCAATTTAAACGTGTTCCTTTTGGGTTCTGCAACTCTCCGGCAAACTTTCAGCGCTACATAAATAGTGTTTTCAGACAACTACAGAACGAAGGTATTTTGCTGATTTATCTTGACGACGTGATAATCTTAGCTGAAAATGAACAACAGGCAGTAGAAAGATTGAAGAAGGTATTAAGAACAGCTCAAGAATATGGCTTGGATATAAATTTCAAAAAAAGTCAATTTCTAATGAAACGCATTGAATTTTTGGGGCATACCATAGAAAATTGTCAGATATACCCTTCTATAGATAAAATCAAATCTGTTTTAAAGTTTCCACAGCCAAAGACGGTCAAAGATATTCAAAGCTTCTTAGGTTTGACTGGGTTTTTTAGGAAATTTATATACAACTACTCGATAATGGCTCGTCCATTGAGCGACTTAATAAAGAAAGATAAGAAATTTCAGTTTCTTGAAGAAGAAAAAAGAGCATTCGAATCGTTAAAAGAAATATTGTCAAAGAATCCAGTACTGAAGATTTTTCAAAGAGGAGCAGAAATAGAAGTGCATACAGATGCTAGTAAATTGGGATTCGGGGGTATGTTACTACAGAAGTCCTACGAAGATGGACACTTTCATCCTGTCCACTATTTTAGTAAAAAGACTACTGAAAACGAAGAAAAGTATGCCAGCTATGAGCTTGAAGTGCTAGCAGTTGTCAAATCAGTGCAAAAATTCAGAGTATATTTGATTGGACAGCACTTTAAAATTATAACAGATTGTGCTGCGTTTAAACAAACAATGGATAAAGTGGATTTAAGTCCTAGAGTAGCAAGATGGGCTATGAAGTTGAATGAATTTGACTATGAGATACAACATCGAAGTGCAGTAAGAATGAAACATGTGGACGCTCTCAGTCGATATCCGATATTAACGATTAATATAGTAACCGAAAAAAATGAAATCCTGCCTAAAATTAGAAAAGCTCAAAGTGAAGATGAAAATATACAGGCAATAAAAGAAATTTTAAAGAAGCAAGAGTATAAAGATTATGTTATACAAAATGAGGTATTATACAAATTTTTGAATGGTTTTGAATTAATTGTTGTTCCAGAAGCTATGCAGATAGAAATAATAGAAAGAATACACAGACAGGGTCATTTTGGTGTGCTGAGAACGATGGATAAAATTCATCAAGATTACTACATACCAAAATTAAAGAACAAAATTGAGAAAATCATAACAAATTGTATAGAATGTATACTGAGTAATAGAAAGTTAGGTAAACAAGAAGGTTACCTCCATCCTCGTTTTAAAGGAGATACACCATTATGTTGCTATCACGTCGATCATCTTGGTCCGCTAGAGACAACAAATAAAAATTACAAGTATATTTTTGCAGTAATTGACGATTTTTCTAAATTTGTATGGTTGTATCCTACAAAAACCACGACAACTAAAGAAGTCATTTCCAAGTTAGAACTACAGAAGCAAGTATTTGGAAATCCAGACCTAATAATCTCCGACAAGGGCACCGCTTTCACCAGTGAAGAGTTTAATGGTTACTGTACAGCAGAAAATATTAAACATCAATGTATAACGACAGGACTCCCACGAGCCAACGGACAAGTCGAACGCATAAACTCCACCATAATAGCCGTATTATCGAAGCTAGCATCCAAAGATCCGTCAAAATGGTACCAATTTACAGACGACGTGCAACGAGTAATGAACTCAACATACCATCGAAGCATAAATATGACGCCTTTTGAACTTCTTTTTGGTACTAAAATTAAACTAAAAGAAGACATCAGAATAAAAGAGATCATCGAGGAAGAAATGAGGTCAACATTTACGCAACAACGAAGTCAATTAAGAAAACTGGCGAAAACAAATATTTTGAAAGTACAAAATCAAAATAAACACTATTACAACCTACGACGTAAAGCAGCAAAGAAATATAACATCGGTGACATAGTCGCCATAAAACGAACGCAAATAGGTCCAGGAAATAAATTAAAGAGCAAATTTTTAGGACCCTACAAAATCACAAAAGTAAAAGATAATGATAGCTATGACGTACGCAAAGAGGGATTGCATGAAGGTCCTATGAATACATCGACATGCGCAGAATATTTGAAGCCGTGGACATTGGGGTCCAATGAAATATCAGGAAGGCCGAATTGTGGGATCCAAGTCAAAAGCGGAGGTTGGTAACACCAGCAGAGACGAGAATCGAAGTAAAAGAAGACGATATCAGCAGTTAAGACGATGACGTACAAGAGTGAAGACGTAAATATTAATTCTGTATATTAATAAAATAAACGAAGTAAATTTAATTTCCTACAATATGAAAATTCAATTATTAACTGACGGTTGTTACTGTTACATCGATATATTTGAATTGAAATTTTCATGTACCTAATACAGTCTACGAAATTTAATTTTAAATTTAATGACGTATAGTTCCAAAATGTTTTCACTTTTATTTTTTTCAAAAATTTTGATAGGTTTTCTCATAATAATTTTCTCAATTCTCATTCTCATTTTTGTCTCTAAATCTTAATTAATAAATTGAAAACAACAATAATCGTAATTCAAGCGATTCTAGTTATTACATAAAAATTTCTATTCACATAAATACACAAATACTTCTCTGTTCTCATATATATGCGTATACGAATTAACCGATAGATTTTTAATCAATCATCTGTGATTAAAAATAAAATTTCAATTTTAACGGTTATACATTTCGATCGTTATGTAATCATATTTAAGCTTAATAACCATAGCAAAATGAATTAAATTCTAAAAAAAAAAGTAGAGAATTGAAAATTAAAAATTTGTCCCGCATCCGAATCTGTGAATTTGTATGTATATGTAATTTTTATTTGAATTTTACTACTGCACAAAGTGTGTGCATGATTGTGTATATATTTTTCATTTATTTTCATTTTCCTTTTATGATTGCAAATCGAAAGATTCTTATCTTTCACAGCTCAAATGTATATTTACTTTCCATTCATTTCAACTACTATCATATAAGAGACTATACAAGACTACATGATGGTGCTGGCGTAAGCGACATAAATTCTTATAATAACGATCATTGATTCGATCGATTTGACACCATTTTACATTTTACTTTTCACACATAAAATGTGAATTTTTTTTTCTATTATGTTTTGTGTGTGTGTTTTTTTTGTCAATGTGTTCTCGATAAAACAACCCCTATCTTAAATGCCCATCATGTTTTTGTGAGTTTTTTTTTTCTTCCTTTTTGTATTCTTGTTAAACAATTCTGAAAGTTAGTTTGCTTTATTTTACTTTATTTTTTTTTTTTTTCAAAAATTTCTGATAAAATCTCCTCTTTTTGTTTATTGTTGTTGTTTTTTATTTTCCTACTGCGATATGGTGGTTATCATAAATTTGTCTTTGAATAGAATAAATATTTATATGAACGATATAAAAAATGAAATTTGAAAAAAAAAACCATAGATATGTACATTCACATAAAAAAATATAATATAAACAAAGTCAATAGGATTATAACAAGGATATACTCTGATTAAATCACTTTATAAATGGATTTATATATGTATTGTTGATTTGTTGTTATAAGAGTCAAACAAAGCAGGTGGTAATTTTTTACATAAGATCACGAGGAAAAAAAAAAATGTTTTATTTTTTTGTTTTTTTTTCAATTTTATGGTTTAGAAAACTAAAAGAAACGAAAACGAATGAGGAAAAGAGAGAAATCAATTACTTTTGATACACATCTTATATGGTACACATACAGGATGGAGGATGGTTATCAGAGACAAAATGATTTGATTTGATTACAAAATAATTCCTGAATCCTGTTTATCTCTGGATCACGTGTATACATACAAGGATAGAATTAAAAATTGAAATAAAAAAATAAAAGATTTATATTTGTTTTAATTTTATGATCTAGAAATTTTTCAATGGAATCCAATACACACATCTGTTTATGTAAACTAATTAATTTTTTATTTTTATCCCCTTAATCATCCTATAATGTACAGTTGAATTTTTTATGGAATATAATAAAATAAAAATGATTTGTGTTACTCATCTCGAAGATAATGGGAACCATCTCTACTATCGAAATAGTTTATTATGTTTGCATGCAGACGAATTATGATTTTTATCCTTTTATTTATCTTCATATATATATTTTATTTTATTTTTTTAATTTACATATTACTCGTATTTCAGCTGCATGTATGATGTATCATCAGAATATTTTCATACAAAGTTCTACATTCTACTCATGCGTTCTACACCTTATTGAACACAAAATTATCATAACCGTATATCTTGAATTTCGTCATCAATAATTCGATTAAAAAAAAATTTATTATATTATTTATTTGATCCTGTATTTATAGGAGGAAAATAAAAATGAAATTAAGAAGCAATAAACCAAGTATGTAGGTAGTATGTAATCTTGAAATTATTATACTAAAATACAAATTTTATGTGATATCTTCGCCTTAGTATTATTCAATCTGTATTCACATTTCATTTGTGTACAGATATAATAGTGTCCTCAAGAAAAAAAAATGTAGAGGAAGTGAACACTACACGAAGTGTATAAATAATTCAGATCACGATAAAATAAAAATTCTTAGAATTAAGTAGAAGATTTAATATACGAGTATAATATATTATTACGAAAATTACCCGTAACAAATATTTTGCTGTCCTTTTTTTTCGTGTGTTTCATTCTAATAAGAGGACACATTTATTGTATTTTTTTGTTTTCATTCTTCTTTTGAATTGTTATCAACTGCTTGATTTTTTTCTCTTCTCTCTTTTAACTTTATTTTCTTGGTGATCATCATATCACTGTGATTAGTGGTCTTCATTTTCTCAGTCTGCAATCTCGAATATTCATTAAAATATTTACATTCATGACAGACAAACACTTTATTATAAAATCGTAGTTATTACGTCATATAACAGAGTTGAGAAAAATTTGATTTTCTCTCTCAGTATGGAATGCGAATATTGAAAATGACAGAACACGGAAAATCAATTAACATAATATCCAGTATTTGTTCCTCTTCCTTTACTCTATACATCATGTTTACTAGTGTTTTCATTGTTGCGAATATTGTACATGGCAAACACGGAAAATCAAAAAAATTTATTACTTTCTCCTCCCCTTTATATACACGCTGTCCAGCAGTGAAGGTCATTGTCTGTATAGCAGTACCTGTATTATACGCGACGATACTGCGAGTAGTATTTCATACACCTCATATGTTCTCATTTTAAATTTTCATTTTGAATCTTTGAGTGATGCCTAGGGGCGCTAAATCCGAGAATCCGCCACTGAGTGTGTCACTAATATAAAACTTAATTTTTAATCATTCTGTAAACAGACAAATTCGTGGTTTGACACAACCAATAAAATGACAAAAACGAAAGATTGTATAATTTTCAACCTCAACCTTTATAACATTTAAAATTTGTTTATTGGTTTAATTTTTTTTTTGTTTTTTTTTTCGTACGAATGTGCAAAGTTCTTGTTCAAACTTTACACTCGAAGAAGATATATTTTGAAGAAAACGACAACATTGAAAAATTCTCTGTGTATTGTTCACAGGTCAATAATGTCAGAATGTCCTTTTTTTCTCCTTTTTTCGTTTTGGTTTTGTTTGATTTGTTCGTATTTTATCTTCAATAATATTTTTCTTATCTTTTTTATTTAATTTATTTATTTGTTAATTTATTTATTATTTTTTTCATTTGGTTTACATATAGATACTCCAAATTTTTAGAGTTTTTTTTTTTTTTCAATTTGATGAAATGCTGCTTCGATCGATACTATCATTTTTAGCTTCTTTATTTCTCACCTCACAACAATAAAAAAAACCCCAAACCAAAAAAAAAAATAAAATGAAATGACCACAAAAATTTCTCGGTTATTTGTTGTTAAAAATAGTTTGTGAAATTATTTTTTTTTTGTACACAGACACACACAAATGAAGTCAATATGTGAAACTCTTGAAATTATTTATTTATGTTTTTTTCTTTATTTTCATTATATTTCATGTATAGGATAGGTATTTTTTTTCATATTGTTATTATATGATCCCGACCACCCGTTATAAATATAATATCGCAAATAATAATATACTACATAAGAGGTAAAATCATATACATACATACATATAGGATGAATGAATAAAATGGATGAATATGTAAACGAAAACAGAGCTATAATATCATAAAATATAGTGTATACGAAATTTTTTGTCAAAATATTTATTATTGTATACCAAATAATTTTTATTTATGTTTATTTATTTTATAATACATATTCGGTGATGTACTGATAATTTGATGGTATAGATTTGAACAAAAATGCAAACACACAACACAAAAATTATTTTCAAACAAATCAAACGAAAGATGAACAAAAAAAACAAAGTCAAAGAAAAGCAAACATAAATTTCAAATATTCAACGTACATACACATAAGTGAATTTTGTGACTCTTGGTCAGTTTTTTTTTTTTGATTTTAAGAAATCAGCAGGTGTTAAATGAATCATTACGATCTAACAAAAATTTATGAATCTTATGGCTATGTGCTGTATAACTACTATAGAATCGTATTGAGTTTCATTTAAGACCAAAACAATTCAAACGATTCATCGATCTGGATAAATTTTTCTGAATTTTTTTTTCTGCGCTTTTTCAAGGAAATTTAAATTTTCAATG
Organism: Villa cingulata; assembly: GCA_951394055.1. NCBI lineage: Eukaryota > Metazoa > Arthropoda > Insecta > Diptera > Bombyliidae > Villa > Villa cingulata. The sequence continues at coordinate 10,152,483 of OX596020.1, read as the reverse complement.
TATTGAATTGAATTCCGTTTCGCTCGATATTAAAATTCGATGTTAAGATAATTTCTTATTTTGTACCATGAATAAGCTTGAAATGTTGAAGCAACATATCTTATAAACATTTTGAAACAATAAGTGAAGCAACACTCCAGAATAATGCAAATAAAGTGAACTCTGTCACTAAAGAATTTTCACAAATTATTTTGATTGTATTAGACCGAATCTATTTATTCGTTTTGGACCTTATCCTTTCATCCGGACACTAATATTTACAATGTAAAAAAATTCAAAGTAGATACTATATTTCTAAACATCTGCATTTTAATTTTTGATTCAAAATCGGTATCATTTTTATGATTGCACCATAAAAACTGAGCAATAAATCAGAGTAGCAATATGGAGAAAAAAAAACAATACAAGAAATTGAAACAAAAAAAAAAAATTACGAGAAAATCTTAAGATTTTTATTTGTATTGCACTCGTATTTAAAGTACTAACGCATTTATATAAAAGTCAAAAGTGTCACTAAGAAAAATCAAACAACCGCATTGAGTCAATATAATCCTTGAACTGGACGGACCCCTGACATATACTATATATACATAAATAGAATTGTAATAATAAAAATATAATATTTTATTACAACCCTTTTTCTTTTTATTATCCTTTCAGTTAATCGTTAATTCGCGTTTATGTATGACTTTTTTGCGGTTGACCAAAATATGTATATATTTCTAAAATTTTTTTTCTATTTGCTCCTTTTTAATTTTATTTTAAAAGCAATTTAAATCATTTTGGTATCCTTAACCTTTGATTTTTAAACATATCACCAAAACAATTGAATCCCAGCAATTCAAGAAAATAAAAATGAAATAAAACACTACAATCTACAATACTAAAAAGGATCAGATAATATTAGACGATCTGTATATATAGACGTTATATAATATATACTTTTTATGACTAGAATTCTTACAAGGAATATTCGTGTTATTATATATTTTTTTTTTGTATTTGAAAAATATCCTTTTAGGCTGTTCTTTTTCAATATCAACTTTTTGTGCGCTAATACTTTTTCTTTGATTTGTGGTTTAGTTAAAAAATTACATTACAGACGGACGAATAAAAAAAGAAAATTAAGATAGCAAAATATCAACACATAAAATCAAATACAGTTCGCATGCTCATATATCCTTCTCAGAACAAATACATACGAGTACATATTCATTTGTATACATGTAGCTACATAAGACGACCCTTTTATATCCTTATTTAATGCATTTTTTTTTTTTTTTTTTTTTTGTTAAATTCTTTATCCTTTATACATATTTATTATGTGATTTTGACAAATGCTACTTCCTGTTTATAATTTTTGTTAAAATAGTTTTATGCGCATTGTTCCATGACGATTTAATGTCTTCATTAGGCGAATAATAAAAATATACAATACGGCAATATTAAAATTATTTTTAGGATATACAATAATAATGGTTTGTTATTTTTTATGTTTTTTATTCTTTTTTTTTTTTTATCTTACTTATGTTCTGAATTGTTATTCTGATTTTGATAATATTTTTTATTTTTTTCCACTTTTTTTTTCATTCCACATTTTGCTAAGAAGGAAAAACAGGATCTAAATGATTGTCTTCGTAATCTTGTTAAATATATCGTATTATAGAAGCTATATTGTTCGTTACTCTTATATGTTTTATTTTAATCCTTTTATTCACACTACTGGGAAACCAATAAAAGTCAATCGTATACGTTTATTATTGTGTAATACATTTGATATGTGCATAGATAATAGAATAATAAAATGGTATATATGCGCAGGAAAAATAAAGTTGATGGAATTATACAATTATCTGCAGTTCGTATCGAAAAAAAAAATTAAATATATGTACATCTGTGAGTATGAGTACGTTTTTAATTTCTGTCCAAATCAACATTAAATCGCTATTTTCTCAGCTATAAATTTCTATCATTGTACTACATAACACACCAAAACGTAACATTTCTTATGAGAATTTTAATCATTTCGTATCATTGTTTTAATGATTTTCTTTAATTTATTAACGGAACAAAAATTTATATATGCGAAAGCAAAAGATCATTTATATTCGTTTTCATTTCTCTCTTTTATTTTATTTTTTTTTTGTTTTCTTTGCAAAATTTTTTCATATGTACACGTTCGAAATGTGATTACACTGCCCATAGCACACCACACACATACATATTTTACTGGTACATGATCATCATTTTTCTGTATATCAATTAAACAGATAGACATCTTCATTAGTTCCGGATTTCCGAAAGATATTTATTACTGCGAATAGGCAAAAAAAAATAGAAAAAAACGGATAATGATGATATGAGAAACATGATATGAGAAACATGATTCAAATGTTAACCAATACAAATGTATTATACTCATATATACATACATATGTGCAAATAGAAATAATAATCGTCATCAAATTTTATGAATAAGGATTTCATATTTTTATTTTCATTTCAGATATTTTGTTATTTTGATCTTTTCATTTTCTATATTATTTATGAGAAATGCTAAGATATTGAATAAAATATATAACTACTGAAATAAATATCACTACAAATCGTATATAATACGATTGTATTGTTCGTTGTATACATTTTATATCCTACCAATGTTTAGGTGCATATGTACGAATAAATGTATTCCATATGAGCAATGGTATCTGTGTGTGTGTGAGTGTGGAAGATGATCACTAATCTTATTTAGTCTGTCATCTATCCGCCTTTAGGAATCAATCATCATCATCATCATCATCACGCTGGGAGATAGTTCGGAACCAAAAAAATTTCAAAAAACAAAAGAATCACTAAATTCAAAAAAAAAAAAAATGAAACAAGAAAAAAAGAATAAAACAATAACAACAACAACAACAACAAATTATAAATAAAAATATAAAATAAATTCGAACTTCTTAAAAAAACACAAAAAAATATAAAATAAAAGAAAACAAAAATAAATTTGTATTCGCCTGGCAATTACCTTAAATTTATCGACATGTGTGGCAGATCAAGATATTTGCCGTAAAATTACAGTAATTTAAAAGTTAATACTTGATCTTTTCCGATCGTTATGAGGTCTTAAAATTATTGTAAAAAAAAAATAACATGAATCTATATTATATGTGGATTTTATGTACAATTACTTATATGTACATATATTCATGTAATGTAAGTATAATAAAGTTAGATAGATAAATATTATATGTGCATATCTACATAGATACGTATATGTACTTTGATTTTTAATACAAAAATTATTCACATATATATAGTAGAGCCACTGAAGACTGGCGAAGGAGAAGCATGCGCAGTAGAACCTACTTACCCTTTCCACTGAAATTTGAAACAGTGATGTGAGTTGTTAACATACAATTTTTCAAAAATTCTTCTTAAAAGGGAAATTCTCAATTCAAGTGGGAAATTATTATTTACACTACTTCACAGTGTATTTTTTAAATAAATACACTTTTACAGTGTATTTATTTTAAAAATATATATAATTAAAATTAAGAAATAAAAAAAAACAATAAAATTTAAGTAAAAATTAATATATATAAAAAGTTGTATATACTTTAACATTCTTCATCACTAGAAAAACTATCATCTTCTGTAGTCGCATCATCATCCAAATTTATAATAATTTGATCAGTAAATCAATAAACAGATGTATTTAATATAAAAATTCGATAAGGAAATATTTTTGTAAATTTTAAAATTGCAGTTACCAATTACCATCACTGTTCGCTCGCACATATTGTTATTGTTATTCTGTATTTTATTCATTTTGCTTTATCTAAATTCCAAATTTTTCTTTAGTAGCATGATGGCATTCGTCATTTATATTCACCATCATTAGAAAGGTGCTGCTATTTTTTAAGCTAAAAAAGAGGATATGCATTGTGTGTACGGTCGGTCGGTAATCGGCAGTCGGCTGTGTTCACTGAGTGGATAATTTAATTCTTATTTCCTTTGATTTTTTCTTTATCCTATTTTACTTTTATTCAAATGTTTCTTCAGTTGTATGGCAATCGTCGTACACTGAACATTATACATTGGGATGTTGTTAATTTTTTAAGCAAAAAAGAGGATTTGCTTTGATGTGCGATTGATAACCGACACTCACTATACCCACTGAGTGGAAGACTTAATCTTTGTTTCTTTTTGCGATTTTTCGTATTGAAAGGGAAATTAAAGGAAATTTTGAAAATATCTCCCATCTGCGCGAGTTTTCGCCAGTCTTCAGTGGCTATACAGTACATATATAATACATATTTGTACTTACGCATATACAACATTACACACATATGTACTGCTACAAAAAATAATATTTTAGATCGATTTGATCTTTGATCTATTTGAATGAAATCTATGGTGAAAACCAAAAAAAAAAAATAAGAAAATATATTTCATTTGTATGTGTATGTATGTGTGTGGTCTAATTTAATGTGTCCAGTTTATAGTTTTCAGCTTATACATATATGTATATGTATGTACGATCTAGGATAATTTTGATGTATTATTTTTATCATTATCGTTATAATGGCGATCGACCCCAATTGATTTTTTATTTTCTTAATTTTCGTTTCAATATAATAACACACTCAGGAAATGAAGGAAAAATATACATACATATATGAGTTACTTAAGATATTTAATGATGCTGAAATGATTCAAATTTTAGCAAAACAAAAAAAAAAAAAAATTAAAAAGAAAATAGGAAGAATTTTTGCTCGTGACTTCCTGTATCTAAATGTATGTAATGATTTTTTATTTTTACTATCGAATAAATAATAAATCGATTCGAATTTTATTTTTCATACAGACACAGCAAAATACATATGTGGTTATGATTTGGAACATCTCATCATAATTAAAGTAAAAAAAATTTTTTTTTTTTTTAGAAAAACCTGTGTATTTTTTGTGCAAAAAAACAAAAGTTATTCACCAGATTGTCAACAAATCCAAAACAAATTTAATTAAAATATGACCATGACTTTTTCCAAATGCATATACGTTCAAGTAATATACATATGTACTAGGGCAGGTTAATAATTTTTGCGGAATGGTATATTTTTTTGGAATTTCTCGAATCTGTTTTATATTGCCGATAGATCGGAATCGGAATCTTGAACGTATATAAACGAGGTTTGAAATTAATATGTTATCTAGTAATTTTGTGACAGTTGTTTAAGGAAAGTATGATCTCGTCATGTTGAGTCATAATGTACTTTAGCTGCACGACAACCTATCACCACTGCGATGACTGTCATACAAAAGTTCGGCTTCACAGAAATTAGTCATCCGGCCTTCAGCCCAGACCTCGCGCCTAACGATTATTATTTATTTCCAAAATTGAAAAAGGAGTTAAAGTAAGTAGCTACATGGAAAGCACTTTTCAGACAATGAAGAACTGAAGGTAGCCATAAATGAGTACCTACTTTGACGGTCAAGATCAAAGTTTCCTTTTTAAAGGATTCTTCTTCTTCTTCTTTTAAAGGATAAAGGAAAAGGATTCCAGAGCGTTGTAAAAAATGCATTAGTAATACATGTGATTATTTTAAAAAATAAATATAACAAGTTTCATTTATCCCCACAAAAATATACAATTCCGCAAAAATTGTTGATCTGCCCTCGTACATACTTGTATGCATAATTCACATAAAATTACCGATAAAAAAATTAATAATAAAAAAAATAATTAACCATATATCCACATACAGATATATGCATATACACAACAACATAATATGTATACGCAAAATATGTGCAAATTATACAAAAAACGTGCAGATTGGCTACATCGAATTCATCATAAATTTCAAATTTAGTTTATTTCCAATAATAAAATTGTTCGTGTTTTCGTTTATTTTTGTTTTTTTTTTTTTTTCTAACGCCAATAATTACTTGAATTTTATTATGGCAATTTTCAATAATTCACCAATCAGTTAATACTACAAAGTATACATACATACACATACATTATTATCAATAATTACTCGTGTATTTTCAATGAAACGATGAAAAATTCAAATAATAAACATTTGAATTTATTAAATCAATTATCTGAATAATCGTTATAATTAGAATTTTAAAAATAATGCAAAAACAATAAAAAAAAAACAACTAAACGTTTATCTGATGTAAATAATTTTCAAGTATTATATAATCAAATATATTGTGTATTGTGTATGTATGTAATGTAGTTTTTCATGTCTTCAATTTTCTTTTTATTTTAATTTCGTTTACGTTTTGAATTGCATTAAATTATTTTTTATATTATAATGCACGTATGTATAGAGGTACACTAATAATTCATGTGCATAACATAATAAGCATATTTTTACATATTTTTTACATTATTATTTTTGTTTGTAGTATGTATTTATATACTTATGAGATTATATGCATAAATTTTATACATTTTATACATTTTTTATATAAAAATATTAAAACATATAAGTGAATAACAATAGTGAAATAAAATATAAAAGAAGAAGAAGAAGAAGAAGAAAATTATTAACAAGAAAAAAATTTATTTATTTATTTTTTTTCAATATAAATATAACATAAAATTTTGTATTCAATTTAAAAATCATGTATTAATTGAATTTATGAATGAAAATTTCAAATTTATTTTATTTGATTATTTCAATTTTATTATTATTACAGAATCATGTGACTTACATACTCGTAATATTCGTGCATGTACCTTACAGTCCCATGCAATGAAATAATCGTACACGCACATTTGTTTAGTTTTTGAATCAATTTTTATAAGAAATTTTATAAAAAAAAAAAATATTATTTTACGAGTGATTGGAAAACATAATTATATTCGACTTTAGGAATCGCATTCACCAACCAAAATTATCTTTTAGGCATTCCGATGATCAGTAATTCTGACAGATATATCACCCAGTTTATCATTAGTAATCAGTTACTGGTGTACATTACTAATTGAAATTAATGATCGACTTGGGGGAGAGTAGCGCGCTAGCTGAGATTCGTACCGGGACCTCAAGAGTACCAAACGAGCACCACAGCCATCGAGCCATTCAAGCCCCCTATATCTTTCATCTGAGATCAACCTCGATTATACACTATTTGGATATTTTTAAGATATCCTTGAAGTAGTATACTATATAAATATCGTTTAAACAAAACCTTGTTATTAACAGAAACTGCACAGAGCACTCGTGTATAATCACCACATCACATAACCTATTTTTCATTTTGTCATTTAAAAATACTAACTTTTCGCAATCATATGACATGTTCGAAACTTCGAAAAAGCGAAGTTCGAAAACAAATTTTATCTAGGTTGATGAATGAGCTTAAATTATATTCGGATGAAATATATTCGACAGATAGTTCTGATTATATGAATCGGATAAGATTCAATTGAGATTAATTAAAATCTTGAAGAATCTATACAATATTGATCGAAGTTTTTCTTTTTTTAGCCACGTACTGTATATGTACATGATATGAAATAATTTTTCAGTAATCAGAGTTTGTCAAGTTATTGCTTTCTGTCATTTGATTTAAATTTAAATTGTTAAAGTTTTAACTAAGGTCGCATTATATTAGAAAAATCATTAAATTGCTTAGAGTCTACTTAGAATAATAGTGAAGATCAGATACAACAACAAAAAAAAACTTTTAGAACTAACAAACAAAAACAAATCTTAATCTTATATAGAACAACTGAAAAATTATAAAGTTTACATGCAAGTAAATTAAGCGACAATGCAAGTGCATTTTATAACTTGAAACCTATAAATATGTACAAGTAGTAGTAGTTTTTTTTCTCAGTATTTTATTTCCATATTATAAATATAACAAAGTTTATGTATACCCGCATATACGTATAAAGCAATCACACACTGTCTTGCTCACATTTTCAGATTTATTTATTTTTTTTTCTTAACAAACCAAGCAAAAAAAGCACTAATTTCACATGCAATCGAGAACAATAGCAAAACTTCTATATGCGATGATCAAATGATATAATGTCAACAAGGAGTTATTATATGATCCCATTGTATTTTTGCATATTATTTTTATTGACATGATTGTTGCATAAATGTGAATTATTATTGTTTAATGGTACAAAACATTTATATGACTGGCACTAACAAAATTGTAGTTACGTAGATCTATGACTCGTAGAATTAAAAAAATGTAGTAACGTGGTATAGTGAACAAAATGACAATGATAATTATTTGGAAAAAAAATATGAACCGCATTGTAGTAATGAATTTGTGGTTTTATAAGCAATAACAATGCGTTTTAAGAATAAGTGTTGAGCCTATTTCAAATTTTTTGGTCTATTTATTTGGTTGTTTACTGTTTGCAAAAGTTATTCTTCTGTAATTTGAAATCCTAATATAAGCAATTTTAAAAATTTTTTATAAAAGAAATAATTATTAAAAATTGAAAGGATAACGCTAAAGAAATGAACAATCAAGAGATAAATTTTACAAAACTTCGTCTCAGATAAAACAACAACAATAAAGTAATTCAAACGTTTTAGCCTGACATCATCCATCTACAGCTATACAGGAGCCACCATAAATGAAAGTCTTGAAAAATGTTAATTAAAAATTATGACAATTATAAATTTTTATTTATTAGCACACCAAATACACAGAATGAACATTGAGCTCATATCATTTTTCAATAATAAATAATCAATTTTAATTAATATATATTTTTGCTTACTTTTTCATTTATTTATTTTTTCAATTAATTTATACTCATTGATGTTTTCGATTTGAAATTTACGACAAATGCTCATAAGTGCTACATGTTGGTTAATGTTAATTTTAAATTTTTTGTACCTTTTAACTAAAGTTCATACCATATGAATTTATAACTTAACAGTCAGAATTTTATGTTATTTCGTTCTTTATTTACAAAAGTTTCTGAAAAATTAAACAAAAAATAGACTTACGACGAGTATATGGTACATGTATAAATATAATTATTTATTAAAATTTTCAGAAATATTGGTTGCTTTTGGTAGTGATGATGTAGTTTTGTTTTGATATAATTTTTTTAATGACTTCATTTTTTATTCGATTTAATTTATTTTTGCATGTCATAAAATGAAAAGTGTTAAGTGAAATCGCCATTAGCAAATTATTTACCAGATGACGAGAATTCTTCATTCCATATTCATATGTGTATTGTTAATTCACAAATGTCTGAATAAACGTGTGTACAGATATTATAATCCCAGTTGAACATTATTTAAAAACACTCAGTGTATAAATTTTAATTCAACAGCAACTTTACTTTTTCTGTTTACACGGATGTAGTTTTAATCTGAAATTCTTCTCTGTACTCTAAGCAAGAAGAGAAACTACTATTTTTGAATCTTTCTACTTTTCTTTCTACATCTCGAATACGCAAGAGCTTAATGATCATATTCGTATACAAATGGAAATACAGATCAAAACATTTATCGTTTTTTTTTGTTACTCGTATGATCTATTTTCTTTTCTCCTTTTTTATGCACTCTATACATATACTGTTCTGTAATAGGCAAGTACAGAGAAGAATTTCAAATCTAAAATTGATCTGTGTGAACAACAAAAACTGAATAAATATTTTGGCCTATATTTTCATGTGTAAACAAACATAATCATTCAACTCTCGAGGAAGTGAGATGTAGAAAGAGAAGTAGATAGAAAAGTGAAAAGAAATGAATAGTAGTTTTTCTTCTTATTCTCCTGCGTATTATTAAATAATGGATTGTATAGTAGGCGAGTACAGAGAGAAATTTCATATTAAAGGAACATTCTCAATGTATAACGCTAAGTGAAAGTAAAATTTTATGAAAAAGCATACTGTTCAAAATACAAAGCTAAGTTAATTTTGAAATTCGAAAATGTGACATTAAAATTTTGTTTAAATTAACATCTGAAATTCAAATTTTCAAATTCTCAACTGAATTTCTCCATTTTTAAGTAGGCATTTAAAGGAATTTTAGGAAAATTCTTGCATTTTTTGAAAGTTTCCATCTGTTGGTCAATTTCCTAACAACATTTTTGTAATTAAATTTATAGCTTTTGTTAAGTGAAATTGAAATTATAAATATAACCTAATTTCACTTTAATTTAGCAATTTCAATTTCAATTAGAAAGTGACGCAGATATCTAATGTCGCGTCGCGTAAGAAAATAAGGAACGAAAGACAGATAAATTCCAATTTCACTTAGCGTTGCATTGAAAATGTTCCATAAAACCTCTACATACCATGATTATTAGGTAGTAGTCGTTTTACTATCAATAACTCAGAATGGTTCACTTTGTTAGCTGGGTTAGATTATTTCCTTATTCTCATTTTTCTTTACAATTTCATTGTTGTGTGTGTGTGTGTGTGTGTGTGTGTGTACAATTTAGTATTAACATGCGATATCGAAACATTTTATTTTTTTTTAACATTTGTACTAATTATTTACAAAAAAAAAGTAAACATTGTACCGAAAATTCGCAATAAATACACGAGTACATATCATAAAAATTCAACGAAAATGTATACACATGAAAAAGATTAAAAAAAACAAAAAAACAAAAATAAACAAAAGTGAAAAGGAATAGAATTAAAAATGACGACTTATGTTATATAGTATATTTCTTTCATATACATGTACATATGTGTGTAAAGGTGCGAAAAAATTGAATTTTTGCACACAAAATGTAATACAAAAACGTAAAATGAAAACATAAACACAGAAAATATTTTTCATTTTTTTTTTGTTCTTTGTTTTTTTTAAAAAGATTAAATTTTATTTTATTATTAATTATTGAAAACTCTGTTGGATCATTTTGTTGTCCGCACAGTATAGAGAACCAAACCATCGCATTTTCATCTGTCTAACTAATTAGTGCTGATATCACGCAACTGTCTTTGTCATCATCATCATCATCATCATCATGATCATTATCACAATTATTATCATTTTAGGTACCTACATAAATGTAAGTACAAACATACAGAACAGTATTATAGTCGTACAGTGTATAATGTGGTACAATCGTTTTTTTTTTTAATTTTTGTTTTTATTTTATTTTTAATTATATGAGCATCGATGATATGAAAAAATCAGTCAATAAATAGATACTTTGTATATGTATAGAAACGTACACACTTTTTTATGTACACATATGTACATATACACATGAACAACATATGAATATCATACCAATGATTTTATTTTTTTTTTTTTAATTTTTTTTAATTTTTTGATGCCATTTAGAAGTACACTTTACGTTAATATGCAATTTCTCAATAATCCTTGATGAATCTTTAAGTCTGTGTATGTGGATATAAATTTTATTCTATATATATGTATGTAAAAAAAATAACTATGTGATGATGATAATTAGTGAATTACAAAAAAAAAAAAAAACAAAAGCTAAAATAAAATTTTTATAACAAAAACAAATCATCAACTCAATCTTTCATTTTTATATTTTATTCGAAGTACAATGATTGGTCTGCTTTTTAGGTCATCATCACAAAATAATATATGTACATATAAACTTTTTATTTATATATTTTTATTTACTATTTTTATTTAGTTGAAAATTATATGTTTTTATTTTAATACATATGTACATATGTAGGTACTTTGTAGGTTGCCATTTTATTTTTTTATTTTTTTTATAAATTTTCAAAGATGACATATCTCATATCTGTATTATTCACTCACGTCACATATTATTGGAGATACATATGTATGTGTGTTTGTATGAATTTATATATTTACTTTATATTATAATTATCTTTTTTGAAAATTTTTTATATTTTCTATATCATCATCATCATTATTATTATTATTATCATTATTGTATTATTATTACTATTATTATTACAAAGTAAAACTAATCAGAAAGATAGATGACCTTTTGCGCATCTATATATATATATATACAGATATATACTATACGGTATAGGTACATATGTACATATGTACATCAATATATGACCCAATGTCGTGATATCTAGTGTAGTATGAATTAGATACACTTGTTTGTTTGCAATATAAAAATACATATACATATTTATGAAATCTACACATCCATATATTTTTTTTTTATTATTATTTATAAGCGAATAGGTATATAAATTTAAATGTGTTCATGTACTTATACTTTATTTATGTAATGATGATTATGAAAATATATTATATTGTTCACTAATATGTATGTGTATATACGACGAGTACATAAAATTACTTAATGATTGCATGAATGAATTCTTATGGTTGAATTACATTGTAATGTCATACATTACATATTCGTATGTACTAGCATATGTACCTACATATATACACGTATGTACTATTATACAATCAAGCACATGTAAACATACAATTTTATATAGTTTGGTCATCATCGCATCGCATATATAAATCGTAAAATACTGATTTGTACATAATGTACATATGAATTTATATTTTTTATCTTTATTATACCAATACTCGCGTATAATATTTTTTTATAGGTATATGTATACCTACATATACTATATAAAAATTTACCTTGATGCAATTTTTGCATTAATGGACATCGATCAAATAAATTCTATACGTCAAACACTTATGAGTGTCTCTGTCTAATTTTCATATACGAGTAAGTAAGTATACAATATGTGTATGGCTTACAACATCAGATAATACACTCATATAAAATGCATTTAATATACGTTGACAGTATACGTAACGAGTACGAGTATGTATACATTATGTACCTAATAAACCTAAGTAAATATTGGCATGTTCGTTTTTTTTTAACTTAATTTTTTATAAATTTTCAAACTTTTTGTATTGTTTCCGTTGAATAACTTTTAGATCACGACTGATTTATTTTTTTCCATCATTTTTTATTAATTTTTATTATGTTTTCTTCTTAATTTTTCTTTGTCATTATTTATAATTTTTGAATGTACGCAATATTAAGTTCGATTTCGTAAAATTATTAATATCTTTGCAAAAATAAAATAATATATAAAAAATTATATATGTACCTACATTTTTTTTTGTTTTTTGTAAACTTTTTGCCCTAAAAAAATTCGAAGAAAAATCAAAATCAAAAATACTTAAATAAAAAAAATAAGGAATGTCGATTAGGTAGGTGGATCTTATTTACGTTTTGAAACAATAAAAAATCAAATTAATTCGAACTCAATGAATAAAATTTATATAAAATTATAAATTCCAATTCGGTTTTTTGGAGTTATTCTCGACCTATATTCCATAAATTGATATTCGTAAATATAAAACGATCGTAAATAATATGTATATGAATATGCAAAAAAAAACTAAATTCAAAAATTCGGTCAGTAATTCGAATACATATATAAATATCACAAACAAAAATTTATATGACAAATACTCAACATAAATATTTTCCACCCCCACAAAATATTATTTGTGAATTTTCGCAAAAAAAAAAAAAAAAATCATTTATATTTTTCGCCGTTTATTCACGTATTACTTACATTCCCTTTCTTTTTTTGTAATTTTTTAGTTCATTACTGAATCCCCTCTATATGCTCGCCGTACATACATTACATAGGTATTAATAGAGGTTATTTGTAATATTTTTCTGTTACACTCTCAATTTAAATAAAATAAAGATATCAACAATGCATAAATTGAAACAATAATAAATCGCCTACTTATTATAATGGCACGAGGTCTTATCAATTTATTTGATATTTTTATTTTAATTTTATAATTTTATATAAATTTCTGAATGATCGAAAATCAAATTAACATTTTGTTATTGTAAAGTATAAAAATATGAGTATACTTTTGCTCGTATATTAAACAAAATCTTACATCATTTACACAAATTTTTCAAAGAATTTAAGATAAATACTCGCATATACATATGTAATATAATAATAATAAAAACAATAAAATATCTGATGATCGACAATATGCCGCAAATTAACATGAAATTCCTGTTAAGATTTTATGTCAAATAATATCATTAAAAATGATTATTTCGTTCGACAAAAATGCATAAAGATATACAAAAACAAAGAGTCATTCCAAAAGAAAAAAGAATTTTATTATTATTATTATTATCCATAAATCTGATTCAGTTATCTTTAAAATGAATGTTTTATTAAAACAAAATATATAAAATACAAAAAAAAGGAATTGTATTTTATTTTACTTTCACACGTATTCCAAAAAAAATAAAATAAAATTGGTACGCACAGCATCAACAGAAGCAGTCATCATTATTTCATTTGGATTTGTTTTTTTTATTTTTTTGACTTTTATTTGTATGAAGCATCATTTTTTTTTTTTTCATTAATTTTCGGTTAATACATATATTCAGTTACTTTCTGTAACAGAAATTATATATATTTGGCGCCTATCAAAAGAAATTAACCACACCTACACCTGTTCCAGAATTTCATTTTTACAAAACAGAAAAGAAAAACAAAAACACAAATAATTGTGTCGAAAAAAAGAATGTTTACAGAAAAAAAAAAAAAAATTTATGTACTTACATGTGCCAATTATTTAATTTGTACTTAAATTATAAACAAATCAGATACGTATGTACATAAAGAAAAAAAATAAATAAATAAATAAATATGTAAGTAGATATTTTTTGTGAGTAAGAGTAACTCTTATATACGTGGATGTGGATTGATTTTGTTTATTTTTCTGTTTTATAAATGAACGCAAAAAAATGAGGTTTATACTTGTCGAGTACTCGGTATTATATCAACAATAATTATTATTATTGTTATTTACATTATAATAAATTTTAAATGATAATTTATTTATTTCGTAAAAAATTGCGTTCATACTTACATAAAATACAGATGAGTGTAAAATAATAGCAGTCCTGGAATTGGCTAAAATGTTTTAATTACAAAGAAGTAAAATATCCTTTGGACTGATGAGTCTGAAATGATCCATTTTGACTCTGGTGCCGATGTTAAGTCCTGAAGACCTCTAACAAAAGTTGTTGATTATGGATTTAACACAAAAGACAGTTAAACATGTTGGATCTACCTAAAGTCAAACTTTGAATGTAATACAATGCCTTCTATCTTCTATTTAACACTGACACCTAACCTATGGTATTCTGGTCTTAAAAATTCCCTTTATGATGCGTCGTCTTATAGTTGATAAATCCAAATTAAAGTTTAGTCACATTTTATTTCATAAGGGAACATAAATGATTCCTGTTTTTTAAATGAAATTATATTTCTGTTTTCTACTGATAACTAGTGTTCTTTTCCCCACTGTTATCTTCTGTTGATTGTTCCCACTTCTTGGTATTTACAGTCGTTCATACTGATAATCCTCAAGAATGTTGTATAAATTTTTATGTTTTGCATTCTTTAAGCAAATTTCTTAATAAATAGTCGTTTTTCATCGTTCAATTGACTCCTACGGCCGCTTTTAAAAATAAAGTCTTCAATTAAAATTCGCATATTTTTTAAGTGTTGAATATTTTAGACTTCATTGCAGTCAAAATTCAAGTTTTGGGGATACTCGTATATTACACAAATTTACTATTGATAACGTTTAATTTCGAACATACACTAATGTCGCTTCTACATTCAATGCAGCAGGACCTAAAGAAAATGAACGTAGATAATTGGAGAGCGCTGGCGGAAGACAGAGAACCGTGGAGAAACATTATGATGGAGGCTAAAGTTCAAGTCTATAATGCATTGCTATTATTTTTACGGAGCAAAAATGACTTTAGACAAAAAATAGAGTCATGTTGTCTATTGAGAACACAGTTGTTAGAAAATTGTTAGTATGTATATTTGTTAATCTCCTTTTAACAGTATTGATAACAAATCGATCTTTATTTCTCGATGTAGCAGTGTAACAAAATTTAAAAATTATTCATATATGACATTTCAGTACTTCTATTAATTCACACATGTGTGTAATTTTTTGAAATAAATTCCCAAATTTAATTAATGTGTTATATTAAAAAGGTAATCTCGTAATTATTTTGATTTTATTTAGACAAAATATATTAACTGTTTAACATAATTTTGTACATGTATAGGTATACGATTAAATGCATATATGATCGCATGTAATACAATCAAAATGACAAGAAGATGTAAAAATTAAATAAAATACTTTAAAACACATATTCACATATGTATACATTACAACAAAACATCAGAAATCACACCTATTCGAATACATATGTACTATGCATTACTTGTTGTATATTGTGTGTAATTACTTGACACCTGAGATGTAATATTTCTGTCCTAAAAAAATTTACTTTAAATGAAATGTATACGGTATTATATATGGTATGCAGACAATCACAGCCATACAAAAATTATCAATAATAAATATATAAAAAGGAAACCATGCAAACAACAACAACAAAGAAAATACTACAAATAAAATAAATAAAAGTCAAATGAAATATAATTGAATTTTCGTTCATTCCAAATTATTGTTATTATCGCAATATAATGGCATGCAATATAAATGTATATGCATATCCGAGTGCATATGTTGGCATATATTATACGAACGAGTATAATGTGCACGTCAATTGTATATTTTGTTTTTGCTTTAGAGCGTATATAAATAGCCGATAATTTATCAGATAAATTAAATGTATGAACCTTCATACATTCACCTCCTATTATACTCATAATAAACTCACTTGGATATTATGTCAGTAAACTTATGCACTGTGCCTGTGCTATAAATTGAAGAAATTTTTTAAATATTTTTTACTTTATATTATTGTCGTCATCATTTTTGGACTTCATATAGGAATACGTATGTATATGTACACATACACAGAATCTCTGCTATACGAAGTACGTATTAATATTGATGTTGTGGTGGTCCACAATGTGTATATGTATAACAATCCGTTAACGCTTAAACAAAGATTTATTGTGAAGAATGATGCAAATTAAATTGTTTTTATTGAAAAAATTTGTAATTATTATTTTTTTTTCTTATTCAATTCACTTTAATGCAAGACACAAATAAACTCAGAGTATGGATGTGTATGGAATGGAGAAAGATATAAAACGATGACCAAAATAAAAAAAAAGAGAATTAAAGGAGAATAATATAAAGCAAGTATTCAAAGCTCTTCTTTTTTTTTCTTATTATCTTGATCGAAAAATGAATTCATTCATTTTTCCTTTTGGGGTGTCGAATATCATCACATCACACTTGAATATTTTTGACGATACGATTGTTAGTTAGTTTTCTTTCATTTTTTTTTTTTTTGATATTTACAAAAAATTTTCCATTTTTAATAATCGAAAATGTCATCAATTTAGGTTGAAGATTTGTTTTAAACGATACACAAACACACATGAACATTATACATACAAAATATATTTTCAATTCATAATATCCATATATCCAGATACGATTGGTTAAATTTGCATTATAAAATAAAAACACTCTTTATGCATATCAGAGAAGAAAAAAAGATAAAAAAAATTTGAAAAATATCATATTTTATGCGGTGAAATTTTATTGTTAAATGAATGAACCAATAACGTTAATAAATGAATGGATATCTCCTCTTATATACCTACTAATAAGATATAGATAGCCTTCTTATATATAGGCGCATATGTTTACGTGTGAGTAGTTTGGTTGTTTGGGAAATTTTTATGTATGTACCTCTATATAAGTGTAGTTAATTTAATCTTGAAGTTATGAAGGGAAAGTTGATAGTAAAAATTAATTGATTTTTTTTTTTTTTTGTTTTGCTATTTAAAATTTTACTCTAGACTAGGATATTATCGTTATCTATGATTATTGTTTTTCATATAAGATTATCTATAAACTCTCTAGAGGCTAGAGGTATGCAAAAAATATTATTGAAAACTATAATGTCTGACTCTAACTCCTACACAAACATTAAATAAATTTTAAATATGAAAAACGATGTGATTTTAAACGAAAAACTTATTTTCAAAAATAAAATTATTTTCATATTCAAGATAACTAAGTAGTAAAATTCAAGATAACTAAGCCAGTTTTACAAATATCAATGATTGTATTTATGGATGTATTTTGTATGCACACACAAATGTACGTATCTAAGTATATTTGAACAGATTTTAATTTTTGTTGGAGTGTAATTTTTGTGTGATTTTATTTGAATTAAAAATATTTTCCATGTAATTGAATTGGAATATTGTATAGCATTCGTAGGAAATTTTTACTACAATTTTATTTGAAAATAAATTGTAACCAAACTGTATCTGATGTTGAACATAAAAAATGATCAAATATGTTCATTACATAAAAATAATTTTCTCGAAAACTGTTTCAGGTAAGCCAGCGCCATAAAATCATTTTGAAACTTTTATAAAATTTTTTTTTCAAATATTTTCCTCTGATTTAAATTAAATGCAAAAATAAGACACCAAAAAATTAAACACTCGTATTTAAATTATCCTCATAATTATTTGAAATGAAATAGTTCATATTGAACAACAACAACAACAACAACAGAAGCAAAAAAATAAAATAAAGGAAGAAAATAAATTCAATCCCTTTTTCATTGTGTCTCTGTTTTTATATTTTATTTTAATAAATTTTCATTAGTGTCATCAAACTATGACATATCAAATATATTTCATCTTTTTTTTTTGTTTTGTTTTATGTTTTTATAGTTCTTTATGTGAATTGAATATGACTTAATGTTACATCTATAGATTTACCATGCTGTATTTGATTATAAAATAAAACAAAAAAAATAAAAAAAAAATATAGATATGTATATGAAATAAAAAATTAAAACGAAAAAGTATCACCGGATGCATATCAGACACTTTGGAATGCTCCTTTTTGATATTACAATGTTCGTTGCCAGAATTTTGAATAATATTATTATTTTTCAATATAGATTTTATTAATTTTTTTTTCTTTTAATTTTGTTTATTTTTTTTTTTTTTTATTTTTTTCTACAGAAGTTTTTGGCTATATTATCATTAAAAGGTTCACATTTTCATACACACAATGACAATAACAAAAATAAAAAAGACCAACGTAACTGGATGAATGAAAGAATGAATGAATGAGTAATTCAGTCATTACCTGAATTAAGTGATTGTACTCGAATGTACATATAAATCTACTCCAATAATATTAAAAGGTTCATGTCATATGGAAAAGTACACGTCGTTATCGAATATAACCGAAGAAGTGTATATACGTATACCACACCATATTAATTTTTTTTTTTATTTTTCATTTTAATTTCTCATTAGATTTAAAAGAATCAGAAGATATATAAAAGGGTATAGAATTGTAAGAACACGCGGGAATAAAGAAAAAAATCAAAAACTATCAAAGAAAGTTGAATTAATATACGCGTTTATAATATGTAAATATTATTATTATCATTATTATTACGTTTAAGAAGTACGCACATGATTACACACACACACATTATCAACATTATTGTATTTTGTGTTTTTTAGACACCTTTTATATATTTTTTTTGATTCGGTATTCTTTGTCGGTAGATTTAAATACGAAATTCTCTGTATAACCATCACCATTAACCACATTTACGAGTATCTGTAAAGTAAAGTTTCTTTTTTTTTTGTTGATATTTTTTGTTTTTTTGTTTCTTAATTTTTCAACACATCATATTCTCAATTGAATTAATTATTTATTAAACATATCAATGAGTATTGAGTAGGAATAATATCTAATATTGAACGTGGACTACTACTTATGTACACGAATTAAAATATTATTTTTCTTTTCTCACTCTTCTTCAGATGATCATGCACTTCTTTTACTTCTAAATTGTAATCTATGCGTTTATTTCTGTTTGTTCCTTCAGTATAGTAGTTTTGTAGTTTCGTATAGTTTGAGAATTTATTCAT
The DNA here is from genome assembly GCA_951394055.1 of Villa cingulata. NCBI lineage: Eukaryota > Metazoa > Arthropoda > Insecta > Diptera > Bombyliidae > Villa > Villa cingulata. The sequence continues at coordinate 10,132,526 of OX596020.1, read as the reverse complement.
CCTAGTCATTCCTAGTGTAGCCCTCTTCTGTGTGTATATTATATGATATTAATTTATTATTGGTTCGTTTGGCGCCACACTCTTATTCTTATAATTTTTTTTCAAATACCCACAATCATTAGAGACAATACCAAAGTGGTAATAGTATTGTATGTTTGAAGTGACGTGAAATGATTATTGAATTGAATTTGTTTTAAGCACAAGTACATTTACATTTACATTGATTAGAATATTTTTTCAAATGTATGTAATTTATATATAGGCGCATTTATATTCTCTACTATTAATGTGAATGTTAAATACCATCAATTACAATATTCATTATTTTTTTTTCCCAGGATCTAAACATAATTTTTGAAGTCATTCTGTTTTTTTATTTTTCTGTTATCATTATTTTTTCTTGTTTTGTTTCTTTTAAAATTAAAAATTCATTCTGTGAATTCAAATAAATTCTAATAAACAAAGAATTAAAATATGAAATATTTGAATGAAATCATATAAGACAAAAAATATGAGCACTAGAGCATTTATGAGCATTAGAAATAAAAATGAAGATTTAATTGAAGATTTTCTTCTACAATTTTTGAAAAATAAGAAAAGTAAAAATGGAAAACATTCAAACAAAGATTTTATATATGTAGTTTTCTTTCATTTTTCTGTGCTAAGTGTGTTTTTAGCATATGCAATATAGGCATGTAAGTATATCTTACAGTAAATCAATATCAAGGATGAATAAATGAAATTTTTGCACATTTTATTGATGTGATATGGTAATGTATACGATAGTAAGAGTAGTATTTCACACATCATGTGCACTTGTATTTTCTTTTTTGGAAAAAAGGCGAATAGTTAATAATTTTCGCTTACTTTCGTTTATATTCTCTTCTACGCAATGTGTTTAGTCGTATTTTTATTGTTGTGAATATTGTACATGACAAAACAGCACTATGTAACAGTGGAGGTCATTAAACTATTGCGGTATCATATAGTATACGTTACAACAGTACGAGTAGTATTCTCCATATCATGTGTTCCCATTTTTGAATTTTAATTTTGAAACTCTTGGAGAGTTGGAGCTTGGAGGGATGCCTATGTAGTGATGCTTATTCGGGAAATTCGTCACTGAATGGGGCGGGGCGTTGATATTGAACTTGGTTATACAAAAAATGCTCATTTTTACATTTGATGCAAAATTTTCATTTTTAACATTTAAAATTATTTATCAATCCATAAACTTTTCAGGCACATACAATTTACGTATACTCATGCATACACATACGAGTAATTTATTTATTTAATTAATTTTATTCCGTATTATTATATTATTTATTCAAATATAACTTCATGACATACCGAATATAGAATATAACTACAACTACAGCTATACATACACATAATAATTTTAGGTTTTTTCATATTCATTTAAATTGTAAAATCTTTGTCAAGTTATGAACTTGAGAGAAAAAAAAATGAATAAATAAATAAATAAAATGAAAATTATTAAAAACAATGGGAAAAATGTAAATAATAGTAAATAGTGCATGATGAAAAAAAACCATATCGTGCAGTAAAAACAAAATTACGTTTTTTTTAGTATTCTTGTATGTATAATGAAAATATGAAAATACAAACAAGAAAATTATACTCGTAAGTATGGAAAAATGAAACAAAAAATGAAATTGAATAAGATAAAAAAAATAATAAACCGAATGAAGTAAGAAAAAAATTGAAATAAAAATAAAAAGTAGAAAAATTGCATAATAATCTTCATGATGCAGTTGAAAATGTTACTCGCATTAAAAAAAATGTAATATACCACTCATAAAATGTATCATGTGATATTGTTGTGCATTTATATGGAAAATCAACACTTTTCATGGTTTATACGGAATATATTTGATATGAAACATCTTGTAAAGGAAAAAGTTATGGAAAATCGTAATTTGAGTTTAAGAGAGATGGCTGTGGACCTCTACATGTCTCACGAGAGTATTCGCTCCATCCTCGTTATTAATTTGGGCTTGAGACGCGTCGCCGCTCGGCTTGTCCCGAAAGAACTCAATTTTTTTGAAAAAAATCCATCGTAAACAAATGCACCGTCTCACAAAGCGACCATTGTGACTGAGTTTTTGGCGAAGAAAGCAACAAACTGTCATCGAACAACCTCCATATTCACCCGATATGTCTCTTGCCGATTTTTTCCTGTTCCCCAAGCTGAAATTACCTCTTCGTTGAAGGCGTTTTGACTCGATTGAGTCCATCAAACAAAATTCGCTGAAGGAGCTCGAGGACATCCCGGAAAATGCCTACAAAAAATGCTTTGAGGATTGGGTTAAACTATGGAACATGTGTGTTGCTTCAGATGGGGCGTACTTTGAAGGCGACAAAATAAATGTTGATGATAATTAAATATTTTGTGATTTATTGACAAAATTCCGGGTACTTTTTTGACAGAGTAGTATATTTTTAAATTATTTATTTATTTTTTTGCAGACACATTTGCGTATAGTGTCAAGGTTATGTGTATGAACTGCGAAGAAAAATTATAATTTACGATAAGACTTAAGAAGTCTTACCTTCTCTTCTTCTTCTGATTAAAGTTATCAGGTCCAGTATACGGAAAATATTCATCTAACCAAAATGAAAATAACAATTCAATATTTCAAATTTTCAGAAAAGGAAAATCGAAGCACATACTTAAAGCTTCATTTGTTCCAAACATTTAATATTATTTTATCATTAGAAAATTTTTATTATTTCACAATTAACTGAGAATTTATTTTTTGGATAATTTACTAAAGGATTATTTTGTTTATTTCTAGCACAAAAATTAAAAACGAGATCAATTAAAAAATTAACGAAAAAACTAATTTTCATTATCTATATTCAATTTGAAATTTTGGTCATACACATAATTTTTTTATTATAACTTTTTCATATCGTTTATCATCAAAACGATCGAAATGTGTAATTTATCATTCATACTCGTATCTCGATTATTATCCTATAAATATGTTCCTATGTTTTCCATTTCAATGATTTTCTTTTCATTTATTTTTTTATTTTTTGCATACACACAAGTTAACTATGTATAATAATGTAGATACGATCACTATTCAATCAAATACAAAACAAAATTTACAAATCGATTCAAATGATCGCAATTTTTGAATTTTATTTAGAATATTCGTACATATATTCGTTTTATATATTATGTATCCTTAATGAAAATCCAAAGGAAGAAGAAGATGAAAAATAATATCAAAAATTTATTCCCCTTCGATGATCATACATTTTGACATTTTGTTCATTTATACCGGTATAATTATCGTTACAAGAAGATCGATATGTACATATATGTATACTATAGACTCTATTTTACATGGATGATTATGGTCTTACATAAGTTTTTTATATCCATTCCTTCTAACAGTTTCCCTATTCACAATTCTTATACTGCGTATTATACTCGTAGTTATAGGAATTTGGGTACACAATATCTAATCATAATAACAATTGTTAAAGTTAATAACAAAAAAAGAAAAATAAATAAAAATTCTATATTGATATAAATGTATGTATAGGTACATGAAAACTAAGATTCACCTCTATTGATAAATAAATAATTTATCATCTGTAAACTATTTAAATCTCACATCATAATCGATATATTCGCACAAAATAAACTATTTCAAACACAATAGGGCAAATGTCAAAACTGAAATAAATATTTATTCAGTCAGCCATCCAGTCAGCCAGACACTTTGTTAAAATGTTCTTTTTCTTTTTTTTTTTTTTTTTTTGAATGAATTAAAAAGAGGGCTGCGCCTGTTAATTGTTTTGTATACAACAGCAACAATATACATACTATGGGGTATAAAGAAGATGGAGAAGAAGAAAACCAAGAAGATATGATGCGATGACTCTAAAAAATATTCGTTGAAGAGAGAATAAAGTATGAAAGATTCTTTCGATATAAAAAATGTAATACATATTTTTACTTTTGATATTTTGGAACAAAATTCATATATTCATGATGTGCATTACACATACTCTTATACATACCAGTATCTATAATAATATCAATCTTTAAAATAAAAAAAAAAAAAAAACGATAAAAAAAAAGTACAATAATAATAAACGTTTATGAAGATGACGATGATCACATTGATGATGATCATGATGATGATAATGATGTTTTTTGCTTTTTTTTTCTAAACTTATTACTTCTATTCTTAGAATATTTATAAATTCGATTTCATAATAATGAAAAAATTTTTTTAAATATATCCTGAGGGTTAAACTAATTTTTTTATTTTTTTTTATTTTACTTTTTATATTCCAGATCTTTTGTTAAACTGTTTTTTATTTTTCCAAAAATTTTTTTATTTAATTTTCGTTTTGCTTGATTGTTTATATGGAAATAAAAAGAAAAGGATGCTCTTTTAAATAAATGATAAATTTAAAATTTAAGGTATAATACCACTACACATATGTACTGTATACAAAAAGTACAATTCATTAATCATTCTCAAATGCGAGTGAGAATAGTCGAGCAATATATAGTTACATATGAGATTTTTTTTTTTCCATTTTGTATTTGAGGTGAAAATATTTTTTTTTTTTTTTATTACGAAAGCAAACCGAGTAACGTATTTATATTTAAGTCAAATTTTCATTTGAATCTGATTAAGGATATGAATATTTAATGCCCTAATACGAGTATGTAAAATAACAAACAGAAAAATACATTTTTTTCAACATGGATAACCTTTCAGATATCTCTTCATTTATGTATATCCTTTAAAAAAAAAAAAGGCTTCAAAATGAACTGAAAACTTAAAAAAATTTTTGAGAATCTTGTATAATTTTCGCTTTTTCGATTTGACAATTCAAAAATGTTCACATTATTGTGCTCGCATGAGTTCAGTGCCCCAATACCAAAGTGTGTGATAATTTTTTTTTTTTATAATTTGAAATTTTTACTACAAGTTTTTTATGATTTACGTAATTTTAATTTTAATTTTTCCTGTATACAATTTTGGTTTTATTTTTGTTTTTTTTTTTTTTTTGAATTATTTATCGTACTATATATTGAACCGGAGAATGATATATGATTCGATTCATATGATTTCGATTATGTGGTCATTTAAAAAATCATTTCGGGGAAATATATATGTAATTCAATTAATAAGCAAATAAGGAACTTATTTTATATTTTGTTTTTAAAATTACGTAAGTAATAAAAATGTTCTCAAAGTTCCATTTAAATGATTGTAAAGAGATCATTATATATACCTACTCGAGTAACAGGTAGTTTTAAATATATTTGATTAAAAAAAAAAAAAAAACTACAAATTTAACAATTGACTGATTTGTTTACTTCACGTCTAGCAAATCATACAATTTTTCTGGAATTTCATATATGTACATACATTAAAATTCATTTCCTAATAAATTTTAATTGTAATCATTACATATGTATTTAAATTATCCTTAAAATTGTTAAACTATCATTAAAATCAAATATGAAATTTATAATCGAAATTATTACTCGTATAATAATGTCAAAGTAATTTTACTACTATTTTACATCTTCTTTTATTAAATAATTATTGAATTTTATAATTAGATACACACATATGTACGAAAATCTAGCATGTTACATAAATTGAAAAGTAATTTCATTAACTAACATTCAATTCACACATGTAATTTAATTCAAATGAATTATCTTTTCAACTTTCCATACATCACAAAAAAAAAAAAAAATTAAAAATTGAAAACTAATTATCAAAATTAATTAGCTGACAATAATTATCCAGTTATCATAAAATTTTCAATTCAATTATGATTTTTCACAATTTTATCTTGTTATTTTTATTTTTAAAATTTCTATAATCGATAAAAATGTTAATTATGGAAAGTTGGCAGGCTAGGCATTAACCATTCCTAAAAGATACGAATATTATGTACGAGTATGTTGGAAAGTTAAATTTTCAGCTTTAATTTCCTTTTAATTTCAATTATATTTGCAGTTAAAAAATTATGTAATCCATTCGTACACACACGCACACCCGAATTTGTTACGGTTTCAAGCTTTCAAACATCATATCAAAAAAAAAAAAAAAACAGAAGAAAAATATTTTTTTTTTTCATTTTTTAATATTATAATTTTTTGTTTTCTTATTGTTGGTTTAGAGTTCGAGTTCGAAGACATTTTAACTGTTTAAACTTGACCAATATTCTATAAACATAAATAATAATAATAATAATAAAACTTTTAGTATCTGTATTATGATGGAGCACTTGATATTTTGTGTTCGTATTCTTCTTTTTTTTTCCTGTCTAATTTTTTTTTTTTATTTTTTCTTTAATGAAATGTTCTACATGAGATAATTTACATACAAACTAAAGACATATAATTATTATTTACAATTGAATGAAAAAATATAACAACAAAATTTTAAATAAAATCATAATAATAATGTGATATGACCTTCAATGAAAATAAGTTCTAAACTAAATAGCACTAAAAATATTAAATGTATATATGTAGTATGTACGTATGTAAGTGTAAGTACTCGTATGTAAGTATAGTAGTGTAACTGACTGATACGCTGATACTAACAATTATAATAATAAAAAAGAAACGAAAAAAAAATCAACCTCGTTCACACAGTACAAGGTAAACTTTACAAATTGTGTTCAATTTTCCGCGATTAAATTCTACACGCAAATACATCAGTTACATACAGTGAATGTACATAATTGTATGTGTGTGTGTGTATTATAAGAAAAACTAACAAAACATAAATTGAAAAATCTCAGAATCAAAAAAAAAAAAAACAACCACACATAAAACGTATAATAAACAAACAAAATCAAAAAATCAGATGGAAAATTATTATTTGAATGAATGAATATGAAAAACTCTAAAATGTTAGATTACATTATACGGTCGTATTTCTTATAATATATAGACACTTTTTAAATTTATGCGTGTATGTACGTAACGTTTATATATACAAATTTTTAATGTACTTATAGTGTATATATAAAACTTTTATTTTATATTTTTTTTATATTTTTTATTAATTTCACTATTCATATTTCGTACGTGTTCATTTATTAAGTTGTAAAAACCAACGAGAAAAAAAAAGTCAAAAATAAAATTAAAATTTTCATATGTATTGCATAACTTATTATATTTTATATTATTATATATATAGAATCATTCAACCAAATAATATCATTAACAAACACATACTCATACTCAAATCGTACACATGTTGTAGGAGTGTAGTACAATTGTGTATAATAATGTAGACATTTTATGTTTGTGAAGTATACAGACAGAATAATGAAAATTTTTGTCTTAGAACAGTGACACAAAATCTTCATGTTAATGTGTAGATATATCTGTGTGCTATATTATGAAAGAAAAAATAGATAAATAAATGAAAATATTAGAATAATAGAGCTAAAGTTTTTTATTATATCACAAAGTTTTATACACTCTGTATATACAGTGGTGGATGAAAATATTATTCCAGCACCACAATTAGATATAAAATTTTCAAATTTCAATTCAGAAAATGGAGACACAAATAAATGATAATTCAATTTTTAATATTTTTCAAAAATATTTTTTGAAAATTTATGATTTGTGGAAATTGAAATATCATTATCCTTGGCTTATAGTCTGTTATAAACCTTCATATCCTCTACAATCAGCCCTCAACCTCTGTCCATGCTGTTATTCCCACCATTTTAACGTCTCGTCTTATTTCGCCATCCATTTTTTCTTCGGGCGACCTCTTGTTGTGCTCATTGTCTTTGTTTTAAAAGTCATTATTTTGGGTCAGTTAACCCTTAACACATGGCCAGCCCATCGTAATCTCTACGAATTGATGAATTTTATTATATTTTCGGCATTTATTAGCTCCTCAAGTTTGTGATTCAATTACTCTATAGTTGTCATTGTAGTTGTTGTTCGAAATTATTTTACTCGAAATCCTTTTTCGGCTTTCTCAATATTCAAAAGTTTTTGATAATTACCGGCAATAATGTGAGAAAATATAGATTAAAAACATTTTTGTGCTGATCAATTTGTCAGAGACTGTTTTTAAAAATATTTATAATTCACAAATTGCATAATTAAGAAAAACAAAATCATAAATTCATGTGAGCACTATATACATATACATACTCATTTTAATTAGATTAGGAACACCTTGAATTATTGTTGTATTCATTTTTATTTCTTTCTTTCTCTCTACCTCTCTCTCTCTCTCTTCATTCTTCAATACAAAATATATTTGAATTTTTACAAATGATTGTATGCATTTCATGCATATCATACATCAACTGATATAATTCACACACACACATACACACACACACACATGTACATGTATATTAGAATTTTTATGGATAAGTAAATATTTTATGAAAAAATTATATACGTTAATAAAAATAACATTAAAATGTGATATAATGAGTATAGAACAATAAGAATATAGCAACAATATGAATGAAATAAAAATTAAATTGTGGAAAATCAAAATACATATGTAATGGAGAAACTTGAATGAAAAAAAATAAATGATAATAATACAGAGACTGTAATGAGAAAAACTGTTGAAAATGTCAATGGCTTACAATAAATATATAATATGCATGCATGGATATATGCATGTATAAAGTATAAAGTGACATTGAAGTCGCGAAAAGTAAAGGAAAAAATTTTTTTTATTAACATAAGATGTATTTTACACATGATGTTTTACATACCTACATACATACATATAATCGTAGATTTGTACATACATATATTATTGTGGACTCATATACATACTGTATGTCATTTCCAAGTACAATTCATATTTTATTGAATCAAAAAATACTTATGTTGATAATCAAAATTATATGATTTTTATACGTTTAATTTAAAATTTATATATGCAATTTTTTTATATTTTTATTTTATTTTATTTATTTATCCCCTCTCCAGAAAAGAATAATAATAAATAATGTAATTTATAATATATAATTGTTATCATTGTTACGCTTACAAACAAAGCAAACTCATTTTCTACAATATAAGTATTTACAATAAAACTGCGCTGTAATAGGTATGTAAGTAAATAAGTACGCGAGTATGCATGTATGTATGTATGTATGTGTGTAAGGAATTATAATATATTGTTGATTTTTGGTTACATATGTATGCATTCAAAGAGGATGTGAACTTGACACATTTGGTAAACACACAATATAACAAACGTTAAATAAAAAAAAAATTACTTTTCACTTGGTTTTTTTTTTGTTTTTCATTTTTTTATTCAAGAACTTATTACAAAAGACAATAAAGTAATTTGTAATTTTGTTTTTCTTTATGCTAACAAAACAACACACATCTATACTACGAGTTACATGCATATCTACATGTGTGAACAAAATATAATACTTAAATAATAATGTACTATTACATTGTATGGATGCATGGAAAATTTACTTATTTTTTTTTTTTTTTCTAATTCGATTATTATATTATTATTTAACTTTGGTATATGGTTTTGCAATAATTTTCCTTACTATAATGAAATGTGTTGCTTTGTGTATAAATTATAAAAGTATTACATACATATTGTATAAACGATTACAAACAACATATACTATCGTGTTAAGTACATAATTTGTTAGCAGATTATTCTAAAACATCAAAATATTTTGTTTCAATACCCATAATAATATTCATTCATTCTCTATATTCGAATGAATTTATTTTTTTTTTTTTTTGTGTTTGATAGATGACAAAGTACATAATAAATGAAGAATTGACTATTAGGTGTATTATGTACACGAACATACATATTTTTGGATACTATAAATATATGCATATATGAGAGTATATCTTTGTAACAGTAGTTATTGTAATAAAAGTCATATGTATATAGTTTTGTTGAAATATATTCTACAAAAATAATAAAAGATAAAAAAAAAAATAGTAAGCATAGTTATATGAAAATTTGAATTGTAAATAATTGCAATGACATATCATCATTAGGTGTGACAGCAGACATGTAGTATAAGTATAGTATATGTGGTATAGTGTACAAGAACAAGTATATGTACATATGGATGGATGAATGATAATTGTAAGTTTTGTCTCTTAATCTTCTGATCAATTGCAATAAAATCTGCTATTTTGTGCAGATGTTTGCATCTAATCCGTCGTGTATATTTACTATGTACATAAGTAAAAGTATATGAATAATATTATGTATATATAGAAGCTTTCAACGATGGACCATATAGTATATGTAATGTACGTACAAGTATGAGTATGTAATGCATGCAATTATATATGTATGTAATGTAATGTATCTACCATTAAGTAACATCAAAGTTAATAAGTAATTGAGTATAAGAATAGATATGTATATTCTTATCTGTTTATTACCAATCTCTGTATGATATGTCAAAGGTTATATTGGTTGTGCAAAAACAGATATGTCCAAATATGAAATAATGTAAACTCAATCACATTTATATTGAAAATTTCCAGTGATATTATTCAATATGTAATTGTACATTATACATACATATATTATGCACACATTACATATACATATTTTATTTATTTATATTTTCGATTCTTTACAATACACTCTCATATAATATGGTTATATATGGTACCAATGTCTGTAAGCCTGTATACATAATTATAAGCAGATAATGTATAGTCACATTATCATGATATAATTGTATATATATTCTCTTATTTACGTACTTACATATACATACATTCATATTCAATGCTCAGAAGGAAAAATCTGTCGAAGACCTCAATCGTATTATTTATGGGAACGATAAATTGTTGCCTTCTTTCAACGCTTTAAACACATTATATAGTACATTTTTATACACTATGTAAAGATAATTCCGATATTATTATTTTTTTTTTTCTCAAACGGTCAGTCAGTTATGCATATACGTATATAGAAGTTAGCCTGCAAACTAATTAAAGTTATGATGCGGCTAGGGCGATGACTATAATTCACTTTTGGCATTCTACACCAATATACTTACATATACAAATAAATCTTTCCACCTATATATACGTACATTCATAATATATAGATTGCATGATTTACGTTTAACTTGTATACTGTCTGTCTCCACTGATCATCATCTGGAGCTTTATCTTTATCATCTTTCAAGCAAAAGGAAAAACATTCCATATAACCAAACAACTTTATCCCATATATCCATTCATATTCATTCATCTATAGTACTCTTAAATGCATACGGAGAAGCGGAGTACATAATCACCACAATATACGACCACCACCACCTTTACCACCACTGGATCAATAGAAAATGAAAAATTTCCAATATATAGCGCATCAAAATATTGTGTACGTATATACTTGTATATTTTTCACATAACATAATATTCCGTATGTAAAAACGTAAATAAAATTGTAAACTGTCAGTCAATTTTGGTGTGAAATAATTTTTTTTCATTTTCATTTTTTTTTTATATACATACATATATTATATTTTTTTCTCCTGAATTTAACACCAACGCAACATCATTGCATATATGATATCGAACATAAATGGATACATGTGTATAGGTAAAAAATATATTTGCAACCGTATTTAGAACATTTTGATTGATTTGTGCCTAAGGCTGTATATTTGATTGATTACCCTGTAGACCTTGACTTTTATTATTTTTTTCACTTTTTCTTACAAAAAAAATAAAACAAAAAATATTTTTTTTTATATTTTTTTAAGATATCTACATACTCGTACTTCTTAAACGGTTGCTTGAAGTAAAAAAAAAAAATGTACGTGTATCTACACCATTATTTATTTATTAAGGAAGTCATATCATATCTATACCATACTCGTACACATAGTAAAAGGAATGCAAAAAAAAAAAAGAAAAAATGGAAAACAAAGTAAAAAGTAAGTAAGTATCAGAGGAAAAATATTGAGAAGAGATTGAAATGAAATGAAGAAGATACATTATTTACATAAAAATGAAGAGCTATATCGAATTTGTTTCAATTTAACAAACAACAACTGCAAAATAAAATCAAAAATATGATTTATATTTTTACATAAAATAAAATATTATATTCGGTTTTTGTTTTTTGTTCTTCCTTTTTTTTTTGTTTTTCCTACGTAATGTATTTTTATTGAATAAAATAATTTTGATTTATGATTTTTAGACTTTACTGTTTTTTTATTATCTTAATTAATATTTACGTCGTATGGATTTTTTGTTTTGTTGATTAAACGAAATTTTTTTTTCAAAAATTATTTTTTATGTGTTCATAGAGATTTTAAAATATCTACTATTTTTGTATGCAATAATGTAAGATAAAGTCATTTTGAAGTCACTATATACAGCATCCATTAGGATTACAGCATATAAAATGTAATTTTTCATGAAAAATTTACATACATATAATTACTACAAAATTAGTTGTATTGGAATTTGAAAATTGTCATGTATAGACCACCACTAAAAATTTCTTCCCATATACGAGAGCATAATAATTTTAAAACAGTTCAATATTTTTGCAATAAGAATTTAAAATTCATGAATAAAATGAATCCATGAGCAAACTGGAATGAAGTAAAAAAATGTCTGCAATACACAGACACTTTTGTTTCAAATTTTCGATAAAAATAGCTTACCAAAAATCAACGAGTATGTATAGTCACAAAAAATAATAATCCAAATATAAATCATAAAAGTAGGTTAACAACCGAAATAGTATTTTCGTGTAATGCTTTAAATTTCCCCCTAAACAAAAAGAACAACAAAAAAAAAAAACCGAAGGATGAAATATACATATATATTTCATATCACTCCTAATAAATAATTGATAAAAAGAAAGTTTTCTTTTAACAAAACAAAAACTACTTATGACAATAAAAAATCAAAAGAATACACACGTAATAAACATACGTACGAGCTTTCAAAATGAAATAAAAATCAAATTGAAGGTTTTGTTCATTCAACTCTAACATGCAGAAATATACATACGTACATTATTTATGCACTTTGAAAATAATAAAATACTTACATGATCTATTCAATTATTTCACGAGTATCCGTCTACTTGGTAATTATATGGTGTTACTTTCTTCGGAAAACTGGACATCTGTTGCTTTCGACTTGGGTTGAGAAACGAATACAAATACTTATACAGAATATATATAAATGTAATTAAAAAGTCCGGTGAACTTCCTTAATCCAGACTGCAGAAATAATTTGAGCAAAAATACAGCAAAATATTTGTTTTTCATATTACGTAATATCAAAAGAATTCATTGTTCTACATGTAAAAAACAAAAAAAAAAAGTACATTAACTTCAAAATTATTTCAGACATACAATGTACGTACGTGGTATGTATATACATACTGTTGCCAAGGATACGGCGTCACCTAACAAATATTTATTCCACAATGAAATATATAATGTATTTTATGAACATTTTTTCAGTGTTTCGATGTCACGAAATAAAATGTTTCGCCAATAATTCGGATTCAGTCAAATGTAAATGGTACGGTGCCATATCATTTACAAAATAAATACTTTCATTGTTAGACGTTAGTGAAAAGTTTTAGGGTAATAGTCGAGAAATTAGTTGTATTTTCTTTCAATTCTGATGGAATCTCCATGATTTTTTTAATTTGTGCTGAATGAATCGCGTTCAAAAGTAAAATGAAATTTTGAAAAAACAAAAAAAACTTTAAACAAAAGTAAAAGTAAAGTGAAATTAATTTTTTTCGTTTAAACAAAAATGGATAATGAATTGTCTTCAAGGAAAATCTTTAATCGAATTCAAAAAACAACAATGGGCTAAAGAAAAAGGTAAATAAAAATGAAAATATTCCCATATACTGTTGTGTTGTTATGGTAGTCATCGAAGTTTGTTTTGTTTTTTCACTGTTCTATTAATAGAAGAAATGTCTAGGATGGGCGACATGCTTTCTCATGCTTCTTCACATAAATATCAGCGCACATCAATACGAACTTACTATTCCAACTTGGATGTAAGTCAAAATAATAATCACAACAATAGAAACATAAATCGAATTGCTGCCAATCACGGAAATAACTATGATTTAGAACACGTCGATGATGATTACCCAATAAAATCAACAGCAACAACAGCAATGAATTCAAAAATCATTCCACTACAACAGCAACCAAAATACTATGAGCCAACGAAGCAGCGACTTAGAAGTCCAAGTTTACCGGTGATACGACATCGAAGTCACAATACAAATGCAAACAGACATAATCAGCAAATACCTAACGGCAATAATTATCGACCGGACGAGGAAACCTCAGGATACACTAGTGATTCAATAAATCACCCTATAAGTCCAGATATTTGGTGTTCAGACAATGGTGGCAATCAGCAACGAATGAGGAACGGAATGTCAAAAGAATACAAAAACTACGAAAATTACGACAGATCTGTGAAAGCCTACAATATTCATCAACAACAAAGACATCATAATGATATGGAAAAAATTCCAGTCAATAAATTTCATGAAAGGCGAATGGAAATACCCGCAAGTGACCTTGATGAGAATGGTCATGATGTTGCTTACCAGAAGTGAGTATTGAATTTAATTTAATTATCACGCAACACGCAAATTGTTTACACTTCAATTTTATTTCAGTTCTTATTATATACCACCCACAAGTCCTTCAAATGTAAGCAGAGATGTTTCCACGTCGAGTACCTACCCAGTCTACCCCGAACCAGTCGATTATTATCAAAGAGCCAAAGAAGAACGTGCTAAATGGGGAAATTCAAAAGCACATTCTGATTACTCAAGTAATAACAGTGACAGAGCTTTAGGTCCTGGATGGTTGAATCGTGGTGTGCATGATGTTAAAGACAGTGAAGATGATAACCAATCAATGCAATCAATGTCACATATTCGTGGTCAGAATGCACCTTTAGATCCAATGGTGCTTGCAGAACGAGCTGATAAAAGACGAAAAGCGATTGAATTTCAAAATGCAATAAAACAACAGCTTGAAGAACGTCAAAAAATCCGTCAATGGGAAATGGAAAGACGTCTGCAGGAAGAACGTTTGGAAGAAGAAAGACTGATGAGACAAAGACAAATTGAACAAGATCGACTAAAATATGAACAACAATTGCTAAGAGAAAAAGAAGAGGCTCAAAGGCAAAAACAAGAAGCTATGCTAGCCGCCCTAGCGAAAGCTGAACAAGAAGCTAAAATCGAGAAAGAAAAGCGAAGAAAAACTAAATTGCAACCAATTGAATCGACAACAGAAGTTGTGAATGACATACGAAAAAATCAGGACAATGAAAAGCCAAATACATTTAAAAAAGAAAACACTCCTCGTTTGCCAGATAAAACTGGAACAAAAACTAGAAATGATGCAGAAAATCAGACTTTTGAAAATGCAGAAATAGGAAAACGTACAGTTGAAAATGAAATAAGGGAGAAGGATATAAGAAATACAGATTCAGAAGGGGGCGGAGAAGAGCAAGAAGAAAAGGTACTAATTGGGACTCCGATTAATTTAAAAAAAAATGCACGAAAAAGTGTTGATGAACCAAAAATTATTCCGATTCAGAGAGAACGTGAAATTGATGGTATTGCTCTTCTTTTACAGCCTACAACTCTTCTTCCACTACCAGTAACGACAGACGTAATTGGACTCCAAAATAATATAGGAAATCTACACATTGCTGCATATTTAATGCAACACACAACTCAACCATCAAAGCCAAATGATCGTGGTATAGATGAAAATGTGCTGAAAAGTATAGGCGATTCCGAAATCAAAAGAAACATAAAGAATGAAACGAAGTCTACCACTGTGCCCGAAAGTTCTGTAATTTCTGAAAATAAAAATGAAAATGAGCCTAAATGCAGAATGTGTGGAAAAAATCACTTCTCCAATTTTTCAAGACGATCAAGCGCTATTGCTACAAACATTTTAGATGTGAATGATCCAGGACTAACTCTAACTGCTCCAACACTGCCCAATAACTTCAGTGCTGATAGTTATCCGATTGTAGAATCCGCAAGAAATAAACAACTTGCTCTCATCAAATCGGAATCAGAAAAATCATCTCTAGATTCCTATCAAACTGTTTCAACACAAACTGAACTTCCTCCTTCATGTGAATTATGCTCATTCCACAGTAATTTCTACAAAATTCTTTTAAAACGTGAAGTTTCAACGACCACCACCACACAAACATCAAAATCAAAACCTACTTCTACACAGGATGCGACAATACCAGAAAAGGACAGTGAAACAACTACCACCACCACCACAACAACAACGACTACTTATCGAGCTAAAGCCAAAACGAATAAGAAACGTAACGAAAAACTAGATGAACGTCCAAAATGGGGTGTAAATCGACCAAACGTTCAGTACGTAAAAGCAAGTGATCGAGATCCATTCTATTTACGAAATAAAAAACGTAAGCCTCCAGGAAAAGCAAATCGAAGCTTATCTGTAGATTCTAGGCTTCAGAATTGTAATGACGGCGATAATGATGACGATGATGATGACCACGATGACGAAAGACCGATTAATAAAACTCGAAATGTTTGCACAGAAATTTTACCAATTAAAACAGATGAAACTGGTAGAATTTTTTTAAATTTCAGGGAAGCCAGTGCCATAATAAATGAAGACGAAATCAAAGGTAAATTACGTGAAAAATATTTCAATTTTGGAAAAATTTTTGTTAAACGTAATGATAATGGAAGTTCCAGTGCTGGTAAAGAATTAATTTTAAGTGACAATGGAAATTCAATTTTATACACAGAAAATTAAACAATTATTGATGAGAATGCACGAAAATCTTCAAATTATGTAGCAAGAATTTGTAGTAAATCAAGAATATCATCAAGAATATGGCGGCATAAATAATGATAAGGTGATAAAATAAGTAGAAGTTTCACGAGTATTTGATTAAAATTTCCATATTAAAAACTATTACCAGACATAATAGATTTTAGTCATGGCCTAATTTTTGCTTGTATTTATTGTTCAATTATGTACTCGTAAATTATAAATATTTGTTGTTTTACTATTACGTCATTTTGTAATGTTTAATCCTTTTTTTGTTTTTTTGTATGTAAAATTTTGAAATAAAACCAAATTTTAGAGTTAAACATTAAATTACTGTGTATTTATTCCCTTTAAATTTTTATTTTAGATAAAAATTAAGTATATTGTGACATTTTATTGGACATTACACATTTTCTTGGTTTTTTTTTTTCATTTTAAAGTTTATACTTATATAATTCACTTACAATGTCTCGAAGTGCGTGATAAACAAACATAAAAATGGACATACATTCGTACTTAATAATTATGTTGTGTAAAAAAATGTGTAAAAACTTTAATAACTTTCAGTTTATTTTGATTGTAATCAAACATTCAAAATAATCATGGCGCAATTATGTGACAATTATTGATACCATGACACGTGGAATATTAACAAATTTTTTCAAAGCTGACTTTTCTACAAAGAATTTATCTATTAATATTCTTTCGAAACTTTGTACATTGAAATCTATGTGTTAATGTTAACAAGGACATTTTAATTTATTTTTAGCAAAGACCTTACATAAAAATTGTTTTTATATTTTGCTGTTACTAAACAAAAAATTTGAAAATTGATATGTGGACGAAAAATATTAAAAATTGTTTTAAAAGATTTCTGAAATAAATTCACTAGAAACTTATTTGTAATACATGGTAATACCATAAACATACAGGGAGGGAAGCATTAATTTCAGACTAAATTACTTAGAAATATTTCCAAAATGCAAATGCATTTTCGAACACTTACCTTTTACTTACGTAACTGCACATGTGATTTTAATATAAAATTGTACTTTTATAAAATTTAATGATTTAATAATTATGATCGCATTACAACATAACATCATAATTTTCTCCATGAATCAAATTCTCTTTCATCCTATGCTACAGTATTTTTCCATACCAGGAAGTGGTTTTTATTTTACCTGTGCATATTTATACCTCTATATACTTCTATAATTTCCTTCTAAATAAAAAGTTCTAAAATATCAAAACCAAAAATGAACATCTGATTCAGCTTGAAATATTGTTCAAACCCAACAAACAAAGCCAAAAAGAAAAAATCCCTAAAGGAATTTATCATATAAAATCATCCTTCACTACTACTTTAATTCTCCACTTTCAATGCACACTAATAATATGTATTATTTTTTCTTCTTTTTTCCACATTTATTTATTATTTGATTGTGAATTGTGGATTATTTAACAAACAAACACAAAAAAAATAACAGAAAATATGAACCATATGTTTCGTATTTACCATAAACCGCAAATACACTAGCTGTAATGTACTGTTAATATTTTGGGATTTCCAAGAGATTATCTATCATAATGAATGCTCGATAGAAACTAAAAATAAAAAAATAAAATGAAAATTCCGTATTTATCTATAGGTAATTACATGGGTGACTTATTCAAGTCAAATGCTTATACTCGTATGTTTATTTAACGCATTTATAAGTACGTACATTCGTACACATGTATATGTAATAAGGATGTAATTTAGTTTATAGTATCCACAAATAGAAATAATAATAATAATAATATTTAACCACACGTTTCAAGGATTAAATAAGGATAATAATTTTGAACAATTTGTTAACATGCTAAATAATATTGTAAAGGATAAAATATTATATAGTCAGTTTCAGTATAACAAAAATGAAAATTTAAATAAAAAAAAAACCGCTACAATGAATTTGAATGATTTTATAATCGATGTGTATACACTATTCAGATAAATAATATTCTAATTACTTTGCGGTTTTTGAATATTTTTATACAGTTTCTGATCCCATGTACAATATCTGTACAATTATTTTCTTATCTGAATATAGTGTCAGATGTTTTGCATTATTAATGTGAAGCGTGCGGTTGGATTTTAGTCGTTAAAAAGACTTTCAAAAACAAGTTTCAAAAATTCAAAATTGTGATAAATTAAAATCACATTAAGATCTGGATGTGGAGAAGAAAGTAAGAAATGAAAATTTTCGACATTTAGAAATTGAAATTTTCGAAATTTGAAATTCATTTATAAATTTTTAATTTTAAAAATAAATAATGTTTGAACATGTATCGATATAACTGAACCGCAACTGTATAATGAACCCAGCATAACTCAACATATCAAATTATGTATAGATTATAAGATAGCTGTCTATTTAGTCGTATAGACTAAGTCACGAAAGTACTGTGAAAAGAGTTTAGGAAAGCAAATTTGGCGGAAAAATATCAATTGGTAGAACAAAAAAGAGATGATGTACGCCATCATGACCGATATGAAAAGGATTGGAATTTTCAATTGGAGATACGAATGGAATATGACAGAAATGAATGCTGGAGAATTGTACAAGAGGCGAGAGGGTTCTCAAAGGACTGTACTGTAGTGCAATTTGTCGTTAACAATTTGAATAAAACGAACCAATTTAAAAATAATATCAATTTGAAATAAAGAAGATTCGTAAGTAGTTATAGAGAATAAAATTAGGAATTAGAAAAAATAAGAATCAGAATGAAATCAAATAATTTCATTTAAAAAACTTAAAGCCCTAAAACCAATTATTCAAGATAGGTGCATATGAATGTGAAAACGTATCTATATCTAAACAAAAATAGATATAGTTAAGCGAATAAAAATCTATAATCTTATTTGAAATTTATTTCGAAAGTAAACACTCTTGTAAAAATTTAAAGATACCATTAAGTTAGATATTATGTAAATTTACATTTAAAAGTATGAGTATGTATGTACAACCAAAAAAGCATTCTCATTTTCACATCTCTACACCATATATACGATTACTAATGTATATATATCCATCTCCTTTAAGTATTAAAATTCATCTATAATATCATCCATTTATTAATAAGCTCATGATTAATGATCAATTAGTTAAGGCTATTAGATGTAAGCATATTATTTCCATTACAATGTTGTTTTTTTAACAGATCTAACTTTTACACGGAATTTTGTGATTTAATTTTGAAAAAAAGAAAACAAAAAACCGTACTGAAGGACATAACATTTAAATTCACTCTTGATAAAACTTTTATAGGTACATAAGTAAATATTTTGTTTGTTTAAATGTTTACTTACTTGCATGTACATAATGTATATAAAGAGATAGGCATATTCATGCAATTTATTTCGTGTGTGTTTAACTAATTGTTTCATTAAAAAGTCCAAAATCAAAAAAAAAAAAAAAAAAAAAATTTTATTTATAAATTGTATTCTTGTATATAGTTTCTACACACATTATTACGGTATGGATTGATAATTCGTATCTATAAATAATGAAGAATTCGATTATTTATGATTATAATAGACATCATTAATACATGAATTGACTAACAAACAAAATTAATATATGAACGTCGTCGTCATATTGTCCATCACATATGATGATGATGATGATGATGATGATGATCGTATACAATCATACACTTTATGTTTCTAATGATTGAATGGACAGATGGATGTTAGATAGTTGGCGTCATATCGTCCTCAACATTGATATAAGTATGTGCATTCATATCCAAATACACTTCTTATACATATTTAATACTTATAGATATCTATATGTCATTAGTTAACAGACATATACAATTGAACATTTTTTTTTTTAAATTAAAAAAAAAAAATAATGATAATAAAAATTACACGCAAAAAGGCAGCATTACACTATCGTCATCAAAATCATCTCAATAATCAAACATTATTTGTTAATTTGTTCCTTCATGCATACATATACACATGTATGTATCTAAACAATTTTGTTGAAAAAAAAAATAAATAAAAATCAAATATGTGTATAAAAAGCCTAAGAAGGTTGTGGTTAATTTTAACATCTCTGATGGTGTGATTCGGTTATGTTTTTGGTCATTCAAAATTTTTTTTAAAAAAAAAATTCAATGAAGCCAACACAAAAAAAAAATTTAAATGTTCAATTTATGAAGTAAATAGATGGACTGAGACATGACATACAACTGAACACAGTATGAGATTTTGTATTGTGTGCATAAAGTGTATTTGTTTTTACGTGTGTGTATGTGTGTGTGTGTATGTGTGTGAATATGAATTGTTATTCCTGACGATTTCTAACATAAAAAACTATTTTGAATGCCAATTTTTATATATTACGAACATACATTATGTGATGTATATATTATATACTTGAACATATAACACATACATACATAAAATAATTTATATACAACGAGTATGTTATATAGTACACATACATAGCATGAGAGCATCATGTACCTGTAAACATCATCTACAGGAAAAATGATTAATCGAACAGATACTTTGACCTATCGAACTTTTACCTTTAAAGTCAGATTTTGAATCTCATATTTTTTTCTTCTACATCGTATTTTTTGTTTTTTTGTTTTCAAATATGTACACATGTATTTCATTGGACATTTCCTATCAATTCATTTTTAGTGAATTAGTTAAATTGGAAATTATTTTTTTATATACTTTTGCTAAATAAATGAATGATTATGGATTGTAGATGCATAATACGATCGATTAGAGTTTTAAATATCGTCTTCATATCGATAAAAAAAAAAAAATAATAAAATACAAATATTATTAATGATTGAAAATTATGTATATTAAGAGTTATTGAATAATAATATACAATAATTAGGATTACGTATGTACCGTATATGTATATATGGATAGAATGTGGATTCATATGTAACAATTTTGATAAATGAAATATGTTAGAAAAAAAAATCGAATTGAAATTGATCATTTAAATTATTTCGTTAAGAAATTTTTTTAATTCCATTTCGATAAAAAATTTATTGTAAGCGAGTTCAATATGAGAGATTCGATAAAAATAATCACATATTATGTACAAAAAACTAAATTAATCTCAAAGATATTCTATTACGAAACACCAACAAAATTAATATCATAAAATAATGATAATAGTTTTATACATTTCCTTATTATGTGCCCCTATATAGGCATCATTCGAAGTTTCAAAATGAAAATTCAAAAATAAGTACAAATCTTGTGTAGAATACTACTCGTAAAAGCTATTTGCAAATTATTTCAAAATTTTTTTCAAATTTTCATAAATGTCTCTTACACAGATAGGCACTCTAAAAAAAATCTGTATATAGATACGTACTTATCTATACCACAAGTCCTCGATTTATGTATTTATTTATTGAATGCTCGTATATTCGCTATATGTAGGTACCCATTGCAATTTTCATTTTTACTGTATTTTAATTTCTTTTCTTTTTTTTTTTTGTATTTTTACCTCATTAATGGTGATAAAACTGTAGCAGGATTTTATAATGTAAAACACGACAGCTTGACAATTTACACCAATAAACTAAAGACAGTAACATGCTCATGGTACACAACACAACATACTACAAAATACAAAAAATTATAATAAAAAATAAAACAAAAACAAACAAAAAAAAGTCCTGAAAAAAAAAATTTATAATTTTGGAAGCATTACTTTAGTCCGCATTACAAAATTAAAATTATTTTCTTTTAATGATGACCGTATGTATATACATAATTATGTGCTAGCGTGTGTACATATATTCTGCATGTACAAATAATTTTAAATGAATATTATGTAGATACATTATATACTACAGGTACACATAATGCAATAGTGTTTTTCTTCATTATTTATAATGTGTGCTTGTGACATGAAGGTGTTACTTCATATCTTTAGGTAATATACTTGACTTCTACAAGAACGAAATGAAAAAAATTAAATTAAAAATAAAATAAAATTAAAATCTGTAATGTTTTTGCAGGAGCTAAATAAAAATTTTTTGTTGCCATTTTCTTGTTTTTTTTTTCTGAATTTTTTTTGTTTTTCATGAAATGTGTAAAATTTACAAGAACAACAACAACAAGAAAAAATGAAATAAAATTGCGTATACGGTCTTTTCGAAATATACGTGCGTGAGTATGTGTATGTATGCATTTAGCATATATCGACATGTATAGATACATATGTGGTTGCTCTTTAGGTTTGTATGTATGTACATTTATGTATTTATGCATGTATAAATGATAATGTGTAAATATATAGATACGCTAGTATATATATATATGTATTAAATATCTGTTGGTATAACACATAAATAATCAAATAAGGCAGGTGTCTATTTACAAGTTACACACTATACTCATACTACTTATATATACAAAAATAATAAAAAAAATAACATGAACGTATTAAGAAGCTTTGTCATCGTTTTTTATAAATGTCTTTTCATGTACAAGTATATTCATTCAAAATGTTGTCGACTTTTAAAGTGTTTAATTTTTTTTTTTTATAATTTTTTTTCATTTTATTATTATTGTCATCCTATATGCAAGAGTATGTATGTGTACTCATACATGAATACATGCGATACTTCTAGGTATATACGATACATTTACATATAATCGCAGATATGTTTGCAAGAGTACATTATATACAGAGATTTGGTCTTTTGAGATCTTTTTTTTGTCTATTTTTTTGTAGTTCTATGCGTTTAATGTGACTGAGTATTTGACTACTTTCAAAAGTTTATCTGCGAAATATATGATCATAGATTAATGGTGAGAATCGTTTTTCTATTAACACGATAAATTACAAGGAACATAAACATACCTAACGCAAACTTTACATGACGATGATGATCATGATCATGATGAAGATGACGATGATGATGATGATGATGATGATGATGAGGATGACGATGAGGATGATGATACAGCCATGGTCTTTACTTACGTACTTATTATACTCAGTAGTATAATATTCTGCCTGATATCTTTTTGTGGTCATATAATATGTACACAATCATAATATAAGAAAATATTTTTTTTAATATCTAATGTTTTTAGTTGCTGATGTTTATGTATTTGTTGTGTTGTATTATCAACATCATTGATATTATATTATGTATTGTCGAATGTTGATGATGATTTTTTTTTCTCTCTTATCTAAAATCTTTTTTTTATAAAAAGAAAATGTAGGAATAGTGAATGATTATATGGATATTATGTTTGTATGTAAAGCAAAAATATATATATATATGTATATATATATACATATTTATATAAAACTAACGAAATAAACGACTGTTTACAAAATGAAAACATACGCGACAATATATTTGTGTGACAAAAGATAAATTATATTTCTATGATACTGAAATATATGATGCTATTAGTTTGTAGAAAAATAATTGAACAAAACAACATAACGACAACAACAACAACAAATAAATAATAATAATAATAATAATCAAATATGAATACCGTTATTTTATCGCATAAATTTTTGTTACGTATATCATTTATTATTATAAAAACATACCTACCTATACATATACCAAAATCAAATAAAATTATTTCCATAATCCTGATTTTAATTTGATATTCGATTGAAAATTGTCCATAAGTCGTTGATAAAATAAAATCCTACACAAATGTACTTTTTTACATATACATGTACATCGTTGGTATGCATAATGCGTACCATTATAATGGAATATACAATCAAATTGATATTATAAATGTATTTTGTAATTATGTCAATATTTTATCCAGAAAATGAATCAGTAGATTGATCACAGCATCATCACCTGTACCATGTAGATTATATATATATATATGTATATATATATATATTTTTAAAGACATTATATGCGATAAAATACGCACGAGACCATACGCGAATTAATAATTGTGTTTATGGTGAGATATTGTGATATAATTCAAACGGATCATAATTTATAATTTCGGAGTACATACATATACATATATGTATGTATGTTGTATAGGTACTTTCGCATTTGTGTGTCTTTGTCTTGTTTTTCCCTGTAAATAAAATAAAATTAATCTTTACTAATCCTTTGGGCAATATAATGGAATATATTATATAATTTTTTTTCAATTTTAAATCAATCAAACTGAAAGTAACATAAAAATCTGTTACAAAATGTTTAAAAAATAAAAATGATGAAATAATGATCTTCTCTACATCCTTCATGTTTGAATTCGCACAGAAATTTTGATCAGAAAAATAAAACTCTAAAGAACACACACCAACTGTGGTAACGTTTCCTGTTATACATCAAACTACTTACTTTTGTATATAGTCGAACAATTCAAAATGTTCATATAGCACATTCACAATTCATGAACCAGATACATAAAAATTTACTATACTCTCCAGAGAGTTAATTTAACTAACGTATATAGCAATCAAAAATAATGACAAAACGATCTGAACAGCGTACGTAATATTTGGTACTTGTTCTGAACACATATCGACATAAATTTGTTATAATTTATTAAATCAAATCAATAATAGTCAAAAATTTAATTTGAAAATACGAAAAAAACCTATAAATAGCATCGAACATCATATCGATTTAACATCCTTCATAATTAGATCATAGGAATTATTATATTAAAAAATGTAACATTTTGTATATTTTTCTAAATAGATTCAGTTCGATATAATCAATGATTTTTTTACAATTCAACTTTTTTTTTTATTTTTTTTTTTTTTTTTTGATTTGCTTTGATTTAATTTTCCTCTTATAAATCAATTTGTTATACAATTTATTAAAATATAAGTATTCGAATAATCTTTCTATTTCTACAGCCATCACATATGTATGTAGTTTATAAATGTTTGTAAGTATTTATGTTTATATGTGTGGTGATGTGTCTTTTTTTTCTTCTAAAGTTTGACTAATTACAATCACGATCTGATCAATCAAAATATCGACATAATTTATCTATACATATGTAGGTATGGTGTGTATATGTGTCTGAGCATGAAAAATAACTATAAAAAAATAGTAGAAAAAATTTCAGAAAAAAAAAAAAAAAAAACAGGAAAAATTATTGTTGTTGTTTTTTAGTCGCCCATACATTATAATATTATGTATTACGTTATTTAACATCGATCTGTATCTGTGTGTTTATAATCATGTGAAGATTGATATCATAAATGAAAGATTAAAAGAAATTTTTGTTCCGTTCCTTTTTTTTTCTCTGATTCAATTCTCTTTGTAATATGAAAAAAATATATACTTATGTACATGTACAGTATAAACAAAAATTTAACGCATACACACACATTTATATTTATAAATCGTTACAATTTGTTTACGATAAAATATATTTTATCGATCAGCCTGTAATCGATCATATTTACACCCAATTTATGTAAGTCAAAAAGAAAAAAAAATAATGAATGCAGAATGATTGATGATGAAGATTTTTTTAAAATAGAATTTTTTTACATAAGTTGAACACATGAATATAAGAAGTATTTTTTATATGTAGAGTTTACTATAAATGTATTTATTGCTTAGACAATATACAAGCATGTATATATAGGTACATAATACAGAAAATCCATATCAAGGATTAATAAATAAAAATTTTGCACATTTTTATTGATACGATAATACGAGTAGTATATTCTACACATCATGTGTATTTGTATTTTCATTCTTGAGAAAAATTTGATGTTCTCTCACAGTATAGAATGCGAATATTGTGCATTATAAAATACGAAAAATCTGCGAACAACATTTAATACTTTCTCCTTTTCATTTACTCTATAGGTACATTCTCTTCTACACATCATATTCACTCGTATTTTCATTGTTGCGATTTGCGGATATTGTATACATGACGGAACAAGGAAAATCAACAAACAATATTTATAACATATTCGTCCACTCTATACATGTTCGCATACAATGCAAACTGTATGAAGGAATGTTATAATTCTTTTATAAAAATGTGTAACAAATTTTTAAATATTTTACTACAGATAAATGCATCAGTCAGAAAAAATGCCACCACTCATGCTTCCTACCATCAAAATAATTCACAAATAATAAAAGAATAAAAGTTCTGAAACATTATTTTTTTCATTTTTTTGAATGTTATGCATGCAAGGATGCGACAATATTACAAAACTTCATAAAATTGATTTTTTTTTAAACATATTCCTTGTTTATAACTTTTAAATATCCTAATCTATAAAAATCTATATTTCTTGATAATATAATTTTCTAAAAATGTTTACATAAAAATGATATTTACGCTTTACGCGTGCGTTTAGGTTAACTTTGAAATGAAAAAAAAACAAAAACAGAAAAAAAATATGTGAAGATGATACATTCCGATTATATATACATTTTATGATCTAACGATATGCAATCATCATCATCATCATTTAATCTTCATAAATATGTATAGTTGGACTTATTTTTTGTTATTTAAGTTACACCTAGGGCTACTTTAAGTGTAGTTTCATTTTGTTTCCAAAAATATATTTTTTTTTTGTGATTTAAATCATGATCTTCTTCGTTTTTCTACTTTTTTTTTTCATAGAGAAAGCCTTTGAGTCATGTTAAAAGAATGAAAGAAAAAAAAAACTGCGTATACATATATATATTTATGAAAGCCCGAAAAAATGAAACTTTCAACAATTGATCAAAGATCATGAAATATATGTATTTACAGGCACAGATAAGTAGTTGCACACATATAATGTGTACAAAGATAAAAGCTGAAAAAAAATAATGTGTTGTAGGTGCCTAATGCACATATTATGCACCACAAGTTTATATATTTTGTATAATCTGTCTGGAGAGACTATCAAGTATATAGACGAAATAAATTATTTCTGTTTGTTAAAATAAAATACAAATTTTTTTTCAACATTACACCTATATACATTATACATACTGAAATATTGATGATGATGATGCCCAAAATATGTTCTCATCATTATGAAAATCATCATCGTGTATGTAATTATCATCACTTACAGGTATATGATTAGATTTTGGTCATTTTAAAAAACGCCCAAAAAGTTTTCTTCTTCTTCTTCTTCTTTTTTCGTGTCTAATATTTTCAATTTTTTTTTTTTTTTTAATGGTAAAATTTAACCTAATTTAACCTAATTTCATTTTATGTTTCATATTTATAATTGTATTTTCCTGTACTATAGCATTTAATTTATCTGGACATGTATTTATGGATAATATTGCAATGATTTTAATTTTTAGTACTAATATCATTTTCCCGATGTGTCTTTTTGTAATGATGATGCCTGTATGGCGATAGTTATTAATTAAATAAAAATAAAATGAAAGTTAATTTAATCACACACACACTGTAGATATGTGAAATATATCAATGGATAATTACACTTTTATTTTTCAATGTTTTTATAATGTGAGAATAAAATAAAATTTATGGTTTATTCATTTATGATTAATCGTATGCGTATATCTTTTAAAAGAGAAAATATATAATTTGCAGTTCCATGTGTGTGTGTTCAAAGAAAGTATATATGTAAATATCAATATCCATAATCTTGAAAAATGAAAATTATTGAAAATTTATAACCGTTTTGGAGAGTCAACTTTTATGATTGTCATTTAAATTCGAGCTCCGAACTTTCAGATTTCAAGTAGACTAGCCACATTATATCCAATCAGTCTGAGCCTCCAAGAATCCCTTCTAAAATGGATCAACAGAGATTATAAACATTTTACATGAAATTACTTGACTTCTTTTTATCTGTAACAAAAATCGACTTCAATTAATCTCTTCCATACTTGAGATAAAAAAAATTCTAAGAGAAAAAAAAAATCCAAAGAATAATGTTTCTTGTGGTGTTAAACAAGTTCAAAAACACCGATTATACAAAATAACTTAGTCAGATGAAGCGAAGGAAAAGAAAAATCTAAAAATCTTGTAGGAAGAATTAAAAACGAAAAAGAAAACGTTACAAAATTACCATTAAAACATATTAAATGACTCAGTTCAAACTAAATTCAACACTCTGAGTTGATTTTCATTTATATAACAGTCCCCGTCCAACGAAAAATTACCATTTGAAAAAAATTTCTTTTAATTTATCTCATGAGAATCAAATCCATTGAATGCATTCAAAATGTTCAGCTTATATAAATAATTACAAATTTTTTGGACACTATCTAGAAATTATTACATGCACAATCTTCGTTGAATTGTTCCTTAAATTCCTTAGCCATGGACTGTAAACCTTAAGCAAGAAGCATAAAAATATTCTGGAAAACAAATAAATTAATAAACACAGTACACACAACTCACATACGAGTATGTATTCATTCATGTACATATGTGAAAATGACGATGTTAAAAATGATATCTTTGTGCTAGTTCTAAAATTGAATACATCACCATCATTATCATCATCTACTCTTTTTTATTTTTCTTCATTCTTTTCACATCTCATTTCACATTACTTTTTTCACATATTTCTTTTTTCTTTTTGAACAAAAATTGATTATTCAAATACACAAATGTCGGTATATATATGTACAGACAGTGTGTGTGTGTGTATCACATGAAATATATGTTCATCTTAATTATTGTTCATTAATAACAAGCTTTTGAAGCTCTAATGTAATATATTTTAAATTTTCTTTTTTTTGAATTTTTTTCCTGGTCATCATATCTCACTGTAGCAACTGTAATGGTTAGTTAGTGGATCGAGATCATTTAAAAAACAAAAAAAAAAAAACAAAAAATGGAATAAGAAATTCCACCAGAAAATGAAACATCTTATTTATAACAGACAAATTAATTATAATCTAGAATACAAGTTTTAAACTACTTAGATGTATGGCACCAATGGCACTGATTAAAATGAATTCTAAATTCTGATACATTTGTATCATATTGTATCCTTTTATGTATGTATGTATAAATACTTTTTTCTTCACATTATTATTGTTTTTATAAATATTCGTAGATTAAAGGATGAAATTTTAAACGCATTTCAAGATTAAATTTCATAGATTAAATTGACATGTAAATTTATAAAGCACAAAAAATT
This sequence comes from Villa cingulata, assembly GCA_951394055.1. NCBI lineage: Eukaryota > Metazoa > Arthropoda > Insecta > Diptera > Bombyliidae > Villa > Villa cingulata. Next base: position 10,102,461 of record OX596020.1, on the reverse strand, counting down.
TTTGAATAAAACACAAAATATGAACATTTTTCTTCAACAACAACACAAAAAAAAATTAAAAAAAAAAAATAAATATGTAAATGAATAAAAATTTACATAAATATTTTTATTCTAGATTTCTGATGAAAATTCTTTTATTTTTATATTTATTGATGCTCGTCTAATATGAAATAAATATTCGTGTATCATGTTGAATTCTGTTCTAAATAATAATGGAAAGATTTTAATCTTAATTGAATATATTCAAAAGAAAAATTTGTCAGAAATTTAGAAACTAAAACTTCTTGATACTTATACGCATTTAGAAAACTTTTATTTATTTTATTTATTTTGTTTTCTTTATATCGGTTTATCTTGTTTACGCGTCAAACTAGATTGATTCTGAATTTTTTCTCCGTAGCTGTGCTCGCTTACTAGAGTGTAGTACAAATTTGAGCAAGAAACATAGAAGAGAAACTAATATTCGCATATCTTTCTACTTCTATTTATTATTTTATTTCTACTCTTCTTCTACTTCTCAAATACTTAAGGTTCAATAATCAAGTTTGTTTACAAAAGAAAATGTAGGTCAAAACAATTATCGGTTTTTCTTGTTTTAATCCTAACTTCTTTTCGGTGCATACCTTGTACAGTGTAGTATCAACATAAGAGAAACTATACTATTCGTCTTTTTTTTCAATTTTCTTTCTATTTCTCTCTCTACATTTCAAATTGAAATAAAAGTAGAAAGCTATGCTAATAGTAGTTTCTCTTCTCATTTTCTAGTGTGTATTTTGTACTACACTGATGTAGTAGCCGTGTACGAAGAAGAATTACAGATTGAAATAAAAAAGAATAAAAACATAAAGATAATTCCAATGATTCTGTCTAAATTTTATCGTCAAATAAAAATAATTGTGACCTTTAATCGTGTTTGATAGTAAAAATTACGTTCAAATATAAATCGAAATATGCGAATATTTCTCATCAGGTAGATATATTTGTGTCACCATATAATTTCGACAGATAAACAAATGTATTTTCAAAAAATAAAAAAGAAACAAAAACAAAAAATTCATAACACAGAGATCTCTTCTGCCTTTTTCTCTTGATCAATAATTGTATAAAAATATTGAAAACATATTTTTTTTTCTCAAATTATATATCTTTCAGTTACTCAACAATGAAAACTGAATACAAAACTCATCAATTATCGTGAAATTAGACACATCAACACAAGATAAACATGAGTGAAGATGAAATATCTCCTGCGTATAATGAAAAAAAAAAAAAAAAGAAAACAAACAAATTAGGAATTTATAAAAAATGAAAAAAAAATGTATATAAAAAAGTTAAAAATATTTTTTTTTTCTTACACACGTACCCATTATATATGCATACGAATGTAATAAGAATGTATATGTATGATTGTATGTAAATCATAATGCTTATGGATGAATTAATAATATGATACGAAATCATATGTTAGATCGTAATTCGTTGCATCAACGCTTGTCATTTTAATAAAATACTATAAATGGAAGAAAAAAACATTACTATATAGATGCGATACTCGTACAAATGTATGTATGTACATGATGTATAGTTGTGTACTTTTTAAACTGATCCATCATCAAAATGTCAAGATTATTAAAAATGAAAAGAAAAAAAGAAAGGAAAACTACAAAATATAATAAGAGAAAATAATGTAATATCGTTATTTTGGATTATAAATGTGTTAAGTTATTTTCTAAATTTTATTTGATCTTTATTGAAATTGAAAAAGGAGAGATACATATATAGTTTTGAATTCTAAGTGTTAACTACATTGGAATTTACTTCCTTTTTTGACATCTTATGCCTTATGCGTATGGTAGAATTAATTTGGAAAACTATTTTGGCAAAAATTCAGTAGGTAACATAAAATGATAATAAACAATTTTAATTTATTAAATATTTACTCGCTTCACTCCTGATTGGAGCCATACAATTTTCGCCATGACTTCCATCAAACCCAATTTATTGTGGACTTTTTCAATGTAGTATACCAATCATTCCTCGGTTCTTTCAGTCTTGCAATGATTGTTCGTTTCCAGGTTTTATTTAATTTATCTTTGATTATGTATCCTTGAGTATTAAACTCTATCATTACCAGATTTTAGAACCTGTTCTCTCTAATTTTTTCATTGTGTTTCCCAAAGACCAAGAATACACACGTTGTAATTTTCTATGTTTTTGACCATTTGGTGAGTTCTTGATGTTTCGAAGAGGTTTCTCACGTTCAATATTCGCTTGCCGGCTAGCTGGTTATCATGGTCGTATTAGTCGTTCCTAAACATCCTCTTATTTGATTTTGGATAAACAGATATTTGCGGCCTTTTATATCCCATATCTCAATTGAGAATAGTTCTCTACACTTCTTTTGATTCCCTTCTTCCCAACAGGGTTAAATATTATCTAGAATTGCTAGAATATATCAATAAATATTTAAAACTTTTAAGTTCAGATATGCATAAAGAATCCATAGTAGGTGACAAGATACACAAAATTCAAAAATTTGAATATTAATTTTCCCATCCTATGTACTCACATATGCACACAATTATTATCATTCTTGTTAGTGCGGCTTTAATTTAAAACTATAATCCATTCAGTGAGAAATAATCATGAATTATTTGATCAAATAATTTTCAATGTTTCGATAATCATTGAAAATATAGAAATTATTGTACAAGAATGAAACGAATTTATTGAAATTACAATAATAATTAATATCCCATAAGAATTCTGTTCTTCTACTATTATAATCTATAATAATTTTCTAGTCAAATATTTATTGTTATCACTTTAAAGTTCATCCTTTTTTTTTCTATTAGAAAAAAAAATCTCCAATACAAACAATAAATGATTTCATTATATGTACACCTAATTATTATTTGAAAGGCGATAATTAAAAAATGAAATTTAACAATTTAAACACGTTCATACATGCATGATACACATATACGTGCATATACTCGTATGTATATGAACGAAGAATATTTTTACGAATAAAACCAAATTTATTCAATTCTTACATTCATTTCATTTATATATTCAGTAAATATTTGGTTAACCAAAAATGTTTATTCTAAATTTCCGATATTTGGATCGATTTTTAACACTAATTTATTTATTTTTTTTCAAATGTTCTAATTGGTTAAATAATCACTTTTTTTAAGTTAATATTTTACTAATACATGTACAAGCACATAAAAGTACAAATATTTATGTGAGTATGTAATTCAATTATCTTTATGAATAATTCATACATTTTACAAAGCATATATGTGAAATAATCTGAGCTCACATCGGGGTAATTGATTACTTCTCTTTAAGTCAAACCAAACTTACGTGCACAATACGGTAATTGAAATTTTAGTTAGAATAAATCAAAATTTAAGGAACTTAAATAGCTCGATGGTTGTATAGTGTTTGGACTGGTACTTTTGACGTTCGGAGTTCAGACCCCAGCCAGAGCACTATACGCGCCTAAATCGATTAACAATTCAGTCAACAATGTATATGCCAGCAAGTGATTTCTAATGATAAACTGGATCATATATTTGAGAGAATTACTGATCGACAAGTGCCACAATGGACTGAGTATATCCGTATGCAGTTGAAAAAAAGAATTATTCAAAATTTCATAAACTTGAAGCAAATATGTAATTCTCATGTTGGGATAGATGCCTGTTGAAATTTTTCAGTTGGTAATTATTTAACTGTTTGGTCTCTCATAGCAGTTCCAAGACTATTGAATCTTTCCAATCTCTTTTTAAATATTCAATTTTATATCAGAAATGAAAATAATATTTTAAATTAAATTAAAAACGTTAACGAATACCTATTAAAAATGGGAACCATAACTAACATAAATTACGCAACTGATATGATATCATATCATATTACATTACTTTACATTACTGAATCATATCTATCAGTGTATCATATAATCAGGTGTTTATTTTAATTTTTCATTCTGCTTAATCCTTAAACATTTTTTTTTATAAAAAAATGAATTTAGAGAAAAAAAACTATAGAACAGGTCTAAAATACTACTAAAAAAAACTATTTTAATCGTACAAAGATTTAACGAAAATTTTTTTCATAATTTATACGAATAATAATTTAATACGAAAAATAAAAATACGAAAAATAATTTTCATATTCTCGATTCAAAAATACATTTAGATTAATTATCTTCCAATTAAATTTTTTTTCTATTAATTTTAATATTTGAATATTATTAATAATAATTTTTTTTTTTTTAAAAAAAAAGATAGGTAATCAAATTAAAATTATAATGAATAAGAAAAATATTTTTTGACTTGTTCCTTTCATTCTTTCTTTTTTTTCTGTTTTTCTCTCTATCGAATTCAGATGTTGTAAACTAGATAAGTTGCTACTTCTCGACAATTTTTTTTTTGTTTTTTGGATCGCTTCAAAATTATTCCATCTATAAGTCTTTATTACATCATAAATAAAAGCACACAAAACAACATTGGTTTCGGTTATTATATACGATCATTTATACACTACACACACATACATATAGAATCTTGGATATTAGATACATATTACAAATATATGGATAAAAATATTAAAAATTTATAAAAAGATCTACAAAAAAAATGAACGTCACTTTGAACTTTTGAGTTTTCTTTGTCAAAAATTTAATAAAAATTCCAAAAATACTGATTAATAAGATTATTGTTACATAAAAACAAATCATTTCGATAAATCTAACTACTGTCTCCAAATTAACTGGAGACGTTTACAACAGATACCCATATAGCTAATATAGCAATGATGGAAGGCGTACATTCTGTATTACATTCTGTATTACATTCTGTTACGGTTTGTCAATAAACTATACAAAAAAAAAAAAATTCCATCCGAAAAATTGATGTTCGCGCTGCTATTGTTCTTCATCACATTTATCAGATTTTGAGTATTGAGAAAATTTTCGGAGAAAGAAAATTTTATTAAAATCCATAAAACGAAAAATTTATAATAAAATAGGTAAATAATAATCTGAATAAGATAAACTTAATAGATAATGTATAACTCTACCTAAACCTACATACACTCACAATTTGTACACAAATGAAATGATCTTATCTGATTCTTATAAAATAGTAGTAGTCAAAATTTTTGAACTTTGAAAATATTTTCTTTACATTATCATTTAATAAAATAAAAGGCACTGATCTTAAGATGAAGATTTAGGAGATTTTTCATTATATTTCTTTCCAATTTCATCGTCAATAATTTGTAAAATTACAAAAATTCTGAAAAATATGAAAAAAAAAATATAAATGGATTTTTGTTATTATTTTTTTTCTCTTCTGATCGTTGTCTTATGCAGTAAAAGAAGCAAAGAAAAGAAAATCAATTAATTGATTTTAATTGGTTGGTTGATAACAAAATGAATAGAATAATACTTCTCTTTATTCTTCTTGTTTGGCGTCACATTCCAAGGTGCACCTTAGGCTCCTTCACAATAATTTGTCTCCATTTCGTTATATCTCTCGCGCCTTGACTTTCCAATTTCTCACATTCATTCTTCTCAACTCTTCCTCAAAGTTCTTCTTGTATATATTTTGTAGTCTTGTTCTGCTTCTACTTACCGCCAATTTGCATTTGAGCCAAGTATTTTTTAGGCATTCTTCTCTCCGTCATTCTATCTACATGATCCATCCATCTTATCCTCTCTATGCTTTTACAAACCTTAAAATGGAAAAAATTAAAAGGATTTAATTGAGTTTGTATTTGTCTTAGAATTATGTAACATGTAACATTTATAATTTGATCGAAGTATGTAGATAGTAAAATGAATGCAATATAAAAATAAATATCGTTACCACACCTATTACTAAGCGTTGTGAACTTATGTTTATACACACATACGCGTGAATTATAAAATTTAAAGTAAAAAATATTAAAAAAAAATTATTACATTTTGAATCTGTAAACAACTAAAATATCATTTTTTACTACCTAAACTGGCAAAAACCAATAATAAAAAACAGTTATTACGTTTACTACGTAGAGAGAAGTAGTAACATATACTCGTAAATCCATCATTCAAAAAGTATAAACATATCTCTACCCTGTATTAGCATGTGAGTATATTTATGTGTTTGCACATTTTATTTCAAAACTATTAAAAAATATACTTTTAGTAACTTGTAAATTTATTAGTTGTTTTTTTTTAACTTTTCTAAACCGTTTCCATTATCATAAAATTTACGTCTGTTTTTAATATTTTCTTTTTTTTTGTGTTTTGTTTTGTTTTTAGAGCAGTAATAATTTTTTATTGCATATGCATACATGTTTGCATTTGTTTAAATATATATTACCAGACGATCTTATTTTTTGATCCTGATTTTAAATACCCGCATACATATACAACTATAAACAATATTACAGTATATAAATAGTATACGATATTGATGAACTTTAACTTTAGGTTGATTTTAAGGATGGGCCAGGTAACTGACACTTCACTAAAAAATTTGCAATAATTTTTTTTGCAAAATTTCTCTTATTTTTTTGTCTTATATTTACGGAGCAGCATTTAATACTTACATAAATATTAGGTAATATAAATTGTCGGCATCATAAACATTATTCTTGTGCTAAAAACTCAATAAACAATGTAACAATTATTTTTTATTATTTTGGCAATATATGATACACATTTTAGCTATGTAGCAATAACAAAATATTTTGCAAATTTTTTTTTAAAAAAAAAAAGGAATAATTTTTTTTCTTCTGTTTTTATGCACAAAGATTAAAAGTATTTTAATGACTTTTTTATTTAGGTAAGTAAAACATGCGAATTGCATATCGTACTATTTATATTATACATTGTTACAGTTACATCATTTTTACTGTTCATTTTTTTATGTGTTTTTTTTTTTTGTTGTCCTGCGTATATACATATGTATATGTAAAAATTATTTTAACTATACTGTTTCTCTAGAAAGGTAAAAAATATTATAGTAGCATATATTTTTAATGTCCTTGCCAAAATAAGAATTTACTTCGTGTTAAGAATTAACAGTAAATTCTTAGAATTATTTTTTATTTTTGAATTTTTGCAAATTTATTTTTGTTTTTTTTTTTTGCCTTCTCAACATTTCAAAAAAATTGAATAATTGTAATTTCCTCCGTCATAAAGATACTACATGTATTTTCAAGGTTTTATTTTGAGTATTATAAGAAACACAACAAAAAACTTAACTCGTCAGAAAAATGTTTCCAATTTCCAATTTTTAACGTTTTTAAACGTTCAACAATAACAACAACTTAAAAGTAAGTCAAAAAAAAAAAAATATATAAATAAAAATAAAATGAAGAAAAAAAAAACACAGAAAAAAATCAAGTTAAAAATAATTCATCAATAAATAACTCACATATGTTAAGGATTTTTGCAAAATTTATAATATATGTTATATTATATTCTTTTAAATTATCACCACCAACCGTTCGTTCATTTTGAATGTATATGTAATTCGCAAATATACATGTGTATATGCACTAACATAAATATCTGGTACACAAACATGCAGTCTAAAATCCTTTTTCACAGATACGGATAATCAAAATATTGAGTTAAATATAAAAATATACAATATAACAACGAAAAAAGGATTATCTTGTAAGTTTCGCCCTTATACCGTATATTCTTTGCATTGCATGCATTCAAAATTAAGTGATCTGCGCATGTTCAATCAGCTAAACAGAGTATATAGTATTTTACTCTATACATACTATACCACTGTACGAGTATTTATGACATTTCTTATAACAATTTTTCATTCTTATTATTATCATGTATGTTTTCTTTTTCTTTTTTTTTTTTTTTCAATATTAAAAATACAGAATAGAGTTACTTTACTTTTAATCATCACATAAGCAAAAAACACAAAACAAAAAAAATGAATGTAGAAAAAAAATAATAATAAATCTTATACCATATTCAATGGTGTGGTCAGCCACAGAATCATTGTCCTCATTTCATATTTTTACAATACAGACTTATGAATTTATTTCAATATTCGAATACTGAAAAAAGGTTAAAATTTCATATGTTATTCTCTTTCCTTTTCTATATCAACTTCTTTTATTTTCTCTAATTCTTTTTTTTTTTCTGTTTGACTTTTCTTCAGATCTGCTGCTTTGTATTAGACATTTTGTCAAATAAAACAATTCGAAAATAATGGAATGGGTCTGTTTCGGTAGCTAAAATGTTAATGGGTTTAACCACCCTAAAATAACTGAGTAATTTCTTTTATATATTATTTTCCTTTTTTTCTTCTTATTTTTGTATTTGTTTTTACCCTTATGAACGAACAATTCATCCCATAATGTACAATATAAGAACAGTTTTTATTACCTGTTCATCCTCCAAAACACTTTGTATATACTAGTGTATATGATCTGACCAAAACCAAACTTCATGTACAAACGAACTATCGTTCTACTATAGTATACTGAATGATCGAGAATTTTTACTATTCTTTGTGATGGCATACATACATACACACAAATATACTAATGTTTGTACAATTTTTTTTTTTTTTCATTTTAAGTTTTTATACTGGACATTTTATTGCAATGGTCATTCAGTTTCAAATTTACTACATACATTTATCTACACATACAGCTCTATACACACGTATCCACACACATAAGTCATAATTTATGATCTTATTATCTGAAAAATATGGTCAAAAATAATGGAAATTCCATGGTCATATAGAAGAAAAAAATGAAGAAAAATGAAAAGAGTCCATAATAAGTAAGTATATAGTATATAGATTTTTTTTTTTTTTTTTTTTTTGATTTTCTGATATAATATTTTTTCTTCATTGTTGAGTTTTTGTTTCGACAAAATTCATAATAAAAATGTCAAAAATGAAAAGATGTGAAAACAAAATCTTTTTAACTTTTTAACTTTGCATTATATAAAAGTATAGTATACGCATGTATACTGTATAGCAACAATGTATACGAGATACGAGTATATAACTATATGCATTTTATTTTGACAACTTTAGAAAAATAAAAAATATAAAAATTATAACGTTACGTCTCTTAAGTGTTAAAGTATGTATGCAAGTGTGACTGTTTGTGGAAAGATTAAAATCAAACGTAAAATTAATTTTATTATCACTTTTGAAAATAAATAAATCGTTTTTGTATATCGTTCTTCATATAATGTTTTGATTATATTCTGTGTGTGTATATAAATTTTGGATATCACTTCACTCATTCACCTATACATAAATAATAACTTTTCATTTTTTCAAATTAATATTCAAATTTATTTTTTCTTTTTCATTTATATTTTTCATTCTGATTGAAAATATATTTCAGCACATTTGTACTTTTATAAAATAAATTCACTGGCATAGTACATTTTTGTTATTCTTTAAATTTTATCTTTTGACATTTATACTCAAAAACTGTTGGGACCTCTCCATTCAGTGGGAAATATATATTTCCTTCTTTCATTAAAATGTTTTTTTTTTTTTTTTTGTACACACTAAACGCAATAATGCGTGTGGAAAGAAGAAAAATAATAAAGTCAAATTGAATTTAAAAAAGAAAGGAAAACAACAGAAAATCATTGCAAATCATTTATTATATTTATGTCGTATATAACTGCTGCAGTACTCTAAACACATTCGTATACAATAACTTTTATATTGTATCCTATGCACATTTATACATACATATATGTGCTTACTTATATCTTCGTTATCATATGCGCAATGTATATACTTTTATATGAAAAATTTTCTTGTTGAAATATTCAATTTACAAAAGTTTTGTACAAATTTGTATTCTTGACAGATCGATTTCTTATTTCCAGAATATCATATATACCTACTACTTATTTAATAATAATATACATCAGTATAAAAAGTAAAGTAGGTATATAAAGAAAACAATTTCAAATGAAAAATAAAAAAATGAAAACGAATAAAAGAAATAAGATGACAAAAATGATAAATTTTTATGTAATTTTATCTGTATACGCATATACTATAAGCGCTTATATATACATACATATATGATCAAATAAACAAAAGATTTAAGCGAGAAACTTTGTTTGCATTTTCAAATCTTTTCATCTAAGGGTGTTTTGTTTTCTTTATTATTTTTTTATTCAATTTTAATATTTTTTTTTTTATTTTACTTCATTTTCTTTATATTCTTTTGACTTTTTAAAGTTATCATATTACTATAAATTGTGGGTGAATTAAATGTTTTAAATGTTTTCGTTTGTTTTGTTGTCGTTTTTTATTTAAACGATTGTATTTTTCTTCTCATAAATATAGAACTGTAGAACTAATTTTTATTTATGAGAGCGCATAGAGTATGTGTGTGTTCGTTATAGTGGTTGTTCTCGATAAATATGAAAAATTATCAATGCAAACATTACAAAAAAATGTATCTTAAAGATTTTTTATGCATGCATATTTTCAATTATTATTAATGACACAAAAGTTATGATTTCCTCACCCTGCGTCTGGTACTGACAATATGGTCGGATATAGGAATGTGGATATTGACTATGTATAGACACTGTATTTTGTGGATGTCATGATGCTTTCTGCTTTGGAGACCACAAGAAATTGCGCAATAATTTTGACAGGTTAATTTTGACACATGAATTTTAAAAAAAAAACGTCATAAAAGCATTGAATTTGTGTGCATATTTCTATTGTTTTATTGATAATCTTGTAAATGAATAATTTTCTTTCATAATATGCAGTCACACAGCAATATATGTTATGTCAAATAATATTGTCAATGGCTTCCATCAATTGCTAGAATAGACGTAGGGTCAGATTTTCATTCATTTTTTTTTTTTTTTGCAAATCATCCATCAGACAATGTCCTGATTTTTAGAACGGTTTTATATATTATTGCTATAAGAAAATATTGATAAAAATATTTTACCTCGTAATAAAAATAAATTAATTAATATTTATGTACATAAAGACATACATTTGTATAGTATAGTAAATTTATAATTTTCTATTTCGAAAATTTAAAATTAAAGAGAAACTTTGAAAAACTGTAAATCATCATTTTGATACATGTTACCGTGTAAAATGCATGCTTATCTGTTTTAACTCGCATCATGAGCATATTAATTTTAAAAATTCATTTATTTATTCATTTTTTTGTTTTATTTTGCGATCTAAAAAACTTTTTACAATTTGAAAAAAAAAAATATATATATAAAAATTGTATACGATAATTCAATATTGCACACGAGACACATCAGTAAAAATCTCATCCTATTATATGTAGAAACTCAATGATAATTTTATAAAATCATTCATTCGAATCGAAATTACTGAAGGCAAATAAACTGAAAAAATATCATTTTTTTGCATTTTATTTTTTTTACTTTTCGATTCATCTTCATTTCATATATTCGCGGTATA